>CM038679.1:260763547-261363547 GCA_021605205.1 Aegilops longissima
AATCGGAAAGTAGATGGATCTCGAAAACAAACCTAATATGCAAGGAACTTCGGATTGGTGGTGGATATATGGTGGTGGTATATGGCAGCGGTGGTGATATATGGTAGCGGTAGTGGTATATGGATACGGATTGGTGGTGGTACATGGATACGGATTGAGCGGTGGCGGATAAGCAATGGTGGTAGATGGCATGGCGATGATGATGGTGCGGCGGCGGCGTGACAACTTATGACCCGAACTCGAAACTCTAAAGACTAGACTCTAAGACCAGCAACTTGACACGACGATGCAACCATAAATTCAACAAAGCAAAAACCCTAAAAAGATTATGCAAAGGCTCGATTGGTTCGGATATGATGAACTAACCCTAATTGTTTTTGTGGCTTTTTCGTGGACTTTAGGTATGAAGAAACGGACTCGATCTAATCTACGAAAAACTATAAAATCTCACCGAGCAACCTGAAAATCTGATACCACTTGATAGAGGCAAAGGTGTCCGTCTTTCGATGAGATGTGGTTTTCGCTTTGGAGGAAGTCGACTTTGACGATCCGACTACGAGCGTCGCGAGGGCGTCGCGCCTTAGCAATCGCTAAACCAACTCCGAGAGGTTATTGACCACACCGAACACGATCAACGACCACGAGGGTCATTTCCTGCGAGCAAGCGAAGAACAAGCAAGAAACTGAGATTGCAATCTGGATATTGCGAATATAAGATGAAAGCTTTATTGATCAAGGTGGGGTTCTGTGGCGCCTTTGTGCAGTCGTTGAACACAAGCGAAATGCGAAGTTGCAGCTATGGCGAACTTTTAATCTAAACAAAACCCAAGGTCTAAGCGGTGCCCTAAGGGCTGTATATATGGAGGAAGAGGGGAATTTCGTGGCCCTTGGTGGAGGGTCGAAATCAACCCTAACTCTTGTTCCCCACATACGGACTCTAAAAACAGTGATAGAGGCAAAGGTGTCCCGTCTTTCGATGAGATGTGGTTTTCGCTTTGGAGGTAGTCGACTTTGCGATCCGACTACTGAGCGTCTTGAGGACGTCGCGCCTTAGCAATCGCTAAACCAACTCCGAGAGGTTATTGACCACGCCGAACACGATCAACGACCACGAGGGTCTTTCCTGCGAGCAAGCGAAGAACAAGCAAGAAACTGAGATTGCAATCTGGATATTGCGAATATAAGATGAAAGCTTTATTGATCAAGGTGGGGTTCTGTGACGCCTTTGTGCGGTCGTGGAACACAAGCGAAATGCTGTGAAGTTGCAGCTATGGCGAACTTTTAATCTAAACAAAACCCAAGGTCTAAAGCGGTGCCCTAAGGGCTGTATATATGGAGGAAGAGGGGAATTTCGTGGCCCTTGGTGGAGGGTCGAAATCAACCCTAACTCTTGTTTCCCCACACATACGGACTCTAAAACAGCCTATACTTAAGTATTTCGAAATTACATGGGCCTGGCCCAATAATAAGGTGATGTGAGCACCTAGAATAGCCTATGGACGAATATTATGAAGTGGCATCTTGTATATTTCGTCCAAGGCCTCATGCACTCATTAGGGTGGCTTCAAAGTCCTGGAATCATCACTTGTAACTCCGTTCTTGTTCTCCTTGCGCATCGCATTATCTCCATGCTTGTTCTTGCTCCAATGTCCATCCTTCTCCAAGCTAGGGCCTTCATTTGTAAGCAAAACAAATGTATCCAATTTAGGCAGCAACATATTCTCATGAACATTAGAATCATTACCAAGAAACGAAAGTACCTGATAATTTAATTGGCGTGCGCGAGCTCTAGTAATTGGTCCAGTATATGTAGCAGTAGGGGCTGTGGGTGTAACAATGGTATTGATGTCCTCATCAAACAGCCTATACTTAACTATTTCGAAATTACATGGGCCTGGCCCAATAATAAGGTGACGCAGCACCTAGAATAGCCTATGGACGAATATTATGAAGTGGCATCTTGTATATTTCGTCCAAGGCCTCATGCACTCATTAGGGTGGCTTCAAAGTCCTGGAATCATCACTTGTAACTCCGTTCTTGTTCTCCTTGCGCATGCCAACATCTCCATGCTTGAACTTGCTCCAAGGTTCCTCTTCCTTGTCCATGGTAGGCCCTTCATTTGTAAGCAAAACAAATGTATCCAATTTAGGCAGCATCATATTCTCATGAACATTGGAATCGTTACCAAGAAACGAAAGTACCTGATAATTCAATTGGCGTGCGCGAGCTCTATTAATTGGTCCAGTATGTATAGCAGCAGGGGCTGTGGGTGTAACAATGGTATTGATGTCCTCATCACATTATTTGCATGTGGACGACCTGGTGGTTGTGGTGCTGGTGGTTGCACGTAGTTCTGATGTTGATCAACCTCATCCTCGTAAGCTCTTACATAATCAAATCTATTTAGCACATCGTCCACCTGCTGATGAGGACATGACTACCTTGGATGAGACCAAAAATATTGCATACATGCATATTTCTCAGGTGATTTCTAGTGCAAACTATTCAATAATATATTTATGTTATCCAGAACAAAAATACTTCACATACTTTTGTGTTTTGTCTAATTGCAGGTGTATGGGACATCTGTACAATCCACATATGAAGATAAGGGAAAAGGAGAAGTTTAGGTGCTGTTCAAAAAGTCTTCTCACGTCACTTTTGGGCCAAGAGAAGATAGAGTCCAAGTCTCTCACGTTACGGATTCAGATTCGGACTGCATGCGAGACATACCGAATCAAAGCGCCAACAACTTTTCATACGGACTCGAATTGGGTGATTTTTTGTTGGAAACTAGATTTCATGCTCTTTCCAGCCCAATTGGAATCACCTTAAAATCCATCCGGAGCGTTGAGTTATAGGCGAAACAATCGATCTCAGCTGCAGAATCCGAGTCAAACTACAAGTCCAAAGGTGTTACGTCACCTCCGCTTGGGCCCATTGGCCTTATGCGACCTAGGGTTAGTTTGAGGCTGCCTTGGGACGTCCTCCCACCTCCTTGGCGCCACCCCTTGCTCCTATATAAGTAGATCCATCTAGTAGCTTTTTCCTTGGGATTTGTTTAGTTAAAAGTTAGCCATTGCAACCGTATGTACTTCGTTTGTGTCCAACGACCAGACCAAGACCGCTTACGGATCTCCACCATTATCAATACTTCATATATATTCGCAATATTCAGATTGCTTTATCATATTCTTGCTCGTTCTTGATTGCTTGCAGGAATAGACCTTCCGTGGTCAGGCTGATCGTGCTTCCGGCATCGTCGGTAACCTAAGGAGATTGGTTTTAGCGATTGCTAAGGCGCAACGTCGTGCTGCGTTTGTAGTCGGATCGTCAAAGTCGACTCCACCAAATCGAGAGTTATCATCTCATCGAAGATCGGGACACCTCGCCTCTATCAAGTGGTATCAGTTTTTCAGGTTGCTCGGTGAGAATTTCCAATTATCCTAGATTAGATTTATTTTCTTACCTATTGTCCAATAAAAACCACAAAAAAAGTTAGATCTATTCATCCTTTGTCCAACGACCAGACCAAGACCGCTTATAAAACCCCACTTTTATCAATACTTCATCCATACTTTGATCACACCACCTATTTTAGAGGATTATATTGATAATTTGACTTTGCCATGTGATCAAACAACTGAAATACCAACAATTTTGAGAGCACCCATTGAATTAACTATTGATGCAAAAGAATCAATGTTTAATCATTTTGATACGACCTCTAATCTTGGTGATGATTCTGTGTCGAATGACTCATTGCATGTTTGCTTCTCTAAGCATGTTGTAGCATGTAAATTTGATTCAAATAAGGTTTATTCACCAATGTTGGGATGGTTTAATGATGAACATTGTCAATCTCTTGAAATAAATAAGAGCTTCACTTATATGTGCAAACTGAGTTGCAGTATTTTCAAGCCTTCTAGTTCTTGTGCTAATTTGTTGGCTTTAGATTTTATGAACTATGCAAGTTACTCATCTATTCATGTGTCATATATGCAAAAATCAAGGGAAGTAAAATGGATGGCGTATACATATACAACATGTACACCTTGTCTCTTTTGTTAGCCACATTTCAGATTAAGCAACGCCGAGGGGCGGCTTTGTTTTCAAGAAGGGAGGATGATGAGGACATGACTACCTTGGATGAGACCAAAATATTGCATACATGCATATTTCTCGGTGATTTCTAGTGCAAACTATTCAATAATATATTTATGTTATCGAACAAAATACTTCACATACTTTTGTGTTTTGTCTAATTGCAGGTGTATGGGACATCTGTACAATCCACATATGAAGATAAGGAAAAGGAGAAGTTTAGGTGCTGTTCAAAAGTCTTCTCACGTCACTTTTGGGCCAGAGAAGATAGAGTCCAAGTCTCTCACGTTACGGATTCAGATTCGGACTGCATGCAGACATACACGACTCAAAACGCCAACAACTTTTTCATACGGACTCGAATTGGGTGATTTTTTTTGTTGGAAACTAGATTTCATGCTCTTTCCAGCCCAATTGGAATCACCTTGAAATCCGTCCGGGCGTTGAGTTATAGGCGAAACAATCTGATCTGCTGCAGCAGAATCGAGTCAAACTACAAGTCCAAAGGTGTTACGTCACCTCCGCTTGGGCCCATTGGCCTTGTACGACCTAGGGTTAGTTTGAGGCTGCCTTGGGACGTCCTCCACCTCCTTGGCCGCCACCCTTGCTCCTATATAAGTAGATCCATCTAGTAGCTTTTCCTTGGGATTTGTTTAGTTAAAGTTAGCCATTGCAACCCGTGTGCCGTTTGTGTCCAACGACCAGACCAAGACCGCTTACGGATCTCCACCATTATCAATACTTCATATATATTCGCAATATTCAGATTGCTTTATCATATTCTTGCTCGTTCTTGATTGCTTGCAGGAATAGACCTTCGTGGTCGGCTGATCGTGCTTCCGGCATCGTCGGTAACCTAAGGAGATTGGTTTAGCGATTGCTAAGGCGCCTAGCGTCGTGCTGCGTTTGTAGTCGGATCGTCAAAGTCGACTCCACCAAATCGAGAGTTATCATCTCATCGAAGATCGGGACACCTCGCCTCTATCACCTGCCCACTCATCATTTGTTGAAACTTATCATGTAGCGCTTTGTTTGTCATGTTCTCCCAGTCAGTCTAAATCGACATGATCCTGCCATGGTTAGCAGCAATAGAAACACACAAGAATATGATTCGACAGACTACTAGGAAGTGGTGGTGGTGGTGTGGTGGACAGTCACAAATCCGTCAAGCAAATCTCAAATTCTTACCAGTTCTTTTTTTTTTTTGTGGCTTTTTCGTGGACTTTAGGTATGAAGAACAGACTCGATCTAATCTACGAAAAACTGTAAAATCTCACCGAGCAACCTGAAAATCTGATACCACTTGATAGAGGCAAAGGTGTCCCGTCTTTCGATGAGATGTTGGTTTTCGCTTTGGAGGAAGTCGACTTTGACGATCCGACTACTGACGTCTTGAGGACGTCGCGCCTTAGCAATCGCTAAACCAACTCCGAGAGGTTATTGACCACGCGGCGGACACGATCAACCGACCACGAGGTCTGTTCCTGCGAGCAAGCGAAGAACAAGCAAGAAACTGAGATTGCAATCTGGATATTGCGAATATAAGATGAAAGCTTTATTGATCAAGGTGGGGTTCGTGGCGCCTTTGTGCAGTCGTTGAACACAAGCGAAATCTGCGAAGTTGCAGCTATGGCGAACTTTTAATCTAAACAAACCCAAGGTCTAAACGGTGCCCTAAGGGCTGTATATATGGAGGAAGAGGGGGAATTTCGTGGCCCTTGGTGGAGGGTCCGAAATCAACCCTAACTCTTGTTTCCCACACATACGGACTCTAAAACAGCCTATACTTAAGTATTTCGAAATTACATGGGCTGGCCCACTAATAAGGTGACGAGCACCTAGAATAGCCTCGGGACGACATTTATGAAGTAGCATCTTGTATATTTCGTCCAAGGCTTCATGCATCCATTATGGTGGCTTCAAAGTCCTGAAATCATCACTTGTAACTCCGTTCTTGTTCCCCTTAGCATAGCATTATCTCCATGCTTGTTCTTGCTCCAATGTCCATCCTTCTCCAAGCTAGGGCCTTCATTTGTAAGCAAAACAAATGTATCCAATTTAGGCGACATCATATTCTCATGAACATTAGAATCATTACCAAGCGAAAGTAGCACGATAATTTAATTGGCGTCTTGTGAGCTCTAGTAATTGGTCCGATTATATATGTAGAAGTAGGGGCTGTGGGTGTAACAATGGTATTGATGTCCTCATCACCCCCCCCTCTCCTCATCCCCTTTGCCGCCACGCCCCAACCCGAGCCTTGCCGCCGAACCGCCCGCTTGAGGGGCCGCCCGCCGCCGTTCCCTTGTCGCGGAGTCCCTCGCCCCCCCTCCGACCCCCCGACCCCTCACCGCCGCCCGGAGCCCAGCCGGCCATGGCGGAGGTAGCACCTCGCCGCCCCGGTCCGGTTTCTTTAGAAAACCCGATCCGTTTTTTAAAAAAGTTCGGTTTTAAAAAAAAAACCTAGTTGGTTTTAGTTTTTTGGTTTTCTTATTTAATGAGCGTTCACCGAACCGTTCGTTTCAATAAACGTGTTCATTGGATTAGTTTAACTAACGAGCGTCCGTTATTTACTCCGTTAAATCGTTTTCTTTTAATCGGGATTTAATCCGTTATTTTTTTACGATTCGATTTCGATCCGATTTTCAAATCTGTTTTATTTTCTCGCTCGTTTATCGAATCAGGTGATTCAAGCGCCTAGAGTTTCGTTCTGAAACCGCCGTTCCGACTAACCTACTTACACAGAGTTTAGCTACTGTGAAATTTTGACCTAGTTTCAGATTGCTAAACCGAGTCGTTCTCTCGAGGTTTCGACTTTCGATGTTTATTTTGATTCGATTCTTTTGCAACCAGGGTTCTTAAGTTGAACTGTACGGTTAGATCTTTTATTCGAGATTTCCCGTGCATTAGATGAGTACTTATTGTATGCTTGTTGTTTGTCTGCGTTAGATCACCGGAGTCGCGCTTGTTATTTGAATCTCTAGGTCTCGCGGATCATCAGCAAGGCAAGTAACACTTGATCATACCTTTTCTACTACCCAGTTTTTATGCATTAGATCAAACCCTCAAACACTTGCATGTTTAGGATCTAATTAAATTGTGGGTTTGGGAAGTAGATTTGAGGTAGTACCTATTACCTGTTTACTTATGAAACCTTGGGAGTTACTTCTACGTTTGCTTATTATGCCATGCTATGCTAGTAGACGTGGATTGGGTGAGTGAATATCCATGACAGATGTGAGATTGTTAATTAATGGTTTATCTAAGGTGGCAACCTAAACACACATCTGGGTGGATTGAGGCACTGGTTTCCATCAGGACTTACTGTATTTCTTGGACCGCCACCCGGGCTCTAAGGGATCATAAGATTATTCAAACCGGAAACTTCCGTGTGCAGCCACAAGCCAATTATGGGCTCTGGCGTAGTTGATTAAGTTGTGCGAACTCTTACGGGTAGGCTAGCTGATGTAGGGGATGTAGGTTGGTACGGTCTACTGATAGGGGCAAAGGTGTCCCGTCTTTCGATGAGATGTTGGTTTTCGCTTTGGAGGAAGTCGACTTTGACGATCCGACTACTGAGCGTGCGAGGCGTCGCGCCTTAGCAATCGCTAAACCAACTCCGAGAGGTTATTGACCACGCGAACACGATCAACGACCACGAGGGCTGTTTCCTGCGAGCAAGCGAAGAACAAGCAAGAAACTGAGATTGCAATCTGGATATTGCGAATATAAGATGAAAGCTTTATTGATCAAGGTGGGGTTACTGTGGCGCCTTTATGCAGTCGTTGAACACAAGCGAAATGCTGCGAAGTTGCAGCTATGGCGAACTTTTAATCTAAACAAAACCCAAGGTCTAAGCGGTGCCCTAAGGGCTGTATATATGGAGGAAGAGGGGAATTTCGTGGCCCTTGGTGGAGGGTCGAAATCAACCCTAACTCTTGTTTCCCCCACATACGGACTCTAAAACAGCCTATACTTAAGTATTTCGAAATTACATGGGCCTGGCCCAATAATAAGGTGACGCAGCACCTAGAATAGCCTATGGACGAATATTATGAAGTGGCATCTTGTATATTTCGTCCAAGGCCTCATGCACTCATTAAGGTGGCTTCAAAGTCTGGAATCATCACTTGTAACTCCGTTCTTGTTCCCCTGCGCATGCCAACATCTCCATGCTTGAACTTGCTCCAAGGTTCATCTTTCTTGTCCATGGTAGGCCCTTCATTTGTAAGCAAAACAAATGTATCCAATTTAGGCAGCATCATATTCTCATGAACATTAGAATCATTACCAAGAAAGCGAAAGTACGATAATTCAATTGGCGTCTTGTGAGCTCTAGTAATTGGTCCGGTATGTATAGCAGCAGGGGCTGTGGGTGTAACAATGGTATTGATGTCCTCATCATCCTCCCTTCTTGAAATGAAGTCGTCCTCGACGGAGCTCATATTCCTCACCCAAATAAGGCTTCAAATCTGCAATGTTAAAAGTGGGACTAACCCCAAAATCTGCAGGCAGCTCAAGTTTATATGCATTATCATTTATTTTCTCTAACACCTTAAATGGACCATCAAGACGTGGCATTAGCTTTGATTTGCGCAAATTAGGAAACCTATCCTTACATAAATGTAACCAAACAAGATCTCCGGTGCAAAGACAACATGTTTTCTACCCTTATCTCCAGCATGTTTATATTTAGCATTCATACGCTCAATGTTTTCCTTAGTTATCTCATGCATTTTAAAATCAATTCAGCACGTTCTTTAGCATCAAAATTAACCTTCTCCGAAGATGGAAGAGGCAACAAATCAATAGGTGCACGAGGTAGGAAGCCATACACAATTTCAAAAGGGCACATCTTAGTAGTAGAATGCAATGAGCGATTATAAGCAAATTCAATATGAGGCAAGCATTCTTCCCACATTTTCTTATTATTCTTCAAAACAGCCCTAAGCATAGTAGACAATGTTCTATTGACTACTTCAGTTTATCCATCGGTTTGGGGTGACAAGTAGTACTAAAAAGCAGTTTAGTCCCCAACTTAGCCCATAAACATCTCCAAAAGTGGCTAAGAAATTTAGTATCACGATCTGAAACAATAGTATTTGGCACACCATGCAAGCGAATAATTTCACGAAAGAACAAATCAGCAACATTAAGACATCATCGCTTTTATGACATGGTATAAAGTGTGCCATTTTGAGAATCTATCCACGACAACAAATATGCTATCCTCCCTTCTTTGTTCGAGGTAAACCTAAAACAAAGTCCATAGATATATCCTCCCAAGGAACACTAGGCACGAGCAAAGGCATATATAAACCATGAGGATTGAGTCGTGACTTAGCTTTTTGACATGTAGTGCAGCGAGCAACAAAAGCGCTCAACATCCGTCTCATCTTTGGCCAAAAGAAATGTGTAGCAAGTATATCCTCCGTCTTCTTGGCGCCAAAGTGTCCCATTAATCCTCCTCCATCGCCTCCTGCAACAACAAAAGACGAACAGAGCTAGCAGGAATGCATAGCTTGTTAGCACGGAACACAAAACCATCATTAATAACGAACTTGTTCCATGTTCTTCCTTCTTTACAATTCTGCATTACATCTTTAAAATCAGCATCATGCACATATTGATCTTTGATGGTCTCCAAACCAAATATTTTGAAGTCAAGTTGTGAAAGCATAGTATAGCGATGAGACAAAGCATCGGCAATAACATTTTCTTTACCCTTCTTGTGTTTAATGACATAAGGAAAGTCTCAATGAATTCAACCCATTTAGCATGTCTACGATTCAGTTTAGCTTGACTTTTAATATGTTTCAAAGATTCATGATCAGAATGTATAACAAATTCTTTGGGCCATAAATAATGTTGCCATGTCTCTAAAGTCGAACAAGAGCATATAATTCTTTGTCATAAGTAGAATAGTTCAGACTAGGCCCCTCAATTTTTCGAGAAAAGTATGCAACAGGTTTGCCATCTTGTAATAACACACCTCTAATCCAATTCCACTAGCATCACATTCAAGCTCAAAAGTCTTATTAAAGTCAGGAAGTTGGAGTAAAGGGCATGTGTCAACTTATCTTTCAATACCGTGAAGGCTTCTTCATGCGGTACCCCAAACAAAAGGCACATCCTTCTTTGTAAGCTCATTGAGAGGTGCAGCAATGGTGCTAAAGTCTCTCACAAAGCGCCTATAGAAACCAGCGAGTCCAAGAAAACTCCTCACTTGTGTGACCGTTTTGGGCTGCGGCCAACTCTCAATAGCTTCAATCTTGGCTTTATCAACTTCAATTCCTGTGGAGTAACAACATAGCCAAGAAAAGATACTCGATTCGGTGCAAAAGGTGCACTTCCCAAGGTTACCAAACAAGCGTGCATCACGTAGAGCATTAAAAACAACACGTAAATGTTCCAAATGTTCTTCCAAAGATTTGCTATAAATCAGTATATCATCAAAGTAAACTACCACAAATCGTCCAATGAAAGCACGTAAAACTTCGTTCATTAATCTCATGAAAGTACTAGGTGCATTAGTTAACCCAAAAGGCATGACTAACCACTCATATAATCCAAACTTAGTTTTAAATGCTGTTTTCCATTCATCTCCCAATTTCATACGAATTTGATGGTATCCACTCATAAATCAACTTTGGAGAATATTGTAGAGCCACTCAATTCATCAAGCATATCATCTAGCCTAGGAATAGGATGGCGATAACGAATAGTAATATTATTAATGCCTCTACAATCAACACACATCTGTGACGTACCATCCTTTTTAGGCACTAGTATAATAGGAACAGCACAAGGACTAAGAGATTAGCGTATATAACCTTTGTCGAGCAGCTCCTGTGCTTGGCGCATAATCTCCTTCGTCTCCTCTGGATTGGTGCGGTATGGTGCGCGGTTGGGTAGCGATGCACGGAAATTAAGTCAATTTGATGCTCAATCCCTCGAATAGGTGGTAATCCGGTGGCACGTCTTGTGGGAAGGCGTCGTGAACTCTGCAAAATGTTAGTGATAGCGAGGGGCAAAGAGGAAGGCACGTCCTCGAATGAAAATAATGCCTCTTTGCACACAAAAGCATAGCAAACAGATTTGCTAGAATCTAGCTCATCAATATCAGATTTGGTGGCAAATAAACATGCACTTTTCAGTTTAATTTCAGAAGCAACATTAGATGGTTTATTATTAGGCTTCATTTGTTGCTCAAATTCTTTTGCCACAATCTGATTTTCACTCTTATTTTTCTCTGTTTTGCTTTATTAGCTCTATTAATATCATCTTTCAAAATGGAATCAGGAGTCATAGGAAGCAAAGTAATATTTTTATCCTTGTGAACAAGAGTATCTGATTGTTTCTACCATGGTGTACAGAATTTTATCAAATTGCCATGGTCTACCAAGTAATAAGGAACATGCTTGCATAGGTACCACATCACAATCAACATAATCAGCATATGTAGAGATACTAAAATGCACACGAACGATGCGTGTTACCTTAACCTTGCCGCTGTTGTTGAACCATTGGATGTAGTAAGGATGTGGATGTGGTCTTGTGGTGAGAGAAAGCTTCTCCACCATATCCATGCTAGCCAAGTTGTTGCAGCTCCTCCATCTATGATGGCGCTTGAATAGAACGTTCCTTCACAACTCCTTTGTATGGAACAAGTTATGCCTCTGATTTTGCTCGGCTTGTGTAACCTGCACACTCAAAACACGTTGAGCAACTAAACATTCATACCTGTCGGCATCTTGGCAGCCATGTATTGCGTCTCGGGATCAGAATCATCTCCACCGTGTTCTTCATGTGTAATAAGAGCCAAAGTCTCTTCATCATAGTCACTAGCAGACTCATACCCACCATCCTCGGTAGCAATCATCACACGCTGAGATTGGCATTCTCTCATAAAATGTCCTCTTCCCTTACAACGACGACAAATAATATCACTTGTGTGCCTGTTGGCGCCATGGAAGAAGAAGAGCTCTGTGTAGGCCCAGCGGTGTACTCTTGGCAGATAGTGGTGGTTGTGCCTGCTTTCTTGTATCACGGTTGGAGGTGGCAGCCGACGGAGGTGCGGTGTAGTAGAGCGTGTGGAAGTAGATGATGCGTGGTGTCCATGATGAAGGTCGACCTGCGAGAAAAGTTAGTCGCGCCAAGGCACTGTCGATCCTGCACTTCACGTTCAGCTTTACAAGCAAGATGGAATAATCGAGTGATATTATTATAATCCTTGTAGTCTAGAATGGTCTGAATCTCTCTATTTAATCCACCCGAAAGCGTGCAAGCATAGCTTCATTCTCCTCAACAATACCACATCTAATCAAGCCAGTTTGTAATTCACGATAATATTCTTCTACCGAATTTTTCCTTGTCTTAAGCGCTGCAATTTTGAAGTAATTCACGCTGATAATATGGTGGAACCCAACGAGTACGCATAGCAGTTTTCAAAGCAGCCCAAGTAGCTGGAGCAGGATATAATCTACAATGTTGAGACCACCAAACACATGCAAAGCTAGTGAAAGCACAAACAAGCAGCGAGAACACGTCTCTCCTCGGGATATTGTAAACATGTAAATCGTTGTTCAGTTTCTAACTCCCAAGTAAGATATATATCAGAACATATCTACCCTCAAATGGTGGAATATTCAATTTCAGTTTAGGGAGATGGTCATGATCTCGTACTGAAGGGGAGCCCGAACATTGCCATTATTTGCATGTGGGCGACACGGTGGTTGTGGTCTTTGGTGGTTGCACGTAGTTCGATGTTGATCAACCTCATCCTCGTAAGCTCTCACATAATCATCCTCCCCACCGCAGCAGCAGGAGCCTGAAGTATCAAAGCAGCACCAAGCAGCTTGGCGGTGAAGAGGGACACGGAAGCTCGGCGGAGGGCTGTTTCACGATGTGGAGGTAGTCCATGTTGTTGTAGTAGAGGTGCGTTAGGTGCAGCCGGTGGTGGTGGTGGTAGGCAGCGAGCAATTCATTAAACTTGTTATCGAGCTTTGTTTGACGCCTTCTCAATGCCATCTATCTTCTCCATGGCCTCTTCAAATCTATTTAGCACATCGTCCACCTGCCCACTCATCATTTGTTGAAACTTATCATGTAGCGCTTTGTTTGTCATGTTCTCCCGGTCGGTCTAAATCGGCTTGTGATCCTGCCATGGTTAGCGACAATAGAAACACACAAGAATATGATTGACGGACTACTAGGAAGTGGTGGTGGTGGTGTGGTGGGCGATCACAAATCCGTCAAGCAAATCTCAAATTCTTACCAGTTCTTACCCCGGCGGTGATCGGCAACCGATGTAGTCAAAACTCTCAAAGCTTGGATAGAGCGATTACGAGGGAGAGTCAAACGCACGATGTAGATGTATGTGGAGCTGGGAAGGCTTATAATATGGTAGCAAAAGGGTCAGCAATAATCAATTCGAGATGCAAAGTTGAATAAGCGCTCAACAGCACGTCTTGTCTTTGGTCCTAGGCTAGACCGTGCTAGAGACGCGAGCCTAGAACACTAACAAAATCACGGCGCTGCACGGAAACAACGGAAAAGCACACTCTGGAATTTTTTTTTCGCTCTTTTTTTTTTTTTTGCTTTTTTTTGCGCTTTTTTTTTTTTTTTTTTTGCGAAAAATCACTATAATGGCGAGTGTCTCAAAACTCTTCCCAGGTCAAACTGACAGGATGGGCACGAAATTTTTTCGACCAAAAAAAAAATTTTTTTTGATTGCCGGACCCAAAAGCTGAAGCGGGTCAAAAAACTTTCTATAACGGCGATTGTCTCAATCCGCTTAGAAACACCTAAAAATAGGATAGCCAAAATTTTTTTGACAAGTACGTTTTTGGAATTTTTTTTTTCGAAACCTACTCCGGCAAGGAAACACGAATCGGAAACTAGATGGATCTCGAAAACAACCCTAATATGCAAGGAACTTCGGATTGGTGGTGGATATATGGTGGTGGTATATGACGGTGGTGGTATATGGTAGCGGTGGTGGTATATGGAGACGGATTGGTGGTGGTATATGGATACGGATTGAGCGGTGGCGGATAAGCAATGGTGGTAGATGGCAAGGCGATGATGATGGTGCGGCGGCGGCGTGACAACTTATGACCGAACTCGAAACTCTAAAAGACTAGACTCTAAGACCAGCAACTTGACACGACGATGCAACGCAAATTCAACAAAGCAAAAACCCTAAAAAGATTATGCAAAGGCTCAGATTGGTTCGGATATGATGAACTAACCTAATTTTTTTTGTGGCTTTTTCGTGGACAATAGGTATGAAGAACAGACTCGATCTAAACTACGAAAAGCTGTAAAATCTCACCGAGCAACACGGAAATCTGATACCACTTGATAGAGGCAAAGGTGTCCGTCTTTCGATGAGATGTTGGTTTTCGCTTTGGAGGAAGTCGACTTTGACGATCCGACTACGAGCGTCGAGGACGTCGCGCCTTAGCAATCGCTAAACCAACTCCGAGAGGTTATTGACCACGCCGAACACGATCAACGACCACGAGGGTCTGTTTCCTGCGAGCAAGCGAAGAACAAGCAAGAAACTGAGATTGCAATCTGGATATTGCGAATATAAGATGAAAGCTTTATTGATCAAGGTGGGGTTACGTGGCGCCTTTGTGCAGTCGTGGAACACAAGCGAAATGCGAAGTTGCAGCTATGGCGAACTTTTAATCTAAACAAAACCCACCGTCTAAGCGGTGCCCTAAGGGCTGTATATATGGAGGAAGAGGGGAATTTCGTGGCCCTTGGTGGAGGGTCCGAAATCAACCCTAACTCTTGTTTCCCCACACATACGGACTCTAAAACAGCCTATACTTAAGTATTTCGAAATTACATGGGCCTGGCCCAATAATAAGGTGACGAAGCACCTAGAATAGCCTATGGACGAATATTATGAAGTGGCATCTTGTATATTTCGTCCAAGGCCTCATGCACTCATTAAGGTGGCTTCAAAGTCTGGAATCATCACTTGTAACTCCGTTCTTGTTCCCCTATGCATGCCAACATCTCCATGCTTGAACTTGCTCCAAGGTTCATCTTTCTTGTCCATGGTAGGCCCTTCATTTGTAAGCAAAACAAACGTATCCAATTTAGGCAGCATCATATTCTCATGAACATTAGAATCGTTACCAAGAAACGAAAGTACCTGATAATTCAATTGGCGTGCGCGAGCTCGAGTAATTGGTCCAGTATGTATAGCAGCAGGGGCTGTGGGTGTAACAATGGTATTGATGTCCTCATCATCTACCCACATGTAAGGTGCTAGCGCTTCTGAAAGACTATGTCTCGGTCATCCGTCTCTCAAACACCATGTAGTGCGAGAACCAAACGGAGGCGATCGAGTCTTGTGGGGAAAAGTGCGCAAACCTCTGCAGAGTGTATAAACTAATCATGATTAGCCGTGTCCCCGGTTATGGACGTTTTGAGTATCCGGTAATTGAATATCATGTGAATCTCAACATGTTACTTCTAATAAAAGTTATTGGGATTTTGATGAGTACTTTTTAATTGGGATTGAGGATGTTGTCAACCATTCTCAATGTTTAACAACCACCATGATAGTTAAATAAAATTATTCCTTTGATGTAGGGAAAAACTAGCTTTATGCAAAATTGTAACCGTAGAGCCTTACCACCAACCATATATGCATGTAGTATAGGCTTATTGCTTCATTACTCTCTATGTGTTACATTGCGGCATATTCCATGTCTTGACCGTTTTGGGCTGCAACTTTCACGTTGCGAGACTTTTAGGAGGACGAGTAAGGTGTTAGGTCGTGGTTCTATACTCGGTGATGCCGATGGAGTTGATGGACTCACTTATCTTCCAAGCCTTCGCTGTTATTATTAGATGGCCTTAAGCCATTTTATTGTATTCAGTTCCCTTGTGGACAACGATGTAATAAGTGTGTGATTGCTACTCTGCTATAAATCCTTGAAATCTTGTGTGGTGTCGGCATTCTTGATCCGGGGATGACACCGAGCACGAGACTTGATCCATTCGGTCTGGTCGCTCTGAGAGAATGGTATCGAGCACACTGATTGTAGAGGACACGACCACTAAGTTAAAGCCATAGATCACTACTCTCTTCCCATTTTCTAACTCCTCATCTTTTCTACTCTCTTTAGGATGACAGACGCGAAGATCAAGTACACCCAACCGGATGAAGGCACACCTTTTGGATTTCACTTGAAGGAAGTTACCAAGTACCTGAACATTGGACTACCCAGCTTCACCGGAACTTTCAACGCCACTCTGCCTGAAGAGGAGCGCTGGAAGATTCAAGCTCACGTTCCAGGAAGGACATTCGCCCCAATCACCAAGCCTATAGATAGTGTTTTTAGTGCACCAACTTGGAGTCTGGGAAAGAGCATGGCAGCTCACATCACCATGGGACGCATTGGAGAAGTTTATCAAGAAGACCTCAAGGACACTATCTACCAGATTTGCGGACGCCGAGATGACAAATGGGACATAGTCGGCACCAAGAAGGATAGATCCATTGCAGCTTTCATCCAGAGTTAAACCAGCACATTCGGCGCCAGGAGAACCAGATGTCAACGATATGTTGGAGTTGCAGAACGCAAAGGGAAGGATCATCGAACTGGAAGGAGAACTAAAGACTACGCGCAAGGACTACATGGACGAGATCGTAGCTCTAGCAAGACACAATAACGATCTTAAGTACGAGATCGAAGAACTCAAGAAGAAGTTGGCGCTCAGGAATGAAGACCAGCATGTCGGATGCTCAAGCGACTACATCAACATCGACGACACCGATTCGGATCCAAGTGAACCCGACTTTGAAAGCGAAGGTGGAGCGAGACATCATGGAGTCTTCTACCGGTTCAAATTAATAGAAGTCCCCCACATATTAGTAGTATTTCCCTCCATGTAAACATTATTAGTACACGCACTCTTGCGCTAGTTAGATCGTTGTAAGCCCTTGTTTGATTGAATGAAGTGATTTTGTGTGCATTTGCTCATGTGCATTTGGGTAGTGATTCCCCTTAGACCTCATTCTATTCTAAATTTCTCTTCTTTTCTAAACCCATCGGATGCCTCGAGACGCGACCCGGATTCGTTTTCCGCCAGAGATCACCCAACTGATTCAGCAGCAGAATACCCTGATTCAAACATTGGTGCAGAACCAAGGCAACAACAACAACAACAACAACAACAACAACCCACCGCCACCACCACCACCTGCGGATCACCTGACTCGTTTCCTTAGACTGAATCCGCGGTGTATTCCGATAACACCGAGCGATTGTGGCGGATGATTGGCTCCGCAAGATAGGAAGGAGTTGACCACTGCGGGATGCACGGATGGTGAAAGAGTGAAGTTTGCAGCACATCAGCTTGAAGGACCCGCAACAACATGGTGGGAGAATTTTACAGCCACTTATCCCGTGACATTGTCACATGGGACCGGTTTGACAAGCTTTTGCCTTGCTCATGTTTGGCAGGAGCCATGGCCATGAAGAAGCGTGAGTTTCGCAACTTACGCCAAGGAGGAAGGACTGTTGGCGATCGTGGATGACTTTAGTAAATTAGCACGTTATGCCCCGGATAGCGTTACTCTACCGATGCAGACTAAGCGGAGAAGTTTCTAGAAGGACTGAATGATGAGTTCAGCATGCCGTTGATGGTGGCAAGTTTCAACAACTACCAGGAGTTGGTAGACCGAGCCCTCATGATTGAAGGAAAGCAGAAGACAAATTGAGAACATAGCGGAAGTATGGACAAGGGAAGTATAACTCTGGAGCCCAATGAAGCCTCGTTATACCCTAAATCAGAATTCAGTTTCACATACCTATGGAGGAGGTAATTCGCATAACCATAATGGCACCAAGAATGGGAGCGGGAATGGAGGAAGCAATGGACAGAACCGCACCAACCCGTCAACACCATCCAAGGTAGACTGAGTCATATTACTTGCTTTAAGTGCCGCAAGATCTGGGCATTATGCCAATGACTATCCGAAGGCGAACGGAAATGGCAATGGAAGCTCGGAAAGAAGCCCAACCCTTTCAACAGGGGACGGGTGAACCACATTGATGTGGAGGAGGTTGAAGATCAGCCCGATGCACGATGTCGGTAAGTTTTGGTTAATTCATTTCTGCAGTTGTTCTTTTCGATCTTGGTGCATCGCATTCATACATATCAAGGGATTTGTGGATAAGTACAAATTACCGACCCAAGCCCTTAGGTCACCCATGCTAGTAACCTCACCCGGAGCTGAGTACATGGCTAGTAAATGGTGTGATCGACTGCCATTAAGGATTGGACACTATGTTTTCCCCTCAGACCTAATAGTTCTGGAATCCCAAGGATTGGATGTGATATTAGGTATGGATTAGTTATCAAGGTATGGAGGAAACATAGATTGCACCACAAAGTCAATTTTGCTCACCACACCAGAAGGAAGAAGGATTAAGTATGTATCACGACACAAGCCGAGGAGAGCGCAAGTAAATTGCCTATCAGGAGTGGTGCAGGAAGAAGTACCAGTGGTGAAGGATTTTCCTGATGTATTTCCGGAAGAGTTGCCAGGAATGCCACCGGATAGAGACATTGAGTTTTGATCGAGCTGTTGCGTGAACAGGCCCGATATCGAAGCGACCGTCTGGGATGCCCGCACAGGATTTGGCGGAAATCAAGAAGCAGATTAAGGAACTATTGGATAAAGGTTTTATCCGCCCAAGTTCTTCACCTTGGGGATCACCCGTATTGTTAGTGGAGAAGAAGGATGGATCGTTAAGAATGGTTGTTGATTATCGTGGATTGAATGAAGTAACAATCAAGAACAAGTACCCACTACCTATGATAAATGATCTATTTGATCGCTTGCAAGGAGCTAAAGTGTTTTCCAAGATCGACTTGCGATCAGGGTACCATCAGTTGAAGATTCGAGAGCAAGACATACCCAAGACCGCATATACCACGAGATATGGACTGTGACGAGTATACCGTTATGTCATTTGGATGACTAACGCACCAGCCTATTTCATGAACACGATGAACAAAGTGTTTATGGAGTTTTTGGATAAGTTCATCGTGGTGTTCATTGATGACATTTTGATTTTCTCGAAGAATGAAGAGGAACACAAGGAACATTTGCGATTGGTTTTGGAGAAACTGAGGGAACACCAGTTGTATGCCAAGTTCAGCAAATGTGAGTTTTGGCTAAAGGAAGTTGGATTTCTCGGACATGTTATATCCGGAGAAGGAATAGCAGTTGACCCCACAAAGGTTGAGACCGTAACCAAATGGGAAGCACCAACGACAGTTGGAGAGATTCGGAGTTTCCTTGGACTCGCAGGATACTACCGAAGATTCATTGAGAATTTCTCAAGAATTGCTAAGCCTATGACTGAATTGTTGAAGAAGGATAACAAATTCATATGGACTGAGGACTGTGAGGCAAGTTTTCAGGAGTTGAAGAAAAGATTGGTTACCTCACCGGTTTTGATATTGCCAGATCAGACTAAGGATTATGAGGTGTATTGCGACGCTTCACGTCGAGGACTTGGAGCCGTACTTATGCAAGAAGGAAGAGTTGTTTCGTATGCTTCACGACAACTTAAGCCCCATGAGTTAAATTATGCCACTCATGATTTGGAGTTAGCGGTCGTTGTGCATGCCACGAAGGCGTGGAGACATTTTCTCATTGGAAATCATTGTGAAGTATATACGGATCACAAGAGTTTGAAGTACATCTTCACACGTAAGAATTGAATCTCGGACAAAGGAGATGGTTTGAACTTATCAAGGATTATGACATGAGATTGCATTATCACCCGGAAAGGCTAATGTAAGTAGCAGACGCATTGAGCCGTAAGAGCCACGTCAATACCCTAATGATGGGAGGAATACCCAATGAGTTAGCCGAGGACCTTCGAGAGCTATGTTTGGAAATAATTCCGAGAGGCTATGTAGCAGCATTGGAGATTCAGTCGACACTGATGGACAAAATCAGAGAAGCCCAAAAGGCAGATAAGGAAGTTGCCTCTATAAAGGAGGAAATGAGCAAAGGAAAAGCTAAAGGATTTCGTGAGGATGAGCACGATACCCTATGGTTTGAAGACCGTGTTTATGTGCCCAATGACCCAGAGATCAGAAAGTTAATTTTGCAAGAAGCCCATGATTCACCTTATTCGATTCACCCAGGAAATACCAAGATGTATTTGGATTTGAAGAATATTTTCTGGTGGACCGGAATGAAGAAGGATATTGCGGAGTATGTAGCAGTTTGTGACGTATGTCGAAAGTAAAAGCGAACATCGAAGCCAGCAGGATTGTTGCAACCATTGCCGATACCGAATGGAAGTGGGATAAACTAGGCATGGATTTCATCACAGGTTTGCCAAAGACTCGTTCAGGATATCGACTCGATTTGGGTCATAGTCGATCGTTTGTGAAGGTAGCTCATTTCATTCGATCAAGACTACCTATAGCAGTGCTAAGTTGGCAAAGATATACATGACCAGAATTGTGTGTTTGCACGGAGTTCCGAGGAGCATCGTATCGGATAGAGGAACCCGTTTACTCGAAATTTTGGAACCGGTTACACGAAACATTGGGAACCCGATTGAATTCAAAGACAGCTTTCCACCCTGATCGATGGATGGACCGAGAGAGTCAATCAGATTTTGGAGGACATCTTTGAGAGCTTGTGCACTAGATTACGGATCTAGTTGGGACGATAATTTGCCGTATGCAGAATTTTCCTACAACAACAGTTACCAAACCAGCTTGAAGATGGCACCTTCGAGGCTTTGTATGGAAGAAGGTGCAGGACACCGTTGTCATGGGACTAAACCGAGATCGTCGATTGTTTGGACCAGATTTGATTAAGGAGTCCGACAGAAGGTTAAGTTGATTCGAGACAGGCTCAAGGTAGCCCACCTGCGGATAAAAGAGCTATGCCGATTCAAAGCGCAGCGATTGAGTATGAAGTTGGAGCAGAGTATATCTTAGAGTATCCCGCGCTCGAGGAGTTAAGCGTTTTGGAGTTAAAGGAAAGTTAGCCCCACGTTTCGTTGGACCATATAAGATTTTGCAACGCATGGGAGAAGTTGCTTATAAGTTGGAATTGCGGAAGAACTGTCGGGAGTTCATGATGTATTCCATGTTTCTCGATTGAAGAAATGTCACCCGAGATAGCAGAGGTACCGTTAAGAACACAAAGTACACTTTGGAAGCAATTCAGTTGAAGGATGACTTAACATATGAGGAAAAACGGTTAAGATTCTCGATTATGCCAAGCAGAGTTACCGCAGCAAGGTTATCAAGTTTTGCAAAGTTCGATTGGAGCCACCACACCGAGGATGAAGCCACCGGGAAAGAGAGGAAGTTTTGCTTAAGGACCACCCTCACCTATTTTCTAGCCAACCCGAATCTCGAGGGCGAGATTCATCTTAAGGGGGTAGGTTTGTAACATCCCAAATTTTCAATTTGGAATGTTATACATTAGGTCATCATGCATATCATATTTTCTAGCATTTTTCCGATCCTAGAAGATTTCACGCAACTCAAGGACCCTCGGAGAGAGTTGGAAGTTTCATTATTTTCATATTTGGGATTTCTCAAATTTTGAAAATAGGATCATTGGATTTATTTATTTATCTTCAAAAAGTTTTTCCGATATAAAAGTTAAAGAGAGGGAATAATATGACTTTCCCAACATATAGGAAAAATGAAGATATTATAAATAAATCAATTTTGGTTTTTGGAAGATTTATTTGCTTTAGGCAAAAATGAGCATTTTAAAAAAAATATGCATATTGCCCGTTTTTTTTAAAGTTCGTTTTGTTCGACTCATTTTTAGGAGTCGGGGAAAATTAATTTTATTAAATTCGGAGTTCGTTTGGTATTTTTTTAATTCGTTTAGTTTTTGTTTTAAAAAAATCGCCCCCCACTTTGGGCGAGGCCCACCGCCTGCCCACCTCCCTTCCTCCAGACGCGCCGCACATGGCGTCTCCGTCGCCGACGCCGCCCGCCGCCGCCTCGGAGTCCGGCTCCCCTCGCCCCTTGCCCCTCCCCAAGCCGCCCCCCCCCTCCTATAAACCCGCCCCCCCCTCATCCTCCGCCGCTTGCCCTAACCCGAGCCGAGCCAGCAGCCCCTTGCCGCGAGGACGCCCCCGCCGCCGTTCCCGCCGTCGCCGAGTCGCCGCCGCCTCCCGACCCTCGCCCCCTCACCGCCGCCCCAGAGCCCGCCGTGGCGAGCCGGAGGTAGCACTCGCCGCCCCCAGTCCGGTTTTCTTTAAAACCCGATCCGTTTTTTGAAGAAGTTCGGTTTTTAAAAAAACCCTAGTTGGTTTTATTTTTTGGTTTTCTTATTTAATGAGCGTTCACCGAACCGTTCGTTTCAATGAACGTGTTCGTTGGATTAGTTTTGCTAACGAGCGTCCGTTATTTACTCCGTTAAATCGTTTTCTTTTAATCGATTTAATCCGTTATTTTTACGATTCGATTTCGATCCGATTTTCAAATCTGTTTATTTTCTCGCTCGTTTATCGGAATCAGGTGATTCAAGCGCCTGGAGTTTCGTTACGAAACCGCCGTTCCGACTAACCTACTTACACAGAGTTTAGCTACTGTGAAATTTTGACCTAGTTTCAGATTGCTAAACCGAGTCGTTCTCTCTCGAGTTTCGACTTTCGATGTTTTATTTTGATTCGATTCTTTTGCAACCAGGGTTCTTAAGTTGAACTCTCTGGTTAGATCTTTTATTCGAGATTTCCCCGTGCATTAGATGAGTACTTATTGTATGCTTGTTGTTTGTCTGCGTTAGATCACCCGGAGTGCGCCGCTTGTTACTTCGAATCTCTAGGTCTCGCGGATCATCAGCAAGGCAAGTAACACTTGATCATACCTTTTCTACTACCCAGTTTTTATGCATTAGATCAAACCCTCAAACACTTGCATGTTTAGGATCTAATTAAATTGTGGGTTTGGGAAGTAGATTTGAGGTAGTACCTATTACCTGTTTACTTATGAAACCTTGGGAGTTACTTCTACGTTTGCTTATTATGCCATGCTATGCTAGTAGACGTGGATTGGGTGAGTGAATATCCATGACAGATGTGAGATTGTTAATTAATGGTTTATCTAAGGTGGCAACCTAAACACACATCTGGGTGGATTGAGGCACTGGTTTCCATCAGGACTTACTGTATTTCTTCGGACCGCCACCTGGGCTCTAAGGGATCATAAGATTATTCAAACCGGAAACTTCCGTGTGCAGCCACAAGCCAATTATGGGCTCTGGCGTAGTTGACTAAGTTGTGCGAACTCTTACGGGTAGGCTAGCTGATGTAGGGGATGTAGGTTGGTACGGTCTACCCACATGTAAGGTGCTAGCGCTTCTGAAAGACTATGTCTCGGTCATCCGTCTCTCAAACACCATGTAGTCACGAGAACCAAATGGAGGCGATCGAGTCTTGTGGGGAAAAGTCATAAACCTCTGCAGAGTGTATAAACTAATCATGATTAGCCGTGTCCCCGGTTATGGACGTTTTGAGTATCCGGTAATTGAATATCATGTGAATCTCAACATGTTACTTCTAATAAAAGTTATTGGGATTTTTGTGAGTACTTTTAATTGGGATTGAGGATGCTGTCAACCATTCTCAATGTTTAACAACCACCATGATAGTTAAATAAAATTATTCCTTTGATGTAGGGAAAAACTAGCTTTATGCAAAATTGTAATCGTAGAGCCTTACCACCAACCATATATGCATGTAGTATAGGCTTATTGCTTCATTACTCTCTATGTGTTACATTGCGGCATATTCCATGTCTTGACCCGTTTTGGCTGCAACTTTCACGTTATGAGACTTTTGAACGACAGTAAGGTGTTAGGTCGTGGTTCTATACTCGTGATGCCGATGGAGTTGATGGACTCACTTATCTTCCAAGCCTTCCGCTGTTATTATTAGATGGCCTTAAGCCATTTTATTGTATTCAGTTCCCTTGTGGACAACGATGTAATAAGTGTGTGATTGCTACTCGCTATAAATCCTTGAAATCTTGTGTGGTGTCAAGCATTCGATCCAGGGATGACACTGAGCACAGAGACTTGATCCATTCGGGTCTGGTCGCTACAACAAGATCCACAAGTCACAAACACAATCAAAGGAAAGATACAATGGCAATGTTCATCTCAAATCCAAAGGAGATGGGGTCTTGGAGATAGTCTACTCCTTGAGGAGGTCTTGAAATCCACAAGGATTCTTCCCTAGGGGGTCTTGATTCACCAAGGGAAGGTAGAAAGGAGCAAAGCTCACAAATATCTCATCTAATACTTTGCTAACCCTAAACAAGGTCTTTGGTATGGAATATATAGCCTAGGTGTCGAAGGAGAAGAAGTGGAGTCGAAGGAGCCATCTCAGCCGGCCATCCTGGGAGGCCCGCAAGACGGGGTGAGTTGGGCCCGTCGCGCACGGGTGCTCCAGCGTCAACTCCTCGAGTAGCCCGCAAGACGGGGTCTCGGGGCCCCCGGCGCACGGGGTCGCTGGAGCTTCTGTCTGTTCTTTGTTGCCCTTGTTCTTGGTTCGCGTGGCCTCGGGGTAGTCCTCCTCTCCTTGGTGATGCTCCCTGAGTGTCTTGGTGATGTTCCTCTTCATACCTAAGGAGGCATAGCACACTATGGTGAGGTAGTAAACATGTTCCACTCGTGTCCATATGCAAATCTAGTAGGAAGGAGTTCACCTCGGTTTCCAAAGCACGTGCTCTTGCTCTTGTCATCGGTCCATGTGGGGCTTGATGTGTTGGTGTAGAGTCCATGGGGATGGTGGAAGGATGCTCTGCATCATCTCCCCTCCCTTGGGAGAGATCCGACCTCGGATCAAAATCTTCATCTCCATGGTATGGCGTGAGATCTTTGACGTTGAAGATGTCGCTCACATTGTACTTGTCTCAAGGTAGGTCGATCTTGTAGGCGTTGTCGTTCTAGCGTGCTAGCACCTTGAAAGGTCCATCGGCTCGAGGCAGAAGCTTGGACTTGCGTTCGTCGGGGAAGCGGTCCTTGCGAAGGTGTAGCCACACAAGATCACCAATGTTGAAGACCATGGGTCGCCTGTCGATGTTGAGCTTGGTCGCCAGTCGTTGTATTGGCGCTCGATGGCGTGCCTTGTATGCTCATGCATCTTCTTGATGTAGTTGGCTCGTGCACTCGCATCCATGTTGGTGCGCTCTTGTAGAGGAAGTGGCAGAATGTCCAATGGGGACAATGGGTTGAAGCCGTAGACGACCTCGAAGTGGGACTTGTCGGTAGTCGAATGTCTTGCACGATTGTAGGCGTACTCGGCGATGGGTAGACACTCCTCCCACTCCTTGATGTTCTTCTTAATCAACACGCGAAGTAGAATGGATAGTGTCTGGTTTGTCACCTCCGTTTGGCTGTCGGTTTGCAGATGGTATGCGGATGAGAACAAGAGCTTGATTCTGAGCTTGGCGCATAGGGTCTTCCAAAAGTAACTCAAGAACTTGACGTCACGATCGGAGACGATTGTCTTTGGTACTCCATGGAGGCGCAAGATTTCCCTACAAAAGAGATTTTCAACATGTGAAGCATCGTCTATCTTGTTGCAAGGAATGAAATGTGCCATCTTAGAAAATCTATCCACAACAACAAACACGGAATCCTTTCCATTTTGAGTTCTAGGCAAACCAAGTATAAAATCCATGCTAATGTCTTCCCAAGGTTGATAGGGAATAAGAATAGGCATGTAAAGACCATGAGATTGAGCTTTAGACTTAGCTTTGTGACATGTAGAGCATCGGTTGGTGAAGCGTTGGACGTCGCGGAACATCTTGGGCCAAAAGTAGTTCTTGGAGAGCGTGGCGAACGTCTTGTCGCGTCCAAAGTGTGCCATGAGTCCGCCTACATGAGCCTCTTGCAAAAGGAGCAAACGAAGAGAAGACTCGGGAATGCATAGTTTGTTAGCTCTCATAAGATGACCATCCTTGATGTAATAGTGTTCCCAAGATGTATGCATCAAACATTTAGCATAAGGAGTCGCAAAAGATGAATCATTAGCATACAAGTCTTTTATGTGCTCAAAGACAATAACATTAAACTCAAGTTTGGTGACAAGCGTGCATATGCGTGAAAGTGCATCGGCAACTACATTTTCCTTACCCTTAATGTACTTTATCACATATGGGAAAGATTCAATGAATTCACTCCATTTGGCATGACGCTTGTTCAACTTAGTTTGGCCTTTTAAGTACTTAAGTGTTTCATGATCGGTATGGATGACAAACTCATGAGGTCTAAGATAATGTTCCCAAGCATGTAGCACACGCACTAATACATACAATTCTTTGTCATAGATGGGATAGATAAGTTGAGCACCGGAGAGTTTTTCACTAAAGTAAGCAATTGCTCGTTTTTCTTGCATCAAAACTCCGCCAATTCCAGTACCACTTGCATCACAATGAACCTCAAAAGTTTTGTCAAAATTGGGCAAAGCAAGAATTGGAGCATGAGTAAGCAAAGACTTGAGCTCATTAAAAGCGGTGGATTGCAAAGATCCCCAAACAAAAGGAGTATTCTTCTTGCTCAAAGCATGCAAAGGAGCGGCAATAGTGCTAAAATCTTTCACAAAGCAACGATAAAAACCCGCAAGACCAAGAAAGCTACATACTTGTTGCAAATTGGTTGGTCGGGGCCAAGTTTTGATTGCTTCAATTTTAGCTTCATCAACATGGACACCCTTGGAAGAGACAACAAAACCCAAGAAAACCACTTTGTCAACACCAAATGTGCATTTTTTTCATGTTTGCATAAAGACGTTCCTTGCGAAAGGTTTGCAAAACAGCCCTAACATGATCAAGATGCTCTTTCATGGTTTTGCTAAACACAAGAATATCGTCGAAGTAAACCACAACAAAGACTCCAATATAAGGGCGAAGCATATGATGCATAAGGCGCACGAAAGTACCTGGAGCCTCCGATAAACCCATAGGCATCACTAACCACTCATACAAGCCAAATTTGGTTTTGAAAGCGGTTTTCCATTCATCACCCTCTTGAATGCGGATTTGATAATAGCCACTTTTAAGATCAATTTTTGAGAAAAAGTTGGCTCCACTAAGTTCATCAAGCATATCATCTAAGCGAGGAATGGGATGCCTATTGCGAACGGTGATAGCATTTATAGGTCTACAATCGGAACATAAGAGGAAACTTCCATCAGATTTAGGCACAAGAATAACTGGAACGGCACAAGGGCTTAAGCTTTCACGTACATGACCGTTGTCGATGAGTTGTTGTACTTGCCGTTGAATCTCCTTAGTTTCTTCGGGGTTGACACGGTATGGAGCTTCGTTTGGAAGTGGCGCTCTGGGGATGAGGCCGATTCGGTGCTCAATGCCTCGTAGAGGAGGTAGACCCGGAGGTAGCTCATCGGGGAAGACATCTTGGAATTCCTGCAAAAGAGATTGAAACACTAAAGGTAGCTCGTGAGAGGTGTTAGTTTTTGGTTCTCCATCCTTGCACACAAGGACAAAGTGCATCACACTTGATGGGTTCTCACACACTTCTCTCATCTCACTTTTTGTGGAAAATAGTATGAGGTTTTTCTCTCTAGGCGAAGAGGCGCTCAAGTTTGGCTTGTGGCTCTCACTCACTTTTGGGTGGATCACTTTCTCACTCTTCTCTCCATGATGGGTGACTAGGAAACATAGGTCGTAGCATATATTCTTTCCCTTTCATCTTGAGGCTATAGTGATTGGTACGCCCATTGTGGATGACACCACTGTCGAATTGCCATGGTCGACCAAGAAGGAGGTGGCAAACGGTCATTGGGACCACATCACACTCCAAAGTTTCCTCATATGCACCAATTTTGAAGGAGACTTGGACCGTATGCTCGATTCGTATAGTGCCGGAGTCGCTTAGCCATCGAACCTTGTAGGGGTGCGGGTGCTTCCACTTGACCAATTGAAGCTTGGAGAAAAGTTCTTCACTTGCCAAGTTGTGGGAACTACCTCCATCGATGATGACCTTGACGGACCTTCCATTGATGCCGGCCTTTGTATCGAAGATGTGGCATCGTTGGTCTTCTTCTTGTTGATGTTGAAGAGTCAAGACCTTGGAGACAACAAGAGCGGGGCTTGAATCTTCGTCACAAAAGACTTGATCATCTTCGCCTTCATTGTTCACTTGTCGGTGCATGGCCACTTGCTCAAGGGCTTCCATTTCTCCTTCACTCATGGAGTCGTAGGTGCCGTCGTCGTTGAAGATCATGGTGCGCTTGTTTATGCACTCAAAGGACTTGTGGCCTCGGCCGCCGCAAGTGAAACACTTGAAGGAGCTTGTCTTGACGGTCTCATCGGTCGGAGTAGAGGACGAAGCACGCGGCTTGAAGTTGCTTGAAGTAGGAGGAGGACGGCTTGAACTTGTCGAGGTTTTCTTGTAACTTGACTTGTCACCAGTACTTGGTGAGGCTCTAGTTGATGTAGGAGTTGCCGGAGTCGCAGAAGCTTGATAAGAGGAGCCGTAGGTCTTGGACGAGTACTTGGCATATTTGAAGTCATCTTGGACTAGTCGCTCGGCCTTGGTCGCTTGATGAACTAGCTCGAGGAGGTTTGAGTATGGTTGGAAGTAGGCAATCCACTTGATTGGATGGTTGAGGCTGTTCAAGAAGCGTGCCATTGTTTGCTCGTCGTCTTCTTTGACATTGGCTCGAATCATGGCAATCTCCATTTCTTGGTAGTATTCTTCCACCGTCTTTGTGCCTTGTTTGATAAGTTGCAACTTTTTGAAGAGATCATGATTGTAGTGTGTAGGCACGGAACGAGCTCTCATGACATCCTTCATCGCTGTCCAAGTTGTGATTGGTGGTTTGCCTCTTGTACGTCGTCGCTCAATCACTTGTTCCCACCAAATGAGAACGTAGTCTTGGAACTCGAGTGATGCCATAGCGATCTTCTTCTCTTCATCATAGTTGTGCAACCGGAAGATTTTGTCAATCTTCAATGCCCATGAGAGGTAGTCTTCGGGGTCATTGCTTCCATTGAACTTGGGCATGGTGAATTTTAGCTTTCCATAGCGTTGCTCTTCATTGTGTTGTTGGCGATGGTGATGATGACGTCCTTGACGTGGAGGGTAATCATCTTCATGTTGCTCTTGGCGTGGAGGAAGACCATGATCAACTTGCTCTTGTTGAACTTGAGGTTGATGGAGCTTGACGAGCTTGTGGAGGAGCTTGAGGAACTTGACGTTGCACATGGGGTTGGTAGTTCCTCTCTTGGATTTCTTCTCGAAGTGCTTGCTCTTGATTGCTCCGCTCGCGGTTGCGGTTGGCGATAACTCGACTTGATTCTTGAAAGGCACGTTGCGCCTCAAGAGCTTGCGCTTCTCATTGTTGTTGAAGACGTTGCGCCTCGGCGTCTTGTTCTTCTTGGTGTAGGCGCGCTCGTTCTTCCTCTTGACGCCGTAGTCGTTGTCATTCTTGAGCTTGGGAAAAAGCGGCTTGGTTTGATTGAGGACGAGGGACTTGCTCATCGACTTGCTCTTGTGAATGTTTGTCATGTAGCGGGTTGCGAGATGCATGACGGTCTTGACGCGCGGCTCGTCGAAGAGTGTTCGATGACGGTGTACTTTAGTCGTAGAAGGTGTCGTTGGAGTGTCGACTTGAGCGGCTCCGTCTTGAGGATGAAGAAGTAGAATGATGCCGGTTCCTCATCAAGGCGCGGATCTCGTCCATTCTTGCATCATTCTCTTGCTTGTGAGCGTCGAACTTGTTATCGAAGTAGTCTCTTGTACGTTGCTCGAGAGGCGCAAGTCGGTGGCGAGGTTGTCGATCTGACGCTCATTGCTTGTTGCTCTTGGTGCAACGCCACAGTGCACCAAAGAGGTGGATCTTGGTGACGTATGATGACATGTCGTCGTCTTGCTCGAGGAAGAGTGGGTTGGTAGAAGTACTTGGCCTATCCATCATTCCAAGCAAAAATGTGAGTGGTAGAAGGAGAAGAACTTATACCAATGTACCTTTGACCGATGTTGATGATGAATCAAGTTCACTCAAATGCGGACAATGAAATATCACTATTGGAACCAATCCTTGTCGGTTCTCACACCTACACAAGTAAAAGCTTATGGTGGAGCTTGGTTAGGATAGTGGCACAAAATTGATTGCAATCGTTAGTTTGACTCAAAGATGTTGAAAAAGATTCACAAATTCGCAAATGCAACAAGTAGACCAAGCAAGTAATGGTACATGGAAACACACACGCAAATAGATAAGTGGGATTGTGCAAACCAAAAGTGAGCCAAAATGTGGAGTCCACGGAAATGCTCTTGTTGCACAATACTAGAGAGACGCTAGCACGATTGCACAGTAGGCGGATACGGAGCTTGTGCACAACCTACTAGGCAAAAATGCAACGATCTCTATCCCAAGTATGCTATATGTATGGTATTTCGGTGCTATGATCCAAGATGATTGGATATGACAATCTTAATGTAGTGTGATGCTATGGTTCTTGCTTATAAGCTCTTTGCTTATCTTTATCTTTTGCTTAAAATCTTGATTGGCTCTTTCTCTTTTGAGCTCTTTTCTCATGCAAAACTTCACGAACCAAGATAGCAATTGTGTATGAGATGACAACTTTGTGACACACAAGTTGATGCCAAGATATGCACCACTTTGGTATGGTATGTATGCTATGGAGTATGATCACTAATGTGCACAAGTCACGTTGCCGGCAATACTCAAAGGCTAGTCTCGATGGGTAAGCAACGCAAAAGATTGGCTTTGATGGTTATCAATGCAATTGCGAGATATGACAAAGATGTCCTGGAAGTTACCGTCCTTGGCGATAATGAGTCCTTGGCGAAGTTGAGCGGTGGTGATGTTGACGTCGAACCATACCTATATAGCCGAAACACAATTGGACACGGGAACCACAACTCAAATTCTCAAAGACCAAACGCAATAATGGTGCTAGCGGAAAGCGGAGGTGGTATAGCGGATGATGTGGTGAAAGCCCTAGGCAAATATGCCAATGTTCGAAAAATTAGATGGTGCCTAATGATGTTGTAGCCTATCTAGTTGGATGGGGAATGTCAATAGCTTCTCAACGAGCTAAAGAACGCTAAAATCGGACTCCGGATGCGAAACTTATGGGCAAAACGGTGAAACTCGGAACGCTGAAACTGGTTGGGCGGTAGTACCGCTTGGGGGGGGGGGGGCGGTAGTACCGCCGGTGTCGGGTTTCGCAGATCGAAATGGGGCGCGATTTTGGGGCGGAAAAGGATGATTTCGGGAGCAAAATTGGATGGCTTTTGTGGATGGAAAGAGGTGAAACTTGGGGAGATGCTAGATCCACTCGAAACCAAGCAAATCCGTGGATCAAAATCAACAAAACATCATCAAAACTAACAAATCACAAAAAAATTTGGGGCTATTTTTGGTGGGGATTTTCGGATTTAGGACGAAAACAACAAAATCAAGCTAGAAAACACGGGGTAGGGGCTCCAAAAACGTGATCAACGTGGCTCATGATACCAAGATGATGTAGGGTGGAACCCTAATCGGAGATCTTTCACGTTTGGCGGGGATCCTACGGGGAAAACACGACGAACGAGTGGAAGAACACAAGGGAAAACACACAAGAGAATCACTAAACCGACAAATACCGATCACACAAGGGCTAGATCACCGAACACAAAAGGTAGCACAAGATTCAAAATCAACAAAGGAAAGATACACGAGTAGCCGTTCTTCTCTGTGAGGAGGCCTTGATTGTCTTCCCTTGAATAGGTCTTGAATCCGCTTGGGGGATCTTCTCCGAAGAGGTCCTGAGCTCTGAGGAGAAGTAACCAAGTGGATGAGCAAGGGCTCTCACACAAAATATGAGCTAAACCAATGCTAACCCTAGAAAGGACGAGGGGAAGGTCTATTTATAGTCTAAGCCTTCAAAGGGGTAAAAGAGGGGCGAAAAGGGTACATGGGCCTCGGCCCGGATACGCTGCACACAGGCAGGGCGGTAGTACCGGCCCTCAGGCGGTAGTACCGCTTGCAGACCTTAAGCGGTAGTACCGCTGTGATGGGCGGTAGTACCGCTCTGGAGCCGTTCGATCACTTGAGTTTGTCGGGTTCGGCGGTAGAGCGGTAGTACCGCTTGTCGCACTAAGCGGTAGTACCGCTTGTCGGGGCGGTAGTACCGCCTGTTCCAGGCTGGGAAACTTCTCCCCTTGCTCTCGACGTCCATCTTGTACCGTAGCTTCTTCTAGGTTGGTTCCTTGGTACCTAATCACACAAAGCATCTCCGCTTGAGGTAGTAGCCATGTCCCAAGTGTAGGAAGAGGGATTTCGGAGAGGAGCGAGTTCACCTTATCTTCAATAGCCTTAGCTCGAGCTCGAGTCATGGGTCCAAGTGGTGTTGAGGAAGATGTAGGTGCGTCCATGGGGATGAGCAAGGGATGCTCCGCATCAATGTGTCACATGGTGGAGTTGATGTAGTCCTCACAACAACGGATGTGGTTGTCATAGTATGCCTAGTAGTTGAAGGGACAACCGTATCAACTCTTGGAATGTGCATCTCGCGCTTGTTCTCCTTGTGGGCAACACATCGTTTTATTTCCTGTTCAGCTTTGCAAGCAAGATGATGTAGGGCGGAACCCTATGTGGACGATCTTTCACGTTTGGAGTGGATCCTACGGGGAATCACGAAGAACACGCGGAAGAACAAAGGGAAACACGGAGGAAACGAGAGAGAGATCACTCAACCAACAAGGAAATCAATCACACAAGTGCTAGATCACCGAACACAAAGAGATACATATGATCCACAATCAACAAAGGTAAGGATGCACGAGTAGCCGTTCTTCTCCGAGAGGAGGTCTTGATGGGGTCCACCCTAGAAGGGGGTCTTGAATCCGCTTGGGGGATCTTCTCCGTAGAGGTCCTGAGCTCCGAGGAGAAGTAACCAAGTGGATGAGCAAGGCTCTCACACAAACATGAGCTAAACCAAAGCTAACCCTAGAAAGTTGGGGAAGAAGGAGTATAGATAGTCTAGGGGGCGAAGGGGTACAAGGGCTGCGGCCCAAACTAAGTCAACACACAGGCGTCGGACGTCCGGAGAGGGTCGGTCGTCCGGAGCTTCGTGACAGTCCGGACGTCCGGAAGTTGTCGGTCGTCCGTAGATTCGGTTCGGGCGTGCGTCGGTCGGACGTCCGGAGGCTTCGGTCGTCCGTAGTTTTGGTTCGGGTGGCAAAGTGCCGGACGTCCGGAGGGTCCGGTCATCCGGGTCCTGGGACTCGTCGGACGTCCGGAAAGCGTCGGACGTCCGGTGCCTGTGCCTTCAGCAGCATCTCTTCTTCTTCTTCAATATGCTTGGAGTCCTCGCCGTCTTGGCTCTCGCAAGTAGTTGATCCTTGGCTCACCTCCATGTACCTGATTACACATAGAGTCTCCGAATGAGGTAGTAGCCATGTCTCGTGAGTAGGAAGAGGGAGTTCGGAGAGGAGCGAATTCACCTTATCTTCGATAGCCTTAGCTCGGGCTCTTGTCATGGGTCCTAGTGGCGTTGAGGGACATGTAGGCACGTCCATGGGGATGAGCGAGGGATGCTCCACATCATCTCCCCCATTGGGAGAGATCTGACCTCGGATCAAAAGCTTCATCTCCATGGTAAGGCGCGAGGTCCTTGACGTTCAAGATGTCGCTCACATTGTACTTGTCTCGAGGTAGGTCGATCTTGTAGGCGTTGTCGTTGTAGAGTGCTAGCACCTTGAAAGGTCCATCGACTCTAGGAAGAAGCTTGGACTTGCGTTCTTTGGGGAAGCGTTCCTTGCGAAGGTGTAGCCACACTAGATCACCAATGTTGAAGACCATGGGTTGCTTGTTGACGTTGAGCTTGGTCGCTAGTCGTTGTACTTGGCGCTCGATGGTTTGTCTTGTATCCTCATGCATCTTCTTGATGTAGCTTGCCCGTGCACTCGCATCCATGTTGGTGTGCTCTTGTAGAGGAAGAGGTAGAATCTCCAATGGGGACAATGGGTTGAAGCCATAGACGACCTCGAAGGGGGACTAGCCGGTAGTCGAATGTCTTGCACGGTTGTAGGCGTACTCGGCGATGGGTAGACATGCTTCCCACTCCTTGATGTTCCTCTTGATCAAGACACGAAGTAGAGTGGATAGTGTGCGGTTCGTCACCTCCGTTTGGCCGTCGGTTTGAGGATGGTATGCCGATGAGAACAAGAGCTTGATTCCGAGCTTGGCGCATAGGGTCTTCCAAAAGTAACTCAAGAACTTGACGTCACAATCGGAGACGATTGTCTTTGGTACTCCATGGAGTCGCAAGATTTCCCTACAAAAGAGATTTGCAATATGTGAAGCATCGTCTATCTTGTTGCAAGGAATGAAATGTGCCATCTTAGAAAATCTATCCACAACAACAAACACGAAATCCTTTCCATTTTGAGTTCTAGGCAAACCAAGTACAAAGTCCATGCTAATGTCTTCCCAAGGTTGATAAGGAATAGGAAGGGGCATGTAAAGACCATGGGATTGAGCTTTAGACTTAGCTTTGCGGCATGTAGAGCAACGGTTGGTGAAGCGTGAGACGTCGCGGAACATCTTTGGCCAAAAGTAGTTCTTGGAGAGAGTGGCGAATGTCTTGTCTCTTCCAAAGTGTCCCATGAGTCCGCCTCCATGAGCCTCTTGCAAAAGGAGCAAACGAAGAGAAGACTCGGGAATGCATAGTTTGTTAGCTCTCATAAGATAAGCATCCTTGATGTAATATTGTTCCCAAGAAGTATGCGTCAAACACTTAGCATAAGGAATAGCAAAAGATGGATCATGCTCATACAAGTCTTTTATATGCTCAAAACCAATAACATTCAACTCAAGTTGAGTGACAAGCATGCATATGCGTGAAAGCGCGTCGGCAACTACATTTTCTTTACCCTTAATTTACTTGATCACATAGGGAAAAGATTCAATAAATTCACTCCATTTTGGATGATGCTTGTTCAACTTAGTTTGACCTTTGAGGTACTTAAGTGTTTCATGATCGGTATGGATGACAAACTCATGAGGTCTAAGGTAATGTTCCCAAACATGTAGCACACGCACTAAAGCATACAATTCTTTGTCATAGATGGGATAATTAAGTTCAGCACCGGAGAGTTTTTCACTAAAATAAGCAATGGCTCGTTTTTCTTGCATCAAAACTCCGCCAATTCCGGTACCACTTGCATCACAATGAACCTCAAAAGTTTTGTCAAAATTGGGCAAAGCAAGAATCGGAGCATGAGTAAGCAAAGACTTGAGCTCATCAAAAGCGGTTGATTGCAAAGTTCCCCAAACAAAGGGAGTATTCTTCTTACTCAAGGCATGCAAAGGAGCGGCAATTGTGCTAAAATCTTTCACAAAGCGACGATAAAACCCGCAAGACCAAGAAAGCTACGCACTTGTTGCAAATTGGTGGGTTGGGGCCAAGTTTTAATTGCTTCAATTTTAGATTCATCAACATGGACACCCTTTGAGGATACTACAAAACCCAAGAAAACCACTTTGTCAACACCAAATGTTCATTTTTTCATGTTTGCGTAAAGACTTTCCTTGCGAAGGGTTTGCAAAACAGCCCTAACATGATTAAGATGTTCTTTCATGGTTTTGCTAAACACAAGAATATCGTCGAAGTAAACCACAACAAAGACTCCAATGTAAGGACGAAGCACATGATGCATAAGACGCACGAAAGTACCGGGAGCCTCCGAAAGACCCATAGGCATCACTAACCACTCATATAAACCAAATTTGGTTTTGAAAGCAGTTTTCCATTCACTTTTGTCTCTATGATGGGTGGCTTGCTTGTCGGCTATCACTTGACTAGGAGACATAGGTCGTAGCACATATTCCTTCCCTTTCATCTTGAAGCTATAGTGATTGGTGCGCCCATTGTGGATGACACCACGGTCGAATTGCCATGGTCGACCTAGAAGTAGGTGGCAAACCGTCATTGGGACCACATCACATTCCAAAGTGTCTTCATAAGCACCAATTTTGAAGGACTTGGACCGTATGCTCGACTCGTATAGTGCCGGAGTCACTTAGCCATTGAACCTTGTAGGGGTGCGGGTGCTTCCTCTTGACCAAATGAAGTTTGGAACATAGTTCTTCACTTGCCAAGTTCTGGCAACTTCCTCCATCAATGATGACCTTGACAGACCTTCCGTTCATGCCGGCTTTTGTGTGGAAGATGTGGCATCTTTGGTCGTCTTCTTGTTGATGTTGAAGAGTCAAGACCTTGGAGACAACGAGAGCGGGGCTCGAATCCTCATCGCAAAAGACTTGATCATCTTCATCTTCGTTCACTCGCCGGTGCATGGCCACTTGCTCAAGGGCTTCCATCTCCGCATCACTCATTGAGTCATATGTGCCGTCGTCGTTGAGGATCATGGTTCGCTTGTTGCTGCATTCGTAGGACTTGTGGCCTCTGCCGCCGCAAGTGAAACACTTGAAGGAGCTTGATTTGATGGTCTCATCGGTCGGAGTAGATGATGAAGCACGCGGCTTGAGGTTGCTTGTAGTAGGAGGAGGACGACTTGAACTTGTTGAATTTCTCTTGTAACTCGACTTGTCGTCGTTGTTTGTAGAAGGTTTGGTTGATGTAGATGTTGGAGGAGGTGTTGAAGCTTGGTTGTTGGAGAAGCCAGAGGTCTTGGATGAGTACTTGCGTGCATTTGAAGTCATCTTACACTTGACGTTCCGCCTTTGTAGCTTGATGTACGAGCTCAATGAGGGTGGAGTATGGTTGGAAGTCGGCGATCTTCTTGATGGGATGATTGAGTCCATTCAAGAAACGTGCCATAGTTTGCTCATCATCTTCCTTGACATTGGCTCGAATCATGGCTATCTCCATTTCCTTGTAGTATTCTTCAACACTCTTTGTTCCTTGCTTGAGAAGTTGGAGTTTCTTGAAGAGGTCGCGGTTGTAGTAGGTTGGCACAAAACGTGCTCGCATGACATCCTTCATTTGAGCCCAAGTGGTGATTGGAGGTTCACCTCTTGCTTGTCGTCGCTCAATGATTTGTTCCCACCATATGAGCACATAGTCTTGGAACTCAAGTGATGCCATAGCGATTTTCTTCGCTTCATCGTAGTTGTGCAACCAGAAGATTTTGTCAACCTTCAATGCCCATGATAGGTAGTCTTCGGGGTCATTGCTTCCATTGAACTTGGGCATGGTGAATTTTAGCTTTCCGTAGCGTTGCTCTTCATTGTGTTGTTGGCGATGTTGATGATGACGCCCTTGACGTGGATTGCAATCGTCTTCATGTTGCTCTTGGCGTGGAGGAAGACCATGATCAACTTGCTCTTGTTGAACTTGAGGTTGAAGTGGAGCTTGACGAGCTTGTGGAGGAGCTTGAGGAACTTGACGTTGTCCATGAGGTTGGTTGTTCCTCTCTTGGATTTCTTCTCGAAGGGCTTCCTCTTGATTGCGCCGTTCGCGATTGCGGTTGGCGAAGGCTCGACTTGATTCTTGAAGGGCACGTTGCGCCTCAAGAGCTTGCGCTTCACGTTGTTGTTGTTGAAGACGTTGAGCCTTGGCATGTTGTTCGTCTTGGTGTAGACGCGCTCGTTCTTCCTCTTGGCGCCCTAGTCGTTGTCGTTCTTGAGCTTGGGCAAAAGCGTCTTGGTTTGAATGAGGACGAGGGAATTGCTCATCGACTTGCTCTTGTGAATGCTTTTCATGTAGCGGGTTGCGAGATGCATGACGGTCTTGACGTGCGGCTCGACGAAGAGTGTTCGAAGTAGGTGTACTTGAGTCGTAGAAGGTGTCGTCGGAGTGTCTACTCGAGCGGCTCCGTCTTGAGGATGAAGAAGTGGAATGATGCGGTTTCTCATCAAGGCGCGGATCTCGCCCATTCTTGCATCATTCTCTTGCTTGTGAGCGCCGAACTTGTTGTCGAAGTAGTCTCTTGTACGTTGCTCGGAGAGTCGCAAGTCGGTGGCGAGGTTGTCGATCGGTCGCTCATTGCTTGTTGTTCTTGGTGCAACTTCGTTGTGCACCAAAGAGGTGGTTCTTGGTGACGATGATGACATGTCGTCGCCTTGTTCGATGAAGAGTGGGTTGGTAGAAGTACTTGGCCTATCCATCATTCCAAGCAAAAATGTGAGTGGTAGAAGGAGAAGAACTTATACCAATGTACCTTTGGTGATGTTGATGATGAATCAAGTTCACTCAAATGCGGACAATGAAATAGCACTATTGGTACCAATCCTTGTCGGTTCTCACACCTACACAAATAAAAGCTTATGGTGGAGCTTGGTGAGGATGGTGGCACAAAATTTGATGCAATTGTAAGTGAGCGTCAATAATGTTGGAAAAGGTACACAAATTTGCAAATGCAACAAGTAGACCAAGCAAATAGTGGTACACGGAAACACACATAAATAGATAAGTGGGATTGTGCAAACCAAAAGTGAGCCAAAATGTGGAATCCACGAAAATGCTCTTGTTGCACAATACTAGAGAGACGCTAGCACGATTGCACAATAGGCGGATACGGAACTTGTGCACAACCTACTATGCAAAAATGCAACTATCTCTATTCCACGTATGCTATATGTATGGTAATTGGGTGCTATGATCCAAGATGATCCAATATGACAATCTTAATGTAGTATGATGCTATGGTTCTTGCTCATAAGCTCTTTGCTTATCTTTCCTCTTTGCTTAAAAGCTTGTGCGGCTCTTTCACTTTTGAGCTCATTTCTCATGCAAAACTTCACTAACCAAGATAGCAATTGTGCATGCTATGACAACTTTGTGACACACAAATGGATCCAAAGATATGCACCACGGTGGTATGGTATGTATGCTATGGAGTATGATCACTAATGTGCACAAGTCACGTTGCCGGCAATACTCAATGGCTAGTCTCGATGGGTAAGCTACGCAAAAATAAGGCCATGTGGGTATCAATGCAATTGCAAGGTATGACAAAGATGTCGTCGAAGCTACCGTCCTTGGCGATGATGAGACCCTTGCGAAGTTGAGCCATGGTGATGATGAAATCGAACCGCACCTAGATAGCCGAAACACAAGAGGATACGGAAGCCACAACTCAAAATCCCAAGGACCAAAATGTGGTAAAATCGTCATAGGATGTATTGGGGAGGATGGTGGTGTATTTGGTTTTGGAAGATGTGGTGGAAGGTGGGGCTGTGGTGGTGGCGAACTGACAAAGTTCAGTTTCGTCAGGGTTTTACGGACGTCCGGGCTTTTACAGTCGTCCGGACCTCGTCGGACGTCCGACCGTTTCCGGTCGTCTGGAGACTGGGCAAAAATCGGGCTCGGGAAGAACAACGAGATTTCGGGGAAGAAGGAAATTGTGAGGTCAAAATCGAGTGATTTGGTGGATGGAAAAGGATGGGGAAGGAGGGAAAAGCTAGATCCACACGTAGCAACTGAAATCCATAGACCAAATTCAACAAAATCTCAACTCACAAACAAATCACAAAAAAATTGGGGCTATTTTTGGTGGGGAATTTTCGGAATTAGGACAAAAACAACAAAATCAAGCTAGAAAAAGAGGGGTAGGGGCTCCAAAAACTTGATCAACGTGGCTCATGATACCAAGATGATGTAGGGCGGAACCCTATGTGGACGATCTTTCATGTTTGGAGTGGATCCTACGGGGAATCACGAAGAACACGCGGAAGAACAAAGGGAAACACGGAGGAAACGAGAGAGAGATCACTCAACCAACAAGGAAATCAATCACACAAGTGCTAGATCACTGTGACGCCCCCGATTCAACAGTACACTAATCATGCACGCAAATGTGTACGATCAAGATCAGGGACTCACGGGAAGATATCACAACACAACTCTACAAATAAAATAAGTCATACAAGCATCATAATACAAGCCAGGGGCCTCGAGGGCTCGAATGCAAGTGCTCGATCATAGACGAGTCAGCGGAAGCAACAATATCTGAGTACGGACATAAGTTAAACAAGTTGCCTTAAGAAGGCTAGCACAAAGCGGGATACAGATCGAAGAGGTGCAGGCCTCTGCACGGGATCCTCCTAAACTACTCCTAGGTCGTCGCCGCCGGGCTGCACGTAGTAGTAGGCACCTCCGGTGTAGTAGTCGTCATCGACGGTGGCGTCGCTCTGGGCTCCATCGCTCGCTTGCAGCAATCGAGTAGAGATAGGGAAAAAGGGGAAACAATGCAACCGTGAGTACTCATCCAAAGTACTGCAAGCAAGGAGCTACACTACATATGCATGGATATATGTGTAAAGGGCCATATCGGTGGACTGAAGCTGTAGAATGCCGTAATAAGAGGGGATAGCTAGTCTTATCGAAGACTACGCTCGGTCACTGTCTTGCAACAGTAGAAAAGGGCAATCAAGTCCTCCAAGTAACATCACATAGCAATAATCCTACCCGCGATCCCTCCTCGTATCCACGAGAGAGCGACCACCGTTGTATCCGCACTTGGAAGGGTGTGTTTTATTAAGTATCCGGTTCTAGTTGTCATAAGGTCAAGGTACAACTCCAAGTCGCCCTGTTATCAAAATCATGGCTATTCAATAGATTAACTTCCTGCAGGGTGCACCATCTTACCCAACACGTTTGATCCCATTTGGCGGACACACTTTCTGGGTCATGCCCGCCGCGGAAGATCAACACGCCGCAGCCCCACCTAGGCACAACAGAGAGGCCAGACGCCGGTCTAAACCTAAGCGCCAGAGGGTGCAGGCCCATCGCCTGAGCACACACAAGACGTTGCGGGCGGCCGGAAGCAGACCTAGCCTAGTGGCGTTCAGTCCAATCCGGCAAGGCCGTCCGTCACGACGTCTGAAGTGCTTGGTGATACCACCACGCCGAGTGCCCATATCTTTCCCACGAGTTGGTTAGTGCGTATAAGCTCGTAGCCAACTCAGATCAAATACCAAGATCTCGTTAAGCGTGTTAAGTATCCGCGAACGCCGAACAGGCCAGCCCACCTCTCTCCTAGGCGGTCTCAACCTGCCTGTCGCTCCGCCTCAAAGATCCACTCATGGTGCTCCACCGGCCGACCCGACTTTAGTCTCCACATGTATCATGTATAAAGTATATAGTATATACCGTGGTCACCTCCCGAGTGATCACGGCCCGATAGTATAGAACGCAGACGGACAAGAATGTAGGGCCACAGATGAAACTACTAGCATCCTATACTAAGCATATAGGATTGTAGGTAAAGGTAACAACAGAGTAACAAGGACAAGCTATGCATCAAGATAGGTATAATGAGAAAGCGGTAACATGCTACACTACTCTAATGCAAGCAGTATAGAGTAGAATAGGCGATATCTGGTGATCAAGGGGGCTTGCTGGTTGCTCTCGAAGAGAGAGGGGTAAATCAACTCCGTAGTCGAACATTGGGGGGGTACCGCGTGACCTCGGGGTCACCGGAAAAAACGGCGGGGGGAACATAATAAATAACAGAGCAATAAAAGCATAACATGACAAATGCGGTGCTAGAGGTGATCTAACGCAGGATAGGTGATACCGGTGAAGGGGAAAACATCCGGAAAATATCCCGGTGTTTTAGCGTTTTCAAGGCAGAGGAGCCGAGGGGAAAGTTGCGAGTTCGATAGGTTAGGGGTGTGTCGGACAAACGGGTTATGATCCGAATCGTCTAAATCGTTCGAGCAACTTTCATGTACAAATTTTTTCCATCCGAGTTACGAATTATTTTATATTAATTTTCAAGTTTCAATTCATTTTCTAATTTATTTTAATTCGAAATTAATGTTAAATTGTTAGATGTACCCAACACAGTGTACACAAAAATTGTACATGTGTCGACAAGTGGGACTGGGAACCCAGTTGACGATCAAACTTTGATCGTCAAGCAGGTGGGGCCCCTGTCATCGATTGCCTAGTTAATTAATTCTCAGTTTTAACTAATCCAGTTATTAGACTAATTAATCCCTAGTTAATTGTTGATTAGCTTTTAATTAATTATTTAACTAATTAATTATTTGTTTTTTTTTTTTTTTTTTTTTGGAAAAGGGGCGGTGGGACCTACCGGCGATGGGCCCATTTGGCCACCGGAAATGGCGGTTAATGGAGCGGGCATGGCGCTGGGCGCCAGCCCGCTTGGGCACCTGCCTTCGAGGAGAGCGCCAGCATGGGCGCCGCAGGTAGCCGTGGCTGCAGGCGCCGCCGGAGCGAGAGAGCCGGCAGGCGCGCACGGCGGAGGCCATGGCCCGACGCGGCCGGGCGTTCGGGTAGTGGGCGTGGCGTGCGCCGTGGCCGCCAGTGAGGCGCGCCGCCACGACGACGAATCGGAGCGGGCAGCAGAGGTGGGGTGAGGCGCGGTCGACGGCCGTCGTGGCGCGGCAGGCACCGGAGTTGGCCGAGGGGGCGAAGATGGTCGGCGCGAGTTGGGGCGGCGACCGCGGGGTTGGCAGCGAGCGGGCGCCTGGACACGCGCGTGGCCATGGTCGCTCGGGACAGAGAGGGAAGGGGAGGGAGCTCACAGAGCCGGTAGGGATTTGGGGCAATGGGGGTTGAGGAGGTCGACGGGGACGACCGGGCGACGGGGAGGAAGCAGGCCGGCGATGGCGTCGGCGACGAGGTGGCGGCGACGATAGCGGGGTCCGGTGAGGAAGAGGCCGTGGCACGGCGCGAGGGAAAGGGGTTCGTCGCCGGTGAGTGGCTCGTCCACCGCGGTAGGGTCGCCGGGCGGCGCGGGGCGATGGCGAGGTGGTCGGGGCGGCGGCGCTGGGGCGCCGGGCGTCTTGGCAGAGGGGGGGAGAAGGGGCGCGTCGATTGGGGGCGGGAAGGGAGGCCAGACCGATCCAGATCGGGATGAGGAGAGGAGAGACGTGGGGAGTGGGAGGAGTGGGTTAGGGTTCGGTGTCTCTGGGTGGGTTAGTAGGTGAGATGGGGTGGGGTGGGCGGTCCACTGGGCCGCCAGGTAAGCCAGATGGGTTAAGGCCCAAGGGGGGCGGGGCATCTGGGCCAGTCGGCCCAGGTGAAGGGGGGGGGGGTTCTTCCTTTTTTGTTTGCTTGTTTTCTGTTTCTTTTCTATTTTATTTTAAGTTCCCTTTTATTACAGTTTTATAAAAATAAACACTAGCATCTAAATTTGTATTTATAAATATTATACTGCCACCTTAATTCTCAACCGAAAATAAAATAGTTTAATATTTTATAAAATTCAATAGGCATGTATTTAATTGTTTTAACTACTGTTTTAATTATCTTAGAGCTTTTAAACACTTTATCAAAGTTTGGTTTCTCCACCATAATTACCTATGCATTATTTAGTTCACTCCGAACATTTTAGTTTTAAAGTTTGGAAACTTTTGTTGTTTGCCTATGTTTTAAATTTGAATTTGAATCGGGTTGAATCAACGTGAGTTTAATTACGAAGAACGGAGGTGACGTGGCATCATTAGCTTGGGATTCTGTATTCTAATTATCCAAGCGCCACAATTCTCCTCCACTACAAGAAATCTCATCCCGAGATTTAAGAGGGGGTAAGGGGGGAGTTCGGTTATTCTAATGGATCTTCTTGAAGAAGTTAATCCTTTCGTTGATGCCTTCAATTCTTTATCCCAAAGCATCATGATGAAGTTGTCGTCCTTTCTTCGGGAAGCTCCATCGTACTTACGAATAGGTAAGGGGCAGCTCTACAATGATAGGATGTTATAAGGGAAATTCATCTGGGGGTATCCCAGGAATAAACATATGAGTATTTCTCGAGTTGAACAAATGACACACATCGAGAGCAAAGTAAGACGGTGTAATAAGAAGTTACAAGCGGATAGGCAATCGTTCATTGCCTGAAGCAGAGGGCGAAAGGGGTTCAGAGCAACGAGAATAAGTATTGTGTTCGATACCAGAATAGATCACTAGGACAGTGGCCCGTGGATTACATACGAGTTCACGCGTGAGGAATAACTTTGGGAATAGGGGGTGTACAGGACAGTCAGGTTTCGATCCTGTGGAACTGTGGGTTATGGGCCCACCATGTGGTTTTTTTTAATAGGAGCAGTGACATCTTTCACGGTCATGATAGCATGGCATGTCAGAGAGTACCATGTCAGTTACGTCGGCATCAACGTTGGTACCAAGGGCGAGGGACGAAGAGAACCACTTTCCTGCTCGTTGAACGAGGCGGACCAATAGGCAAGGTTCTCGTCCATCGGTGGCTACCGGAATGTCATCAACAATAGTAACCAGGTCTTACTGACAGAGTTGTACAACGAGGTGTTTGCACAAGCAGTGGATTATTACTGCTTATAACATATAGATCATAGAAAAGGTTCAAACAAACCAATGGAAGGAAAATATGATCATCAGAACAATGGAAAGGAAAATATGTTCAAACACATATTTCAAGGGTATATCCTTCCCAAGGACAAGCAGAGCAAGATATCCATGACAGGATATAAAGTAGAAAACCATTTAGGTAAGGGGGGAGGAATCTAACGGTATTACCCATACAACGGTGTTAGGATAAATGATAAATAAAATTTAGCATCGTGCTTCAAATGTTCCTGTTGCAAATCGGAGTACCATTGACATGCTTCGAGATAGCATTGACATGGTCTTCAGGTGAAGATCAGACTTTGGAAACACGAAGGATCCATCAGGAATAACTTGTAGAATAAGTCTTACAATTTCCTCAAGGATGAATGGATAACCTTGCTGAAAAGGAATCTATAATGATAGGTCCTCCAGCCGGGGTGCTAGGCATGACATCATGTTACCGGGTCATCAAAGGATCAACATCATAACTCTTGGAAAGTTGTCCCAACCATCATATCTGACCGAGATTCAGATCCGATTGGTGTCATGATACCTCGGACTCAGGATGTCCGAGAAGGAAAGGTGCAACACAAATAGACGAAATGACATTTCAAAATTCTCAGGAAATGAACTACGGGAGCGGGTTCTTGAAGCAATAGTTCATCCTTAAACCAAGGAGGGGATGAGAAGGTGGCTGATGGGCTCAGCGACAATTCATCGAGGATTCCAAACGGATGGATTTCCACGATAATGTGAACAAGAAGATGACATTTGTCAGCTCGAATGGTATAATGATGTATGCTCGAGGAAAACATACACAATTAAACATTGGTTGAAAGGTGCACCCAAAATATGGGCTGGGTTGCACGACCAACGTCGGAATGGTGATTCAATAATCAATAGTCTAAGAATTTCACTTCAAAGCAAGAGGCTTGCTAGAAGTTTTGAATTCACACGTCATAGCTCAATTGTCGGTATTCCGGTTGAAAACAATACGGGGGCCAAGGGATGAACGAAGATGGCAAGAAGTATTATGATATCAAGAATTCTTAAGAGGTGGTGAAATTCTCACCACATCCTTGACAAAAGGAGATGGTAATACTTCCGAGGTAAGGAAGATCAACTGCTGGGTAGCAGGGATCTCAAGGTTTACACAAAACACGAACAACTTGTGTTGAACGGAAGGCAATAAAGTGGTCGATGATAATACAATTCATCAAGGGCAAGGATGGTATTTCTCATCATGGATTCAATTGATATCTGGATGAGCTCGAATGTTGATGATCACGACACCTTTGTCGCGAGAGTTCATGAAGATGTAATCGATCGCGGCGACAACAAGTCAAAGTAATGATGAAGTGAAAGGTTATTGGAACCAAGGGTACGACACAAACTCGAAACCAAGCTTGTTGTTCAAGGCGAAATGATATGACGATGAGGATCGACGTAAGGTTAGTTCATCGTCGAAAATTGCGCCCGAGAAGAAGGACCGGTAGCACAGCTTAAAATAATCACGACAATGATATAGCCAAACAGGCTAGGAATGGCGTGATCGGGTACAAACTCGTACTTATAGAAGCTTATCAAGAGTTGTTGAACCGTAGTGCGGACTCGGTTCGATTCGGTGTCTTTGAGTGTTTAATAACTCGAGCCCGCGAAAAATTGGAGTCGATGGGAAGGTAGCACTTGATGAAGAACTCATAAAAGTTATGCGTTCCATGATAATCTCGAGATACCAGGGGTAATACTCGACACAAGATCAAAGTAAAGGTTGGACTGGTGTATTGATCCATAGAAGACAATTGTTTTAACTTGTCCAGAAATGGGATCAAAGAAGAACAATCATGGTCGGAACCACGGTTGCAAGGGCTCAATTCACGATACCATATGTTAGTTATCAAGGAAATAGTTATTGTTACAAGAAGCTTCCATGATAGGATCTATATCGTGTCCATGGGCATGAACACAAAGGTTCAAGGTCGACTCCACTTCTCCAATGCATACCCTTTCATTCACTTCTCGCTTTCGATGAAGTTATAGCGTTGAAATTTTATCCGCAAAATACCGTAAGAGTACGACTCATGAAAACTTTCGAGTTCACACATATTAAGGAAGGCATAGGTTCAACCCATCGGGCATCTTAGAATCATATACCGAATCTTTTAGAAGTAATTAACTCAAGCTCAAGGCGAGCATGGTTGAGAAAGAGACGATACAATTTACCAAAGGCATTATGTATCCGAGGAAGGCTCACAAGGTTATTGAATATGAAGGCGTTGTCGATAAAATCCAACAAAGGATCTGGTGGTCCACAAGGGATCCGACGTGAGCATCGGTACTCAACTAGGGAAGCAGATTATAGAAACAACTGACTAACTCAATTGTCAAATGCAAAGGAATTATGATTTAAATCAAGGGATCGAAGCAATGCTCGATTAGGGGTGGATAAGTTGAATAGCCTTAGGGTACAATCAAAGACAATGGGATTGGTCGAGAACCAATTCCAGTTAAAAGAATGGCAGCTCAGCCGAAAAAGTAATTTATAAGGGTCAATGATGATTGCGTGTATTCGCAAACATATTGAGTCAACAGACTCAAAATGATAATGACAAGGAATGTCAATATGACTACGGGACTTATGGGATTAACCATAATGCAAGCAAGCAAGAATTTCAAGAGCCAAAGGCCCCAAAGGAATTTCGGAAGATCGAATATTATTTTGAAGACTTTTGTGAAACACATGAACAACTGGGGATGAGCGGATACTCGACAAGTGCGAGGATTTATTTGAAGGGGGGTATTCATGTGGCAAAGAACTGCTAGGCAGTAGGCACAAAGTATTCTCGGAACAATAGGAAAACTTGGGTATCTTGTAATAACAAGATTAGCGGGAATAAAAGTAAGAACGACAGCGTAAGTATTCATCCATAGGGTCGTTTGGTGGTAGGGAATTACAAAAGCGGCAGGCACAAGGTCTCGAGAGAATATCAAGAGTATCTTCAAATTCTTCCGTTCACGGAGCAATCACCGTAGTGAGGGTTCTCCGGGAGGAAGTAGTAACGAGATCCTAAAGTTAGATTTTAGTAAAAATCGTTTAACCCGAATAGAAGAGAGTTGAGTCCCGAGTAAAGATCGAGGAGTAAAAGATCCTAGTACCACCCGATGGCGACGTGGGCCCGTAAGGCACACAGCCAAGTTTGTAAAAGTTTTTTGCAATGTCTAGACTCGACTTCGGCCAAGGAGTGTGGAAGGGGGATTCCTACAGGCAGTCGGCTCTGATGCCAACTTGTGATGCCCCCGATTCAACAGTACACTAATCATGCACGCAAATGTGTACGATCAAGATCAGGGACTCACGGGAAGATATCACAACACAACTCTACAAATAAAATAAGTCATACAAGCATCATAATACAAGCCAGGGGCCTCGAGGGCTCGAATACAAGTTCTCGATCATAGACGAGTCGTGGAAGCAACAATATCTGAGTACGACATAAGTTAAACAAGTTTCCTTAAGAAGGCTAGCACAAACGGGATACAGATCGAAGAGGCGCAGGCCTCCCGCTCGATCCTCCTAAACTACTCCCGGTCGCCGCTGGGCTGCACGTAGTAGTAGGCACCTCCAGTGTAGTAGTCGCCATCGACGGTGGCGTCGCTCGGCTCCATCGTCGCTTGCAGCAATCGAGTAGAGATAGGGAAAAAAGGAAAACAATGCAACCGTGAGTACTCATCCAAAGTACTGCAAGCAAGGAGCTACACTACATATGCATGGATATATGTGTAAAGGGCCATATCATGGACTGAGCTGCAGAATGCCGTAATAAGAGGGGATAGCTAGTCTTATCAAGACTACGCTCGGTCACTGTCTTGCAAATGTAGAAGAGGGCAATCTCAAGTCCTCCAAGTAACATCACATAGGAATAATCCTACCCGCGATCCTCCTCGTATCCCCGAGAGAGAGCGACCACCGTTGTATCCGCACTTGGAAGGGTGTGTTTTATTAAGTATCCGGTTCTAGTTGTCATAAGGTCAAGGTACAACTCCAAGTCGCCTTGTTACCGAAGATCACGGCTATTCAATAGATTAACTTCCTGCAGGGTGCACCATCTTACCCAACACGCTTGATCCCATTTGGCCGGACACACTTTCTGGGTCATGCCCGCCGCTGAAGATCAACACGCCGCAGCCCCACCTAGGCACAACAGAGAGGCCAAGACGCCGGTCTAAACCTAAGCGCGCAGGGTCTAGGCCCATCGCCTCGAGCACACTCAGACGCTGCGTGGGCGGGTGGAAGCAGACCTAGCCTAGTGGCGTTCGATCCAATCCGGGCGCCGCTCCGCCGACGTCTGAAGTGCTTTGGTGATACCACGATGCCGAGTGCCCATATCTTTCCCACGAGTTGGTTAGTGCGTATAAGCTCGTAGCCAACTCAGATCAAATACCAAGATCTCGTTAAGCGTGTTAAGTATCCGCGAACGCCGAACAGGCCAGCCCACCTCTCTCCAAGGCGATCTCAACCTGCCTGTCGCTCCGCCTCAAAGATCCACTCATGGGTGCTCCACCGGCCGACCGACTTTAGTCTCCACATGTATCATGTATAAAGTATATAGTATATACCCGTGGTCACCTCCCGAGTGATCACGGCCCGATAGTATAGAACGGCAGACGGACAAGAATGTAGGGCCACAGATGAAACTACTAGCATCCTATACTAAGCATATAGGATTGTAGGTAAAGGTAACAACAGTAGTAACAAGGACAGGCTATGCATCAGGATAGGTATAATGTAAAGCAATAATATGCTACACTACTCTAATGCAAGCAGTATAGAGTAGAATAGGCGATATCTTGTGATCAAGGGGGGGGCTTGCCTGGTTGCTCGGCAAGAGAGAGGGGTCGTCAACTCCGTAGTCGAACACGGGGGGTACCTGCAGTGCCTCGGGGTCACTGGAAAAGTAACGGAGGGGGAACATAATAAATAACAGAGCAATCAAAGCATAACATGACAAATGCGGTGCTAGAGGTGGTCTAACGCAGGATAGGTGATACTGGTGAAGGGGAAAACATCCGGAAAATATCCCGGTGTTTAGCGTTTTGAGCAAGAGGAGCGGAGGGGAAAGTTGCGAGTTCGATAGGTTAGGGGTGTGTCGGACAAGCGGGTTGCGTGATCCGGAATCGTCTAAATCGTTCGAGCAACTTTCATGTACAAAGTTTTTCCATCCGAAGTTACGGATTATTTTATATTAATTTTCAAAGTTTCAATTCATTTTCTAATTTATTTTAATTCGAAATTAATGTTAAATTGCTAGATGTACCCAGCACAAGTGTACACAAAAATTGTACACAGTCGACAAGTGGGACCAGGGAACCCAGTTGACGATCAAACTTTGATCGTCAATAGGTGGTGCCTTGTCATCGATTGCCTTGTTAATTAATTCTCAGTTTTAACTAATCCAGTTATTAGACTAATTAATCCCTAGTTAATTAAGTTGATTAGCTTTTTAATTAATTATTTAACTAATTAATTATTTGTTTTTTTTATTTGTTTTTTTTTTGAAAAAGGGGCGGTGGGACCTACCTGGCGGGGCCCATTTGGCCACCGGAGCGGCGGTTAATGGAGCGGGCGGGCGCTGGGCGCCGACCCGCTTGGGCACGCGCAGAGGAGAGCGCCTTGAGCCATGGGCGCCGGCAGGTAGCCGTGGCTGCAGGCGTCGGCCGAGCGGCGAGAGAGCCGGCAGGGCGCTGCACGGCGAGAGCCATGGCCCACGCAGGCCGGGCGTTCGGGTAGTGGGCGTGGGGCGCGCCCGTGGCCGCCAGATGGGGCGCCGCCACGACGATGAATCGGAGCGGGCAGCAGAGGCTGGGGTGAGGGGCGCGGTCGACGGCCGTCGTGCGTGGCGGGCACCGGAGTTGGTCATGGGGCGAAGATGGTCGGCGCGAGTTGAGGCGGCGACCGCGGGGTTGGCAGCGAGCGGGCGCCTGGACACGCGTGCGGCCATGGTCGCTCGGGACAGAGAGGGAAGGGGAGGGAGCTCACAGAGCCGGTGATGAGGACATCAATACCATTGTTACACCCACAGCCCCTGCTGCTATACATACTGGACCAATTACTAGAGCTCGCGCACGCCAATTGAATTATCAGGTACTTTCGTTTCTTGGTAACGATTCCAATGTTCATGAGAATATGATGCTGCCTAAATTGGATACATTTGTTTTGCTTACAAATGAAGGGCCTACCATGGACAAGAAAGATGAACCTTGGAGCAAGTTCAAGCATGGAGATGTTGGCATGCATAAGGGGAACAAGAACGGAGTTACAAGTGATGATTCCAGGACTTTGAAGCCACCCTAATGAGTGCATGAGGCCTTGGACGAAATATACAAGATGCCACTTCATAATATTCGTCCATAGGCTATTCTAGGTGCTGCGTCACCTTATTATTGGGCCAGGCCCATGTAATTTCGAAATACTTAAGTATAGGCTGTTTTTAGAGTCCGTATGTGTGGGAAAACAAGAGTTAGGGTTGATTTCGGACCCCTCCACCAAGGGCCACGAAATTCCCCCCCTCTTCCTCCATATATACAGCCCTTAGGGCACCGTTTAGACCTAGGGTTTTGTTTAGATTAAAAGTTCGCCATAGCTGCAACTTGCGTGCCGTTTGTGTTCAACGACTGACAAAGCGCCACAGAACCCCACCTTGATCAATAAAGCTTTCATCTTATATTCGCAATATCCAGATTGCAATCTCGGTTTCTTGCTTGTTCTTCGTTTGCTCGCAGGAAACAGGCCCTCGTGGTCGGAGTTGATCGTGCTCGCGTGGTCAATAACCCTCGGAAGTTGGTTTAGCGATTGCTAAGGCGCGACGTCTCGCACGATCGTAGTCGGATCGTCAAGGTCGACTCCACGAAGCGATAGCCACCATCTCATCGAAACATCGGGACACCTTTGCCTCTATCGGCCGGTAGGGATTCGGGGCAATGGGGTTGAGGAGGTCGACGGGACGACCGGGCGACGGGAGGAAGCAAGCTGCGATGGCGTCCGCGACGAGGTGACGGCGACGATAAGCGGGTCCGGTGAGGAAGAGGCGTGGCACGGCGCGAGGGAGAGGGGTAAATCGCCGTGGTGGCTCGTCCACCCATGTAGGGTCGCCGGGCGGTGAGGCGATGGCGAGGTGGTCGGGCGGGCGCTGGCGCCTGGAGCGCGGCGTGCAGGAGGGGGGGAGAAGAGGCGCTCGTCGATGGGGGGGGAGCTCGCAGACCGATCCAGATCGGGACGAGGAGAGGAGAGACGTGGGGAGTGGGAGGAGTGGGTTAGGGTTCGGTGTCTCCTGGGTGGGTTAGTAGGTGAGGTGGGGTGGGGTGGGCGGTCCATTTGGGCGTCAGGTAGGCCAGATGGGTTGAGGCCCAAGGGGGGGCGGTGGCCAGCTGGGCCAGTCGGCCCAGGTGAGGGGGGGGGGGTTCTTCCCCTTTTTTTTGCTTGTTTTCTGTTTCTTTTCTATTTTATTTTAAGTTCCCTTTTATTACAGTTTTATAAAAATAAACACTAGCATCTAAATTTGTATTTATAAATATTCTACTGCCACCTTAATTCTCAACCGAAAATAAAATAGTTTAATATTTTATAAAATTCAATAGGCATGTATTTAATTGTTTTAACTACTGTTTTAATTATCTTAGAGCTTTTGAACACTTTATCAAAGTTTGGTTTCTCCACCATAATTACCTATGCATTATTTAGTTCACTCCGAACATTTTAATTTTAAAGTTTGGAAACTTTTGTTGTTTGCCTATGTTTTAAATTTGAATTTGAATCGGGTTCGAATCAACGTGAGTTTAATTACAGTAACGGAGGTGACGTGGCATCATTAGCTTGGGATTACTGTAGTCTAATTATCCGGGCGTCACAATCACCGAACACAAAGAGATACATATGATCCACAATCAACAAAGGTAAGGATACACGAGTAGCCGTTCTTCTCCGAGAGGAGGTCTTGATGGGGTCCACCCTAGAAGGGGGTCTTGAATCCGCTTGGGGGATCTTCTCCGTAGAGGTCCTGAGCTCCGAGGAGAAGTAACCAAGTGGATGAGCAAGGCTCTCACACAAACATGAGCTAAACCAAAGCTAACCCTAGAAAGTTGGGGAAGAAGGACTATATATAGTCTAGGGGGCGAAGGGGTACAAGGGCTGCGGCCCAAACGAAGTCAACACACAGGCGTCGGACGTCCGGAAGGCGTCGGACGTCCGGAGGCTCGGGCGGTCCGGACGTCCGGACGGGCTCGGGCGTCTGTAGAATCAGTTCTGTCGTGGCCGCGTCGGACGTCCGGAGAGGGTCGGTCGTCCGGAGCTTCGTGACGGCCCGGACGTCCGGAAGTTGTCGGTCGTTCGTAGATTCGGTTCGGGCGTGCGTCGGTCGGACGTCCGGAGGCTTCGGTCATCCGTAGTTTTGGTTCGGGTGGCAAAGTGCCGGACGTCCGGAGGGTCCGGTCGTCCGGGTCCTGGGACTCGTCGGACGTCCGGAAGCGTCGGACGTCCGTGCTCGTGCTTTCAGCAGATCTCTTCTTCTTCTTCAATATGCTTGGAGTCCTCGCCGTCTTGGCTCTCGCAAGTAGTTGATCCTTGGCTCACCTCCGTGTACCTGATTACACATAGAGTCTCCGAATGAGGTAGTAGCCATGTCTCGTGAGTCGGAAGAGGGAGTTCGGAGAGGAGTGAATTCACCTTATCTTCGATAGCCTTAGCTCGGGCTCTTGTCTTGGGTCCTAGTGGCGTTGAGGGAGATGTAGGCACGTCCATGGGGATGAGCGAGGGATGCTCCACATCATCTCCCCTTGGGAGAGATCCGACCTCGGATCAAAAGCTTCATCTCCATGGTAAGGCGCGAGGTCCTTGACGTTGAAGATGTCGCTCACATTGTACTTGTCTCGAGGTAGGTCGATCTTGTAGGCGTTGTCATTGTAGCATGCTAGCACCTTGAAAGGTCCATCGACTCTAGGAAGAAGCTTGGACTTGCGTTCTTTGGGGAAGCGTTCCTTGCGAAGGTGTAGCCACACTAGATCACCAATGTTGAAGACCATGGGTTGCTTGTTGACATTGAGCTTGGTCGCTAGTCGTTGTACTTGGCGCTCGATGGTTTGTCTTGTATCCTCATGCATATTCTTGATGTAGCTTGCCCGTGCACTCGCATCCATGTTGGTGCGCTCTTGTAGAGGAAGAGGTAGAATCTCCAATGGGGACAATGGGTTGAAGCCATAGACGACCTCGAAGGGGGACTTGCCAGTAGTCGAATGTCTTGCACGGTTGTAGGCGTACTCGGCGATGAGTAGACATGCTTCCCACTCCTTGATGTTCCTCTTGATCAATACACGAAGTAGAGTGGATAGTGTGCGGTTCGTCACCTCCGTTTGGCCGTCGGTTTGAGGATGGTATGCCGATGAGAACAAGAGCTTGATTCCGAGCTTGGCGCATAGGGTCTTCCAAAAGTAACTCAAGAACTTGACGTCACAATCGGAGACGATTGTCTTCGGTAATCCATGGAGTCGCAAGATTTCCCTACAAAAGAGATTTGCAATATGTGAAGCATCGTCTATCTTGTTGCAAGGAATGAAATGTGCCATCTTAGAAAATCTATCCACAACAACAAACACGGAATCCTTTCCATTTTGAGTTCTAGGCAAACCAAGTACAAAGTCCATGCTAATGTCTTCCCAAGGTTGATAAGGAATAGGAAGGGGCATGTAAAGACCATGGGATTGAGCTTTAGACTTAGCTTTGCGGCATGTAGAGCAATGGTTGGTGAAGCGTGAGACGTCGCGGAACATCTTGGGCCAAAAGTAGTTCTTGGTGAGCGTGGCGAATGTCTTGTCTCTTCCAAAGTGTCCCATGAGTCCGCCTCCATGAGCCTCTTGCAAAAGGAGCAAACGAAGAGAAGACTCGGGAATGCATAGTTTGTTAGCTCTCATAAGATAAGCATCCTTGATGTAATATTGTTCCCAAGAAGTATGCGTCAAGGGGGCGAAGGGGTACAAGGGCTGCGGCCCAAACGAAGTCAACACATAGGCGTCGGACGTCCGGAAGGCATCGGACGTCCGGAGGCTCGGGACGGTCCGGACGTCCGGACGGGCTCGGGCGTCCGTAGAATCAGTTCTGTCGTGGGCGCGTCGGACGTCCGGAGAGGGTCGGTCGTCCGGAGCTTCGTGACGGTCCGGACGTCCGGAAGTTGTCGGTCGTCCGTAGATTCGGTTCGGGCGTGCGTCGGTCGGACGTCCGGAGGCTTCGGTCGTCCATAGTTTTGGTTCGGGTGGCAAAGTGCCGGACGTCCGGAGGGTCCGGTCGTCTGGTCTGGGACTCGTCGGACGTCCGGAAGCGTCGGACGTCCGGTTCCCTGTGCCTTCAGCAGCATCTCTTCTTCTTCTTCAATATGCTTGGAGTCCTCGCCGTCTTGGCTCTCGCAAGTAGTTGATCCTTGGCTCACCTCCATGTACCTGATTACACATAGAGTCTCCGAATGAGGTAGTAGCCATGTCTCGTGAGTAGGAAGAGGGAGTTCGGAGAGGAGCGAATTCACCTTATCTTCGATAGCCTTAGCTCGGGCTCTTGTCATGGGTCCTAGTGGCGTTGAGGGACATGTAGGCACGTCCATGGGTATGAGCGAGGGATGCTCCACATCATCTCCCCCCCCCCTTGGGAGAGATCTGACCTCGGATCAAAAGCTTCATCTCCATGGTAAGGCGCGAGGTCCTTGACGTTGAAGATGTCGCTCACATTGTACTTGTCTCGAGGTAGGTCGATCTTGTAGGCGTTGTCGTTGTAGCGTGCTAGCACCTTGAAAGGTCCATTGACTCTAGGAAGAAGCTTGTACTTGCGTTCTTTGGGGAAGCGTTCCTTGCGAAGGTGTAGCCACACTAGATCACCAATGTTGAAGACCATGGGTTGCTTGTTGACGTTGAGCTTGGTCGCTAGTCGTTGTACTTGGCGCTCGATGGTTTGTCTTGTATCCTCATGCATCTTCTTGATGTAGCTTGCCCGTGCACTCGCATCCATGTTGGTGCGCTCTTGTAGAGGAAGAGGTAGAATCTCCAATGGGGACAATGGGTTGAAGCCATAGACGACCTCGAAGGGGGACAAGCCGGTAGTCGAATGTCTTGCACGGTTGTAGGCATACTCGGCGATGGGTAGACATGCTTCCCACTCCTTGATGTTCCTCTTGATCAAGACACGAAGTAGAGTGGATAGTGTGCGGTTCGTCACCTCCGTTTGGCCGTCGGTTTGAGGATGGTATGCCGATGAGAACAAGAGCTTGATTCCGAGCTTGGCGCATAGGGTCTTCCAAAAGTAACTCAAGAACTTGACGTCACAATCGGAGACGATTGTCTTTGGTACTCCATGGAGTCGCATGATTTCCCTACAAAAGAGATTTGCAATATGTGAAGCATCGTCTATCTTGTTGCAAGGAATGAAATGTGCCATCTTAGAAAATCTATCCACAACAACAAACATGGAATCCTTTCCATTTTGAGTTCTAGGCAAACCAAGTACAAAGTCCATGCTAATGTCTTCCCAAGGTTGATAAGGAATAGGAAGGGGCATGTAAAGACCATGGGATTGAGCTTTAGACTTAGCTTTGCGGCATGTAGAGCAATGGTTGGTGAAGCGTGAGACGTCGCGGAACATCTTGGGCCAAAAGTAGTTCTTGGAGAGCGTGGCGAATGTCTTGTCTCTTCCAAAGTGTCCCATGAGTCCGCCTCCATGAGCCTCTTGCAAAAGGAGCAAACGAAGAGAAGACTCGGGAATGCATAGTTTGTTAGCTCTCATAAGATAAGCATCCTTGATGTAATATTGTTCCCAAGAAGTATGCGTCAAACACTTAGCATAAGGAATAGCAAAAGATGGATCATGCTCATACAAGTCTTTTATATGCTCAAAACCAATAACATTCAACTCAAGTTCGGGCTCTTGTCATGGGTCCTAGTGGCGTTGAGGGAGATGTAGGCACGTCCATGAGGATGAGCGAGGGATGCTCCACATCATCCCCCCCCCTTGGGAGAGATCCGACCTCGCATCAAAAGCTTCATCTCCATGGTAAGGCGCGAGGTCCTTGACGTTGAAGATGTCGCTCACATTGTACTTGTCTCGAGGTAGGTCGATCTCCTGAATGTCACGATTTAATCCTCCCCAAAATCTATCCATAAAATCTTTTTCACTTTCTTCTAAAGAGGAATGCAGCAAGGTAGTTTGTAAAGTATCATAATATTTCGTTACGGTGTCACTACCTTGTTTTAAATGTTGCAACTTTGTAATCATGTCACGAGTATAATAAGCGGGAACGAATGTATGTCGCATGGCAAGTTTCAAATCATCCCAAGTAGTAGGTATATCATTTGGGTGTAACCGACAATATTCGCTCCACCAAACTACAGCATAACCAGTGAAAGAACCAACCGCAACCTTAACTTTTTTACGTACATCAAAATTATTGGAAGCAAATATATTATTTATGTCAAACTCCCATTCAATATATAAAGCAGGTCTAAAACGTCCATTAAATGGTGGTATAGAAACATTAACCTGATCATGTGCATTTGGATGTTTGTGCACCTCTCGTGACGGTTGTGGTATTTGCATAGATGATGGCACGTCTCCCACGATCGACAAACCCCATGAATTGACTCTAGATCCTGTCATGATTAGTAGAAACAAGAAACAAAATTCAAGAATAATGTTCCTATGAACTACTAGGATGTGGTGGTAAAGCGCTCACAATAAAGCAAATATCAATATCTTACAAGTTCTTACCAAGCAGCAGGTGGTGACAGGCAACCAGCGGTGTCAAATAACTCTGAAGGTTGTATAAAGCGATTGCCAGGGGAACATACGTATACACGGTGCAGAAATATGTGGAGCTGGGTTGGATATATATGGTAGCAAAATATTAGCAATAATCAATTCAGAGATGCAATGTTGAATAAACGCTCAACGACGTGATCTTGTCTTTGGTCCTAGACTAGACCGGACTAGAGACGCGAGCCTAGAACACTAATGAGGTCACGGCGTAGCACAACTAGCATCAATGAAGGATACTAAGTAGCTCTGGACAGCAAGATATAAGTGAAGATCACAACGACATTAAAGATAATGATGAAAAATAACTTCCAAGCAGGATATAAAACAACTCTCTCTCCAACTTTCCTCTTGAAAAGTTTGAGCCAATTTTCTGATAACTTTTTTTTCCAGAGAATGCAACTAACTCAAGCTTTTCAATGCAAAAACAATCACTCAATTCCTAATTGATATGAGGAGTCAAAGAATTCTAAAACTGGCCTGAAAAATTGGAATAAGCTGTGTCCGCGAACTTCGGAGGGAAAAAAGACCTATTTAGAAGCCGATTTTGAGGTGTCAAATAGTGAACATGCCTCTGCAACTATTTAGATGCGGCTCGTCGTTAGCTTTCATTTGAGTACTCGTGGAGCCAAAACTGACTTCGTATGAGGAAGTTATGCCTGTTTTACTGAACAGTGCACAAAACAGATTCCAATCCGAATTCAACTACGAGATTGAGTCTAGATAGATCCGAATTTTGTTTTTTTTATTCTCTCTTTTTTTTTCCTCACACTTTTTTCTTTTTCTTTCTCTCTTTTTTTTATCTGACTTTTTTTCTTTTTTTTTCTCTTTTTTTTCTCTGTCTTTTTTTCTCTCCCTCTTTCCAAGACAAACTAGATAAGATACAGATTGGATCAAGCGAAGATGTGAACGATCTCAACTATGATTATGACAATGAACGGTGGGTAGCACATGCAGGAAATTGATGGATGGGTGATGGACAGCGGAAGGGATAACGATGCAGCGGCGGCGTGACTAATGTGAACAGAACTTGAAACTCTAAACGAACTAGACACTAAGACCGGTAACTCGACACGACGATGCAACCGATAATTCAACCGTGCAAGCAATGAAAAAAAATTGCAAAGGCTCAGACTGGCTTGGACAAAAGATGAATAGGTCTAACTTTTTTTGTGGCCTTTTCTTGGACAATAGGTAAGAAAATAAATCTAATCTAGTAAAAACTGGAAATTCTCACCGATCAACCTGAAATACTGATACCACTTGATAGAGGCGGGGGTGTTCTGATCTTTCGATGAGATGATAACTATCGATTTGGTGGAGACGACTTTGACGATCCGACTAAAAACGTGCACGACGTTGCGCCTTAGCAATCGCTAAACCAACTCCGAGAGGTTGTTGACCACGCCGCAGCACAATCAACCTGACCACTAAGGTCTATTCCTGCAAGCAATCAAAGAAAAAGCAAGAATATGATAATGCAATCTGAATATTGTGAATATAGATGAAGCATTGATAAAGGTGGGGATCCGTAAGCGGTCTTGGTCTGGTCGTTGGACACAAACGAAGTACACGAAGTTGCAATGGCTAACTTTTAACTAAATAAATCCCAAGGAAAAAGCTACTAGATGGATCTACTTATATAGGAGCAAGGGGTGGCGGCCAAGGAGGTGGGAGGACGTCCCAAGGCAGCCTAAAACCAACCCTAGGTCGTACAAGGCTCATGGGCCCAAGTGGAGGTGATGCAACACCTTTGGACTTGTTGTTTGACTCGGATTCTGCTGCAGCATCAGATTGTTTCGTCCATATCTCAACGCTCCGGACGAATTTAAAGGTGAATCCAATTGGGTTGGAAAGAGGACGAAATCTACTTTCGAACAAAAAAGAATCACCCAATTCGGAGTCCGTTAGAAAATATTGTTGGCATTTTGAGTCAGATATGTCTGTGCAGTCCGAATCTGAATCCAGAACATGAGAGACTTGGACTCTATCTTCTCTTGGCCCAAAAGTGACGTGAGGGGACTTTTTGAACAGAACCTAAACTTCTTCTTTTGCCTTATCTTCATATGTGGATTGTACAAATGTTCCATGCACCTGCAATTAGACAAAACACAAATGTGTGTGAAGTATTTTTGATCTCGATAATATAAATAGATTATTGAATAGTTTGCACTAGAAATCACCTGACAAATATGCATGTATGCAATATTTTTAGTCGTATCCAAGGTAGTCATGTCCTCATCACGGAGCCCAAGTGGCCGGGCACCCGAGGCGGGCGTAGCAGCGCCCACGGGAGGAGGGACCGGGCACCCGGTGTTGGGGGGCCGGGCACCCGGGGTGTCCAGGGGGTTTGCCTCCTTGCTCTCTTCTTCACTCTTCTCCTTCTTTTCTTCTTTCCCTTGCTCCGTGGTCGCTCGAGTCTCGTTCCTCTCCTTCTCACGGTCATCTTCCTCGTACCAAAGAATGAACAATGTTTGAATTTGAGGTAGAATCCAATTCTCACATGAATCCAAATGAGATTTGAGTAGGAAAGAGTTCACCTCGTTCTCGATGTTGCGTGCGCATGCTCTTGTCATTGGCCCTCTTGGTGCTTGTGGTGGTGATGGAGTGTCGGTGCGGGTAGTCGAGGGATACTCCGCATCATCTCCCCCCCCCCCCCCTTGGGAGAGATCCGTCCACGGATCGTGCTCTTCATCCCCATGGTACTTGGCGAAATCTTTGACGTTGAAGATGTCGTGATCTAGGGCGGAACCCTAATCGGATATCTTTCACGTTTGGAGGGGATCCTACGGGGAAAACACGACGAACGGGCGGAAGAACACAAGGAAAAACACACAAGAAGAACACTAAACCGACAAGTTTCGATTACACAAGGGCTAGATCACCGAACACATAAGGTAGCACAAGATTCAAAATGAACAAAGGAAAGATACACGAGTAGCCGTTCTTCTCCGAGAGGAGGTCTTGATGGGGCCACCCTAGAGGGGGTCTTGAATCCATTTGGGGGATCTTCTCCGAAGAGGTCATGAGCTCCGAGGAGAAGTACCAAGTGGATGAGAAAGGGCTCTCACACGAAATATGAGCTAAACCAGTGCTAACCCTAACGAGGAGGAGGTGGGGGAGTATATATAGTTTACGGGGCGAAAGGGTACACGGGCCTCGGCCCAAGTGGCTGCGCCCAGGCAGGGCCGGAAGTTCCGGGCGACGGAAGGTCCGGGCAGGGTCCGGCCTAAGCCGAGAGTTGGCGCGGGTGGAGCTGGGCTGGCTTCCGGGGGCCGGAACGTCCGGGACGGGTTCCGGGCTAACCAGATAGTTGGCACGCCCGGGCTGGTCGATGTCGTCGGAGGCCAGAAGCCCCGGGCAGGCCGGAAGTTCCGGGCTATGGCCGGAAGTTCCGGGCTGTCCAGAGAGTTGACGCCTGTCGTTTCTTCTTTAGCTCCTAGTTCCTTGGCTTGTTCGTTGTAACTGATCACGCATAGCGTCTCGGACTTAGGTAGTAGCCATGTCTCACTTGAAGAAAAGGGAAACTCGAATAGGAGTGATGTCACCTCGGATTGAATAGCACGAGCTCTTGCTCTTGTCATGGGTCCACTTGGAGCTTGGATAGTCGATGGAAGGTCCATGGGGATGACCGAGGGATGCTCCGCATCATCTCCCCGCTTGTGAAAGATCCGACCTCGGATCAAAATCTTCATCACCATGGTACGGTGCGAGGTCCTTGACGTTGAAGATGTCGCTCACATTGTACTTGTCTCGTGGTAGGTCGATCTTGTAGGCGTTGTCTTTGTAGCGTGCTAGCACCTTGAAAGGTCCATCGGCTCGAACGAGAAGCTTGGACTTGCATTCGTTGGGGAAGCGGTCCTTGCGAAGGTGTAGCCACACTAGATCACCAATGTTGAAGACCATGGGTTGCTTGTTGACGTTGAGCTTAGTCGCTAGTCGTTGTACTTGGCGCTCGATGGTGTGTCTTGTATCCTCATGTATCTTCTTGATGTAGCTTGCCCGTGCACTCGCATCCATGTTGGTGCGCTCTTGTAGAGGAAGTGGTAGAATGTCCAATGGTGACAACGGGTTGAAGCCGTAGACGACCTCGAAGGGGGACTTGCCGGTAGTCGAGCGTCTTGCGCGATTGTAGGCGTACTCGGCGGTAGACATGCCTCCCACTCCTTGATATTCCTCTTGATCAATACGCGAAGTAGAGTGGAGAGAGTCCGGTTCGTCACCTCCGTTTGGCCGTCGGTTTGAGGATGGTATGCGGATGAGAACAAGAGCTTGATTCGAGCTTGGCGCATAGGGTCTTCAAAAGTAACTCAAGAACTTGACGTCACGATCCGAGACGATTGTCTTTGGTACTCCATGGAGTCGTAAGATTTCCCTACAAAAGAGATTTGCAATGTGTGAAGCATCGTCTATCTTGTTGCAAGGAATGAAATGTGCCATCTTGGAAATTCTATCCACAACAGCAAACCCGGAATCCTTTCCATTTTGAGTTCTAGGCAAACCAAGTACAAAATCCATGCTAATGTCTTCCCAAGGTTGATAAGGAATAGGAAGAGGCATGTAAAGACCATGAGATTGAGCTTTAGACTTAGCTTTGCGACATGTAGAGCATCGGTTAGTGAAGCATGAGACGTCACGGAACATCTTGGGCCAAAAGTAGTTCTTGGAGAGCGTGACGAATGTCTTGTCGCGTCCAAAGTGTCCCATGAGTCCGCCTCCATGAGCCTCTTGCAAAAGGAGCAAACGAAGAGAAGACTCGGGAATGCATAGTTTGTTAGCTCTCATAAGATAACCATCCTTGATGTAATATTGTTCCCAGGAAGTATGCGTCGAACACTTATCATAAGGACTAGCAAAAGATGGTTCGTTAGCATACAAGTCTTTTATGTGCTCAAAGCCTATAACATTCAACTCAAGTTTAGTGACAAGCGTGCATATGCGTGAAAATGCATCGGCAACTACATTTTCCTTACCCTTAATGTACTTGATGACATAAGGAAAAGATTCAATAAATTCTCACCATTTGGCATGACGCTTGTTCAACTTAGTTTGACCTTTTAAGTATTTAAGCGTTTCATGATCGGTATGGATGACAAACTCATGAGGTCTAAGGTAATGTTCCCAAACATGTAGCACACGCACTAGAGCATATAATTCCTTGTCATAGATGGGATAGTTAAGTTGAGCACCGGAGAGTTTTTCACTAAAATATGCAATTGCTCGTTTTTCTTGCATCAAAACTCCGCCAATTTCGGTACCACTTGCATCACAATGAACCTCAAAAGTTTTGTCAAAATTGGGCAAAGCAAGAATCGGAGCATGAGTAAGCAAAGACTTGAGCTCATCAAAAGCGGTGGATTGCAAAGATCCCCAAACAAAAGGAGTATTCTTCTTACTCAAGGCATGCAAAGGAGCGGCAATTGTGCTAAAGTTTTTCACAAAGCGACGATAAAACCCCGCAAGACCAAGAAAGCTACGCACTTGTTGCAAATTGGTGGGTTGGGGCCATGATAGAGGCAAACGTGTCCCGTCTTTCGATGAGATGTTGATTTTTCGCTTTGGAGGAAGTCGACTTTGACGATCCGACTACGAACGTGCGAGGACGTCGCGCCTTAGCAATCGCTAAACCAACTCCGAGAGGTTATTGACCACGCCGAACACGATCAACGACCACGAGGGTCTGCATTTCCTGCGAGCAAGCGAAGAACAAGCAAGAAACTGAGATTGCAATCTGGATATTGCGAATATAAGATGAAAGCTTTATTGATCAAGGTGGGGTTCTGTGGCGCCTTTATGCAGTCGTTGAACACAAGCGAAATGCTGCGAAGTTGCAGCTATGGCGAACTTTTAATCTAAACAAAACCCAAGGTCTAAACGGTGCCCTAAGGGCTGTATATATGGAGGAAGAGGGGTAATTTCGTGGCCCTTGGTGGAGGGTCGAAATCAACCCTAACTCTTGTTTCCCCACATACGGACTCTAAAACAGCCTATACTTAAGTATTTCGAAATTACATGGGCTGGCCCAATAATAAGGTGACGCAGCACCTAGAATAGCCTATGGACGAATATTATGAAGTGGCATCTTGTATATTTCGTCCAAGGCCTCATGCACTCATTAGGGTGGCTTCAAAGTCCTGGAATCATCACTTGTAACTCCGTTCTTGTTCCCCTTTGCGCATGCCAACATCTCCATGCTTGAACTTGCTCCAAGGTTCATCTTTCTTGTCCATGGTAGGCCCTTCATTTGTAAGCAAAACAAATGTATCCCATTTAGGCAGCATCATATTCTCATGAACATTGGAATCGTTACCAAGAAGCGAAAGTACCGATAATTCAATTGGCGTCTGTGAGCTCTAGTAATTGGTCCAAGTATGTATAGCAGCGGGGGCTGTGGGTGTAACAATGGTATTGATGTCCTCATCATCCTCCCTTCTTGAAATGAAGTCGTCCTCGACGGAAGCTCATCTTCCTCACCCAAATAAGGCTTCAAATCTGCAATGTTAAAAGTGGGACTAACCCCAAAATCTGCAGGCAGCTCAAGTTTATATGCATTATCATTTATTTTCTCTAACACCTTAAATGGACCATCAAGACGTGGCATTAGCTTTGATTTGCGCAAATTAGAAACCTATCCTTACATAAATGTAACCAAACAAGATCTCCGGTGCAAAGACAACATGTTTTCTACCCTTATCTCCAACAAGTTTATATTTAGCATTCATCGCTCAATGTTTTCCTTAGTTATCTCATGCACTTTTAAAATCAATTCAGCACGTTCTTTAGCATCAAAATTAACCTTCTCCGAAGATGGAAGAGGCAACAAATCAATAGGTGCACGAGGTAGGAAGCCATACACAATTTCAAAGGGCACATCTTAGTAGTAGAATGCAATGAGCGATTATAAGCAAATTCAATATGAGGCAAGCATTCTTCCCACATTTTCTTATTATTCTTCAAAACAGCCCTAAGCATAGTAGACAATGTTCTATTGACTACTTCAGTTTATCCATCGGTTTGGGGTGACAAGTAGTACTAAAAGCAGTTTAGTCCCCAACTTAGCCCATAAACATCTCCAAAAGTGGCTAAGAAATTTAGTATCACGATCTGAAACAATAGTATTTGGCACACCATGCAAGCGAATAATTTCACGAAAGAACAAATCAGCAACATTAACAAGCATCATCGCTTTTATGACATGGTATAAAGTGTGCCATTTTGAGAATCTATCCACGACAACAAATATGCTATCCCTCCCTTCTTTGTTCGAGGTAAACCTAAAACAAAGTCCATAGATATATCCTCCCAAGGAACACTAGGCACGAGCAAAGGCATATATAAACCATGAGGATTGAGTCGTGACTTAGCTTTTTGACATGTAGTGCAGCGAGCAACAAAGCGCTCAACATCCGTCTCATCTTTGGCCAAAAGAAATGTGTAGCAAGTATATCCTCCGTCTTCTTCACGCCAAAGTGTCCCATTAATCCTCCTCCATCGCCTCCTGCAACAACAAAAGACGAACAGAGCTAGCAGGAATGCATAGCTTGTTAGCACGAACACAAAACCATCATTAATAACGAACTTGTTCCATGTTCTTCCCTCTTTACAATTCTGCATTACATCTTTAAAATCAGCATCATGCACATATTGATCTTTGATGGTCTCCAAACCAAATATTTTGAAGTCAAGTTGTGAAAGCATAGTATATCGACGAGACAAAGCATCAAGCAATAACATTTTCTTTACCCTTCTTGTGTTTAATGACATAAGGAAAGTCTCAATGAATTCAACCCATTTAGCATGTCTACGATTCAGTTTAGCTTGACTTTTAATATGTTTCAAAGATTCATGATCAGAATGTATAACAAATTCTTTGGGCCATAAATAATGTTGCCATGTCTCTAAAGTCCGAACAAGAGCATATAATTCTTTGTCATAAGTAGAATAGTTCAGACTAGGCCCACTCAATTTTTAGAAAAGTATGCAACAGGTTTGCCATCTTGTAATAACACACCTCTAATCCAATTCCACTAGCATCACATTCAAGCTCAAAAGTCTTATTAAAGTCGGGAAGTTGGAGTAAAGGGCATGTGTCAACTTATCTTTCAATACCGTGAAGGCTTCTTCCATGCGGTACCCCAAACAAAAGGCACATCCTTCTTTGTAAGCTCATTGAGAGGTGCAGCAATGGTGCTAAAGTCTCTCACAAAGCGCCTATAGAAACCAGCGAGTCCAAGAAAACTCCTCACTTGTGTGACCGTTTTGGGCTGCGGCCAACTCTCAATAGCTTCAATCTTGGCTTTATCAACTTCAATTCCTCGTGGAGTAACAACATAGCCAAGAAAAGATACTAAATCGGTGCAAAAGGTGCACTTCCCAAGGTTACCAAACAAGCGTGCATCACGTAGAGCATTAAAAACAACACGTAAATGTTCCAAATGTTCTTCCAAAGATTTGCTATAAATCAGTATATCATCAAAGTAAACTACCACAAATCGTCCAATGAAAGCACGTAAAACTTCGTTCATTAATCTCATGAAAGTACTAGGTGCATTAGTTAACCCAAAAGGCATGACTAACCACTCATATAATCCAAACTTAGTTTTAAATGCTGTTTTCCATTCATCTCCCAATTTCATACGAATTTGATGGTATCCACTCATAAATCAACTTTGGAGAATATTGTAGAGCCACTTAATTCATCAAGCATATCATCTAGCCTAGGAATAGGATGGCGATAACGAATAGTAATATTATTAATGCCTCTACAATCAACACACATCTGTGACGTACCATCCTTTTTAGGCACTAGTATAATAGGAACAGCACAAGGACTAAGAGATTAGCGTATATAACCTTTGTCGAGCAGCTCTGTACTTGACGCATAATCTCCTTCGTCTCCTCTGGATTGGTACGGTATGGTGCGCGGTTGGGTAGCGATGCACGGGAATTAAGTCAATTTGATGCTCAATCCCTCGAATAGGTGGTAATCCGGTGGCACGTCTTGTGGGAAGACATCAGCGAACTCTGCAAAATGTTAGTGACAGCGAGGGGCAAAGAGGAAGGCACGTCCTCGAATGAAAATAATGCCTCTTTGCACACAAAAGCATAGCAAACAGATGTGCTAGAATCTAGCTCATCAATATCAGATTTGGTGGCAAATAAACATGCACTTTTCAGTTTAATTTGAAGCAACATTAGATGGTTTATTATTAGGCTTCATTTGTTGCTCAAATTCTTTTGCCACAATCTGATTTTCACTCTTATTTTTCTCCTGTTTTGCTTTATTAGCTCTATTAATATCATCTTTCAAAATGGAATCAGGAGTCATAGGAAGCAAAGTAATATTTTTATCCTTGTGAACAAGAGTATCTTGATTGTTTCTACCATGGTGTACAGAATTTTTATCAAATTGCCATGGTCTACCAAGTAATAAGGAACATGCTTGCATAGGTACCACATCACAATCAACATAATCAGCATATGTAGAGATACTAAAATGCACACGAGCAGATCGTGTTACCTTAACCTTGCCGCTGTTGTTGAACCATTGGATGTAGTAAGGATGTGGATGTGGTCTTGTGGTGAGAGAAAGCTTCTCCACCATATCCATGCTAGCCAAGTTGTTGCAGCTCCCTCCATCTATGATGACGCGAATAGAACGTTCCTTCACAACTCCTTTGTATGGAACAAGTTATGCCTCTGATTTTGCTCACTTGTGTAACCTGCACACTCAAAACACGTTGAGCAACTAAACATTCATACCTGTCGGCATCTTGACAGCCATGTATTGCGTCTCAAGATCGAATCATCTCCACCGTGTTCTTCATTTGTAATAAGAGCCAAAGTCTCTTCATCATAGTCACTAAGCGGACTCATACCCACCATCCTCGGTAGCAATCATCACACGCTGAGATTGGCATTCTCTATAAAATGTCCTCTTCCCTTACAACGACGACAAATAATATCACTTGTGTGCCCTGTTGACGCCATGGAAGAAGAAGAGCTCTGTGTAGGCCCAGCAGGTGTGCTCTTGGCAGATAGTGGTGGTTGTGCCTGCTTTCTTGTATCACGGTTGGAGGTGGCAGCCACGGAGGTGCGGTGTAGTAGAGCGTGTGGAAGTAGATGATGCACGTGGTGTCCATGATGAAGGTCGACCTGCAGAAAAGTTAGTCCGCGCCAACGCCTGTCGATCCTGCACTTCACGTTCAGCTTTACAAGCAAGATGGAATAATCGAGTGATATTATTATAATCCTTGTAGTCTAGAATGGTTTGAATCTCTCTATTTAATCCACCCAGAAAACGTGCAAGCATAGCTTCATTCTCCTCAACAATATCACATCTAATCAAGCCAGTTTGTAATTCATGATAATATTCTTCTACCGAATTTTTTCCTTGTCTTAAGCGCTGCAATTTTTGAAGTAATTCACGTTGATAATATGGTGGAACCCAACGAGTACGCATAGCAGTTTTCAAAGCAGCCCAAGTAGCTGGAACAGGATATAATCTACAATGTTCAGACCACCAAACACATGCAAAGCTAGTGAAAGCACAAACAGCAGCAGGAACACGTCTCTCCTCAGGATATTGTAAACATGTAAATCGTTGTTCAGTTTCTAATTCCCAAGTAAGATATATATCAGGAACATATCTACCCTCAAATGGTGGAATATTCAATTTCAGTTTAGGGAGATGGTCATGATCTCGTACTGAAGGGGAGCCGAACATCGCCATTATGTGCATGTGGACGACCTGGTGGTTGTGGTGCTGGTGGTTGCACGTAGTTCGATGTTGATCAACCTCATCCTCGTAAGCTCTCACATAATCATCCTCCCCTTGCAGCAGAGGAGCCCTGAAGTATCAACAAGCAGCACCAAGAGCTTGGCGGTGAAGAGGGACACGGAAGCTCGGCGGAGGGCTGTTTCGCGATGTGGAGGTAGTCCGTGTTGTTGTAGTAGAGGTGCGTTAGGTGCAGCCGGTGGTGGTGGTGGTAGACGCGCGAGCAATTCATTAAACTTGATATCGAGCTTCGTTTGACGCCTTCTCAATGCCATCTATCTTCTCCATGGCCTCTTCAAATCTATTTAGCACATCGTCCACCTGCCCACTCATCATTTGTTGAAACTTATCATGTAGCGCTTTGTTTGTCATGTTCTCCCGGTCGGTCTAAATCGCTTGTGATCCTGCCATGGTTAGCAGCAATAGAAACACACAAGAATATGATTGACAGACTACTAGGAAGTGGTGGTGGTGGTGTGGTGGGCGATCACAAATCCGTCAAGCAAATCTCAAATTCTTACAGTTCTTACCCAAAGAAGAAGGCGGTGATCGGCAACCGATGTAGTCAAAACTCTCAAAGCTTGGATAGAGCGATTACGGGGAGAGTCAAGCATACGATGTAGATGTATGTGGAGCTGGGAAGGCTTATAATATGGTAGCAAAAGGGTGACAATAATCAATTCGAGAGATGCAAAGTTGAATAAACGCTCAACGACGGTATTGTGCTGGTCCTAGGCTAGACCGTGCTAGAGACGCGAGCCTAGAACACTAACAAAATCACGGCGCTGCACGGAAACAACGGAAAAGCACACTCTGGAAATTTTTTTTTTCGCTTTTTTTTTTTTTTTTGCGCTGCTTTTTTTTTTTTTTTTTTGCGAAAAAATCACTATAGTGGCGAGTGTCTCAAAACTCTTCCCAGGTCAAACTGACAGGATGGGCACGAAATGTTTTCGACCAATTTTTTTTTTTTGCCGGACCCAAAAGCTGAAGCGGGTCAAAAAACTTTCTATAACGGCGATTGTCTCAATCCACTTAGAAACACCTAAAAATAGGGTAGCGGAAAAATTTTTGACAAGTACGTTTTGGAAAATTTTGGGCCTAAGCGGAGGTGGTTTCAGACTCTTTTTTTTTTTTTTTCGAAACCTACTCGGCAAGGAAACACGAATCGGAAACTAGATGGATCTCGAAAACAAACCTAATATGAGAAAACTTCGGATTGGTGGTGGATATATGGTGGTGGTATATGACAGCGGTGGTGGTATATGGTAGCGGTGGTGGTATATGGATACGGATTGAGGCGGTGGCGGAAAAGCAATGGTGGTAGATGGCAAGGCGATGATGATGGTGCGGCGTGGCGTGACAACTTATGACCGAACTCGAAACTCTAAAAGACTAGACTCTAAGACCAGCAAGCTGGACACGACGATGCAACCGCAAATTCAACAAAGCAAAAACCCTAAAAAGATTATGCAAAGGCTCAGATTGGTTCGGATATGATGAACTAACCTAATTTTTTTGTGGCTTTTTCGTGGACAATAGGTATGAAGAACAGACTCGATCTAAACTACGAAAAACTGGAAAATCTCACCGAGCAACACGGAAATCGATACCACTTGATAGAGGCAAAGCGTGTCCCGTCTTTCGATGAGATGTTGATTTTTCGCTTTGGAGGAAGTCGACTTTGACGATCCGACTCTGAGCGTCGGCGAGGACGTCGCGCCTTAGCAATCGCTAAACCAACTCCGAGAGGTTATTGACCACGCCGAGCACGATCAACGACCACGAGGTCATTTCCTGCGAGCAAGCGAAGAACAAGCAAGAAACTGAGATTGCAATCTGGATATTGCGAATATAAGATGAAAGCTTTATTGATCAAGGTGGGGTTACTGTGGCGCCTTTATGCAGTCGTTGAACACAAGCGAAACGCGAAGTTGCAGCTATGGCGAACTTTTAATCTAAACAAAACCCAAGGTCTAAGCGGTGCCCTAAGGGCTGTATATATGGAGGAAGAGGGGAATTTCGTGGCCCTTGGTGGAGGGGTCCGAAATCAACCCTAACTCTTGTTTCCCCCACATACGGACTCTAAAACAGCCTATACTTAAGTATTTCGAAATTACATGGGCCTGGCCCAATAATAAGGTGACGAGCACCTAGAATAGCCTATGGACGAATATTATGAAGTGGCATCTTGTATATTTCGTCCAAGGCCTCATGCACTCATTAGGGTGGCTTCAAAGTCCTGGAATCATCACTTGTAACTCCGTTCTTGTTCCCCTTAGCATGCCAACATCTCCATGCTTGAACTTGCTCCAAGGTTCATCTTTCTTGTCCATGGTAGGCCCTTCATTTGTAAGCAAAACAAATGTATCCCATTTAGGCAGCATCATATTCTCATGAACATTGGAATCGTTACCAAGAAAGCGAAAGTACCTGATAATTCAATTGGCGTGCGCGAGCTCTAGTAATTGGTCCAGTATGTATAGCAGCAGGGGCTGTGGGTGTAACAATGGTATTGATGTCCTCATCAGGCCAAGTTTTAATTGCTTCAATCTTAGATTCATCAACATGGACACCCTTTGAGGATACAACATAACCCAAGAAAACCACTTTGTCAACACCAAATGTGCATTTTTTCATGTTTGCATAAAGACTTTCCTTGCGAAGGGTTTGCAAAACAGCCCTAACATGATCAAGATGTTCTTTCATGGTTTTGCTAAACACAAGAATATCGTCGAAGTAAACCACAACAAAGACTCCAATATAAGGGCGAAGCAAATGATGCATAAGACGCACGAAAGTACCGGGAGCTTCCGATAAACCCATAGGCATGACTAACCACTCATATAAGCCAAATTTGGTTTTGAAAGCAGTTTTCCATTCATCACCTTCTTGTATGCGGATTTGATAATAGCCACTTTTAAGATCAATTTTTGAGAAAAAGTTGGCTCCACTAAGTTCATCAAGCATATCATCTAAGCGAGGAGTGGGATGCCTATAGAGAACGGTAATAGCATTTATAGGTCTACAATTGGAACACAAACGGAAACTTCCATCGGGTTTAGGCACAAGTATAACGGGAACGGCACAAGGGCTTAAGCTTTCACGTACATGACCGTTGTCGATAAGTTGTTGTACTTGCCGTTGAATTTCCTTCGTTTCTTCGGGATTGACTCGGTGTGGAGCTTTGTTTGGTAGAGGTGCTCCGGGGATAAGGTCGATTCGATGCTCAATGCCTCGAAGAGGAGGTAGACCTGGAGGTAGCTCATCGGGGAAAACATCTTGGAATTCCTGCAAAAGAGATTGAAACACTAAAGGTAGTTCGTGAGAGGTGTTAGTTTTTTTATCTCCATCCTTGCACATAAGTACAAAGTGCATCACACTTGATGGGTTCTCACACACTTCTCTCATCTCACTTTTGGTGGCAAATAGGATGAGGTTTTTCTCTTTAGGCAAAGAGGCGCTCAACTTTGGCTTGTGGCTCTCACTCACTTTTTGGTGGATCACTTTCTCACTCTTGTCTCTATGATGGGTGGCTTGCTTGTCGGCTATCACTTGACTAGGAGACATAGGTCGTAGCACATACTCCTTCCCTTTCATCTTGAAGCTATAATGATTGGTACGCCCATTGTGGATGACACCACGGTCGAATTGCCATGGTCGACCAAGAAGGAGGTGGCAAACGGTCATTGGGACCACATCACACTCCAAAGTGTCCTCATATGCACCAATTTTGCAGGAGACTTGGACCGTATGCTCAATTCGGATAGTGCCGGAGTCACTTAGCCATTGAACCTTGTAGGGGTGCGGGTGCTTCCTCTTCACCAATTGAAGCTTGGAGCATAGTTCTTCACTTACCAAGTTGTGGGAACTACCTCCGTCGATGATGAGCTTGACGGACCTTCCATTGATGCCGGCCTTTGTGTGGAAGATGTGGCATCTTTGGTCTTCTTCTTGTTGATGTTGAAGAGTCAAGACCTTGGAGACAACGAGAGCGGGGCTCGAATCCTCATCACAAAAGACTTGACCATCATCATCTTCGTTCACTCGCCGGTGCATGGCCACTTGATTTAAGAGCTTCCATCTCCTCTTCACTCGTTGAGTCATAGGTGCCATCGTCGTTGAGGATCATGGTGCGCTTGTTGGTGCATTCATAGGACTTGTGGCCTCGTCCGCCGCAAGTGAAACACTTGAAGGAGCTTGTCTTGACGGTCTCATCGGTCGGAGTAGATGACGAAGCACGCGGCTTGAAGTTGCTTGTAGTAGGAGGAGGACGACTTGAACTTGTCGAAGTTTTCTTGTAACTTGACTTGTAAATCGTTGTTTGTAGAAGGTTTGGTTGATGTAGATGTTGGAGGAGGTGTGAAGCTTGGTTGTTGGAGAAGCCGTAGGTCTTGGGCGAGTACTTGGCGATTTGAAGTCATCTTGCACTTGACGTTCCGCCTTTGTAGCTTGATGCACGAGCTCAATGAGGGTGGAGTAGGGTAGGAAGTCGGCGATCTTCTTGATGGGATGATTGAGTCCATTCAAGAAACGTGCCATAGTTTGCTCATCATCTTCCTTCACATTGGCTCGAATTATGGCTATCTCCATTTCCTTGTAGTATTCTTCAACACTCTTTGTTCCTTGCTTGAGAAGTTGGAGTTTCTTGAAGAGGTCGCGGTTCTAGTAGGTGGGCACAAAACGTGCTCTCATGACATCCTTCATTTGAGCCCAAGTGGTGATTGGAGGTTCACCTCTTGCTTGTCGTCGCTCAATGATTTGTTCCCACCATATGAGCACATAGTCTTGGAACTCAAGTGATGCCATAGAGATCTTCTTCTCTTCCTCTTAGTTGTGCAAACGAAAGATTTTGTCGACCTTCAATGCCCATGAGAGGTATTCTTCGGGGTCATTGCTTCCATTGAACTTGGGCATGGTGAATTTGAGCTTTCCATATCGTTGCTCTTCATTGTGTTGTTGGCGATGGTGATGATGATGCCTTTGACGGGGATGACAATCATCTTCATGTTGCTCTTGGTGTGGAGGAAGTCCATGAGCAACTTGCTCTTGTTGAACTTGAGGTTGAGGTGGAGCTTGACGAGCTTGTGGAGGAGCTTGAGGAACTTTACATTGCGCACGTGGTTGGTAGTTCCTCTCTTGGATTTCTTCTCGAAGGGCTTCCTCTTGATTGCGCCGTTCGCGATTGCGGTTGGCGATGGCTCGACTTGATTCTTGAAGGGCACGTTGCGCCTCAAGAGCTTGCGCTTCTCGTTGTTGTTGTTGAAGGCGTTGAGCCTCTACGTCTTGTTCGTCTTGGTGTAGACGCGCTCGTTCTTCCTCTTGGCGCCGTAGTCGTTGTCGTTCTTGAGCTTGGGCAAAAGCGGCTTGGTTTGATTGAGGATGAGGGACTTGCTCATCGACTTGCTCTTGTGAATGCTTGTCATGTAGCGGGTTGCGAGATGCATGACGGTCTTGACGCGCGGCTCGTCGAAGAGTGTTCGATGATGGTGTACTTGAGTCGTAGAAGGTGTCGTCGGAGTGTCGACTCGAGCGGCTCCGTCTTTATGATGAAGAAGTGGAATGATGTCAGTTCCTCATCAAGGTACGGATCTCGTCCATTCTTGCATCATTCTCTTGCTTGTTAGCGTCGAACTTGTTGTCAAAGTAGTCTCTTGTATGTTGCTCGGATAGTCGAAAGTCGGTGGCGAGGTTGTCGATGCGGTCGCTCATTGCTTGTTGCTCTTGGTGCAACGCTCGTTGTGTACCAAAGAGGTGGCTCTTGGTGATGTATGAAGACATGTCGTCGTCTTGCTCGATGAAGAGTGGGTTGGTAGAAGTACCTGGCCTATCCATCATTCCAAGATAAAAGATGTGAGTGGTAGAAGGAGAAGAACTTATACCAATCTACATTTAACCGATGTTGATGATGAATCAAGTTCACTCAAATGCGGACAATGAAATTGCACTATTGGTACCAATCCTTGTCGGTTCTCACACCTACACAAATAAAAGCTTATGGTGGAGCTTGGTGAGGATGGTGGCACAAAATTTGATGCAATTGTAAGTGAGCTTCAATAATGTTGGAAAAGATTCACAAATTTGCAAATGCAACAACTAGACCAAGCAAATAATGGTACACGGAAACACACACGCAAATAGATAAGTGGGATTGTGCAAACCAAAAGTGAGCCAAAATGTGGAATCCACGAAAATGCTCTTGTTGCACAATACTAGAGAGACGCTAGCACGATTGCACAATAGGCGGATACGGAACTTGTGCACAACCTACTAGGCAAAAATGCAACTATCTTTATCCCACGTATGCTATATGTATGGTATTTCGGTGCTATGATCCAAGATGATCCAATATGACAATCTTAATGTAGTATGATGCTATGGTTCTTGCTCAAAGCTCTTTGCTTATCTTTGCTCTTTGCTTAAGAGCTTGGGTGGCTCTTTCACTTTTGAGCTCTTTTCTCATGCAATACTTCACGAACCAAGATAACAATTGTGTAAGTGATGACAACTTTGTGACACACAAATGGATCCCAAGATATGCACGACAGTGGTATGGTATGTATGCTATGGAGTATGATCACTAATGTGCACAAGTCACGTTGCCTGCAATACTCAATGGCTAGTCTCGATGGGTAAGCAACGCAAAATATGGCTATGACGTTTATCAATGCAATGACAAGGTTTGGACAAAGATGTCGTCAAGATTACTGTCCTTGCTGACGGTTAAAGGTTCCAAACTGATGTGAATGTGGACGATGATGTGATGCACGGTCTTCAGTACATTGGCGAAGATGCCACTGCACCATGGTCGGAGTTGCCGAAGAAGCGGGAGTCACCGAAGATGCGCGACCTTTCTGTCTAGGCCGGAAGTTCCGGGCAAGACGGAAGGTCTGGGGTCCGAAAGTTCCGGGCTGGGCCGGAAGGTCCGGGGGCCGGAAGTTCCGGTGGTCACGATTCTGCCAAGAACAGGGACTTAGGGATCGAGGGTTTGGGCAGAAAAATTGGGGGAAAAACCCAAATCCTGAGGGGAAAAGAAGAAATTATAAGGGAATAAGGAAGGGGAAGCTAGATCCACTCGAAGCAAAACAAATCCGCGGATCAAATCCAACAAAACTTCATCACACCAACAAATCACAAAAAAAAATTGGGGCTATTTTTGGTGGGGATTTTCGGATTTAGGACGAAAACAACAAAATCAAGCTAGAAAACATGGGGTAGGGGCTCCAAAAACGTGATCAACGTGGCTCATGATACCAAGATGATGTAGGGCGGAACCCTAATCGGAGATCTTTCACGTTTGGAGGGGATCCTACGGGGAAAACCTGACGAACGGGCGGAAGAACACAAGGAAAAACACACAAGAAGAACACTAAACCGACAATTTTCGATTACACAAGGGCTAGATCACCGAACACATAAGGTAGCACAAGATTCAAAATCAACAAAGGAAAGATACACGAGTAGCTGTTCTTCTCCGAGAGGAGGTCTTGATGGGGCCACCCTAGAGGGGGTCTTGAATCCGCTTGGGGGATCTTCTCTGAAGAGGTCGTGAGCTCCGAGGAGAAGTACCAAGTGGATGAGCAAGGGCTCTCACATGAAATATGAGCTAAACCAATGCTAATCCTCACGAGGAGGAGGTGGGGGAGTATATATAGTTTAGGGGGCAAAAGGGTACACGGGCCTCGGCCCAAGTGGCTGCGCGCAGGCAGGGCCGGAAGTTCCGGGCGACGGAAGGTCCGGGCAGGGTCCGGCCTAAGCCGAGAGTTGGCGCGGGTGGAGCTGGGCTGGCTTCCGGGGGCCGAAAGGTCCGGGACGGGTTCCGGGCTGGTTCCGGGCTAACCAGATAGTTGGCACGCCCGGGCTGGTCGATGTCGTCGGAGGCCGGAAGCTCCGGGCGGGCAGGAAGTTCCGGAGGCCGGAAGTTCCGGGCTGTCCAGAGAGTTGACGCCTGTCGTTTCTTCTTCAGGTCCTGGTTCCTTGGCTTGGTCGTTGTACCTGATCATGCATAGCGTCTCGGACTTAGGTAGTAGCCATGTCTCACTGGAAGAAAAGGGAAACTCGAATAGGAGTGATGTCACCTCGGATTGAATAGCACGAGCTCTTGCTGTTGTCATGGGTCCACTTGGAGCTTGTATAGTCGATGGAAGGTCCATGGGGATGACCGACGGATGCTCTGCATGATGTCGCTAACGTTGTACTTATCATGTGGAATGTCGACCTTGTAGGCGTTGTCGTTGTAGCGTGCTAGCACCTTGAATGGTCCGTCGGCTCTCGGGAGTAGCTTGGACTTGCATTCTTTGGGGAAGTGGTCCTTGCGTAGATGTATCCATACTTGATCACCCGGTTGGAACACCATCGGAGACTTGTTGATGCTGAGCTTGGAGGCGAGTCGTTCTACTTGGCGCTCGATCGTGGAACGTGTTTCTTCATGCATCATTTTGAGGTAGGTGGCTCTTGCGCTTGCGTCCATGTTAGCTCGTTCTTGAAGCGGTAGAGGAAGGATGTCCAACGGTGACAATGGGTTGAAGCCATAGACAACCTCGAAGGGGGACTTGCCGGTTGTAGAGTGTCTTGGGCGGTTGTAGGCGTACTCGGCGATGGGTAGGCACTCATCCCACTCCTTGATGTTCTTCTTTATCAACACGCGTAGGAGAGTTGCAAGCGTTCGATTGGTGACTTCCGGTTGGCCATCGATTTGAGGGTGGTACACCGTGGATAAGAGTAGCTTGATTCCGAGCTTGGCGCATAGCGTCTTCCAAAAGTAGCTTAACAACTTGACATCTCGATCCGACACAATTGTCTTTGGCACACCGTGCAACCTCAAGATTTCCCTACAAAAGAGATTGGCAACATGCGAAGCATCATCTATCTTATCGCATGGGATAAAATGAGCCATTTTAGAGAATCGGTCCACCACAACAAATACGGAGTCCTTGCCATTTTTAGTCCTAGGCAATCCAAGCACAAAAATCCATGCTAACGTCTTCCCAAGGTTGGTGTGGAATAGGTAAAGGCATATGTAAACCATGGGATTGAGATTGTGACTTAGCTTTGCAACATGTAGAGCACCGGTTGGTGAAGCGGGCGACATCGCCAAAATGTTGGGCCAAAAATAGTTCTTGGAGAGCGTGGCAAAAGTCTTGTCGCGTCCAAAGTGTCCCATGAGTCCTCCTCCATGAGCCTCTTGCAAAAGTTACAAACGAAGAGAAGACTCGGGAATGCATAGTTTGTTATCTCTCATTAGGTAACCATCTTTGATATAGTATCGTTCCCAAGAAGTATGTGTCACACACTTAGCATAAGGAGTAGCGAAAGTCTCATCATGCTCATATAAATCTTTGATATGATCAAATCTGACAACATTCAATTCATGTTGAGTAAGTAACATGCATTTGCAGGAAAGAGCATCCGCCACAACATTCTCTTTACCCTTAATGTACTTGATCACATAGGGGAAATATTCAATAAATTCACTTCATTTAGCATGTTGTTTATTCAACTTGGTTTGGCCTTTAAGGTACTTAAGTGTCTCGTGATCGGTATGTATGACAAACTCATGCGGTCGAAGATAATGTTCCCAAGTATGCAACACATGCACTAGAGCATACAATTCTTTATCATAGATGGGGTAGTTCAGTTGAGCACCGAAGAGTTTTTCACTAAAATATGCAATAGCTCGCTTTTCTTGCATCAAAATTCCACCAATTCCATTACCACTCGCATCACAATGAACGTCAAAAGTTTTGTCAAAGTTGGCCAAAGCAAGAATCGGAGCATGGGTAAGCAAGGATTTGAGCTCATCAAAAGCGGTTGATTGCAAAGGTCCCCAAACAAAAGGAGCATTTTTCTTACTAAAGGCATGCAACGGTGCGGCAATAGTGCTAAAATCTTTCACATAGCGACGATAGAAACCCGCAAGGCCAAGAAAACTCCGCACTTGTTGCAAATTGGTGGGTTGTGTCCAAGTTTTAGTTGCTTCAATTTTAGACTCATCAACATGGAAACCCTTTGAGGAAACAATGAAACCCAAGAAAACAAGCTTGTCAACAGCAAAAGTGCACTTTTTCATGTTTGCATAGAGACGTTCCTTGCGAAGAGTTTGCAAAACATCCCGAACATGTTTTAGATGATCTTTGATGGATTAGCTAAAAACAAGTATGTCATCGAAGTAGACCACAACAAAAACTCCAATGTAAGGACGAAGCACAAAATGCATAGGACGCATGAAAGTACCGGGAGCTTCCGATAAACCCATAGGCATAACCAACCACTCGTACAAGCCAAATTTTGTTTTGAAAGCGGTTTTCCATTCATCACCTTCTTCTATGCGGATTTGATAATAGCCACTTTTAGGATCAATTTTGGAGAAAATGGTGGCACCGCTAAGCTCATCTAGCATATCGTCTAGGCAAGGAATGGTTTGTCTATAACGAACGGTGATAGCATTGATGGGTCTACAATCGGAGCACATGCGAAAACTACCGTCTTGCTTGGGCACAAGTATAACCGGAACGACACAAGGGCTTAAGCTTTCACGTACATGAACTTTGTCGATGAGTTGTTGTACTCACCGTTGGATCTCCTTAGTTTCTTCGGGGTTGACGCAGTAGGGAGCCTTGTTTGAAAGAGGTGCTCCGGGAATGAGGTCGATCCTATGTTCAATTCCATGTAGAGGAGGAAGACCGGAGGTAGCTCATCGGGGAAGACATCCTCGAATTCCTGCAACAAGTTAGAAAACACTAGAGGAAGAGGATTAGGAGGGTTAGATTTTGCCACCTCATCTTTGCATAGGAGAACAAAGTGGATGACACTCGATGGGTTCTCACACACTTCTCTCATATCTCTTTTCGTGGCTAGGAGGACTAAGTTTTTATCTCTTTGCGAAGAGGCGCTCAATTTTGGCTTGTGGCTCTCACTTTCTTTCGGTGAATCACTCTCTCTCTAGTATCTCCATGATGGGTGGATGCTTGCTTATCGGCGATCACTTGTCTTGGTGACATTGGTTGAAGCACATATTCCTTGCCTTTCATCTTGAAGCTATAGTAGTTGGTTCGTCCGTTGTGGATGACTCCACGGTCGAATTGCCAAGGTCGTCCCAAGAGAAGGTGGCACACCGAAATAGGAAGGACATCACACTCCAAGGTGTCCTCGTAGGCGCCAATCTTGAAAGAAACTAGCACCGTATGCTCCACTTGAATGGTGCCGAAGTCGCTTAGCCATTGCACCTTGTAGGGACGAGGGTGCTTCTTCTTGACCAATTGCAGCTTGGAACATAGCTCTTCACTTGCCAAGTTGTGACAACTTCCTCCGTCGATGATGACTTCCACGGAACGCCCATTGATGTCGGCCTTTGTGTGGAAGATGTGGCACCGTTGGTATTCATCTTGGTGGTGTTGAAGCGTCAAGACCTTGGAGACCACGAGAGAGGGACTTGAATCATTGTCACAAAACACTTGGTCGTCTTCATCTTCGTTCACGCACCGATGCATCACCACGTGCTCAATGGCTTCCATTTCTTCTTCACTCATCAAGTCGTATGTGCCATCATCATTGAAGATCATCGTATGCTTTTTGGTGCATTAGAAGGACTTGTGTCCTCGGCCACCACATGTGAAGCACTTGAATGAACTTGTCTTGACGGTGTCGTTTGGTGGCGCCGAAGATGAGGAAGACTTGGACTTGTAGGTGCTTGCCGGAGGACGAGTCGAGGAGGGCGTAGCTTGTTTGGAACTTGACTTGTCGCCGGTACTTGGTGATGCTCTAGTTGAGGTAGGAGGTGCCGAAGTCGCGGGAGCTTGAGAGTAGGAGCCGTAGGTCTTGGATGAGTACTTGGCGTATTTGAAGTCATCTTGGACTTGTCGCTCGGCCTTGGTCGCTTGATGAACTAGCTCGAGAAGGTTTGAGTATGGTTGGAAGTCGGCAATCCGCTTTTGGGTGGTTGAGGCCGTTCAAGAAGCGTGCCATTGTTTGCTCGTCGTCCTCCTAGACATTGGCTCGTATCATGGCAATCTCCATTTCTTGGTAGTATTCTTCCACCGTCTTCGTGCCTTGTTTGAGGAGTTGCAACTTCTTGAAGAGATCACGGGTGTAGTGTGTAGGCACGAAGCGAGCTCTCATGACATCCTTCATTTCCATCCAAGTTGTGATTGGTGGTTCGCCTCTTGTATGTCGTCACTCGATCACTTGTTCCCACCAATGAGGACGTAGTCTTGGAACTCGAGGGAGGCCATGGCGATCTTCTTTTCCTCGTCGTAGTTCTGAAGACGGAATATCTTGTCCACCTTCAAGGCCCATGAGAGATACTCTTAGGGATCATTGCTTCCGGAGAACTTGGGCATGGTGAACTTGAGCTTGCCGTAGCGGAGTTCTACATCGAAGTAGCGGTTTTGATATCGCTCTTGCCGTGGAAGAAGGTCCTCAAATGCTCGTTCCTCGAGATGTCGCTCTTGGCGTGGAGGAGGGTCTTGAAGCACTTGTTCCACTTGGTGACGTTCTTGTCTTGGAGGAGGACGAGGGATATGTGCTTGGTTGCCCCTTTCTTGTTGCTCCTCGCGTCTCGCGGCTTCTTCTTCTATCTCTTGACGAAGATCTTCTTCTTTCTCACGTGCTTCCGACCGCGTTGGGCAACTGATGAGGACATTAATACCATTGTTACACCCATAGCCCCTACTACTACATATACTGGACCAATTACTAGAGCTCACGCACGCCAATTAAATTATCAGGTAATTTCGTTTCTTGGTTATGATTCTAATGTTCATGAGAATATGATGCTGCCTAAATTGGATACATTTGTTTTGCTTACAAATGAAGGGCCTGGCATGGATAAGAGGGATGAACATTAGAGCAAGAACAAGCATGGAGTTGATGGCATGCGCAAGGGGAACAATAACGGAGTTACAAGTGATGATTTCAGGACTTTGAAGCCACCATAATGAGTGCATGAAGCCTTGGACGAAATATACAAGATGCCACTTCATAAACTTCGTCCAGAGGCTATTCTAGGTGCTGCGTCACCTTATTATTGGGCCAGGCCCATGTAATTTCGAAATACATAAGTATAGGCTGTTTTTAGAGTCCGTATGTGTGGGGAAACAAGAGATAGGATTGGATTCGGACCCCTTCCCCAAGGGCCACAAACCCCCCCTCCCCCTCTTCCTCCATATATATAGCCCTTAGGGCACCGTTTAGACTTTGGGTTTTGTTTAGATTAAAAGTTCGCCATAGCTGCAACTTGGCGTGCCGTTTGTGTTCAATGACCGGACCAAGGCGCCAGTAACCCCAACTTCATTAATAAAGCTTTCCTCTTATATTCGCAATATCCAGATTGCAATCTTAGTTTCTTGCTTGTTCTTCGTTTGCTCGCAGGAAACAGGCCCACGTGGTCAGGTTGATCGTGCTCCGGCATGGTCAATAACCCTCGGAAGTTGGTTTAGCGATTGCTAAGGCGCGAAGTCTCGCACGTTCGTAGTCAGATCGTCAAGGTCGACTCCCACAGAAAATGATAGCCACCATATCAATGAAACATCGGGACACCTTTAACTCTATCAAGTGGTATTAGATTTCCAGGTTGCTCGGTGAGATTTTACAGTTTTTCATGGTTTAGATCGAGTCTGTTTTTCATACCTACAGTCCACGAAAGGCCAAAAAAATTTAGGGTTAGTTCATCATATCCGAATCAATCTGAGCCTTTGCATAATCTTTTCTGTATTTGCTTTGTTGAATTTGCGGTTGCATCATCGTGGCAAGTTGCTGGTCTTAGCGTCTAGTCCTTTAGAGTTTCGAGTTCTGTTCACAGGTTGTCACGTCGCCGCTGCCATATATCGCCACCGCATCATCATCATCGCTGCTGCCAGTCCTATTCCGAGTCCAGTATTTTGTTACTCTGTCCGAGTTCCACCAGATCCATCTCCGCTACCAGTCCTATTCCGAGTCCAGTATTTTGTTACTCTGTTTTGGATTTCCAGATCACACCATACTCCGAGTCGTGACAGAGAAGGACTCCCCAACTTCCGTGCTACCCGCAGTAGAAAAATAGTTCCAAACTTAGAAAAAACAAGTCTGGAAAATTCTGGCTAGGCAGTTTTTAGACCATTTGTATACTTTTTTGAAAAACAATTGTTGCGGAGCAAAAAAAAGAGGAAAAAAGTGGAAAAAAAAGAAAAAAAGAGAAAAAATTTAGAGTGTGCTAATCCCTTATTTGCGTGCAGCGCTGTGATTTTCTTTGTGTTCTAGGCTCGTGTCTCTAGCACGGTCTAGCCTAGGACCAGCACAATACCGTCGTTGAACGTTTATTCAACTTCGCATCTCTAAATTGATTATTGCTGACCCTTTTTGCTACCAAACTATAAGCCTTCTGATGTAGGGTAGAACCCTAAGAGGGATCTTTTCACACTTGGAGGGGGAAAAGGAGAGAAACAACAAGAACACAAAGAGGAAATCACTCCAACAATTCCCGATTACACATCCACTAGGGTGACAACACAAGATCCACAAGTCACAAACACAATCAAAGGAAAGATACAATGGCAAAGTTAATCCCAAATCCAAAGGAGATGGGGGCTTGAAGATAGTCTTCTCCTTGAGGAGGCCGTGAAATCCACAAGGATTCTTCCCTAGGGGGTCTTCATTCCACAAGGGAAGGTAGAAAGGAGCAAAACACACAAATTAATAATCTAATACTTTGCTAACCCTAAACATGGTCCTTGGTACGGAATATATAGCCTAGGGGTCGAAGGAGATGGAGAGGAGCCGAAGATGAAATCTCAGCCGGCCATCCTAGGAGGCCCGTCTTGCACGGGTAAGTTGGGCCCATGCGCACGCAGGGTAAGTTGGGCCCGTCTTGCACGGGTCCTGTGGGCACAGTACACGCCTGCGTCGCACGGGTGCTCAGCGCCAACTCCCCGAGTAGTCCGTGGGCACGGGTCTCGGGGGTCCGGCGCACGGGTCGCCTGAGCCTCTGTCTGGTCTGCTGTTGTCCTTCTTCTTGGTTCGCGTGGCCTTGGGGTGGTCCTCCCTCTCCTTGGTAATGCCCCTCTTCATACCTAAGGAGGCATAGCATATTTTGGTGAGGTAGTAAACATGTTCCATTCGTGTCCATATGCCAATCTAGTAGGAAAGAATTCACCTCGGTTTCCAAAGCACGTGCTCTAGCTCTTGTCATAGGTCCACGTGGGGCTTGATGTGTCGGTATTGAGTCCATGGGGATGATGGAGGGATGCTCCGCATCATCTCCCCCCTCCCCCCTTGGGAGAGATCCGACCTCCGATCAAAAGCTTCATCTCCATGGTATGGCGCGAGGTCCTTGACGTTGAAGATGTCGCTCACATTGTACTTGTCTCGTGGTAGGTCGATCTTGTAGGCGTTGTCGTTAGAGCGTGCTAGCACCTTGAAAGGTCCATCGGCTCGAGGTAGAAGCTTGGACTTGCATTTGTTGGGGAAGCGGTCCTTGCGAAGGTGTAGCCACACTAGATCACCAATGTTGAAGACCATGGGTTGCTTGTCGACGTTGAGCTTGGTCGCTAGTCGTTGTACTTGGCGCTCGATGGTGTGCCTTGTATCCTCATGCATCTTCTTGATGTAGCTTGCCCGAGCACTCGCATCCATGTTGGTGCGCTCTTGTAGAGGAAGAGGTAGAATGTCCAATGGGGACAACGGGTTGAAGCCGTAGACGACCTCGAAGGGGGACTTGCCGGTAGTCGAATGTCTTGCACGATTGTAGGCGTACTTGGCGATAGGTAGACACGCCTCCCACTCCTTGATGTTCTTCTTGATCAACACGCGAAGTAGAGTGGAGAGTGTCCGGTTCGTCACCTCCATTTGGCCGTCGGTTTGAGGATGGTATGCGGATGAGAACAAAAGCTTGATTCCGAGCTTGGCGCATAGGGTCTTTCAAAAGTAACTCAAGAACTTGACGTCACGATCGGAGACGATTGTCTTTGGTACTCCATGGAGTCGCAAGATTTCCCTACAAAAGAGATTTGCAACATGTGAAGCATTGTCTATCCTGTTGCAAGGAATGAAATGTGCCATCTTAGAAAATCGGCCCACAACAACAAACACGGAATCCTTTAGATTTGAGTTCTAGGCAAACCAAGTACAAAACCCATGCTAATGTCTTCCCAAGGTTGATAAGGAATAGAAAGAGGCACGTAAATACCATGAGATTGAGCTTTAGACTTACCTTTGCGACATGTAGAGCATCGGTTGGTGAAGAGTGAGACGTCTCGAAACATCTTGGGCCAAAAGTAGTTCTTGGAGAGCGTGGCGAATGTCTTATCTCATCCAAAATGTCCCATGAGTCCGCCTCCATAAGCCTCTTGCAAAAGGAGCAAACGAAGAGAAGACTCGGGAATGCATAGTTTGTTAGCTCTCATAAGATAACCATCCTTGATGTAATATAGTTCCCAAGAAGTATGCGTCAAACATTTGGCATAAGGAATAACAAAAGATGGATCATTAGCATACAAGTCTTTGATGTTCTCAAAACCAATAACATTCCACTCAAGTTTAGTGACAAGCGTGCATATGCGTGAAAGTGCATCCGCAACTACATTTTCCTTACCCTTAATGTACTTGATCACATACGGGAAAGATTCAATAAATTCACTCCATTTGGCATGACGCTTGTTCAACTCAGTTGGACCTTTTAAATACTTAAGCGTTTCGTGGTCGGTATGTATGACAAACTCATGTGGTCTAAGATAATGTTCCCAAACATGTAGCACACGCACTAAACCATACAATTCTTTGTCATAGATGGGATAGTTAAGTTGAGCACCAGAGAGTTTTTCACTAAAATATGCAATGGTTCGTTTTTCTTGCATTAAAACTCCGCCGATTCCGGTACCACTTGCATCACAATGAACCTCAAAAGTTTTGTCAAAATTGGGCAAAGAAAGAATCACAGCATGAGTAAGCAAAGACTGGAGCTCGTTAAAAGCGATGGATTGCAAAGATCCCCAAACGAAAGGAACATTCTTCTTACTCAAAGCATGCAAAGGACCGGCAATAGTGCTAAAATCTTTCACAAAGCAATGATAAAACCCCGCAAGACCAAGAAAGCTACGCACTTGTTGCAAATTGGTGGGTTGGGGCCAAGTTTTAATTGCTTCAATTTTAGCTTCATGAACATGGTCACCCTTTGAGGATACAACAAAACCCAAGAAAACCACTTTGTCAACACTAAACGTGCATTTTTTTCATGTTTGCATAAGTTCCTTTCGAAGGGTTTGCAAAACAGCCCTAACATGATGAAGATGCTCTTTCATGGTTTTGTTGAACACAAGAATATCGTCGAAGTAAACCACAACAAAGACTCCAATATAAGGGCGAAGCACATAATGCATAAGACGCACGAAAGTACCGGGAGCTTCCGATAAACCCATAGGCATGACTAACCACTCATATAATGATGTAGGGCAGAACCCTAGGTTGACGATCTTTCACGCTTGGAGAGAATCCCTACGAGGAACACGAAGAACGAGCGGAAGAACACGAGGGAAAACACGAGGAGAACGAGAGAGAGGTCACTCAACCGACAAGAAAACGATCACACAAGCGCTAGATCGATGAACACATAGAGTAGCACGAGATTCAAGAACAATAAAGGTAAAGATACAAGAGTAGCCGATCTTCTCCGAGAGGAGGTCTTGATGGGGTCCACCCTAGGAGGGGGTCTTGAATCCGCTTGGGGGATCTTCTCCGAAGAGGTCCTGATCTCGAAGGAGAAGTAGCCAAGTGGATGAGCAATGGCTCTCACACTGAAATATGAGCAAATCCAAAGCTAACCCTAACTAGGGGATGGAAGGGTCCTATTTATAGTCTTAGTGCAAATGGAAGTCAAAGCGAAGGGTACATGGGCTTCAGCCCGCAGCGCGTCGGACGTCCGGAAGGCGTCGGACGTCCGGAGGCTTCGGAGGGTCCGGACGTCCGGCGCGTTCGGATGTCCGTCTATTCTTTTCTGCCGTGGGTGTGTCGGTCGTCCAAGCGGGCGGTCGTCCGGGGCTTAGAGGGTCCGGACGTCCGGAAGTTGTCGATCGTCCGTAGATCCGGTTCGGGTGAAGGTCGTCCGGACGTCCGGTCAGCTCCGATCGTCCGTAGGTTTGATTCGGTGGCGATGTTCGGACCGAGGGCGTCGGACGTCCGTGAGTTTGATTCGGTGACGAAGTTCCGGACGTCCGAGGGCGTCGGACGTCCGTGTCTCTGAATCGTCGGACGTCCGGGGGGTCGGACGTCCGTGCCTCAGAAGCCAGCTGCCTTCCTTCTTCCTCTTCGACATACTTGGGGTTCTCGCCGTCTTGGCTCTTGCAAGTAGTGGATCCTTGGTTTGCCTCCATGTATCTGATTACGCATAGATTTTCGGAATGAGGTAGTAGCCATGTCTCATGGGTAGAAATAAGAAGTTCGGAGAGGAGCGAGTTCACCTTATCTTCAATAGCCTTAGCTCGGGCTCTTGTCATGGGTCCCGGTGGTGTTGAGGGAGATGAGGGCACGTCCGTGGGGATGAGTGAGGGCTGCTCTGCATCATCTCCCCCCCCCCTTGGGAGAGATCCGACCTCGGATCAAAAACTTCATCTCCATGGACAGGTGCAAGGTCCTTGACGTTGAAGATGTCGCTCACGTTGTACTTGTCGCGAGGTATGTCGATTTTGTAAGCGTTGTCGTTGTAGCGTGCGAGCACTTTGAAAGGGCCATCGGCTCGAGGTAGAAGTTTGGACTTGCGTTCTTTGGGGAAGCGGTCCTTGCGAAGGTGTAGCCACACCTGATCGCCAATGTTGAAGACGATGGGTTGTTTGTTGGCGTTGAGCTTGTTTGCTTGGCGTTGTACTTGGCGCTCAATTGCGCGCCTTGTATCTTCGTGCATCTTCTTGATGTAGCTTGCTCGTTCACTTGCATCCTTGTTGGTGCGCTCTTGGAGAGGTACTGGTAGAATGTCCAATGGGGACATCGGGTTGAAACCGTAGACGACCTCGAAGGGGGACTTGCCGGTAGTTGAATGTCTTGCATGATTGTAGGCGTACTCGCGATGGGTAGACATGCTTCCCACTCCTTGATGTTCTTCTTGATCAAGACACGAAGTAGAGTGGATAGTGTGCGGTTCGTCACCTCCGTTTGGCCGTCGGTTTGAGGATGGTATGCCGAGGAGAACAATAGCTTGATTCGAGCTTGGCGCATAGGGTCTTCAAAAGTAACTCAAGAACTTGGCGTCACGATCGGAGACGATTGTCTTTGGTACTCCGTGGAGTCGCAAGATTTCCTACAAAGAGATTTGCAACATGTGAAGCATCGTCTATCTTGTTGCAAGGAATGAAATGTGCCATCTTAGAAAATCTATCCACAACAACAAACACGGAATCCTTGCCATTTTGAGTCCTAGGCAAACCAAGTACAAAATCCATGCTAATGTCTTCCCATGGTTGATATGGAATAGGAAGAGGCATGTAAAGACCATGAGATTGAGCTTTAGACTTAGCTTTGCGACATGTATAACATCGGTTGGTGAAGCGTTATGCGTCCGGAACATCTTGGGCCAAAAGTAGTTGTTGGAGGCGTGGCGAATGTTTTGTCGCGTCCAAAGTGTCCCATGAGTCCGCCTCCATGGGCCTCTTGCAAAAGGAGTAAACGAAGAGAAGACTCGGGGATGCAAAGTTTGTTAGCTCTCATAAGATAACCATCCTTGATGTAATATTGTTCCCAATACGTATGCGTCAAACACTTAGCATAAGGAGAAGCAAAAGATGGATCATGCTCATACAAGTCTTTTATATGCTCAAAACCAATGACATTCAACTCAAGTTGGGTGACAAGCATGCATATGCGTGAAAGCGCGTCGGCAACTACATTCTCTTTACCCTTAATGTACTTGATCACATAAGGAAAAGATTCAATGAATTCACTCCATTTGGCATGACGCTTGTTCAATTTAGTTTGACCTTTGAGGTACTTAAGCGTTTCATGATCGGTATGGATGACAAACTCATGAGGTCTAAGGTAATGTTCCCAAACGTGGAGCACACGCACTAAAGCATACAATTCCTTATCATAGATGGGATAATTAAGTTGAGCACCGGAGAGTTTTTCACTAAAATAAGCAATGGCTCATTTTCTTGCATCAAAACTCCGCCAATTCGGTACCACTTGCATCACAATGAACCTCAAAAGTTTTGTCAAAATTGGGCAAAGCAAGAATCGGAGCATGAGTAAGCAAAGACTTGAGCTTCTCAAAAGCGGTTGATTGCACAATTCCCCAAACAAAGGGAGTATTCTTCTTGCTCAAAGTATGCAAAGGAGCGGCAATTGTGCTAAAATCTTTCACAAAGCGACGATAGAAACCCGCAAGACCAAGAAAACTTCGCACTTGTTGCAAATTGGTGGGTTGGGGCCAAGTTTTAATTGCTTGAATTTTAGATTCATCAACATGGACACCCTTTGAGGAAACAACAAAACCCAAGAAAACCACTTTGTCAACTCCAAATGTGCATTTTTTCAAGTTTGCATAAAGGCTTTCTTTGCGAAGAGTTTGCAACACAGATTTTACATGGTTGATGTGCTCTTTCATGGTTTTGCTAAACACAAGAATATCGTCAAAGTAGACCACAACAAAGACTCCAATGTAAGGACGAAGTACATGATGCATAAGACGCACAAAAGTACCGGGAGCTTCCGAAAGACCCATAGGCATCACTAACCACTCATATAAACCAAATTTGGTTTTAAAAGCAGTTTTCCATTCATCACCCTCTTGTATGCGGATTTGATAATAGCCACTTTTAAGATCATTTTTTGAGAAAAAGTTGGCGCCACTAAGTTCATCAAGCATGTCATCCAAGCGAGGAATGGGATGCCTATATCGAACGGTAATAGCATTGATATGTCTACAATCGGAACACAAGCGGAAACTTCCATCGGGCTTAGGCACAAGAATAACCGGAACGGCACAAGGGCTTAGGCTTTCACGTACATGACCGTTGTCGATGAGTTGTTGTACTTGCCGTTGAATCTCCTTGGTTTCTTCGGATTGACTCGGTATGGAGCTTTGTTTGGGAGAGGCGCCCGGGATGAGGTCGATTCGATGCTCAATGCCTCAAGAGGAGGTAGACCGGAGGTAGCTCATCGGGAAAACATCTTGGAATTCCTGCAAAGAGATTGAAACACCAAAGGTAGCTCGTGAATGGTGTTAGTTTTTGGTTCTCCATCCTTGCACACAAGGACAAAGTGCATCACGGTAGATGGGTTCTCACACACTTCTCTCATCTCACTTTTGGTGGCAAATAGAATGAGGTTTTTCTCTCTAGGCGAAGAGGCACTCAAATTTGGCTTGTGGCTCTCACCACTTTTTGGTGGATCGCTTTCTCACTCTTTTCTCTATGATGGGTGGCTTGTTTGTCGGCTATCACATGACTAGGAGACATAGGTCGTAGCACATATTCCTTCCCTTTCATCTTGAAGCGATAGTGATTGGTTCGCCCATTGTGGATGACACCACGGTCGAATTGCCATGGTCGACCTAGGAGTAGGTGGAAAACTGTCATTGGGACCACATCACATTCCAAAGTGTCTTCGTAAGCACCAATTTTGAAGGAGACTTGGACCGTATGCTCGACTCGTATAGTGCCGGAGTCACTTAGCCATTGAACCTTGTAAGGGTGTGGGTGCTTCCTCTTGACCAATTGTAGCTTGGAGCATAGTTCTTCACTTGCCAAGTTGTGGCAACTACCTCCATCGATGATGACCTTGATGGACCGTCCATTGATGCCGGCTTTTGTGTGGAAGATGTGGCATCGTTGGTCTTCTTCTTGTTGATGTTGGAGAGTCAAGACCTTGGAGACAACGAGAGCGCGGCTCGAATCCTCATCATAATAGACTTGATCATCTTCATCTTCATTCACTTGCCGGTGCATGGCCACTTGCTCCAGGGCTTCCATTTCTTCTTCACTCATGGAGTCATATGTGCCATCGTCGTTGAGGATCATGGTGCGCTTGTTGGTGCACTCATATGACTTGTGGCCTCGGCCGCCGCAAGTGAAACACTTGAAGGAGCTTGTTTTGATAGTCTCATCGGTCGGAGTAGAGGATGAAGCACGCGGCTTGAGGTTGCTTGTAGTAGGAGGAGGACGACTTGAATTTGTCGATGTCTTCTTGTAACTTGACTTGTCGTCGTTTCTTGAAGAAAGCTTGGTCGAAGTAGATGTTGGAGTAGTTGTTGAAGCTTGGTTGTTGGAGAAGCCAGAGGTCTTGGATGAGTACTTGGCGTGCATTTGAAGTCATCTTGCACTTGGCGTTCGCCTTTGTAGCTTGATGCACGAGCTCAATGAGGGATGAGTATGGTTGGAAGTCGGCTATCTTCTTGATGGGATGATTGAGTCCATTCAAGAAACGTGCCATAGTTTGCTCATCATCTTCCTTGACATTGGCTCGAATCATGGCTATCTCCATTTCCTTGTAGTATTCTTCAACGCTCTTTGTTCCTTGCTTGAGTAGTTGGAGTTTCTTGAAGAGGTCGCGGTTGTAGTAGGTTGGCACAAAGCGTGCTCGCATGACATCCTTCATTTGAGCCCAAGTGGTGATTGAGGTTCACCTCTTGCTTGTCGTCGCTCAATGATTTGTTCCCACCATATGAGCACATAATCTTGGAACTCAAGTGATGCCATAGCTATTTTCTTCGCTTCATCGTAGTTGTGCAAACGGAAGATTTTGTCAACCTTCAATGCCCATGAGAGGTAGTCTTCGGGGTCATTGCTTCCATTGAACTTGGGCATGGTGAATTTTAGCTTGCCGTAGCGTTGCTCTTCATTGTGTTGTTGGCGATGTTGATGATGATGTCCTTGACGTGGGATGTACTCGTCTTCATGTTGCTCTTGGCGCGGAGGAAGACCATGTTCAACTTGCTCTTGTGGAACTTGAGGTTGAGGTGGAGCTTGACGAGCTTGTGGAGGAGCATGAGGAACTTGACGGTGTACATGAGGTTGGTAGTTCCTCTCTTGGATTTCTTCTCGAAGGGCTTCCTCTTGATTGCGCCGTTCGCGATTGCGGTTGGCGACGGCTCTACTTGATTCTTGAAGGGCACGTTGCGCCTCAAGAGCTTGCTCTTCACGTTGTTGTTGTTGACGACGTTGAGCATTGGCGTCTTGTTCGTCTTGGTGACGACGTGCTCTTTCTTCCTCTTGTTGGCGACGAAGACGTTGCCGTTCTTGAGCTTGAGCAAAAGCCTCTTGGTTTGATTGAGGACGAGGAACTTGATCATCAACTTGGTCTTGTGAGTGCTTGTCATGTAGCGGGTTGCGAGATGCATGACGATCTTGGCGCGCGGCTCGTCGAAGAGTGTTCGATGATGGTGTACTTGAGTCGTAGAAGGTGTCGTCGGAGTGTCGACTCGAGTGGCTCCGTCTTGATGATGAAGAAGTGGAATGATGCCGGTTTCTCACCAACTTGCGGATCTCGTCCATTCTTGCATCATTCTCTTGCTTGTGCGCCTCGAACTTGTTGTCGAAGTAGTCTCTTGTACGTTGCTCGGAGAGTCGCAAGTCGGTGGCGAGGTTGTCGATGCGGTCGCTCATTGCTTGTTGTTCTTGGTGCAACGCTCGTTGTGCACCGAAGAGGTGGCTTTTGGTGACGTATGCGGACATGTCGTCGTCTTGCTCGATGAAGAATGGGTTGGTAGAAGAACTTGGCCTATCCATCATTCCAAGCAAGATGTGAGTGGTAGATCGGAAAAGAACGTATACCAATGTACCTTTGACCGATGTTGAAAATGAATCAAGTTCACTCAAATGCCGACAATGAAATAGCACTCTTGGTACCGATTCTTGTCGGTTCTCACACCTACACAAATAAAAGCTTATGGTGGAGCTCGGTTAGGATGGTGGCACAAAATTTGATGCAATTGTAAGTGAGACTCAATAAAGTTGGAAATGATTCACAAATTTGCAAATGCAACAAGTAGACCAATAGCAAAATATGGTACACGGAAAACACGCAAGCAAATAGATAATATGGGGTTATGCAACCAAGGATGAGCCAAAATGTGGAATACACCAAGATGCTCTTGTTGCACAACACTAGAGAGACGCTAGCATGATTGCACAATAGGCGGATACTGAACTTGTGCACAACCTACTAAGCAAAAATGCAACGACTTCTATCCCAAGTATGCTATATGTATGGTGTGTCGATGAGTTGATCCAAGATGATCAAGTATGACAATCTTAATGTTTGATGATGCTATGGTTCTTGCTCATAAGCTCTTTGCTTATCTTTCTCTCTTTGCTTAAAAGCTTGATTGGCTCTTTCTCTTTTGAGCTCTTTTCTCATGCAAAACTTCACGAACCAAGATAGCAATTGTGTATGCGATGACAACTTTGTGACACACAAGTTGATGCTAAAATATGCACCACTTTGGTATGGTATGTATGCTATGGAGTATGATCACTAAATGTGCACAAGTTACGTCGCCGGCAATACTCAAAGGCTAGTCTCGATGGGTAAGCTACGCAAAATGAGGCAATGTGGGTTATCAATGCAATTGCAATGTATGACAAAGATGTCGTCGAAGTTACCGTCCTTGGCGATGATGAGACCCTTGTGAAGTTGAGTCGTGGTGATGATGAACTCGAACCGCACCTAGATAGCCGAAACACAAAAGGATACGGAAGCCACAACTCAAAATCTCAAGGACCAAAATGTGTCAAAATCGTCATCGGAGGAATCGTGGAAGATTTTGGTGTATATGGGTTTGGAGGATGTGGAGAAATATGGGGTGGTGGTGGTGTCTCGAATCAAGAAATTCAGTTTGGTCGTGGTTTTACTGGACGTCTGTGAACTTACGGTCGTCCGGACGGCGTCGGACGTCCGGCCTTGTCCGGATGTCCGGAGCCTGGGCGAAAATCGGGCTCGGGGAGAGGAACTGCAAAATTTTCCGTGGAAGACGATGATTGTGAGGTCGAAATCGAGGGGTTTGGAGGATGGAGAAGGGTGGGGGAGGTGGGGAAGCTAGATCCACACGTGGCAACACAAATCCATGGACCAAATCCAACAAAATCTCATCACACAAACAAATCACAAAAAAAATTTGGGGCTATTTTTGTGGGGAATTTTCGGAATTAGGACAAAAACCACAAAATCAAGCTAGAAGACACGATGTAGGGGCTCCAAAAACGTGATGAACGTGGCTCATGATACCATATGATGTAGGGCAGAACCCTAGGTTGACGATCTTTCACGCTTGGAGAGAATCCCTACGAGGAACACGAAGAACGAGCGGAAGAACACGAGGGAAAACACGGGGAGAACGAGAGAGAGGTCACTCAACCGACAAGAAAACGATCACACAAGCGCTAGATCGATGAACACATAGAGTAGCACGAGATTCAAGAACAATAAAGGTAAAGATACAAGAGTAGCCGATCTTCTCCGAGAGGAGGTCTTGATGGGGTCCACCCTAGGAGGGGTCTTGAATCCGCTTGGGGATCTTCTCCAAGAGGTCCTGATCTCGAAGGAGAAGTAGCCAAGTGGATGAGCAATGGCTCTCACACTGAAATATGAGCAAATCCAAAGCTAACCCTAACTAGGGATGGAAGGGTCCTATTTATAGTCTTAGTGCAAATGGAAGTCAAAACGAAGGGTACATGGGCTTCACCAAGATCAGCGTCGGACGTCCGGAAGGCGCCGGACGTCCGGAGCTTCGGGAGGGTCCGGACGTCCGGCGCGTTCGGATGTCCGTCTATTCTTTTCGCGTGGGTGTGTCGGTCGTCAAGCGGGCGGTCGTCCGGGCTTCAGGAGGGTCCGGACGTCCGGAAGCCGTCGGTCGTCCGTAGATCCGTTCGGTGAAAGTCGCCCGGACGTCCGGTCAGCCCGGTCGTCCGTAGGTTTGATTTGGTGGCGATGTTCCGGACCTCCGAGGGCGCTTGACGTCCGTGAGTTTGATTCGGGTGACGAAGTTCCGGACGTCCGGAGGGCGTCGGACGTCCGTGTCCTGGGAATCGTCGGACGTCCGGAGGGGGTCGGACGTCCGTGCCCTGTAGCTTCAGCTGCCTTCCTTCTTCCTCTTCGACATACTTGGGGTTCTCGCCGTCTTGGCTCTTGCAAGTAGTGGATCCTTGGTTTGCCTCCATGTATCTGATTACGCATAGAGTTTCGGAATGAGGTAGTAGCCATGTCTCATGGGTAGAAATAAGAAGTTCGGAGAGGAGCGAGTTCACCTTATCTTCAATAGCCTTAGCTCGGGCTCTTGTCATGGGTCCCGGTGGTGTTGAGGGAGATGAGGGCACGTCCGTGGGGATGAGTGAGGGCTGCTCTGCATCATATAAGCCAAATTTGGTTTTGAAAGCAGTTTTCCATTCATCACCCTCTTGTATGCGGATTTGATAATAGCCACTTTTAAGATAAATTTTTGAGAAAAAGTTGGCTCTGCTAAGCTCATCAAGCATATCATCTAAGCGAGGAATGGGATGCCTATAGCGAACGGTGATAGAATTTATAGGTCTACAATCAGAACACAAACGGAAATTTCATCTTGCTTAGGCACAAGTATAACGGGAACGGCACATGGGCTTAAGATTTGACGTACATGACCGTTGTCGATGAGTTGTTGTACTTGCCGTTGGATCTCCTTAGTTTCTTCGGGGTTGACACGGTATGGAGCTTTGTTTGGAAGTGGCGCTCCGGGGATGAGGTCGATTCGATGCTCAATGCCTCGTAGAGGAGGTAGACCTGGAGGTAGCTCATCGGGGAAAACATCTTGGAATTCCTGCAAAAGAGATTGAAACACTAAAGGTAGCTCGTGAGAGGTGTTAGGTTTTGGATCTCCATCCTTGCACACAAGGAAAAAGTGCATCACACTGTATGGGTTCTCACACACTTCTCTCATCTCACTTTTTGTGGCAAATAGTATGAGGTTTTTCTCTCTAGGCGAAGAGGCGGTCAAGTTTGGCTTGTGGCTCTCACTCACTTTTGGGTGGATCACTTTCTCACTCTTCTCTCCATGATGGGTGGCTTGCTTGTCCGCTATCACTTGACTAGGAGACATAGGTCGTAGCACATACTCCTTCCCTTTCATCTTGAAGCTATAGTGATTGGTACGCCCATTGTGGATGAGACCACGGTCGAATTGCCATGGTCGACCAAGAAGGAGGTGGCAACTTGTCATTGGGACCACATCACACTCCAAAGTGTCTTCATATGCACCAATTTTGAAGGAGACTTGGACCGTTTGCTCGATTCGTATAGTGCTGGAGTCGCCTAGCCATTGAACCTTGTAGGGGTGCGGGTGCTTCCTCTTGACCAATTGAAGCTTGGAGCATAGTTCTTCACTTGCTAAGTTGTGGCAACTACCTCCGTCGATGATGACCTTGATGGACCTTCCGTTGATGCCGACCTTTGTGTGGAAGATGTGGCATCGTTGGTCTTCGTCTTGTTGATGTTGAAGAGTCAAGACCTTGGAGACAACAAGAGTGGGACTTGAATCTTCATCACAAAAGACTTGATCATCTTCGTCTTCGTTGTTCACTTGTCGGTGCATGGCCACTTGCTCAAGGGCTTCCATTTCTCCTTCAGTCATGGAGTCGTAGGTGCCGTCGTCGTTGAGGATCATGGTGCGCTTGTTTGTGCACTCAAAGGACTTGTGGCCTCAGCCGCCGCAAGTGAAACACTTGAAGGAGGTTGTCTTGATGGTCTCATCGGTCGGAGTAGATGATGAAGCACGCGGCTTGAAGTTGCTTGTAGTAGGAGGCAGACGACTTGAACTTTTAGAAGTTTTCTTGTAACTTGACTTGTCGCCGGTACTTGGTGATGCTCTAATTGAGGTAGGAGTTGCCGAAGTCGCGGGAGCTTGATAAGAGGAGCCGTACGTCTTGGACGAGTACTTGGCATATTTGAAGTCATCTTGGACTTGTCGCTCGGCCTTGGTAGCTCGGTGAACTAGCTCGAGGAGGTTTGAGTATGGTTGGAAGTCGGCAATCCGCTTGATTGGATGGTTGAGGCCGTTCAAGAAGCGTGCCATTGTTTGCTCGTCGTCTTGCTTGACATTGGCTTGAATCATGGCAATCTCCATTTCTTGGTAGTATTCTTCCACCGTCTTCGTGCCTTGTTTGAGAAGTTGCAACTTCTTGAAGAGATCACGATTGTAGAGGCACGAAACGAGCTCTGATGACCTCCTTCATTGCCGTCCAAGTTGTGATTGGTGGTTCGCCTCTTGTACGTCGTCGCTCAATCACTTGTTCCCACCAAATGAGAACGTAGTCTTGGAACTCGAGTGATGCCATAGCGATCTTCCTCTCTTCGTCGTAATTGTGCAACCGGAAGATTTTGTCAACCTTCAATGCCCATGAGAGGTACTCTTCGGGGTCATTGCTTCCATTGAACTTGGGCATGGTGAACTTTAGCTTGCCGTATCAGAGTTCTTCGTCGAAGTAGCAGTTGTGATGTCACTCTTGCCGTGGAGGAAGTCCATTATCAACTTGCTCTTGTTGAACTTGAGGTTGATGTGGAGCTTGACGAGCTTGTGGAGGAGCTTGATGTACTTGACGTTGCACACGTGGTTGGTAATTCCTCTCTTGGATTTCTTCTTGAAGGGCTTCCTCTTGATTGCGCCGTTCGCGATTGCGGTTGGCGATGGCTCGACTTGATTCTCGAAAGGCATGTTCCGCCTCAAGATCTTGCGCTTCACATTGTTGTTGTTGAAGACGTTGAGCCTCAGCGTCTTGATCTTCTTGGTGTAGACGCGCTCGTTCTTCCTCTTGGCGCCGTAGTCGTTGTCGTTCTTGAGCTTGAGCAAAAGCGTCTTGGCTTGAGTGAGGACGAGGAACTTGCTCATCGACTTGCTCTTGTGAATGTTTGACATGTAGCGGGTTTCGAGATGCATGACGGTCTTGACGCGTGGCTCGTCGAAGCGTGTTCGATTACGGTGTACTTGAGCCGGAGAAGGAGTCGTCGGAGTGTCGACTTGAGTGGCTCCGCCTTGAGTAGGAAGAAGTTGAAGTAGGCAGGTTGACCAACAAAGCACGGATCTCGTCCATTCTTGCATTGTTCTCTTGCTTGTGCGTGTCGAGTTTGTTGTCGAAGTAGTCCCGTGTACGTTTCTCGGAGAGTCGCAAGTCGGTGGCGAGGTTGTTGATGCGGTCGTTCATTGCTTGTTGCTCTTGATGAAGGCCACAGTGCCAAAGAGGTGGCTCTTGGTGATGAATGATGGCATGTCGTCGTCTTGCTCGATGAAGAGTGGGTTGGTAGAGGTACTTGGCCTATCCATCATATGAAAGTGGTGGTGAGTAGGAAAATGAGAGAACAAAACCAAAGTTACCTTTTCCAAGATTGTGGATGTAACAAATACGATCCCATGTGATGTTACAATAGGGAATTGGTACGGGAATTGTTTCTCACACCTACAAGTAAATGGTCTATGGAGGAGCTCGGTCAGGATGGTGGCAAAAATTTCAAGCAAATGTTAGTCAAGATATCGAAAAGGTTGAGAACATTCACAAAAATGCAAGTAAAAACAAATAGATCAAACCCAACGATATCACTAGGAACACACACACACGGAAGATAGATGGGATCCGCACAACCAAGGGGTGAGCTCAAATGTGCAACCACGGAAGATGCTCTTGTTGTGCGAATGCTAGAGAGTCACTAGCTCGATTGCACAAATGGGCTAGATACGCGTGTGCACCAACCTATAAGAGAAACGTGCCGTATTCAATCCCAACTATGCTACGTATGAGATATCGAAGATGATATGCGAAATGACTCGATGCTATTGCTTACAAGCTCTTTGTTTCTCCTCTTTTGCTTAAAAGCTTTTTTTCGATGCTTGAGTCAAGTATGATATGAGAAAATAAGTAAGATATGCACGGGAGAGACTTATGGCACTAAGATGGTAACACGATCACTACGGTGCACAAAGCGTGGCCCGACAATTCTCAACTTGCTAGTCTCGATGGGTAAGCTACGTGAAATGGCTCGGGTTATCAATGCCAAAGCAAGGGTGAGATGTCGTCGAGGTTACCGTCCGAACTTACGGTAATAGTGGAGTTGTTGAAGTCGATGTGTTGTCCGAGTTGACGATCGCTTGGCGGTGATGATGATGTCCAAATGCGCCTAAGTAGCCGAAACACCTTAGGACTCAAGAGAAACCGTGGTCCGAAACTCAAACAACCACGAGAAATAGTGCGGAAGAACACGGGTGTTGATTTGGACGCAAAATGGTGCAAAAAAAATGGCCGAAGTTCCTGGATGGTCCGTGCACACGGGGTATGTGAGGTCCGTGTGCACGGGGTCCCGTGTGCACGGGGTGTTCTGGGAGCGGATGAACAGCTCCGGATCCGTGAGGATTTTCCAAGGTAAGGTCAAATTCGAGGATTTGGGGGTGGGGAAGATGGAAGATAGGTAGATCCACTTGTCAAACTCCAAATTCGTGGATCAAAACAACCAAATCTCACAAGATCAAACAAATTGCAAGAAAAATTTTGGGGCTATTTTTGGTGGGGATTTTCGGATTAGGACAAAAAACAACGAAATCAAGCTAGAAAGTGGAAGGTAGGGACTCCAAGATGTGAATCAACGTGGCTCATGATACCAAGATGATGTAGGGTAGAACCCTAAGAGGGATCTTTTCACACTTGGAGGGGGGAAAGGAGAGAAACAACAAGAACACAAAGAGGAAATCACTCCAACAATTCCCGATTACACATCCACTAGGGTAACAACACAAGATCCACAAGTCACAAACACAATCAAAGGAAAGATACAATGGCAAAGTTCATCCCAAATCCAAAGGAGATGGGGGCTTGAAGATAGTCTTCTCCTTGAGGAGGCCTTGGAAATCCACAAGGATTCTTCCCTAGGGGGTCTTGATTCCACAAGGGAAGGTATGATGAGGACATCAATACCATTGTTACACCCACAGCCCCTACTGCTACATATACTGGACCAATTACTAGAGCTCACAAGACGCCAATTAAATTATCAGTACTTTCGTTTCTTGGTAATGATTCTAATGTTCATGAGAATATGATGCTGCTTAAATTGGATACATTTGTTTTGCTTACAAATGAAGGCCCTAGCTTGGAGAAGGATGGACATTGAGCAAGAGCAAGCATGGAGATAATGCCATGCTAAGGGGAACAAGAACGGAGTTACAAGTGATGATTTCAGACTTTGAAGCCACCCTAATGGGTGCATGAAGCCTTGGACGAAATATACAAGATGCTACTTCATAAATGTCGTCCCGAGGCTATTCTAGGTGCTGCGTCACCTTATTAGTGGGCCAGGCCCATGTAATTTCGAAATACTTAAGAATAGGCTGTTTTAGAGTCCGTGTGTGGGGAAACAAGAGTTAGGGTTGATTTGGACCCCTCCACCAAGGGCCACGAAATTCCCCCTCTTCCTCCATATATACAGCCCTTAGGGCACCGTTTAGACCTTGGGTTTTGTTTAGATTAAAAGTTCGCCATAGCTGCAACTTCGCATTTCGTTTGTGTTCAACGACTGCATAAAGGCGCCACAGTAACCCCACCTTGATCAATAAAGCTTCCATCTTATATTCGCAATATCCAGATTGCAATCTCAGTTTCTTGCTTGTTCTTCGCTTGCTCGCAGGAAAGACACTCGTGGTCGAGTTGATCGTGTTCGTGTGGTCAATAACCTCTCGGAGTTGGTTTAGCGATTGCTAAGGCGCGACGCCCTCGACGTTCAGTAGTCGGATCGTCAAAGTCGACTTCCTCCAAAGCGAAAACCACATCTCATCGAAGACGGACACCTCGCCTCTATCAAGTGGTATCAGATTTTCAGGTTGCTCGGTGAGATTTTACAGTTTTCGAGATTAGATCGAGTCTGTTCTTCATACCTAAAGTCCACGAAAAAGCCACAAAAAATTAGGGTTAGTTCATCATATCCGAACCAATCGAGCCTTTGCATAATCTTTTAGGGTTTTGCTTTGTTGAATTTATGTTGCATCGTCGTGTCAAGTTGCTGGTCTTAGAGTCTAGTCTTTAGAGTTTCGAGTTCGGTCATAAGTTGTCACGCCGCCGCCGCACCATCATCATCGCCTTGCCATCTACCACCATTGATTATCCGCCACCGCACTGAATCCGTATCCATATACCACCACCAATCTGTATCCATATACCACCACCGCTACCATATATCACCACCGCTGCCATATACCACCACCATATATCCACCACCAATCCGAGTTCTTCTCATATTAGGTTTGTTTTCGAGATCTATCTAGTTTCCGTTTCGTGTTTCCTTGCCTGCGTAGGTTTCGGAAAAAAAAAAAAAAAAAAAAGAGCGAAAGTTTAGGCCCAAAATTTTTCGAAAACGCACTTGTCGAAAATTTTTCTGGCTATCCTGTTTTTAAGTGTTTCTAAGTGTATTGAGACGATCGCCGTTATAGAAAGTTTTTTGACCCGCTTCAGCTTTTGGGTCCGGCAAAAAAAAAAAAAATTTGGTCGAAAAATTTCGTGCCCATCCCGTCGGTTTGACCTCGGAAGAGTTTTGAGACACTCGCCATTATAGTGATTTTTCGCAAAAAAAAAAAAAAAAAAAAAAAAAGCAGCGGAAAAAAAAAGAGCGAAAAAAAAATCCAGAGTGTGCTTTTCCCTTGTTTACGCAGCGCCGTGATTTTGTTAGTGTTCTAGGCTCGCGCCTCTAGCACGGTTCAGCCTAGGACCAAAGACAAGATCCGTCGTTGAGCGCTTATTCAACTTTGCATCTCCGAATTGATTATTGCTAACCTTTTTTTGCTACCATATTATAAGCCTTCCCAGCTCCACATACATCTACATCGTATGCTTGACTCTCCCCGTAATCGCTCTATCCAAGCTTTGAGAGTTTTGACTACATCGGTTGCCGATCACCGCTTCTTTGGGTAAGAACCGGTAAGAATTTGAGATTTGCTCGACGGATTTGTGATATCCACCACACCATCACCACCACTTCCTAGTAGTCCGTCAATCATATTCTTGTGTGTTTCTATTGCTGCTAACCATGGCAGGATCACAAGTCGATTTAGACCGACCGGGAGAACATGACAAACAAAGCGCTACATGATAAGTTTCAACAAATGATGAGTGGGCAGGTGGACGATGTGCTAAATAGATTTGAAGAGGCCATGGAGAAGATAGTTGGCATTGAGAAGGCGTCAAACAAAGCTCGATAACAAGTTTAATGAATTGCTCGCACGTCTACCACCACCACCGGCTGCACCTAACGCACCTCTACTACAACAACATGGACTACCTCCACATCGCGAAACAGCCCTCCGCCGAGCTTCCCGTGTCCTCTTCACCGCCAAGCTCTTTGGTGCTGTTGTTGATACTTCGTGGCTCCTGCTGCTGCGGTGGGGGAGGATGATTATGTAAGAGCTTACGAGGATGAGGTTGATCAACATCAGAACTACGTGCAACCACCAGGTCGTCCACATGCAAATAATGGCAATGTTAGGGCTCCCCTTCAGTACGAGATCATGACCATCTCCCTAAACTGAAATTGAATATTCCACCATTTGAGGGTAGATATGTTCCGATATATATCTTACTTGGGAGTTAGAAACTGAACAACGATTTACATGTTTACAATATCCCGAGGAGAGACGTGTTCTCGCTTTGTTTGTGCTTTCACTAGCTTTGCATGTGTTTGGTGGTCGAACATTGTAGATTATATCCTGTTCCAGCTACTTGGGCTGCTTTGAAAACTGCTATGCGTGCTCGTTGGGTTCCACCATATTATCAGCGTGAATTACTTCAAAAATTGCAGCGCTTAAGACAAGGAAAAATTCGTAGAAGAATATTATCGGGAATTACAAACTGGCTTGATTAGATGTGGTATTGTTGAGGAGAATGAAGCTATGCTTGCACGTTTTCGGGTGGATTAAATAGAGATTCAGACCATTCTAGACTACAAGGATTATAATAATATCACTCGATTATTCCATCTTGCTTGTAAAGCTGAACGTGAAGTGCAGGATCGATGTGCCTTGGCGCGGACTAACTTTTCTCGCAGGTCGACCTTCATCATGGACACCACGTGCATCATCTACTTCCACACGCTCTACTACACCGGCACCTCCGTCGGCTGCCACCTCCAACCGTGATACAAGAAAGCAGGCACAACCACCACTATCGCCAAGAGCACACTGCTGGGCCTACACAGAGCTCTTCTTCTTCCATGGCGTCAACAGGCACACAAGTGATATTATTTGTCGTCGTTGTAAGGGAAGAGGACATTTTATGAGAGAATGCACATCTCAGCGTGTGATGATTGCTACCGAGGATGGTGGGTATGAGTCTGCTAGTGACTATGATGAAGAGACTTTGGCTCTTCTTACACATGAAGAACACGGTGGAGATGATTACGATCCTGAGACGCAATACATGGCTGTCAAGATGCTTGACAGTATGAATGTTTAGTTGCTCAACGTGTTTTGAGTGTGCAGGTTACACAAGTGAGCAAAATCAGAGGCATAACTTGTTCCATACAAAGGAGTTGTGAAGGAACGTTCTATTCAAGGCCATCATAGATGGAGGGAGCTGCAACAACTTGGCTAGCATGGATATGGTGGAGAAGCTTTCTCTCACCACAAGACCACATCCACATCCTTACTACATCCAATGGTTCAACAACAGCGGCAAGGTTAAGGTAACACGTCTGTTCGTGTGCATTTTAGTATCTCTACATATGCTGATTATGTTGATTGTGATGTGGTACCTATGCAAGCATGTTCCTTATTACTTGGTAGACCATGGCAATTTGATAAAATTCTATACACCATGGTAGAAACAATCAAGATACTCTTGTTCACAAGGATAAAATATTACTTTGCTTCCTATGACTCCTGATTCCATTTTGAAAGATGATATTAATAGAGCTAATAAAGCAAAACAGGAGAAAATAAGAGTGAAAATCAGATTGTGGCAAAAGAATTTGAGCAACAAATGAAGCCTAATAATAAACCATCTAATGTTGCTTCGAAATTAAACTGAAAAGTGCATGTTTATTTGCCACCAAATCTGATATTGATGAGCTAGATTCTAGCAAATATGTTTGCTATGCTTTTGTGTGCAAAGAGGCATTATTTTCATTCGAGGACGTGGTTTCCTCTTTGCCCCCGCTGTCACTAACATTTTGCAGAGTTCACGACGCCTTCCCACAAGACGTGCCACCGGATTACCACCTATTCGAGGGATTGAGCATCAAATTGACTTAATTCGGTGCATCGCTACACAACCGCGCACCATACCGCACTCAATCCAGAGGAGACGAAGGAGATTATGCGTCAAGCACAGGAGCTGCTCGACAAAGGTTATATACGCGAATCTCTTAGTCCTTGTGCTGTTCCTATTATACTAGTGCCTAAAAAGGATGGTACGTCGCGTATGTGTGTTGATTGTAGAGGCATTAATAATATTACTATTCGTTATCGCCATCCTATTCCTAGGCTAGATGATATGCTTGATGAATTGAGTGGCTCTACAATATTCTCCAAAGTTGATTTGCGAGTGGATACCATCAAATTCGTATGAAATTGGGAGATGAATGGAAAACAGCATTTAAAACTAAGTTTGGATTATATGAGTGGTTAGTCGTGCCTTTTGGGTTAACTAATGCACCTAGTACTTTCATGAGATTAATGAACGAAGTTTTACGTGCTTTCATTGGACGATTTGTGGTAGTTTACTTTGATGATATACTGATTTATAGCAAATCTTTGGAAGAACATTTGGAACATTTACGTGTTGTTTTTAATGCTCTACGTGATGCACGCTTGTTTGGTAACCTTGGGAAGTGCACCTTTGCACCGACCGAGTATCTTTTCTTGGCTATGTTGTTACTCCACAGGAATTGAAGTTGATAAAGCCAAGATTGAAGCTATTGAGAGTTGGCCGCAGCCCAAAACGGTCACACAAGTGAGGAGTTTTCTTGGACTCGCCTGGTTTCTATAGGCGTTTTGTGAGAGACTTTAGCACCATTGCTGCACCTCTCAATGAGCTTACAAAGAAGGATGTGCCTTTTGTTTGGGGTACCGCACGGAAGAAGCCTTCACGGTATTGAAAGATAAGTTGACACATGCTCCTTTACTCCAACTTCCCGACTTTAATAAGACTTTTGAGCTTGAATGTGATGCTAGTGGAATTGGATTAGGAGGTGTGTTATTACAAGATGGCAAACCTGTTGCATACTTTTCTCGAAAAATTGAGTGGGCCTAGTCTGAACTATTCTACTTATGACAAAGAATTATATGCTCTTGTTCGGACTTTAGAGACATGGCAACATTATTTATGGCCCAAAGAATTTGTTATACATTCTGATCATGAATCTTTGAAACATATTAAAAGTCAAGCTAAACTGAATCGTAGACATGCTAAATGGGTTGAATTCATTGAGACTTTCCTTATGTCATTAAACACAAGAAGGGTAAAGAAAATGTTATTCTTGATGCTTTGTCTCGTCGCTATACTATGCTTTCACAACTTGACTTCAAAATATTTGGTTTGGAGACCATCAAAGATCAATATGTGCATGATGATGATTTTAAAGATGTAATGCAGAATTGTAAAGAAGGAAGAACATGGAACAAGTTCGTTATTAATGATGGTTTTGTGTTCCGTGCTAACAAGCTATGCATTCCTGCTAGCTCTGTTCGTCTTTTGTTGTTGCAGGAGGCCCATGGAGGAGGATTAATGGGACACTTTGGCGTCAAGAAGACGGAGGATATACTTGCTACACATTTCTTTTGGCCAAAGATGAGACGGATGTTGAGCGTTTTGTTGCTCGCTGCACTACATGTCAAAAAGCTAAGTCACGACTCAATCCTCATGGTTTATATATGCCTTTGCTCGTGCCTAGTGTTCCTTGGGAGGATATATCTATGGACTTTGTTTTAGGTTTACCTCGAACAAAGAAGGGAGGATAGCATATTTGTTGTCGTGGATAGATTCTCGAAAATGGCACACTTTATACCATGTCATAAAAGCGATGATCTTTGTTAATGTTGCTGATTTGTTCTTTCGTGAAATTATTCGCTTGCATGGTGTGCCAAATACTATTGTTTCAGATCGTGATACTAAATTTCTTAGCCACTTTTGGAGATGTTTATGGGCTAAGTTGGGGACTAAACTGCTTTTAGTACTACTTGTCACCCCAAACCGATGGATAAACTGAAGTAGTCAATAGAACATTGTCTACTATGCTTAGGGCTGTTTTGAAGAATAATAAGAAAATGTGGGAAGAATGCTTGCCTCATATTGAATTTGCTTATAATCGCTCATTGCATTCTACAACTAAGATGTGCCCTTTTGAAATTGTGTATGGCTTCCTACCTCGTGCACCTATTGATTTGTTGCCTCTTCCATCTTCGGAGAAGGTTAATTTTGATGCTAAAGAACGTGCTGAATTGATTTTAAAATGCATGAGATAACTAAGGAAAACATTGAGCGATGAATGCTAAATATAAACTTGCTGGAGATAAGGGTAGAAAACATGTTGTCTTTGCACTGGAGATCTTGTTTGGTTACATTTATGTAAGGATAGGTTTCCTAATTTGCATGCAAATCAAAGCTAATGCCACGTCTTGATGGTCCATTTAAGGTGTTAGAGAAAATAAATGATAATGCATATAAACTTGAGCTGCCTGCAGATTTTGGGGTTAGTCCCACTTTTAACATTGCAGATTTGAAGCCTTATTTGGGTGAGGAATATGAGCTTCCGTCGAGGACGACTTCATTTCAAGAAGGGAGGATGATGAGGACATCAATACCATTGTTACACCCACAGCCCCTCTTGCTACATATCTTGGACCAATTACTAGAGCTCACAAGACGCCAATTAAATTATCGTACTTTCGTTTCTTGGTAATGATTCTAATGTTCATGAGAATATGATGCTGCTTAAATTGGATACATTTGTTTTGCTTACAAATGAAGGCCCTAGCTTGGAGAAGGATGGACATTGAGCAAGAGCAAGCATGGAGATAATGCCATGCAAGGGGAACAAGAACGGAGTTACAAGTGATGATTTCAGGACTTTGAAGCCACCCTAATGGGTGCATGAAGCCTTGGACGAAATATACAAGATGCTACTTCATAAATGTCGTCCCGAGGCTATTCTAGGTGCTGCGTCACCTTATTAGTGGGCCAGGCCCATGTAATTTCGAAATACTTAAGTATAGGCTGTTTTAGAGTCCGTATGTGGGGAAACAAGAGTTAGGGTTGATTTCGACCCTCCACCAAGGGCCACGAAATTCCCCTCTTCCTCCATATATACAGCCCTTAGGGCACCGCTTAGACCTTGGGTTTTGTTTAGATTAAAAGTTCGCCATAGCTGCAACTTCGCGTGCATTTCGCTTGTGTTCAACGACTGCATAAAGCGCCACAGAACCCCACCTTGATCAATAAAGCTTCCATCTTATATTCGCAATATCCAGATTGCAATCTCAGTTTCTTGCTTGTTCTTCGCTTGCTCGCAGGAAACAGACCCTCGTGGTCAGGTTGATCGTGCTCGGTGTGGTCAATAACCTCTCGGAGTTGGTTTAGCGATTGCTAAGGCGCGACGTCCTCAAGACGCTCGTAGTCGGATCGTCAAAGTCGACTTCCTCCAAAGCGAAAACCACATCTCATCGAAAGACGGGACACCCTCGCCTCTATCAAGGTAGAAAGGAGCAAAGCTCACAAATATCTCATCTAATACTTTGCTAACCCTAAACATGGTCCTTGGTACGGAATATATAGCCTAGGGGTCAAAGGAGATGGAGAGGAGCCGAAGATGCAATCTCAGCCGGCCATCCTGGGAGGCCCGTGCGCACGGGTAAGTTGGGCCCGTGCGCACGGGGGTCCCGTGGGCACGGTACAGGTCCGTGCGCATGGGGTGCTCCAGCGCCAACTCCCTGAGTAGTCCGTGGGCACGGGGTCTCGGGGGCCCGTGCGCACGGACTCGCCTGGAGCCTCCTGTGCTGTTGTTGTTGTCCTTCTTCTTGGTTCGCGTGGCCTTGGGGGGGTCCTCCCTCTCCTTGGTGATGCTCCTCTTCATACCTAAGGAGGCATAGCATATTTTGGTGAGGTAGTAAACATGTTCATTTCGTGTCCATATGCAAATCTAGTAGGAAGGAATTCACCTCGGTTTCCAAAGCACGTGTTCTAGCTCTTGTCATAGGTCCACGTGGGGCTTGATGTGTCGGTGTAAAGTCCACGGGGATGATGGAGGGATGCTCCGCATCACTTTCCCAGCTCCACATATATCTACGTCGTGCGTTTGAGTCTCCGTGGCAATCGCTCTATCCAAGCTTTTGAGAGTTTTGACTACAACGGTTGCCGATCACCGCCTGCTGCTGGGTAAGAACTGGTAAGAATTTGAGATTTGCTTGATGGATTTGTGACACCCACCACCACCTCTTGTTAGTAGTCTGTAGGATCATATTCTTTTGTGTTTCTATTGCTGTTAACCATGCCAGGATCATGTTTAGCGAGACCGATCGGGAGAACATGATGAATAAGGAGTTGCATGATAAATTTCAGCAAATGATGAGTGGGCAGGTGCAAGATGTGCTAAACAGATTTGAAGAGGCCATGGAGAAGATAGATGGCATGGAGAAGACGTCCGAAACAAAGCTCAATAACAAGTTTATGAATTGCTCGCGCGTCTTCCACCACCACCACCGGCTGCACCTAACGCACCTCTACAACGACAACAACAACGACTACCTCCAAGTCGCGAAACAGCCCTCCGCCAAGCGAGCCGTGTCCCTCTTGCGCTTGGCCAAACTGTTGGTGCTGTTGTTGATACTTCTGTGGCTCCTGCTGCTGATGCGGAGGAGGATGATTATGTGGGAGATTACGAGGATGAAGTTGACCAAAATCAGAACTACGTGCAACCACCAGCACCACAACCACCAGGTCGTCCACATGCAAATAATGGCAATGTTAGGGCTCCCCCTCAGGTACGAGATCATGACCATCTCCCTAAACTGAAATTGAATATTCCACTATTTGAGGGTAGATATGTTCCTGATATATATCTTACTTGGGAGTTAGAAACTGAACAACGATTTACATGTTTACAATATCCTGAGTAGAGACGTGTTCCTGCTGCTGTTTGTGCTTTCACTAGCTTTGCATGTGTTTGGTGATCTGAACATTGTAGATTATATCCTGTTCCAGCTACTTGGGCTGCTTTGAAAACTGCTATGCGTACTCGTTGGGTTCCACCATATTGTCAACGTGAATTACTTCAAAAATTGCAGCGCTTATGACAAGGAAAAAATTCTGTAGAAGAATATTATGAGGAATTACAAACTGGCTTGATTAGATGTGGTATTGTTGAGGAGAATGAAGCTATGCTTGCACATTTTATCGGTGGATTATAATAATATCACTCGTTTATTCCATCTTGCTTGTAAAGCTGAACGTGAAGTGCAGGATCGACATGCATTGGCGAACTAGCTTTTCTGCAGGTCGACCTTCATCATAGACACCATGTGCATCATCTACTTCCACTGCACCATCACCCCTTCAGGTGCCACCTCCAACCGTGATACAAGAAAGCAGGCACAACCACCACTAGTTGCTAAGAGCACACCTGCCGGGCCTGCACAGAGCTCTTCTTCTTCCATGGCGTCAACAGGGCACACAAGTGATATTATTTGTCGTCGTTGTAAGGGAAGAGGACATTTTGCGAGAGAATGCAAATCTCAGCGTGTGATGATTGCTACTGAGGATGGTGGGTATGAGTCTGCTAGTGGCTATGATGAGGAGACTTTGGCTCTTATTACACATGAAGAACACGGTGGAGATGATTCTGATCACGAGACGCAATACATGGCTCTTTCAAGATGCCGACAGTATGAATGTTTAGTTGCTCAACGTGTTTTGAGTGTGCAGGTTACACAAGCTGAGCAAAATCAGGGCATAATTTGTTCCATACAAAGGGAGTTGTGAAGGAACATTCTATTCGCTTCATCATAGATGGAGGGAGCTACAACAATTTGGCTAGCATGGAGATGGTGGAGAAGCTATCTCTCACCACAAGACTTGATGCGGAGCATCCCACATTCATCCCCATGTACACTCCGACTACTCTCCAAACCCCAAGAGGACATATGACGAGACCTCGACCACACGCCATAGGGCACAAGGTGAACTCACTCCTCTTCGAACCGTCACTTTCCACATGTGAGACATGGCTACTACCTCATGCATGGACCTTGCATACACTCAGGTACAACCGAGACGACCATGGAGGATCCAAGGACCAAGGCCAAGCATGGAAGAGGAGATAGAAGAAGAAGCCGGGAGAAAGCGGTACTACCGCCCAGGCCAAGCGGTACTACCGCTTATCATCACAAGCGGCACTACCGCTCTACATCCGCTCCACCTCCGCAACGTCCGACAAACTTCGGAGATCGAATGGCTCCAGAGCGGTACTACCGCCCATCATAGCGGTACTACCGCTTGCACGCCTCAAGCGGTACTACCGCCCGAAGGACCGGTACTACCGCCTTGTCTGTGCACAATGTATTGGGCCGAGCCCATGTACCCCTTCGCCCTTACTTACCCCTTCGTGGCTCTAGACTATATATACTCCTCCACCTCCTCCTAGTTATGGTTAGCAATGGATTAGCTCATATTTTGTGTGAGAGCTTTGCTCATCCACTTGGTTACTTCTCCTCGGAGCTCAGGACCTCTTCGGAGAAGATCCCCCAAGCGGATTCAAGACCCCCTCTTGGGTGGCCCCCATCAAGACCTCCTCACGAAGAAGAACCCGGTTACCTCTTGTATCGTCCTTTGTTGATCGTGGATCGTGTATCTCTCTTTGTGTTCATCGATCTAGCGCATGTGCAATCGAATCTTGTTGGTTTGAGTGATTCTCTTGTGTTTTCCCCCCGTGATTTCACTCATGTTCTTCCGCTTGTTCTTCGTGTTCCTCGTAGGGATCCTCTCCAAACATGAAAGATCGTCCACATAGGGTTCCGCCCTACATCAAGACCACATCCACATCCTTACTACATCCAATGGTTCAACAACAGCGGCAAGATTAAGGTAACACGTACTGTTCGGGTGCATTTTAGTATCTCTACATATGCAGATTATGTTGATTGTGATGTGGTACCTATGCAAGCATGTTCCTTATTACTTGGTAGACCATGGCAATTTGATAAAAATTCTGTACACCATGGTAGAAACAATCAGTATACTCTTGTTCATAAGGATACAAATATTACTTTGCTTCCTATGACTCCTGATTCCATTTTGAAAGATGATACTCATATAGCTAATAAAGCAAAACAGGAGAAAAATAAGAGTGAAAATCAGATTGTGGCAAAAGAATTTGAGCAGCAAATGAAGCCTAATAATAAACCATCTAGTGTTGCTTCTGAAATTAAATTGAAAAGTGCATGTTTACTTGCCACCAAATCTGATATTGATGAGCTAGTTTTTAGCAAATCTGGTTGCTATGCTTTTGTGTGCAAAGAGGGATTATTTTCATTCGAGGACGTGCCTTCCTCTTTGCCCCCTGCAGTCACTAACATTTTGCAGGAGTTCACGACGTCTTCCCACAAGACGTGCCACCAGGATTACCACCTATTCGAGGGATTGAGCATCAAATTGACTTAATTCCCGGTGCATCGCTACCCAACCGTGCACCATACCGTACCAATCCAGAGGAGACGAAGGAGATTATGCGTCAAGTACAGGAGCTGCTCGACAAAGGTTATATACGCGAATCTCTTAGTCCTTGTGCTATTCCTATTATACTAGTGCCTAAAAAGGATGGTACGTCGCGTATGTGTGTTGATTGTAGAGGCATTAATAATATTACTATTCGTTATCGTCATCCTATTCCTAGGCTAGATGATATGCTTGATGAATTGAGTGGCTCTAAAATATTCTCCAAAGTTGATTTGCGTAGTGGATACCATCAAATTCGTATGAAATTGGGAGATGAATGGAAAACAGCATTTAAAACTAAGTTTGGTTGATATGAGTGGTTAGTCATGCCTTTTGGGTTAACTAATGCATTTAATACTTTCATGAGACTAATGAACGAAGTTTTACGTGCTTTCATTGGACGATTTGTGGTAGTCTATTTTGATGATATATTGATTTATAGCAAATATGATGCGGAGCATCCTACGGTCATCCCCATGTACACTTCGACTACTCTCCAAGCCCCAAGAGGACATATGAAGAGACCTCGACCATACGCCATTGGGCACAAGGTGAACTCACTCCTCTTCGAACCGTCACTTTCCTCATGTGAGACATGGCTACTACCTCATGCATGGACCTTGCATATACTCAGGTACAACCGAGACGACCATGGAGGATCCAAGGACCAAGGCCAAGCATGGAAGAGGAGAAGGAAGAAGAAGAAAGAACAAGCTTCTGGAAAGCCCGGAACTTACGCCTCGCCTGGGAAATTCGGCCCCAGACCTTCCGCCTGCCCGAACCTCCGCCCCGAGTCCAGGCCAACCCGAGCGCCTAACTCTGGATAGCCAGGAACCCGGCCGGAACCTGCCCGGAACTTCCGGCCTGCGTGCGTGCAAAGACTCGGGCCGAAGCCCATGTAACCTCTTTCCCACTTACCCCTTCGTGGCTTAGACTATAAATAGACCACCCCCTCCTCCTAGTTAGGGTTAGCAATGGTTTAGCTCATATTTTGTGTGAGAGCCTTGCTCATACACTTGGTTACTTCTCCTCAGAGCTCACGACCTCTTCGGGGAAGATCCCCCAAGCGGATTCAATACCCCTTCAAGGGAAGACAATCAAGACCTCCACGCGGAGAAGAACCCGGTTACCTCTTGTATCGTCCTTTGTTGATCGTGGATCGTGTATCTCTCCTTGTGTTCATCGATCTAGCACATGTGTAATCGAATCTTGTTGCTTTGAGTGATTCTCTTGTGTTTTTCCCCATGATTTCCCTCGTGCTCTTCCGCTCATTCTTCGTGTTCCTCGTAGGGATCCTCTCCAAACATGAAAGATCGGCCCCTAGGGTTCCGCCCTACATCATCTTGGTATCATGAGCCACGTTGATCACGTTTTTGGAGCCCCTACCCTTTGTTTTCTAGCTTGATTTTGTTGATTTCGTCCTAAATCCGAAAATCCCCACCAAAAATAGCCCCCAAATTTTTTTGTGATTTCTTGGTTTGGATAATGTTTTATTGACGTTGATCCATGGATTCGTTGTGTTTCAAGTGGATCTAGCTTTCCCCCATCATTTTCCCCCTTTCCATCCACGAAATCTCCCCAATTTTGACCTTGGAAATCGAGTTTTTCCGCCCCCGTTCTCAGATCTGGAATTTAGGGTTCGTCCCGGATGAAATTCCACGACCCCCGGAACTTCCGGCCTCCCCGGGAACTTCCGTCCCCCGGAACTTCCGTCCTTGCCCCGGAACTTCCGGGCTAAACAGAAAGTTTGCCCAAAATCCCCCGGCATCCCCGAGACTTTTTCCACGACCCCCGGAACTTCCGGCCACCCCCGGAACTTCCGGAGCCCGGAACTTCCGGCCTAACCCGAAAGATTGCACAAAATTTCAGCATCAGTCTCCTTCACCGTTTTTATCACAACTTTTAGCTGCGAACTCCAATTTGAGTGTTCTTTGGCTCGTTTTGAAGCTATCGACGTGCCCGAGGTCCTCACCTTGGTTTCACCACCTTTTGACACCATCAAATTTTTGGTACTTTGGCATCTTTGCCTAGGGCTTCCACCACATCATCCACAATACCACCATAGCCTTCCGCAACCTAACCCATTGGGTTCCCCATAGCATTTTAGGTTGTTTGAGTAGTGACTTGAGTCTCCTAAGGTGTTTAGGCTACTTAGGGACGGTTGCTTCTTCATCAACCACCTCCATAACTTCCGCATAGGCTTGCCCACCATACACTTCCGCCACACCAACTTAACCCAATTTTGTTGTGTTGAGAGTTGTGTCTCCTAAGGTGTTTCGTCTACTTAGGGACGTGCTTTCAACTTTGACTCCGTGTATAGCCCATCATACGCTTCCACCACCATAACCCGGTCAACTTCGGCTACTTGGGTTTCCACCAATACTTCCACAACCACCACTGCATTCCCGCTACCACCATTTGACTTTTGTCCTTGAGATTTTGAGTTGTGGTTTTTCCGTTTCCTAAGGTGTTTCGGCTACTTAGGGACGAGTCTCCATCATCTTGGTATCTATATCAAGAACACCGCCACTCATCATCGCCATTGACGGTAACCTCTATATCATCTTGTTATAGTGGTATCCCTCCATTGTATATTCCCTTGCAATTGCATTGTTAACCCCTAGCCCATTTTGCCTTACTTGCCTATCGAGACTAGCCATTTGAGTATTGCCGGCAACGTTACTTGTGCACATTAGTGATCATACTTCCCATACCTGTAACGCCCCCGATGCGGCTATATCTCCCACGTGTCGAGGCACGACTTAGAGACATAACCGCATTGAAAGCAATGTCGCAAGTGAGGTAATCTTCACACAACCCATGTAATAAATAAGGAAAGAGATACATAGTTGGCTTACAATGCCACTTCACACAATACATAAATAAACATCCATCATTCAGAGTACACTCAAGGTCCGACTACGGAACCAAAATAAAAGAAGATACCCCAAATGCTACACAGATCCCGAATCGTCCCAACCGGGCACCACTCTCGATCATCGGGAAAAGACACATAGTAACGACCACGCCTCGTCGAACTCCCACTTGAGCTCGGTTGAGTCACCTGCACTGGCCTCATCGGAACCTGCAACTGTTTGGAAGTATTTGTGAGTCACGGGGACTCAGCAATCTCACACCCGCGAGATCAAGACTATTTAAGCTTATAGGAAGGACAGGATAGTAAAGTGGAGCTGCAGCAAGCGACTAGCATATATGGTGGCTACATCGCAAAAGAGAGCGAGAAGAGAAGCGAAGCACGGTCGTGAAACTAGTAGCGATCAAGAAGTGCTCTGAACTACTTACGCCGACATAACTCCAACACCGTGTTCACTTCCGGACTCCACCGAGAAGAGACCATCACGGTTACACACGCGTTGATGTGTATTTTATATTAGATCAACTTCGGTTTTCTACAACGGACATTAACAAATTCCCATCGCCTCATAACCGCGGGCACGGCTTTGAAAGATATTACCTGCGCAGGGTGTCCCAACTTAGCCCATTATAAGCTCTCACGGTCAGCGAAGGATATTCTTCTACCGGGAAGACCCGATCAATCTCGGAATCCGGACTACAAGACATTTCGACAGCAATAAAACAAGACCAGCAAAACCACCCGACAGCCGACAAATCCCGATAGGAGCTGCACATATCTCGTTCTCGTGGCACACCGGATAGGTCAGCCTACGAGTAAAACCAGCCCTTGAGTTGCCCGTGGTGGCCCCGCAGATCTGCTCGCCGTTCGGGCCAGCACTCGAAGGAGCACCTGGTCCGGGGTTAAAATAAAGATGACCCTCGGGCTCGCGAAACCCGGGGAAAAGGCTTAGGTGGCAAATGGTAAAACCAATGTTGGGCCTTGCTGGACGAGTCTTATTCAAAGCGAACTGTCAAGGGGTCCCATAAATCACCCAACCGTAAGGAACGCGAAATCAAGGAACATAACACCGGTATGACGGAAACTAGGGTGGCAAGAGTGGAACAAAACACCAGGCATAAGGCCGAGCCTTCCACCCTTTACCAAGTATATAGATGTGTTAAACATAGCAGATATATATATTGTGATATCCCCAACAAGTAAACATGTTCCAACAAGGAACAACATCTCCATGTTCCAACAAGGAACAACCTTCAGCTTCACCTGCAACTAGCAACGCTATAAGAGGGCTGAGCAAAGCGGTAACATAACCAATCAACGGTTTGCTAGGAAAAGGATGGTTAGGGGCTGACATGGCAACATGGGTGGCATGATATAGCAAGTGGTAGGCATCACAGCATAGGCATAGCAAAAGAGCGAGCAACTAGCATAGCAAAGATAGAAGTGATTTCGAGGGTATGGTCATCTTGCTCGCAATGTTCTCGAGTTGTCGAAAGCTTGATCCTAAAACGTTCTCAACAGGTTCCTCGTTCACGTACTGCCTCCCGACTCTACCCAAAGCAACAACACAAACAAAGGAACCACAATAAATCACGGTGCAATGCACAATCAACAAGATGCAAAACATGACATGATATGCGAGATGTGATATGCAATGCGTATAAAGGCCCGGAAGGTAAATGATGAACCAGGCATCAACTTGGCAACCCAAGTATGCCACTGGAAAGATGAGATGATTTCGGTTGAAATCGATATAAAGATCACCGGAATCGGATGCACGGTTTGGAAATGACAAGCAAAACAAGAATGGCGCAAATCTGCCATTAACAGCATGATGCCACTTAGCAAGCAACAATTAATTAAGCTACTGCACCCAAACGTACCAACAAAGTATATGGCAGTGATCTACACAAGATGCTCGACAAAAGATGAGCACTGAGCTACGGCTAGTTCACATCATAACATGTTCAAACAAGCATGGCAAAAGTGCACAAAATATCAGGCTGGACATGGCAAAAACAGCATCAGGTTGCAATGTTCAGAGCAGCAAAACTACATGCTACAGGAACTTAAAATAGCAAAACATGGCATGGCATGAATCTACTCAAAGTATAGATCAAAAGTCCCTTACTGACCATAAGCCAAAAAGGATCATAAAATATAGTAACACCCATGTCAATATTGAAAGTTTCGTTAACAGATTCAGCAACATGGCATGTCAAAAACTGATAACGAGTAGGCATGTTTACAAGCTCAATGCACTCACTACAGAGACTTAAATAATAAACTAAGCATACATACATCAAGAAGACATGGCATAGAAGACATACATGGCAAGAACAATACCATAGCATAAATGGGTCAACCACAACAACCTAGGCAAAATTGAATAACATGTATACAATCTGCCAGGAAACATTTGATAGCAAAAGTAGAGCTCGATTGACTCAAGCTATGGCACTCCATAATTGCAAAAAAAGGCATGGATGGATAGAGCAAGACATGTTTTACAAAACATCCTTACTGAAGTATCTCAAAATATGCATGGATCTCTCGGTACCATCAAGTTAACATGGCATCAAAATCAGGTAAAACAGAGCTGAAAACAGCAACATCAGGACACCTACTTTGCATGCTTGTGCTAGTCACCACATAGATCACAAAAATACATGGCATACACCCATGGAAAGATGGCATGGCATATTTCAAAACACATGTAGGACTCAAATTCATAGGGTGCACACATTAAACATGGCAAAAATAACAAAAGTGCATGTTCTGATAAAAATCAGAAACTAACATCACATAGCACTTTTCCAACAGCATTTCGGGCATCAAGATGAGCTCAAATGAAAATGATGCAATGAGATTAAATGATCTACTCTTCGAGACGAACATTTTGACATATTATACGCGCAAAATGGACATACAGATGCAAAGTTACACTACCGAGAAAATGCAACAATATCATAGATATGAAAAAGACTTAGAGAAAAATGAGGGGGAAGAGAGGTCAACGGGCGCGGGAACCGAGATCGGATCGGGGCCGACCCGATCGGATCTGGCGACGGCGGTGGAGGAGCTCGCGGAGGAGGTGGTCGGGTCGGGCGCCGCCGGAGGGGCGGTGGCTGCCGGCGGGCCGGAGCGGCCGACCGCCGCACGGGGCGCGGGTGGGGCGGCGGTGGGAGGCATGGCATGGTGGAGCCAGCCGGCGAGGCGGCGGCGGCGATCGCCGGGCGGCCGAGGTGGCGGGGAGGGCGGCGGCATGGCGGCATGGAGGGCGCTGGCGGGCGGGCGGCGGCGGCGGCGCCGGGCGCGGGCGGATCTTCGCCCGGAGGGTCGTCTTGGCGATGGGCGGCGCGCGGTGCGGTGGCGTGGGCGCCTGGCGGTCGATGGCAGCTCGCGATTGGCGCGACGACGGCGGACGCGTCGGCTCGCCGGACGTGTCCGCGGCGCGGAGGGGAAATTTGCTATGGTTTCGGGGATGATCCGGGATTTGGACGGGGGAGATGTTTAAATAGGCATAGAGGGAGCTAGGAGAGTCCAAATGAGGTGTAGTTTTCGCCCACACGATCGTGATCGGACGACGGAGAGCACGGGAGTGACTTAGATGGGTTATTGGGCTGTTTTGAAGGGGTGTTGGGCTGCAACTTAAAAGAGGCCTTTGCGAGAGTGCGGTTAACCGTTGGAGTACCAAACGAGCTCCAAATGACCCGAAACTTGACCGGTGGTCTACGGGTGGTATACCAAGGCCACTAGACAAACCTCGGTCCATTTCGAGAAGGTTTAATACCCGCACACGGAAAAACGTAAAAGGGGCCGCCGGGGGAGATAGGAGTGCCGGATTGCAAAACGGACAACGGGAAAAATGCTCGGAATCATGAGACGAACACGTATGCAAATGCGATGCACATGATGACATGAAAAAAATGCAAGACATGGACAAAATGCAAAATGAAGAAAACCCAACCACGGAGGGAATATCATATAACAATGCCGAAAATGGCAAGAGTTGGAGTTACAAATATGGAAAGTTACTTCCGGGGTGTTACAACACTCCACCACTACAAGAGGATCTCGTCCCGAGATCTAGGACTGAAAGAACTCCGGATATTCGAACGGAGGTGATCCTCGCGCCCGTGTAGCTTCTCGGTCGGAATGGTGTGACCACTTCACTTTCGGAATTTGATTGACTTGTTGCGAGTCTTGCGCTCGGTTTCTTCAAGAATAGCAACGGGTGCTCATGATAAGAGAGATCTTCTTGAAGGTCAATTTCTTGAAGTTGATAGTGCGTTCAGAGTCTTGAAGCACTTGCGAAGTTGTGACACGTGAAACACATCGTGCACGCTTGCAAAGTTGGATGGAAGCTCAAGTTGATAGGCGAGATCGCCTCTTTTGCCAATTATCTTGAAAGGACCCACGTATCTAGGGGCAAGCTTCCTTTGATACCGGTTTACGAGTGCCTTTCATTGAGAGACGCGAGGTAGACATGGTCTCCGATTTCAAAAGCCACATCATGGTGCTTATCATCATAATAGCTCTTCCGCGCGATTGCGGCTTTGAGATTCTCACGAATGATCTTGCACATTTCTTCGCTTCGTGATCAAGTCATTGCCAAGAAGTTGGCGTTCACCTGTCTCGCACCAATTGAGAGGAGTACGGCACTTTACGCCATAGAGAATTTCGAATGGGGCCTTGCCCGAACTCGCTGGAAGCTGTTGTTGTAGGAGAACTCGGCATATGGAAGACAATCTTCCCACTTCATACCGAAGAAATGACACAAGCCCCGAGCATATCTTCAAGGATTTGATTTACTCGCTCGACTTGGCCACTTGTTTGAGGATGGAAAGCTGTCTTTGAAACGAATGTTGGTGCCCATGGCCTTCAAAAGAATCCCGAACTTGGAGGTAAAGATGCTGCCACGGTCGAAGAGATCACTTGTGGAATGCCGTGCAAGGAGACAATCTCGAGGTGTATAGCTCGCCAACCGAGCTGCTGTGATGGATTCTTTGATAGGAAGAAAATGAGCCACTTTAGTAAGCTTGTCAATGACAACGAAGATAGCATCATTTCCACACTTGGACTTTGGAAAGCCACCACGAAGTCCATTTCAATATGATCAAACTTCCATTCGGAATGGCAAGAGGTTGGAGGAGACCAGCTGGTCTTTGGTGTTCGCTTTCACTCTTCTGCAGACATCACATTCATTCACGAATTGAGCAATTTCTCACTTCATTCGAGTCCACCAATAAGACTGCTTGAGATCATGGTACATCTTCGTACTTCCAGGATGAATGGATAGAAGCGAATTGTGAGCCTCGTTCATAATGACTTTTCGCAGATCACCCTTAGGAACCACAATCCGTCCTCAAAGAAAAGAGTATCTTTGTCATCAATGTGGAAGCACTTGTACTTGAAATGCCCTTATCGATACCACGCTTCACCTTTTTCACCATGGTATCCGAAGTTGAGCCTCACGAATCTGATCTTCCAAAGTAGGAGAGACTATGAGGTTGGCAAGAAAGCCTTGAGGAATAACTTGAAGATTCAGCTTACGGAAAGCTTCACAGAGATCCGGCTGAAAGGGCTTGAGGATTAGACTGTTGCAGTAAGCCTTCCTGCTCAAAGCATCTGCAATGACATTGGCCTTGCCCGGAGTATATTCAATACTTGGGTTGTACTCTTGAATCATTTCGACCCATCGAGTCTGCCTGAGGTTGAGGTTGGGCTGAGTGAAAATGTACTTGAGACTCTTGTGATCGGTGAAAATGTCCACTTTCCTTCCCAACAAGAGATGTCTCCATGTTATCAAAGCATGGACAACTGCCGCCAACTCAAGATCGTGAGTGGGGTAGTTCTTCTCGTTGGGCTTCAACTGACGAGAGGTATAAGCCACAACTCTCTTCTCTTGCATTAACACAGCACCGAGACCTTGAAGAGAAGCATCACAGAACACTTCAAAAGGCTTGGATTCATCAGGAGGAGTCAAGACAGGAGCTGTGACGAGTTTCTCTTTGAGGGTATTGAAAGCAACGTCACACTCAGGAGACCAGACATACTTCACATGCTTCTGGAGAAGGTTGGAAAGAGGCTTTGCAATCTTGGAGAAATTCTCAAGGAATCTTCGGCAATAGCTTGCAAGACCAAGAAAACTGCGGAGCTGCTTGACATTCTGAGGAGGTTCCCAATTCACAATTGCGGACACCTTCTCGGGATTAACGGCGATGCCCTTGGCGGAGATGATATGACCAAGATAAAGCACTTCATCAAGCCAAAATTCACATTTGGAGAACTTAGCATAGAATTGGTACTCTCTGAGCTTGTCTAGCACCAATCGCAAATGTTTGGCATGATCCTTCTTATTCTTGGAGAAGACCAAAATATCATCAAGATAGACCAAGACGAATTCATTGGTGTAGGGGTTGAATATGAAGTTCATCATCCGAGAGAATGTTGGAGGAGCATTGACGAGGCCGAAAGACATGACAGTATATTCATAAGAACCAAAGCTTGTTCTGAATGCTGTCTTGGGAATATCTTGTTCACGAATGCGAATCTGATGATAACCCATACGAAGGTCAAGCTTGGAGAACACTGTAGCACCTTTGAGTTGCTCGAAAAGCTCATTGATGTTGGGAAGTGGATACTTGTTCTTGATTGTCTTCTTATTCAATGGACGGTAATCGACGCAAAGTCGGTCCGTGCCATCCTTCTTCTGGACAAAAAGAACACCACAACCCCAAGGAGATGAACTCGGTCTGATCAAACCCAGACGCTCTTGTTCATCGAGCTGCTTCTTCAATTCCTTCAGCTCATCAGTTCAAGCTTGTATGGACGCTTGCAAGCGGGTTGATGCCGTGCTCAAGATCGATAACGAACTCAAGCGGCCGATGAGGAGGCATACCGGAAGCTCTTACGAAAGACATCTTGGTACTCACAAACGATGGAATCGAGAGATAGCATTCAGTTCGCCCTTCTCATTGAGAGAAAACAACCGAATGGTTTCATCACGAGCGCATAGATGATCACATCATTAGAAGAGTGAGTCAATTGAATTCCCAGCAGCACAATCAAGCTGAGCTTTAGCCGATAAAGCCGATCCATTCCGAGAATAAGATCAATGTCCGAGTCACCAAGAACAATTGGTTTAGAAAGAAATCTATAATCGCCCATCTTGATAGAAACATTCGGAACCACCAAGCTAGAACTCATATGCTTGCCCGGAGAAACAATTGCTAGCGGTTTAACCAAGAATTCCGAAGTGAAATCATGCTTGGCAAAAAACGGTCTTGACATGAAACAATGCGATGCACCAGTATCAAATAAGACTTTTGCAGGAATATCATTAACTGAGAGATTACACATAATCACATCAGAAGAATCCTCTGCTTGAGCTGCATTCATCATATTGACCTTTGCAAACTTGGGATTATGCTTGACCACCGCATTCTTTGGAAGATTTCACAGAGGAGGAGGCGGAAGGCGCCTCTGGTTGAAGCACTTGTTCGCATAGTGACCTTTCACGACATTTGTTGCAAGTCACCTCGTAAAGCGGACGGTGGTAAGGAGCACTTGACCTTGGAGCTTGAGAATTAGACTTGTTACGATAGCTTGGGTTGGGTGGGTGGGAAGATCCACGGCCACCTGAGTTCTTCTGGCGATAAGGCCGACGGAACGGAGGAGGAGGAAGGTAGAACTTCGCTGCTTACACGCCACTTGAGAGGAAGAAGAAGACTGAATGCATCCCCGATTCTCTTCTTAGAGGCCTCACATTTGAGCTGGGCAGCTTCTTGCTTCAGAGCCATGTTGTAGAAATCATCATACTTATCTGGCTCAAAAAGCACAAGAGCTAATTGCAGATCTTCTCTCAGACCACCTCTGAATTGATAGATCATACTCTTTTCATCAGGCACGTCTTGCTTAGCAAAACGAGCGAGCTTCTGGAACTGGATATTGTATTGATAGACAGACATGATGCCTTGCTTGAGATTGCGGAACTCCTCACGCTTGCTCTCAACAACACTTTTCGGAATGTGATGAGCTCAAATCACGGCGGAACTCATCCTGTAATGACACGACCTCCTCTGGAATCTTTGTATTGTTGGTACCACTCAGCAGCTTGATCCTTGAGTTGAAACGATGCAAACTTGACAAAGTCCTCAGTCCGACATTGCTACAATCAAAGTGCTTGCAGATGTCCACTAACCAATCGTCGGCGTCGTGGCTTCGACACGTAAACCGAAAGACTTCGCTGATTAGCGAGGAACCGATCGAGAGTAGCAAAGTGTGGCTGATTGTTGCCTTGACCTTGATTCCCTTGATTGCCTTGCCCTCGAGCACGCGTTCTTGCAAGAGCTGCAAAATCATCTCGAGCATTGGCATTGGTGGCTGCCATGATAGCTTGCCAGGCCTCCGGAGGCGGAGGTGGAGGTGGAGGTGGAGGTTCGATGATCCCCATCATTGCGATCCGGATTGAGACGCGTTGGCGGAGCCATCTCAAGAGGGTGACATCCGTTAGTCCTTTGATAGACAAAAAGATAAGTAGAATCAACGGATAGAAATTGCAACATATAGTCTTCACAATAAACATTGAACAAGAATGAACGAATGAATTCCAAAGTTAATCATCACACGCCCATTAAGGTGAGAAGCCACTTAGATAAAGATATGGAAACAACATCTGTCTTAGAAACAAATCGAATATCTGGCGAAAACAAATGATTGGCTTCTAGAATGAGCGGAACAAACACATGATAGAGATTTCGCCCAAAGTGTTAGTGGTGGGGCCCACACGGACACGACGATATAGCGGACGTCACGAATGACAAACAAGACGCCCCCGAATCAGCATAGCCAAGGATTCTTTAAGACGCCTCGCGACCATCGTGAATCGACCGTGAATGGGCGGACCACTAGACTTTGAACCCCAATCTCAAATCATACATCCGTCGGAAAGAATATCCCGTAAGCTACTAGAATTCCCACCTATAAACTCCCGAAACTTTCTGGTTATGCAATCTGGTGTTGGGGATACATGGGACACAAAATATATCACCCAAACTAACAATACCTAGATCCAATTGTATCCATCCGTCAACACATAACCAAGAAATCCTCGAAATCGTGGTACCTCGACCTTGAAAAACATCCGTTATACAAGTCATGGCAATACTCCCTTTTCGCCACAAAGATCGGGCTATCGGGTTATCTCACCAACAACGCACAAAAGAGATTTCGATGTCGGCAAAACTCGGGTATTCCGAATCGCAACGATAAAATTGTGACGACAACACCTCGGAGCTCAACTCCCGGGACACCGCCACAACCCCTAAATGTCAGGAGGCACCAAGAACAATGTTCTCGTCACAAAACCATCGGAACGATTCCAAGATACCCACGTGATCCTAAAAATTTTTTTTAGTGAAATTTGAGGAGAGAAGAGTCAAAACTCTACGTCAGGATACCTCACCAGAGCGACGAAGGGACTGGGAAGTAAAAAGAATCCTACTCTCCGATATATGTAATCCTAAGACTCAAAAACATTTTCCATTCTAGACTCAACAACGCCAGCAAACAATCAAGTAGGCGGCTCCTAAGTCAGGGAAGGCTCTGATTACCAACTTGTAACGCCCCTGATGAGGACATCAATACCATTGTTACACCCACAGCCCCTGCTGCTATACATACTGGACCAATTACTCGAGCTCGCGCACGCCAATTGAATTATCAGGTACTTTCGTTTCTTGGTAACGATTCTAATGTTCATGAGAATATGATGCTGCCTAAATTGGATACGTTTGTTTTGCTTACAAATGAAGGGCCTACCATGGACAAGAAAGATGAACCTTGGAGCAAGTTCAAGCATGGAGATGTTGGCATGCTAAGGGGAACAAGAACGGAGTTACAAGTGATGATTCCAGGACTTTGAAGCCACCCTAATGAGTGCATGAGGCCTTGGACGAAATATACAAGATGCCACTTCATAATATTCGTCCATAGGCTATTCTAGGTGCTGCGTCACCTTATTATTGGGCCAGGCCCATGTAATTTCGAAATACTTAAGTATAGGCTGTTTTAGAGTCCGTATGTGTGGGGAAACAAGAGTTAGGGTTGATTTGGACCCTCCACCAAGGGCCACGAAATTCCCCCTCTTCCTCCATATATACAGCCCTTAGGGCACCGTTTAGACCTTGGGTTTTGTTTAGATTAAAAGTTCGCCATAGCTGCAACTTCGCAGCGTTTCGCTTGTGTTCAACGACCGGATAAAGGCGCCACAGAACCCCACCTTGATCAATAAAGCTTTCATCTTATATTCGCAATATCCAGATTGCAATCTCAGTTTCTTGCTTGTTCTTCGTTTGCTCGCAGGAAGCAGACCCTCGTGGTCGTTGATCGTGCTCGGCGTGGTCAATAACCTCTCGGAGTTGGTTTAGCGATTGCTAAGGCGCGACGTCCTCAAGACGTTCAGTAGTCGGATCGTCAAAGTCGACTTCCTCCAAAGCGAAAACCAACATCTCATCGAAAGACGGACACCTTTGCCCTATCAAGTGGTATCAGATTTCCAGGTTGCTCGGTGAGATTTTACAGTTTTTCGTAGTTTAGATCGAGTCTGTTCTTCATACCTATTGTCCACGAAAAAGTCACAAAAAAAAATTAGGGTTAGTTCATCATATCCGAACCAATCTGAGCCTTTGCATAATCTTTTTAGGGTTTTGCTTTGTTGAATTTGCGGTTGCATCGTCGTGTCTAGTTGCTGGTCTTAGCGTCTAGTCTTTTAGAGTTTCGAGTTCTGGTCATAAGTTGTCACGCCGCCACCGCACCATCATCATCGCCCCTGCCACCTACCATCACCGCTTCGAATCCGTATCCATATACCACCACCAATCCGTGTCCATATACCACCACCGATCCATATCCATATACTACCACCGCTACCACCACCGCTGCCATATACCACCACCATATATCCACCACCAATCCGAAGTTCCTTGCATATTAGGGTTGTTTTGAGATCCATCTAGTTTCCGATTCGTGTTTCCTTGCCGAGTAGGTTTCGAAAAAAAAGAGTCCTGAAACCACCTCCGTTTAGGCCCAAAATTTTCCAAAACGCACTTGTCAAAAAATTTTTCGCTATCCTATTTTAGGTGTTTCTAAGTGGATTGAGACGATCGCCGTTATAGAAAGTTTTTTGACCCGCTTCAGTTTTTGGGTCCGGCAATCAAAAAAAAATTTTTTTTGGTCGAAAAAATTTCGTGCCCATCTGTCGGTTTGACACAGGAAGAGTTTTGAGACACTCGCCATTATAGTGATTTTTCAAAAAAAAAAAAAAAAAGAGCAAAAAAAAAAAAAAAGCAAAAAAAAAAAAAGAAGAGCGAAAAAAAATTCCAGAGTGTGCTTTTCCGTTGTTTCCGTGCAGCGCCGTGATTTTGTTAGTGTTCTAGGCTCGTCTCTAGCACGGTCTAGCCTAGGACCCAAGACAAGACCGTCGTTGAGCGTTTATTCAACTTTGCATCTCGAATTGATTATTGCTGACCCTTTTGCTACCATATTATAAGCCTTCCCAGCTCCACATACATCTACATCGTGCGCTTGACTCTCCCCGTAATCGCTCTATCCAAGCTTTGAGAGTTTTGACTACATCGGTTGCCGATCACCGCTTTCTTCTTGCTGGGTAAGAACTGGTAAGAATTTGAGATTTGCTCGACGGATTTGTGATCGCCCACCACACCACCACCACCACTTCCTAGTAGTCCGTCAATCATATTCTTGTGTGTTTCTATTGCTGCTAACCATGGCAGGATCACAAGCCGATTTAGACCGACCGGGAGAACATGACAAACAAAGCGCTACATGATAAGTTTCAACAAATGATGAGTGGGCAGGTGGACGATGTGCTAAATAGATTTGAAGAGGCCATGGAGAAGATAGATGGCATTGAGAAGGCGTTCAAACAAAGCTCGATAACAAGTTTAATGAATTGCTGCGCGTCTACCACCACCACCACGGCTGCACCTAACGCACCTCTACTACAACAACACGGACTACCTCCACATCGTGAAACAGCCCTCCGCCCGAGCTTCCGTGTCCCTCTTCACTGGCCAAGCTGCTGGTGCTGCTGTTGATACTTCGTGGCTCCTGCTGCTGCGGCGGGGAGGATGATTATGTAAGAGCTTACGAGGATGAGGTTGATCAACATCGAACTACGTGCAACCACCAGCACCACAACCACCAGGTCGCCCACATGCAAATAATGGCAATGTTGGGCTCCCCTTCAGTACGAGATCATGACCATCTCCCTAAACTGAAATTGAATATTCCACCATTTGAGGGTAGATATGTTCTGATATATATCTTACTTGGGAGTTAGAAACTGAACAACGATTTACATGTTTACAATATCCCGAGGAGAGACGTGTTCTGCTGCATTGTTTGTGCTTTCACTAGCTTTGCATGTGTTTGGTGGTCGAACATTGTAGATTATATCCTGTTCCGCTACTTGGGCTGCTTTGAAAACTGCTATGCGTACTCGTTGGGTTCCACCATATTATCAGCGTGAATTACTTCAAAAATTGCAGCGCTTAAGACAAGGAAAAATTCGGTAGAAGAATATTATCGGGAATTACAAACTGGCTTGATTAGATGTGGTATTGTTGAGGAGAATGAAGCTATGCTTGCACGTTTTCGGGTGGATTAAATAGAGAGATTCAGACCATTCTAGACTACAAGGATTATAATAATATCACTCGATTATTCCATCTTGCTTGTAAAGCTGAGCGTGAAGTGCAGGATCGATGAGGCCTTGGCGCGGACTAACTTTTTCGCAGGTCGACCTTCATCATGGACACCACGTGCATCATCTACTTCCACACGTTCTACTACACGGCACCTCCGTCGGCTGCCACCTCCAACCGTGATACAAGAAAGCAGGCACAACCACCACTATCTCGCCAAGAGTACACTGCTTTGGGCCTACAGAGCTCTTCTTCTTCCATGGCGTCAACAGGGCACACAAGTGATATTATTTGTCGTCGTTGTAAGGGAAGAGGACATTTTTGAGAGAATGCCAATCTCAGCGTGTGATGATTGCTAACGAGGATGGTGGGTATGAGTCCGCTAGTGACTATGATGAAGAGACTTTGGCTCTTATTACACATGAAGAACACGGTGGAGATGATTACGATCCGAGGCGCAATACATGGCTGCTTTGAAGATGCCGACAGGTATGAATGTTTAGTTGCTCAACGTGTTTTGAGTGTGCAGGTTACACAAGCTGAGCAAAATCAGAGGCATAACTTGTTCCATACAAAGGAGTTGTGAAGGAACGTTCTATTAGCGTCATCATAGATGGAGGGAGCTGCAACAACTTGGCTAGCATGGATATGGTGGAGAAGCTTTCTCTCACCACAAGACCACATCCACATCCTTACTACATCCAATGGTTCAACAACAGCGGCAAGGTTAAGGTAACACGATTGTTCGTGTGCATTTTAGTATCTCTACATATGCTGATTATGTTGATTGTGATGTGGTACCTATGCAAGCATGTTCCTTATTACTTGGTAGACCATGGCAATTTGATAAAAATTCTGTACACCATGGTAGAAACAATCAGTATACTCTTGTTCACAAGGATAAAAATATTACTTTGCTTCCTATGACTCTGATTCCATTTTGAAAGATGATATTAATAGAGCTAATAAAGCAAAACAGGAGAAAATAAGAGTGAAAATCAGATTGTGGCAAAAGAATTTGAGCAACAAATGAAGCCTAATAATAAACCATCTAATGTTGCTTCTGAAATTAAACTGAAAAGTGCATGTTTATTTGCCACCAAATCTGATATTGATGAGCTAGATTCTAGCAAATCTGTTTGCTATGCTTTTGTGTGCAAAGAGGCATTATTTTCATTCGAGGGCGTGCCTTCCTCTTTGCCCCTGCTATCACTAACATTTTGCGGGAGTTCACGACGTCTTCCCACAAGATGTGCCACCGGATTACCACCTATTCGAGGGATTGAGCATCAAATTGACTTAATTCCGGTGCATCGCTACCCAACCGTGCACCATACCGTACCAATCCAGAGGAGACGAAGGAGATTATCGTCAAGTACAGGAGCTGCTCGACAAAGGTTATATACGCCGAATCTCTTAGTCCTTGTGCTGTTCCTATTATACTAGTGCCTAAAAAGGATGGTACGTCGGCGATGTGTGTTGATTGTAGAGGCATTAATAATATTACTATTCGTTATCGTCATCCTATTCCTAGGCTAGATGATATGCTTGATGAATTAAGTGGCTCTACAATATTCTCCAAAGTTGATTTGCGTAGTGGATACCATCAAATTCGTATGAAATTGGGAGATGAATGGAAAACAGCATTTAAAACTAAGTTTGGATTATATGAGTGGTTAGTCATGCCTTTTGGGTTAACTAATGCACCTAGTACTTTCATGAGATTAATGAACGAAGTTTTACGTGCTTTCATTGGACGATTTGTGGTAGTTTACTTTGATGATATACTGATTTATAGCAAATCTTTGGAAGAACATTTGGAACATTTACGTGTTGTTTTTAATGCTCTCGTGATGCACGCTTGTTTGGTAACCTTGGGAAGTGCACCTTTTGCACCGACCGAGTATCTTTTCTTGGCTATGTTGTTACTCCACGTGGAATTGAAGTTGATAAAGCCAAGATTGAAGCTATTGAGAGTTGGCCGCAGCCCAAAACGGTCACACAAGTGAGGAGTTTTCTTGGACTCGCTGGTTTCTATAGGCGTTTGTGAGAGACTTTAGCACCATTGCTGCACCTCTCAATGAGCTTACAAAGAAGGATGTGCCTTTTGTTTGGGGTACCGCTTACGGAAGAAGCCTTCACGGTATTGAAAGATAAGTTGACACATGCTCCTTTACTCCAACTTCCCGACTTTAATAAGACTTTTGAGCTTGAATGTGATGCTAGTGGAATTGGATTAGGAGGTGTGTTATTACAAGATGGCAAACCTGTTGCATACTTTTCGAAAAATTGAGTGGGCCTAGTCTGAACTATTCTACTTATGACAAAGAATTATATGCTCTTGTTCGGACTTTAGAGACATGGCAACATTATTTATGGCCCAAAGAATTTGTTATACATTCGATCATGAATCTTTGAAACATATTAAAAGTCAAGCTAAACTGAATCGTAGACATGCTAAATGGGTTGAATTCATTGAGACTTTCCTTATGTCATTAAACACAAGAAGGGTAAAGAAAATGTTATTGCTGATGCTTTGTCTCGTCGATATACTATGCTTTCACAACTTGACTTCAAAATATTTGGTTTGGAGACCATCAAAGATCAATATGTGCATGATGCTGATTTTAAAGATGTAATGCAGAATTGTAAAGAGGGAAGAACATGGAACAAGTTCGTTATTAATGATGGTTTTGTGTTCCGTGCTAACAAGCTATGCATTCCTGCTAGCTCTGTTAGTCTTTTGTTGTTGCAGGAGGCGATGGAGGAGGATTAATGGGACACTTTGGCGTGAAGAAGACGGAGGATATACTTGCTACACATTTCTTTTGGCCAAAGATGAGACGGATGTTGAGCGTTTTGTAGCTCGCTGCACTACATGTCAAAAAGCTAAGTCACGACTCAATCCTCATGGTTTATATATGCCTTTGCTGTGCCTAGTGTTCCTTGGGAGGATATATCTATGGACTTTACCTCGAACAAAGAAGGGAGGATAGCATATTTGTTGTCGTGGATAGATTCTCGAAAATGGCACACTTTATACCATGTCATAAAAGCGATGATCTTTGTTAATGTTGCTGATTTGTTCTTTCGTGAAATTATTCGCTTGCATGGTGTGCCAAATACTATTGTTTCAGATCGTGATACTAAATTTCTTAGCCACTTTTGGAGATGTTTATGGGCTAAGTTGGGGACTAAACTGCTTTTTAGTACTACTTGTCACCCCAAACCGATGGACAAACTGAAGTAGTCAATAGAACATTGTCTACTATGCTTAGGGCTGTTTTGAAGAATAATAAGAAAATGTGGGAAGAATGCTTGCCTCATATTGAATTTGCTTATAATCGTTCATTGCATTCTACAACTAAGATGTGCCCTTTTGAAATTGTGTATGGCTTCCTACCTCGTGCACCTATTGATTTGTTGCCTCTTCCATCTTTGGAGAAGGTTAATTTTGATGCTAAAGAACGTGCTGAATTGATTTTAAAATGCATGAGTTAACTAAGGAAAACATTGAGCGTATGAATGCTAAATATAAACTTCTTTGGAGATAAGGGTAGAAAACATGTTGTCTTTGCACTGGAGATCTTGTTTGGTTACATTTGCGTAAGGATAGGTTTCCTAATTTGCGCAAATCAAAGCTAATGCCACGTCTTGATGGTCCATTTAAGGTGTTAGAGAAAATAAATGATAATGCATATAAACTTGAGTTGCCTGCAGATTTTGGGGTTAGTCCCACTTTTAACATTGCAGATTTGAAGCCTTATTTGGGTGAGGAAGATGAGCTTCCGTCGAGGACGACTTCATTTCAAGAAGGGGAGGATGATGAGGACATCAATACCTTTGTTACACCCACAGCCCCTGCTGCTATACATCTTGGACCAATTACTAGAGCTCGCGACGCCAATTGAATTATCGGTACTTTCGTTTCTTGGTAACGATTCCAATGTTCATGAGAATATGATGCTGCCTAAATTGGATACATTTGTTTTGCTTACAAATGAAGGGCCTACCATGGACAAGAAAGATGAACCTTGGAGCAAGTTCAAGCATGGAGATGTTGGCATGCAAGGGGAACAAGAACGGAGTTACAAGTGATGATTCCAGGACTTTGAAGCCACCCTAATGAGTGCATGAGGCCTTGGACGAAATATACAAGATGCCACTTCATAATATTCGTCCATAGGCTATTCTAGGTGCTGCGTCACCTTATTATTGGGCCAGGCCCATGTAATTTCGAAATACTTAAGTATAGGCTGTTTTAGAGTCCGTATGTGTGGGGAAACAAGAGTTAGGGTTGATTTGGACCCCTCCACCAAGGGCCACGAAATTCCCCCTCTTCCTCCATATATACAGCCCTTAGGGCACCGTTTAGACCTTGGGTTTTGTTTAGATTAAAAGTTCGCCATAGCTGCAACCAGCATTTCGCGTTTGTGTTCAACGACCGGACAAAGGCGTCACGTAACCCCACCTTGATTAATAAAGCTTTCATCTTATATTCGCAATATCCAGATTGCAATCTCAGTTTCTTGCTTGTTCTTCGTTTGCTCGCAGGAAACAGGCCCTCGTGGTCGTTGATCGTGCTCGGCGTGGTCAATAACCCTCGGAAGTTGGTTTAGCGATTGCTAAGGCGCGACGTCTCGCACGATCGTAGTCGGATCGTCAAGGTCGACTCCCACAGAAACGATAGCCACCATCTCATCGAAACATCGGGACACCTTTGCCTCTATCACTAGATGATATGCTTGATGAATTGAGTGGCTCTACAATATTCTCCAAAGTTGATTTGCGTAGTGGATACCATCAAATTCGTATGAAATTGGGAGATGAATGGAAAACAGCATTTAAAACTAAGTTTGGATTATATGAGTGGTTAGTCATGCCTTTTGGGTTAACTAATGCACCTAGTACTTTCATGAGATTAATGAACGAAGTTTTACGTGCTTTCATTGGACGATTTGTGGTAGTTTACTTTGATGATATACTGATTTATAGCAAATCTTTGGAAGAACATTTGGAACATTTACGTGCTGTTTTTAATGCTCTACGTGATGCACGTTTGTTTGGTAACCTTGGGAAGTGCACCTTTTGCACCGATTCGAGTATCTTTTCTTGGCTATGTTGTTACTCCACAGGAATTGAAGTTGATAAAGCCAAGATTGAAGCTATTGAGAGTTGGCCGCAGCCCAAAACGGTCACACAAGTGAGGAGTTTTCTTGGACTCGCTGGTTTCTATAGGCGTTTTGTGAGAGACTTTAGCACCATTGCTGCACCTCTCAATGAGCTTACAAAGAAGGATGTGCCTTTTGTTTGGGGTACCGCACAGGAAGAAGCCTTCACGGTATTGAAAGATAAGTTGACACATGCTCCTTTACTCCAACTTCCGACTTTAATAAGACTTTTGAGCTTGAATGTGATGCTAGTGGAATTGGATTAGGAGGTGTGTTATTACAAGATGGCAAACCTGTTGCATACTTTTACGAAAAATTGAGTGGGCCTAGTCTGAACTATTCTACTTATGACAAAGAATTATATGCTCTTGTTAGGACTTTAGAGACATGGCAACATTATTTATGGCCCAAAGAATTTGTTATACATTCTGATCATGAATCTTTGAAACATATTAAAAGTCAAGCTAAACTGAATCGTAGACATGCTAAATGGGTTGAATTCATTGAGACTTTCCCTTATGTCATTAAACACAAGAAGGGTAAAGAAAATGTTATTGCCGATGCTTTGTCTCGTCAGCTATACTATGCTTTCACAACTTGACTTCAAAATATTTGGTTTGGAGACCATCAAAGATCAATATGTGCATGATGCTGATTTTAAAGATGTAATGCAGAATTGTAAAGAAGGAAGAACATGGAACAAGTTCGTTATTAATGATGGTTTTGTGTTCGTGCTAACAAGCTATGCATTCCTGCTAGCTCTGTTCGTCTTTTGTTGTTGCAGGAGGCGCATGGAGGAGGATTAATGGGACACTTTGGCGTCAAGAAGACGGAGGATATACTTGCTACACATTTCTTTTGGCCAAAGATGAGACGGGATGTTGAGCGTTTTGTTGCTCGCTGCACTACATGTCAAAAAGCTAAGTCACGACTCAATCCTCATGGTTTATATATGCCTTTGCCTGTGCCTAGTGTTCCTTGGGAGGATATATCTATGGACTTTGTTTTAGGTTTACCTCGAACAAAGAAGGGGAGGGATAGCATATTTGTTGTCGTGGATAGATTCTCGAAAATGGCACACTTTATACCATGTCATAAAAGCGATGATCTTTGTTAATGTTGCTGATTTGTTCTTTCGTGAAATTATTCGCTTGCATGGTGTGCCAAATACTATTGTTTCAGATCGTGATACTAAATTTCTTAGCCACTTTTGGAGATGTTTATGGGCTAAGTTGGGGACTAAACTGCTTTTAGTACTACTTGTCACCCCAAACCGATGGACAAACTGAAGTAGTCAATAGAACATTGTCTACTATGCTTAGGGCTGTTTTGAAGAATAATAAGAAAATGTGGGAAGAATGCTTGCCTCATATTGAATTTGCTTATAATCGTTCATTGCATTCTACTACTAAGATGTGCCCTTTTGAAATTGTGTATGGCTTCCTACCTCGTGCACCTATTGATTTGTTGCCTCTTCCATCTTCGGAGAAGGTTAATTTTGATGCTAAAGAACGTGCTGAATTGATTGTAAAATGCATGAGATAACTAAGGAAAACATTGAGCGTATGAATGCTAAATATAAACATCTTTGGAGATAAGGGTAGAAAACATGTTGTCTTTGCACCTGGAGATCTTGTTTGGTTACATTTGCGTAAGGATAGGTTTCCTAATTTGCGCAAATCAAAGCTAATGCCACGTGTTGATGGTCCATTTAAGGTGTTAGAGAAAATAAATGATAATGCATATAAACTTGAGCTGCCTGCAGATTTTGGGGTTAGTCCCACTTTTAACATTGCAGATTTGAAGCCTTATTTGGGTGAGGAATATGAGCTTCCGTCGAGGACGACTTCATTTCAAGAAGGGGAGGATGATGAGGACATCAATACCATTGTTACACCCACATCCCCTGCTGCTATACATCTTGGACCAATTACTCGAGCTCGCAAGACGCCAATTGAATTATCGGTACTTTCGTTTCTTGGTAACGATTCTAATGTTCATGAGAATATGATGCTGCCTAAATTGGATACGTTTGTTTTGCTTACAAATGAAGGGCCTACCATGGACAAGAAAGATGAACCTTGGAGCAAGTTCAAGCATGGAGATGTTGGCATGCAAGGGGAACAAGAACGGAGTTACAAGTGATGATTCCAGGACTTTGAAGCCACCCTAATGTGTGCATGAGGCCTTGGACGAAATATACAAGATGCCACTTCATAATATTCGTCCATAGGCTATTCTAGGTGCTGCGTCACCTTATTATTGGGCCAGGCCCATGTAATTTCGAAATACTTAAGTATAGGCTGTTTTAGAGTCCGTGTGTGGGGAAACAAGAGTTAGGGTTGATTTGGACCCCTCCACCAAGGGCCACGAAATTCCCCTCTTCCTCCATATATACAGCCCTTAGGGCACCGTTTAGACCTTGGGTTTTGTTTAGATTAAAAGTTCGCCATAGCTGCAACTTCGCTGTGCCGTTTGTGTTCAACGACCGGACAAAGGCGCCACAGAACCCCACCTTGATCAATAAAGCTTTCATCTTATATTCGCAATATCCAGATTGCAATCTCAGTTTCTTGCTTGTTCTTCGTTTGCTCGCAGGAAAGCAGACCCTCGTGGTCAGAGTTGATCGTGCTCGGCGTGGTCAATAACCTCTCGGAGTTGGTTTAGCGATTGCTAAGGCGCGACGTCCTCGCACGTTCGTAGTCGGATCGTCAAAGTCGACTTCCTCCAAAGCGAAAACCAACATCTCATCGAAAGACGGGACACCTTTGCCCCTATCAGCCCCCGATGCGGCTATATCTCCCACGTGTCGAGGCACGACTTAGAGACATAACCGCATTGAAAGCAATGTCGCAAGTGAGGTAATCTTCACACAACCCATGTAATAAATAAGGGAAAGAGATACATAGTTGGCTTACAGTCGCCACTTCACACAATACATAAATAAACATCCATCATTCAGAGTACACTCAAGGTCCGACTACGGAACCAAAATAAAAGAAGATACCCCAAATGCTACACAGATCCCCGAATCGTCCCAACTGGGCACCACTACTGATCATCAGGAAAAGACACATAGTAACAACCACGTTCCTCGTCGAACTCCCACTTGAGCTCGGTTGAGTCACCTGCACTGGCCTCATCGGAACCTGCAACTGTTTGGAAGTATCTGTGAGTCACGGGGACTCAGCAATCTCACACCCGCGAGATCAAGACTATTTAAGCTTATAGGAAAGACAGGATAGTAAAGTGGAGCTGCAGCAAGCGACTAGCATATATGGTGGCTACATCGCAAAAGAGAGCGAGAAGAGAAGCGAAGCACGGTCGTGAAACTAGTAGCGATCAAGAAGTGATCCTGAACTACTTACGTCAGACATAACTCCAACACCGTGTTCACTTCCTTGGACTCCACCGAGAAGAGACCATCACGGTTACACACGCGGTTGATGTGTATTTTATATTAGATCAACTTCGGGTTTTCTACAACCGGACATTAACAAATTCCCATCTGCCTCATAACCATGGCACGGCTTTGAAAGATATTACCTGCAGGGTGTCCCAACTTAGCCCATTATAAGCTCTCACGGTCGTGAAGGATATTCCTTCTACCGGGAAGACCCGATCAATCTCGGAATCCCGGACTACAAGACATTTCGACAGCAATAAAACAAGACCAGCAAAACCACCCGACTGTGCCGACAAATCCCGATAGGAGCTGCACATATCTCGTTCTCAGGGCACACCGGATAGGTCAGCCTACGAGTAAAACCAGCCCTCGAGTTGCCCGTGGTGGCCCCTGCGATCTGCCGGTTCGGGCCAAGACTCGAAGGAGCACTGGTCCGGGGGGGTTAAAATAAAGATGACCCTCGGGCTCGCGAAAACCCGGGGGAAAAGGCTTAGGTGGCAAATGGTAAAACCAATGTTGGACCTTGCTAGACGAGTCTTATTCAAAGCGAACTGTCAAGGGGGTCCCATAAATCACCCAACCGTGTAAGGAACGTGAAATCAAGGAACATAACACCGGTATGACGGAAACTAGGGTGGCAAGAGTGGAACAAAACACCAGGCATAAGGCCGAGCCTTCCACCCTTTACCAAGTATATAGATGTGTTAAACATAGCAGATATATATATTGTGATATCCCCAACAAGTAAACATGTTCCAACAAGGAACAACATCTCCATGTTCCAACAAGGAACAACCTTCAGCTTCACCTGCAACTAGCAACGCTATAAGAGGGCTGAGCAAAGCGGTAACATAGCCAATCAACGGTTTGCTAGGAAAAGGATGGTTAGGGGCTGACATGGCAACATGGGTGGCATGATATAGCAAGTGGTAGGCATCGCAGCATAGGCATAGCAAAAGAGCGAGCAACTAGCATAGCAAAGATAGAAGTGATTTCGAGGGTATGGTCATCTTGCCTGCAATGTTCTCAGAGTTGTCGAAAGCTTGATCCTCGAAAACGTTCTCAACAGGTTCCTCGTTCACGTACTCGTCTCCCGACTCTACCCAAAGCAACAACACAAACAAAGGAACCACAATAAATCACGGTGCAATGCACAATCAACAAGATGCAAAACATGACATGATATGCGAGATGTGATATGCAATGCGTACAAATGCGCCGGAAGGTAAATGATGAACCAGGCATCAACTTGGCAACCCAAGTATGCCACTGGAAAGATGAGATGATTTCGGTTGAAATCGATATAAAGATCACCGGAATCGGATGCACGGTTTGGAAATGACAAGCAAAACAAGAATGGCGCAAATCTGCCATTAACAGCATGATGCCACTTAGCAAGCAACAATTAATTAAGCTACTGCACCCAAACGTACCAACAAAGTATATGGCAGTGATCTACACAAGATGCTCGACAAAAGATGAGCACTGAGCTACGGCTAGTTCACATCATAACAGGTTCAAACAAGCATGGCAAAAGTGCACAAAATATCAGGCTGGACATGGCAAAAACAGCATCAGGTTGCAATGTTCAGAGCAGCAAAACTACATGCTACAGGAACTTAAAACAGCATGAATCTACTCAAAGTATAGATCAAAAGTCCCTTACTGACCATAAGCCAAAAAGGATCATAAAATATAGTAACACCCATGTCAATATTGAAAGTTTAGTTATGATTCAGCAACATGGCATGTCAAAACTGATAACAGTAGGCATGTTTATAAGCTCAATGCACTCGCTACAGAGCCTTAAATGATAAACTAAGCATACATACATCAAGAAGACATGGCATAGAAGACATACATGGCAAGAACAATACCATAGCATAAATGGGTCAACCACAACAACCTAGGCAAAATTGAATAACATGTATACAATCTGCCAGGAAACATTTGATAGCAAAAGTAGAGCTCGATTGACTCAAGCTATGGCACTCCATAATTTCAAAAAAAGGCATGGATGGATAGAGCAAGACATGTTTTACAAAACATCCTTACTGAAGTATCTCAAAATATGCATGGATCTCTCGGTAGCATCAAGTTAACATGGCATCAAAATCAGGTAAAACAGAGCTGAAAACAGCAACATCAGGACACCTACTTTGCATGCTTGTGCTAGTCACCACATAGATCACAAAAATACATGGCATACACCCCTGGAAAGATGGCATGGCATATTTCAAAACACATGTAGGACTCAAATTCATAGGGTGCACACATTAAACATGGCAAAAATAACAATAGTGCATGTTCTGATAAAAATCAGAAACTAACATCACATAGCACTCTTCCAACAGCATTTCGGGCATCAAGATGGGCTCAAATGAAAATGATTCAATGAGATGAAATGATCTACTCTTCGAGGCGAACATTTTGACATATTATACGCGCAAAATGAACCTACAGATGCAAAGTTACACTACCGAGAAAATGCAACAAAATCATAGATATGAAAAAGACAGAGAAAAATGAGGGGGAAGAGAGGTCAACGGGCGCGGGAACCGAGATCGGATCGGGGCCCGACCCGATCGGATCTGGCGACGGCGGTGGAGGAGCTCGCCGGAGGAGGTGGCCGGGTCGGGCGCCGCCGGAGGGGCGGTGGCCGGCGGGGGCCGGAGCAATGGCCGGGCGAGGCGCGGGTCGGGCGGGCGAGGGGAGGCTGTGGCGGTGGGAGCCGGCCGTGGCGGGCGGCGGCGATCGGCCGGGCGGCCGAGGTGGCGGCGGAGGGCGGCGGGCGAAGCGGCGGGCGGGCGGCGCTGGGCGGGCGGCGGCGGCGGGCGCGGCGCTGGCGCGTCGCCCGGAGGGTGGCCTGGCCCCGCTGGGTGCTGGTGGCGATGGGCGCCCGGCGGCTGACGTGGCAGCCTGCGATTGGCCGGGCGGCGACGGGCGGTCCGTCTGCTCGCCGGACGTGTCGGCGGCGCGGAGGGGGAAATTTGCTAGGGTTTCGGGGGGATGATCCGGGATTTGGACGGGGGAGATGTTTAAATAGGCATAGAGGGAGCTAGGAGAGTCCAAATGAGGTGTAGTTTTCGCCCACACGATCGTGATCGAACGACGGAGAGCACGGGAGTGACTTAGATGGGTTATTGGGCTATTTTGAAGGGGTGTTGGGCTGCAACTTAAAAGAGGCCTTTGCGAGAGTGCGGTTAACCGTTGGAGTACCAAACGAGCTCCAAATGACCCGAAACTTGACCGGTGGTCTACGGGTGGTATACCAAGGCCACTAGACAAACCTCGGTCCATTTCGAGAAGGTTTAATACCCGCACACGGAAAAAACGTAAAAGGGGCCGCCGGGGGAGATAGGAGTGCCGGATTGCAAAACGGACAACGGGAAAAATGCTCGGAATCATGAGACGAACACGTATGCAAATGCGATGCACATGATGACATGAAAAAAATGCAAGACATGGACAAAATGCAAAATGAAGAAAACCCAACCACGGAGGGAATATCATATAACAATGCCGAAAATGGCAAGAGTTGGAGTTACAAATATGGAAAGTTACTTCCGGGGTGTTACAATAGCATACATACCATATCATCGTGGTGCATATCTTGGTATCATCATACTTGTGTCACCAGTTTGTTCCCGCATATACACAATTGCTATCTTGGTTTGTGCATTGTGCAAAAGTGGCCATATAAAAAAAGAATAAGCTTTTAAGCAAAGAAAAAGAGAGAGCAAAGAGATTGTAAGCAAGTGCCATAGCATCATACCACATTGCACATAAGATTGTCATATCCGATCATCTTGGATCATGTTGAGAGAAACACCGGGAACCATACATACATAGCATACTTGGGATAGAAAGTTCATCCATTTTGCATCTTATAGGTTGTGCACAAGTGTCGTATCTGCCTATTGAGCAATCGTGCTAGCGTCTCTCTTGAGTTGTGCAACACGAGCGTTTTGGTGGATTCCACATTTTGAGCTAATTCCTTGGTTGCACGGCCCCATTTATCTATCCGTGTGTGTGTTTCCGTGTGCCATTCTTTGCTATTGGTCTACTTGTTTCACTTGCGAATTTGTGAATATCTTTCAATATAATTGACTCTTGCTAACATTTTTGCATCAAGTTTTTGTGCCACTATCCTCACCGAGCTCCACCATAAGCTTTACTTGTGTAGGTGTGAGAAACCGACAAGAATTGGTACCAATTGTGCTATTTCCTTGTTACACATTGAGTGATCATTGATCCATCTTCAACATCAGTCAAGGTACATTTGGTATAAGTTCTTCTCTTTCTCCCACTCATATTTGCTCGAGTCTTGTGATGGATAGGCAAGGCATTTCATCTCCGGTCTTCCACAACAACGACGGCGTGAACAACTACATCACCAAAGCGTCCATCTTCGATCTACAATGACAAATGCAAGGCGCACATTCAAGATTGCGAGAGCGCATCGAGAACATCTCCATTGACATTCGTCACTCCGAAGCAATCAAAAGGGACTACATCGACAAGAAGCTTTCCGCACATAAAGAGGAGCAAGATGCAAGGATGGAGGAGATTAGAGCCTTGATCAAGTCTTCTTCCCCTTCGTCATCTTCAAGGCCGCGACATTCAAGCCTCAAGTCTTCGGAGCGCGAAAAGGATGCAAGCGCAACTCGTCCACGTCCACATCTTCGTGATGACCACCATCACAATCGTGATCACCATCATCATGAAGGGCAAGTCACCTCCAAGCAACATGTGCACGACGACAATGAACGACATCTACTACGAGCTCAAGAATGACAACGACATCATCATCATGAAGATGCTCCACAAGCGCCAACGTACAAGTCCCAACAAGCACTACTTCATGCCAAGTCCAAGCTTCATGAGCACAAAAGAAGACCACGAGACGACCACCACAAAGACGGAGCTACGGCTACAAAAACCACTTCGGCATCTTCGCCAAGTGCTAGCAAGGCATCTTCGCCTTTGGACATACGACATCTTTTCCTACTTCCCACGTGTACGCCTACATCGACTTCATCAAGTCCAAGGCGACTACCTACGAGCGAGGGTGACACTTCCATCTTCGGAAGCCCCCCAAGGAAGATGGCCGAGCATGGGAAACTCCCTTCGGTCATGGAGACGAGCTACGAGGTGCCACATCATATGGGCCTCCCACACCAAGACGGTGACAAGAAGGTCGAGCAAGGGCCATCCCCTTCGACCACGGCGATAGGAATTGAGCATGGAGACATTTTGATGCGGAGCATCCTTCGATCATCCCCATGGACCTTCCGTCGCCTCACCAAGCTCCAAAAGGACCCATGACGAGAGCACGAGCTCGAGCTCTCGAGACCGAGGTGACTTCTCTCCTTAGTGAAATATCATATGACCCTCTCGAGACATGGCTACTACCTCAATCCGGAATGTTGTGCATGCTTAGGTACCAAGGAACCAACCTAGGAGAAGCTACAGCTCAAGATGGACACCAAGATCAAGAGGAAGAACTGCAGAGTCCAGCGGGGAGCGGTACTACCGCTCAAGCCAAGCGGTACTACCGCTGGGAGCCAAGCGGTACTACCGCTCTCCACCGGCCTACTTCCGCAAAACCCGACACACTCCAGAATCGAGCAGCGTCGAGCGGTACTACCGCTCAAGATAAGCAAGTATTACCGCTGAAAGCGGTACTATCGCCACAAAGCGGTACTACCGCTGAAAGCGGTACTACCGCCATGAAGCAACGGTACTACCGCCCTGCCTGCGTGCAGCGTTTCGGGCCGAGGCCCATGTACTCGTTTCGCCCCCAACTTACCCCTTGGAGGTCCTAGACTATAAATAGACCTTCCCCTCATCCTTTCTAGGGTTAGCTTTGGATTTGCTCATATTTCGGTGTGAGAGCCTTTGCTCATCCACTTGGCTACTTCTCCTTCGAGATCAGGACCTCTACGGAGAAGATCCCCCAAGCGGATTCAAGACCCCTCCTAGGGTGGACCCCATCAAGACCTCCTCATGGAGAAGAACGGCTACCCTTGTATCTTTCCTTTGTTGATCTCGGATCTTGTATCACTTTATGCATTCGATAATCTAGCACTTGTGTGATCGTTTTCTTGTCGGTTGAGTGATCTCTCTCGTTCTCCCGTGTTTTCCCTCGTGTTCTTCCGCTCGTTCTTCGTGTTCCTCGAGGGATTCTCTCCAAGCGTGAAAGATCGCCCACGAGGGTACCGCCCTACATCATCATGGTATCATGAGCCACGTTGATCACGTTATTGGAGCCCCTACCCTCTTTTTCTAGCTTGATTTTGTTGTTTTGTCCTAATTCAAAATTCCCACAAAAATAGCCCCAAATTTTTTTGTGATTTGTTAGTGTGATGAAATTTTGTTGATTTTGATCCGTGGATTTGCTTGGTTTCGAGTCGATCTAGCATCTCCCCAAGTTTCACCTCTTTCCATCCACAAAATCCATCGAATTTTGACCCCGAAATCACCCATTTCCGCCCCAAAATCGCGCAACGAGTCGAGCAGTCGAGAAAATCCCGACTCGAGCGGTACTACCGCCCTCCTAGCGGTACTACCGCTGTGAGCGGTACTACCGCCCTCCTAGCGGTACTACCGCTGAGCACGGCACTTCCGCCAGCCCCCGTTCAGCCTAAATAGTCGAAAAATCCCGACACGAGCGGTACTACCGCCCGTTCCAAGCGGTACTACCGCTTACGAGCGGTACTACCGCCCTACCTAGCGGTACTACCGCCCTGGCCAATTTCAGCCTTCCGACTTTCACCATTTTCATCGTAACTTTTCACTCCGAACTCCGATTTGAGTGTTCTTTGGCTCGTTTTGAAGCTATCGACGTGCCCGAGGTCCTCACCTTGGTTTCACCACCTTTTGACACCATCAAATTTTCCGAACATCGGCATCTTTGCCTAGGGCTTAAACCACATCATCCGCTATACCACCTCCACTTTCCGCTACCACATTTTCGCTTTTGGTCTTTGAGAATTTGAGTTGTGGTTCCCGTGTCCTATTGTGTTTCGGCTATATAGGTACGGTTCGACGTCAACATCACCACCACTCATCTTCGCCAAGGACTCATCATCGTCAAGGACGGTAACCTCGACGACATCTTTGTCATCTCTCGCAATTGCATTGATAACCACATAGCCTTACTTTTGCGTTGCTTACCCATCGAGACTAGCCATTGAGTATTGCCGGCAACGTGACTTGTGCACCTTAGTGATCATACTCCATAGCATACATAGCATACCATAGTGGTGCATATCTTGAGATCAACTTGTGTGTCACAATGTTGTCATCGCATACACAATTGCTATCTTGGTTCGTGAAGTTTGCATAAGAAAAGAGCTCAAAAGTGAAAGAGCCACCCAAGCTTTTAAGCAAAGAGGAAAGATAAGCAAAGAGCTTATAAGCAAGAACCATAGCATCATACAACATTAAGATTGTCATATCCGATCATCTTGGATCATAGCATCAAATATCATACATATAGCATACTTGGGATAGAGATCGTTGCATTTTTGCCTAATAGGTTGTGCACAAGTTCGCAGATCCGCCTTTTGTGCAATCGTGCTAGCGTCTCTCTAGTATTGTGCAACAAGAGCATTCTCGTGGTTTCCACATTTTGGCTCACTTTTGGTTTGCACAATCCCACTTATCTATTTGCGTGTGTGTTTCCGTGTACCACTACTTGCTTGGTCTACTTGTTACATTTGCGAATTTGCGAATCTTATTCAACTTTATTGAGTCTCACTTACAATTGCATCAAATTTTGTGCCACCATCCTAACCGAGCTCCACCATAAGCTTTTATTTGTGTAGGTGTGAGAACCGACAAGAATCGGTACCAAGAGTGCTATTTCATTGTCCGCATTTGAGTGAACTTGATTCATTTTCAACATCGGTCAAAGGTACATTGGTATAAGTTCTTTCCGCTCTACCACTCACATCTTGCTTGGAATGATGGATAGGCCAAGTTCTTCTACCAACCCACTCTTCATCGAGCAAGACGACGACATGTCCTCACACGTCACCAAGAGCCACCTCTTTGGTGCACAACGAGCGTTGCACCAAGAACAACAAGCAATGAGCGATCAGATCGACAACCTCGCCACCGACTTGCGACTCTCCGAGCAACGACAAGAGACTACTTCGACAACAAGTTCGAGGCTCACAAGGAAGAGAATGATGCAAGAATGGACGAGATCCGCGCGTTGATGAGAAAACGGCATCATTCCACTTCTTCATCATCAAGACGGAGCCGCCGAGTCGACATTCCGACGACACATTCTACGACTCAAGTACACCGTCATCGAACACTCTTCGACGAGCAGCAGCGCCAAGACCGCTCATGCATCTCGCAACCCGCTACATGTCAAGCATTCACAAGAGCAAGTTGATGATCAAGTTCCTCGTCCTCAATCAAACCAAGAGGCTTTTGCTCAAGCCTCAAGAACGACAACGCCTTCGCCGCCAACAAGAGGAAGAAAGAGCACGTCGTCACCAAGGCGAACAAGACGCCAAGGCTCAACGTCTTCAACAACAACAACGTGAAGCGCAAGCTCTTGAGGTATAACGTGCCCTTCAAGAATCTAGTAGAGCCTTCGCCAACCGCAATCGCGAACGGCGCAATCAAGAGGAAGCCCTTCGAGAAGAAATCCAAGAGAGGAACTACCAACCTCATGTACAACGCCAAGTTCCTCAAGCTCCTCCACAAGCTCGTCAAGCTCCACCTCAACATCAAGTTCAACAAGAGCAAGTTGATCACGGTCTTCCTCCGCGCCAAGAGCAACATGAAGACGAGTACATTCCACGTCAAGGACGCCATCATCAACATCGCCAACAACACAATGAAGAGCAACGCTACGGCAAGCTAAAATTCACCATGCCCAAGTTCAATGGAAGCAATGACCCCGAAGACTACCTCTCATGGGCATTGAAGGTTGACAAAATCTTCCGGTTGCACAACTACGATGAAGCGAAGAAAATCGCTATGGCATCACTTGAGTTCCAAGACTATGTGCTCATATGGTGGGAACAAATCATTGAGCGACGACAAGCAAGAGGTGAACCCCAATCACCACTTGGGCTCAAATGAAGGATGTCATGCGAGCACGCTTTGTGCCAACCTACTACAACCGCGACCTCTTCAAGAAACTCCAACTACTCAAGCAAGGAACAAAGAGCGTTGAAGAATACTACAAGGAGATGGAGATAGCCATGATTCGAGCCAATGTCAAGGAAGATGATGAGCAAACTATGGCACGTTTCTTGAACGGACTCAATCATCCCATCAAGAAGATCGCCGACTTCCAACCATACTCATCCCTCATTGAGCTCGTGCATCAAGCTACAAAGGCGAACGCCAAGTGCAAGATGACTTCAACACGCCAAGTACTCATCCAAGACCTACGGCTTCCCCAACAATCAAGCTTCAACGACTCCTCCAACATCTACACCAACCAAGCTTCCTTCAAGAAACGACGACAAGTCAAGTTACAAGAAGACATCGACAAGTTCAAGTCGTCCTCCTCCTACTACAAGCAACCTCAAGCCGCGTGCTTCATCCTCTACTCCGACCGATGAGACCATCAAGACAAGCTCCTTCAAGTGTTTCACTTGCGGCGCCGAGGCCACAAGTCATCTGAATGCACCAACAAGCGCACCATGATCCTCAACGACGATGGCACATATGACTCTATGAGTGAAGAGGAAATGGAAGCCCTTGAGCAAGTGGCCATGCACCGCAAGTGAATGAAGATGAAGATGATCAAGTCTTTTGTGATGAGGATTCGAGCCCGCCTCGTTGTCTCCAAGGTCTTGACTCTTCAACATCAACAAGAAGAAGACCAACGATGCCACATATTCCACACAAAAGCCGCATCAATGGACGGTCCATCAAGGTCATCATCGATGGAGGTAGTTGCCACAACTTGGCAAGTGAAGAACTATGCTCCAAGCTACAATTGGTCAAGAGGAAGCACCCACACCCCTACAAGGTTCAATGGCTAAGTGACTCCGGCACTATACGAGTCGAGCATACGGTCCAAGTCTCCTTCAAAATTGGTGCTTATGAAGACACTTTGGAGTGTGATGTGGTCCCAATGACCGTTTGCCACCTCCTTCTTGGTCGACCATGGCAATTCGACCGTGGTGTCATCCACAATGGGCGAACCAATCACTATAGCTTCAAGATGAAAGGGAAGGAGTATGTGCTACGACCTATGTCTCCTAGTCAAGTGATAGCCGACAAGCAAGCCACACATCATAGAGAAAAGAGGAGAAAGTGATCCACCCAAAAGTGAGTGAGAGCCACAAGCCAAATTTGAGAGACTCTTCGCCTAGAGAGAAAAACCTCATTCTATTTGCCACCAAAAGTGAGATGAGAGAAGTGTGTGAGCACCCATCGAGTGTGATGCACTTTGTCCTTGTGTGCAAGGATGGAGAACCAAAAACTAACACCATTCACGAGCTACCTTTGGTGTTTCAATCTCTTTGCAGGAATTTCAAGATGTTTTCCCGATGAGCTACCTCCGGTCTACCTCCTCTTCGAGGCATTGAGCATCGAATAGACCTCATCCCCGAGCGCCGCTACCAAACAAAGCTCCATACCGAGTCAATCCGGAAGAAACCAAGGAGATTCAACGGCAAGTACAACAACTCATCGACAACGGTCATGTACGTGAAAGCCTAAGCCCTTGTGCCGTTCGGTTATTCTTGTGCCTAAGCCCGATGGAAGTTTCCGCTTGTGTTCGATTGTAGACCTATCAATGCTATTACTGTTCGATATAGGCATCCCATTCCTCGCTTAGATGACATGCTTGATGAACTTAGTGGAGCCAACTTTTCTCAAAATTGATCTTAAAAGTGGCTATTATCAAATACGCATACAAGAGGGTGATGAATGGAAAACTGCTTTCAAAACCAAATTTGGTTTATATGAGTGGTTAGTGATGCCTATGGGTCTTTCGAAGCTCCGGTACTTTTGTGCGCCTTATGCATCATGTGCTTCGTCCTTATATTGGAGTCTTTGTTGTGGTTTACTTTGATGATATTCTTGTGTTTAGCAAAACCATGAAAGAACACTTCAATCATGTAAAATCTGTGTTGCAAACTCTTCGCAAGGAAAGCCTTTATGCAAATTTGAAAAATGCACTTTTGGAGTCGACAAAGTGGTTTTCTTGGGTTTTGTTGTTTCTTCAAAGGGTGTCCATGTTGATGAATCTAAAATTGAAGCAATCAAAACTTGGCCCCAACCCACCAATTTGCAACAAGTGCGAAGTTTTCTTGGTCTTATGGGTTTCTATCGTCGCTTTGAAAGATTTTAGCACAATTGCCGCTCCTTTGCATGCTTTGAGCAAGAAGAATACTCCCTTTGTTTGGGGAACTTTGCAATCAACCGCTTTTGATGAGCTCAAGTCTTTGCTTACTCATGTCCGATTCTTGCTTTGCCCAATTTTGACAAAACTTTTGAGGTTCATTGTGATGCAAGTGGTACCGAATTGGCGGAGTTTTAATGCAAGAAAAACGAGCCATTGCATATTTTAGTGAAAAACTCTCCGTGCTCAACTTAATTATCCCATCTATGACAAAGAATTGTATGCTTTAGTGCGTGTACTACATGTTTGGGAACATTACCTTAGACCGCATGAGTTTGTCATCCATACCGATCATGAAACGCTTAAGTACCTCAAAGGTCAAACTAAATTGAACAAGCGCCATGCCAAATGGAGTGAATTCATTGAATCTTTTCCTTATGTGATCAAGTACATTAAGGGTAAAGAAAATGTAGTTGCCGACGCGCTTTCACGCATAAACATGCTTGTCACTCAACTTGAGTTGAATGTTATTGGTTTTGAGCATATAAAAGACTTGTATGAGCATGATCCATCTTTTGCTTCTCCTTATGCTAAGTGTTTGACACATACGCCTTGGGAACAATATTACATCAAGGATGGTTACCTTATGAGAGCTAACAAACTTTGCATTCCCGAGTCTTCTCTTCGCTTGCTCCTTTTGCAAGAGGCTCATGGAGGCGGCCTCATGGGACACTTTGGACGCGACAAGACATTCGCCGCACTCTCCAACAACTACTTTTGGCCCAAGATGTTCCGCGACGTCTCACGCTTCACCAACCGATGCTACACATGTCGCAAAGCTAAGTCTAAAGCTCAATCTCATGGTCTTTACATGCCTCTTCCTATTCCATATCAACCATGGGAAGACATTAGTATGGATTTTGTACTTGGTTTGCCTAGGACTCAAAATGGCAAGGATTCCGTCTTTGTTGTTGTGGATAGATTTTCTAAAATGGCACATTTCATTCCTTGCAACAAGATAGACGATGCTTCACATGTTGCAAATCTCTTTGTAGGGAAATCTTGCGACTCCATGGCGCATCAAAGACAATCGTCTCCGATCGTGACGCCAAGTTCTTGAGTTACTTTTGAAGACCCTATGTGCCAAGCTCGAATCAAGCTCTTGTTCTCCTCGCATACCATCCTCAAACCGACGGCCAAACGGAGGTGACGAACCGCACACTATCCACTCTACTTCGTGTCTTGATCAAGAAGAACATCAAGGAGTGGGAAGCATGTCTACCCATCGCCGAGCACGCCTACAATCGTGCAAGACATTCAACTACCGCAAGTCCCCTTCGAGGTCGCTTCACGGTTTCAACCCGTTGTCCCCATTGGACATTCTACCACTTCCTCTCCAAGAGCGCACCAACATGGATGCAAGTGAACGAGCAAGGTACATCAAGAAGATGCACGAAGAAACAAGGCACACCATCGAGCGCCAAGTACAACGCCAAGCAAACAAGCTCAACGCCAACAAGCAACCCATCGCCTTCAACATTGGTGATCTAGTATGGCTACACCTTCGCAAGGACCGCTTCCCCAAAGAACGCAAGTCCAAACTTCTCCTCGAGCCGATGGACCTTTCAAGGTACTAGCACGCTACAACGACAACGCTTACAAGATCGACATACCTCGAGACAAGTACAACGTGAGCGACATCTTCAACGCCAAGGACCTCGCACCTTTCCATGGAGATGAAGCTTTTGATCCGAGGTCGGATCTCTCCCAAGGAGGGAGATGATGCGAGCATCCTTCGATCATCCCCATGGACCTTCCGTCGCCTCACCAAGCTCCAAAGGACCCATGACGAGAGCACGAGCTCGAGCTCTCGAGACCGAGGTGACTTCTCTCCTTAGTGAAATATCATATGACCCTCTCGAGACATGGCTACTACCTCAATCCGAATGTTGTGCATGCTTAGGTACCAAGGAACCAACCTAGGAGAAGCTACAGCTCAAGATGGACACCAAGATCAAGAGGAAGAACTGCAGAGTTCAGCGGAGCGGTACTACCGCTCAAGCCAAGCGGTACTACCATTGGGAGCCAAGCGGTACTACCGCTCTCCATCCGCCTACTTCGCAAAACCCGACACACTCCAGGAATCGAGCGGCGTCGAGCGGTACTATCGCTCAAGATAAGCGGTACTATCGCTGAAAGCGGTACTATCACCACAAAGCGGTATTATCACTGAAAGCGGTACTACCGCCATGAAGCAACAGTACTACCGCCTGCTGCAGCAGCGTTTGGCCGAGGCCCATGTACTGCGTTCGCCCCAACTTACCCCTTGGAGGTCCTAGACTATAAATAGACCTTCCCCTCATCCTTTCTAGGGTTAGCTTTGGATTTGCTCATATTTCGGTGTGAGAGCCTTTGCTCATCCACTTGGCTACTTCTCCTTCGAGATCAGGACCTCTACGGAGAAGATCCCCCAAGCGGATTCAAGACCCCCTCCTAGGGTGGACCCCATCAAGACCTCCTCGCGGAGAAGAACGGCTACCCTTGTATCTTTCCTTTGTTGATCTCGGATCTTGTATCACTTTATGCATTCGATAATCTAGCACTTGTGTGATCGTTTTCTTGTCGGTTGAGTGATCTCTCTCTCGTTCTCCCCGTGTTTTCCCTCGTGTTCTTCCGCTCGTTCTTCGTGTTCCTCGTAGGGATTCTCTCCAAGCGTGAAAGATCGTCCACGTAGGGTACCGCCCTACATCACATTTGCACCAACATCTCTCTGACACACACATATTTCGAGATGCTCATTTTTCATGTGAGGAGAGCCACCACGCCATGAGAGGGATTAGTGACTCCACCATATGTGACATTGAGAGCATTTCCTTTGAGAGGATGAGTGTGACCACCACTAGCCCCACACATGAGAGCATGCCACACATCCTATGTGAGGTTGAGCGCCATTTGAGTGACTCCACCAACCATATGAGTGAAAGCATCCTTAAGGGAGTGAGTGAGCCATAACACTTAGCGAGTGAGATAGTTGACACGACATGTGAGGTCACTTTGATTTCTAACGACTTAACCTCTACTCCTAGTGTGTTTTCTTCTTCGGTGCTAGGTCTCCTACATGACGACACGCCTATCCTCGACGAGTCCATCCCTCCAATGGAGACGACGATGGCCATGGTGGACAATGATGCACCCCCCACATGGTTCCATCAAAACGAAGATGACAACGAGTGGATCTTCAACACCTCACCTACAACACATGAGCGACGCTCCAAAGGTAACATAGGTGACGGTGCTTCTCTTGTCCCACTAGTGGACGCTTGACATTGATTGCTCCCATGATGTTGACCCACCTATTCCCATGCTTCATGCTAGTGAGACTTCTTCATGCCTTGACTTACCTATTTATGATGAATATGATGATGAGCATGTTGAATTGCCTAGTTGTGATGCTATGCTCCATAGGATATCATGTGAAAATTCTATTGGTCACGTCATGTTTGACGATCCATTGAACTTGTCATATGCTATGAGTGAGATCTCCAATATTACATCATTTCAATCTAAACATAGTAACTATGCATGCCCCATTATGATAAATCCCATTTGCACTTATGGCATAGATGACGAGATGATGGTCATTGGCTTTTGTTTTTCATGTGACGATATTGCCATGCTTCCTTTACATGATTTGCGCAATTCATCTAGTATACCATGCCATGATCACATTGTTCCAAATATGCATTGTTTTGGATGTTGTCAATATTCTCCATGTGATGTTTCCATTAATGCTCATGAGGAGACCCCCATAGTTTCCTCATATATATTAGGAGATTTTGATACATTCCATACTTTGCATGATTCCCATAATTGCGTGCACCATATGCATTCCATGAATAACAATGCTCTACATATTTCTCATGATGCATTACACAATTTGAGTCTCCGTTATGCTATACATAACAACAAATCTATCATGATGGATGACATGTTTCTATATCACGCATCTCATTTATTTGAGCATTGGATATTTGGTGCTAACAACACAAGCACGTATGCATCATGATGGATGATGCGTACATCTACCACGCACACACAATTTTCCCTTTGTCTTTGTCTTGTGTAGGTACTCATGTATACTCGTCAACCTCTCAATCCCAAGAGTTGACGAAACGAGCTCTTGAGAGCAATGACGATTTGGGATCCCGTGGACTATCCTTACCACCATTCCCTCTGCGCAAGGACTACGCGCAACTCTTCTACTTGGCTCTCACACGGCTATGGGCTATATATCACTTGTCGCTTCATGCTCATTTTACCGTGTTCACTTTGCATGTTATTTTTACTCCTATGCCTTTGCCATTCAATTTTGACCCTTGCTTGCATATACTCATGATTCACCATTATGCTACTTCCATGTGTATTTGCATGCTTGGTGGAGATCCTTGTTGCTATTGCCATGTTTATCATGTGCCCCATGCTATTGATGCTTGTTGTGTTGGGAGAGTCATGATGACCCATTGCTATTTACACATGGCTTCTCACCAATACATTCATGCTATTCTACTCATACCTTGCTTTCATGCTTGTGCTATGACATGTGAATTATTCATTCCCACTATTTGCACACATGACATGCTTGCCATGATTCCTTCTAGTATGTTGCATCTTCGTAGTACTAGCTTGCTTGACTTGATCGCTATGATTGCTTGTTATGTTGCATCACCCATGTTCCACTATTACTTGCTTTCTTGGGTTGATGACATATATGTTCATGCCTCTCACATGATATATCTTGATCATTGTCTCTTGTGTCCATTAGTTGCCTCTTTCATATCCACTTGTATTGAGTGCAACCATACTATCCTTATTGATCTTGGAGACTTTGACACCTTACTTGTGATGCATGCTTGTTTGATTGAGCCTATTGCATTTGGTTGTTCTCGCATCATATGCCTCCATACTATGCAATACTCCCTTGTCCTTTCTTATGATGAGCATGATGCATACACTTGTTGGGTATCTTACCACACGAATGATAGGTTTTGCACTTCCGCTAACCTCATTTGTTTTTCTAAGCGTTTTTCATGTTCTTTCGTTTTGCAGGAGTCACAAGGCATTACCGTCATGAGACATATTGGCTATGTGAAGGCATACATGATGTGCGACACCAACATTTTCGACATCCTCATAAAAGTGAACTCCTTCTCTTTGAGCCATCCTCAAATACGCATATTGGATGGGTCCCTCTTTCATTGTTGTTTCCTTCTTGTTGTCTACATGTTACATCTATTGGATGGAGCAGCAACATTGGAGATTGACTCTATGGACCTTCACATTGAGGAGCGCTCGCACTTATTGGATGCACCTTCGGAACTCCACTCATGCCTCGACATCGAGCTTTGGTACACCAACACCTCCATATTTGTTGATTGTGCTCATACATGTCATGCTCGATAGACATATTATACTCACCACAAGTTTGCACCCTATGCATGGATTGACTCACATTATGATTTCCTTGTTGCATCTTATATTCCCATGTCATCCATAATATATGAGTTTGTACACTTCCTTAGCAAATTTGTTGTGATCTTTATTGATGGCATATTCATACATCATGATCATATTGCCCATCATCAATTGCATGACAACATAATCACATTGAGCACCAATTACCATGTTCATGCTCTTGATAAACCATCCCTCTATGACATCATTTTGCACAATGGTAGAATTTGTCGCTTTGTGCACCATGCTAATTATCCCGTGAATGCTTTGCATATCATTCTATATCATCTTGATAAGCTTCATGCGCTTTGTCACGCACTATCCCTTCGCACGGACTCACACTTAATTGATGGACATTTTGTGTGCGCTAACCATTGTATTTCCAAGTGTACTTTGTGTTTGCTCATTTTGCATGTACCACATACCGGAGACACCTTGGAGTACTTGGATTGCGCAATGTCTTCAACTTCCTCCAACTACAAGTCCGTCCACGACAACCGTTTCCATGGTGATGAGGATCACGATCCGAGGTCGGATCTTCCCCAAGGGAGGGGAGATGATGCGGAGCATCCTACGGTCATCCCCATGTACACTTCGACTACTCCCCAATCCCCAAGAGGACATATGAAGAGACCTCGACCATACGCCATTGGGCCCAAGGTGAACTCACTCCTCTTCGAACCGTCACTTTCCTCATGTGAGACATGGCTACTACCTCATGCATGGACCTTGCATATACTCAGGTACAACCGAGACGACCATGGAGGATCCAAGGACCAAGGCCAAGCATGGAAGAGGAGAAGGAAGAAGAAGAAGCAGGAACAAGCTTCTGGAAAGCCCCGAACTTCCGGCCTCTGCCCGGAACTTCCGGCCCTCGGACCTTCCGGCCGGCTCGGAACCTCCGGCCCCCGGAGTCTAGGCCATCCCCGAGCGCGCCAACTCTCTGGATAGCCCGGAACCCGGCCGAAACCTGCCCGGAACTTCCGGAGCCCGGAACTTCCGGCCCTGCCCGGAACTTCCGCCTGCCTGCAGCAAAGACTCGGCCGAAGCCCATGTAACCTCTTTCCCACTTACCCTTCGTGGCTTAGACTATAAATAGACCACCCCCTCCTCCTAGTTAGGGTTAGCAATGGTTTAGCTCATATTTTGTGTGAGAGCCTTGCTCATCCACTTGGTTACTTCTCCTCGGAGCTCACGACCTCTTCGGAGAAGATCCCCCAAGCGGATTCAAGACCCCTTCAAGGGAAGACAATCAAGACCTCCTCACGGAGAAGAACCCGGTTATCTCTTGTATCGTCCTTTGTTGATCGTGGATCGTGTATCTCTCCTTGTGTTCATCGATCTAGCGCATGTGTAATCGAATCTTGTTGGTTTGAGTGATTCTCTTGTGTTTTTCTCCGTGATTTTCCTCGTGCTCTTCCGCTCGTTCTTCGTGTTCCTCGTAGGGATCCTCTCCAAACTTGAAAGATCAGCCCCTAGGGTTCCGCCCTACATCAAAATATTTGGAAGAACATTTGGAACATTTACGTGCTGTTTTTATTGCTCTACGTGATGCACGTTTGTTTGGTAACCTTGGGAAGTGCACCTTTTCCACCGACCGAGTATCTTTTCTTGGCTATGTTGTTACTCCACAGGGAACTGAAGTTGATAAAGCCAAGATTGAAGCTATTGAGAGTAGGCATTTTGAGAGAGATTTTAGCACCATTGCTGCACCTCTCAATGAGCTTACAAAGAAGGATGTGCCTTTTGTTTGGGGTACCGCACAGGAAGAAGCCTTCACGGTATTGAAAGATAATTGACACATGCTCCTTTACTCCAACTTCTTGATTTTAGTAAGACTTTTGAGCTTGAATGTGATGCTAGTGGAATTGGATTAGGAGGTGTGTTATTACAAGATGGCAAACCTGTTGCATACTTTTCTGAAAAATTGAGTGGGCCTAGTCTGAACTATTCTATTTATGATAAATAATTATATTCTCTTGTTCAGACTTTAGAGACATGGCAACATCATTTATGGCCCAAAGAATTTGTTATACATTCTGATCATGAATCTTTGAAACATATTAAAAGTCAAGTTAAGCTGAATCATAGACATGCTAAATGGGTTGAATTCATTGAGACTTTTCCTTATGTCATTAAACACAAGAAGGGTAAAGAAAATGATATTGCTGATGCTTTGTCTCGTCGCTATACTATGCTTTCACAACTTGACTTCAAAATATTTGGTTTGGAGACCATCAAAGATCAATATGTGCATGATGCTGATTTTAAAGATGTAATGCAGAATTGTAAAGAAGGACGAACATGGAACACGTTCATTATTAATGATGGCTTTGTGTTCCGTGCTAACAAGCTATGCATTCCTGCTAGCTCTGTTCGTCTTTTGTTGTTGTAGGAGGCGCATGGAGGAGGATTAATGGGACACTTTGGCATGAAGAAGACGGAGGACGTACTTGCTAGATTGATGGGACACTTTGGCATGAAGAAGACGGAGGACGTACTTTGGCATGAAGAAGACGGAAGACGGAAGACGGAAGACGGAGGACACTTTGGCCAAAGATGAGACAGGATGTTGAGCGTTTTGTTGCTCGCTGCACTACATGTCAAAAAGCTAAGTCACGACTCAATCCTCATGGTTTATATATGCCTTTGCCTGTACCTAGTGTTCCTTGGGAGGATATATCTATGGACTTTGTTTTAGGTTTACATCGAACAAAGAAGGGGAGGGATAGCATATTTGATTTCGTGGATAGATTCTCGAAAATGGCACACTTTATACCATGTCATAAAAGCGATGATGCTGTTAATGTTGCTGATTTGTTCTTTCGTGAAATTATTCGCTTTCATGGTGTGCCAAATACTATTGTTTCAGATCGTGATACTAAATTTCTTAGCCACTTTTGGAGATGTTTATGAGCTAAGTTGGGGACTAAACTGCTTTTTAGTACTACTTGTCACCCCCAAACTGATTGTGAAACTGAAGTAGTCAATAGAACATTGTCTAATATGCTTAGGGCTGTTTTGAAGAATAATAAGAAAATATGGGAAGAATGCTTGCCTCATATTGAATTTGCTTATAATTGTTCGTTGCATTCTACTACTAAGATGTGCCCTTTTGAAATTGTGTATGGTTTTCTACCTCATGCACCCATTGATTTGTTGCCTCTTCCATCTTCGGAATATAAACTTGATGCTAAACAACATGCTGAATTGATCTTAAAAATGCATGAGTTAACTAAGGACAACATTGAGCGTATGAATGCTAAATATAAACTTGGTGGAGATAAGGGTAGAAAACATGTTGTCTTTGCACCTGGAGATCTTGTTTGGTTACATTTGCATAAGGATAGGTTTCCTAATTTGTGCAAATCAAAGCTAATGCCACGTGTTGATGGTCCTTTTAAGGTGTTAGAGAAAATAAATGATAATGCATATAAACTTGAGCTGCCTGCAGATTTTGGGGTTAGTCCCACTTTTAACATTGCAGATTTGAAGCCTTATTTGGGTCAGGAAGATGAGCTTCCATCGAGGATGACTTCATTTCAAGAAGGGGAGGATGATGAGGACATCAATACCATTGTTACACCCACAGCCCCTACTACTACATACACTGGACCAATTACTAGAGCTCGCGCACGCCAATTAAATTATCAGGTACTTTCGTTTCTTGGTAATGATTCTAATGTTCATGAGAATATGATGCTGCCTAAATTGGATATATTTGTTTTGCTTACATATGAAGGGCCTGGCATGGATAAGAGGGATGAAAATTGGAGCAAGAACAAGCATGGAGTTGATGGCATGCGCAAGGGGAACAAGAACAGAGTTACAAGTGATGATTTCAGGACTTTGAAGCCACCATAATGAGTGCATGAAGCCTTGGACGAAATATACAAGGTGCCACTTCATAAACGTCGTCCAGAGGCTATTCTAGGTGCTGCATCACCTTATTATTGGGCCAGGCCCATGTAATTTCGAAATACATAAGTGTAGGATATTTTTAGAGTCCATATGTGTGGGGAAACAAGAGATAGGGTTGGTTTCGGACCCCTTCCCCAAGGGCCACGAAATTCCCCCCCTCTTCCTCCATATATACAACCCTTAGGGCACCGTTTAGACTTTGGGTTTTGTTTAGATTAAAAGTTCGCCATAGCTTCAACTTCGCGTACTTCGTTTGTGTCCAGTGACCATACCAAGGCGTCACAGAACCCCTTGATTAATAAAGCTTTCCTCTTATATTCGCAATATCCAGATTGCAATCTTAGTTTCTTGCTTGTTCTTCGTTTGCTCGCAGGAAACAGGCCCTCGTGGTCAGGTTGATCGTGCTCCGGCGTGGTCAATAACCCTCGAAAGTTGGTTTAGCGATTGCTAAGGCGTGACGTCTCGCACGTTCGTAGTCGGATCGTCAAGGTCGACTCCCACAGAAAATGATAGCCACCATCTCATCGAAACATCGGGACACCTTTGCCTCTATCAGCAACGGCCTGTGTGGAATCTCGAGGTGCATCAAGGGCCGCTTGTGCTTGAACTTCACGTCGTAGTTCTTGTTATCGAAGCGCTTCAGCATCTTGCTCCTCTTGGTGTAGGCACGCTCGTTCCTCTTGTTCTTGACGGATGGTGTCTTCGTCTTGAGGTTGTTGCCGTGGCACTTGTGGAGGCATTTGCTCTTGCTCCCTTGGTAGTTGTGCTTGTTGTCGCGCCCTTTGACGTGCTCGAACTCGGTCTTGTAAGCCATTGCCATGGAATGGATTTTCTTGAGCATGGCAATCTTGGGGAGCATCACGTCGAGGGACTCGAGCTCGGGGAGGACTTCTATCATAAGATGAGTAGTCCGAAGAGTGTCGACTTCAGCGATGGCTTGAGTGGCGCCGTCTTGTTCAAGTAGACAAGGAAGGTGGGCGTTGCACGATCATGTTGCGGAGCTCTTCCATTTGTGTAGTGAACTTGTCATCGATGTAGTCGCGGTTCCTTGCTTCCGCTTGACGAACGTCGGTGGCGAGTCGGTCAAGGCGTTCACCCAAGGCTTCACTTTCTTGATGGAGCGCTCGTTGCGCCCTGAAGAAGTGGCCCTTGGTGACGTAGTCGTGATCACCATCTTGCTCCACGAAAAGCGGGTTCGCCGACGAACTTGGCCTATCCATCATAACCAAGTGGGGTGAGTAGGAAAGTGAGAGAAGAATACCAAAGTTACCTTTTCCGAGGATTGAGGATGTAACAAGTGTCACTCAATGTAATGCCACAATAGGAGAATTGGAACCGGGTTTGTTTCTCACACCTACAAGTAAAAGGCTTATGGAGTAGCTCGGTTAGGATGGTGGCAAAAATTTCAAGCAAATGTTAGTCAAGATACCGATAAGGTCGATATGGTTCACAAAAATGCAAGTCAAGCAAATAGATCAAAGCCAATGATATCACTAGGAACACACACACGGAAGATAGATGGGATCCGCGCAACCAAGGGGTGAGCTCAAAATGTGTGACCACGGAAAATGCTCTTGTTGTACGAATGCTAGAGAGACACTAGCTCGATTTCTCAAAAGGGCGAGATACGCATGTGCACCAACCTATAAGAGAAACGTGTCGTCTTCAATCCCGACTATGCTATGTATGCGGTAACCAAGATGATATGCAAAATGGCTCAATGCTATTGCTTATAAGCTCCTTGCTTCTCCTCTTTTTGCTTAAAAGCTTGTCTTTTTTTTCACTATGCTTGATGCTCGAGCCAAGTATGATATGAGACAAGTATGTAAGATATGCACGGGAGATACTTATGGCACTAAGATGATAATAAGATCACTACGGTGCACAATAACGTGGCCCGGCAATTCTCAACTCGCTAGTCTCGATGGGTAAGCGACGCAAAAGGCTCGGGCTATCAATGCAAAAGCAAGGTAAGGACTAAGTGTCGTCGAGGTTACCGTCCTTTCTTATGGTTAGCGGTGAAGATGACTCCGAGGCGATGATGTCGATGTCACACGCTCCTAAGTAGCCGAAACACCTTAGGAAACACAAATCGCAACTCAAAATCGGTCAAATGCGGAAGGTGGGTATTTTTTTTGATGATTTTTGGATGGAGGTTAATGGTGGTGGTAATGATATGAGAGTATGGTGGGTGTCAAGAGCTTCCAAACGAGCCAAAGAACACGAAAAACGGACTTGGGAGATGGAAGTTATGGCCAAAACGGTGTTGGAAGTGGGCTGATTTGGGGGGGGGGGGTGCGGGCACCCGGGGGTGGAGGGTGCGGGTGCCCGGGGTGGTCCGGGGCAAACAGCCCGTGGGTGCGGGTGCCCGGTGCTTCGAGGTGCAGGCACCCGGTGGTCTCCGATTTGGGCGGAAAATTTGGGGGAAATGCAAAATTCGGAGGATTTCATGGTGGGAAGGGTGGGGATTATTGGGAAGGGGATAGATCCACTTGCCAAACATCAAATCCATGGACCAAAACAACAAAATCTCACAAGATCCAACAAATTGCAAGAAACATTTTTGGGCTATTTTTGTGGGGAATTTTTGAATTTGGACGAAAAACACCAAAATCAAGCTAGCAAATGGGGGATGGGACTCCAAGATGTGAATCAACCTTGCTCATGATACCAAGATGTTGTAGGGTGAAACCCTAGAGGGGATCTTTTCACACTTCGAGGGGGGAAAGGAGGAAGAACAGTCAAGAACACAAGGCACAAATCACTCAAACAAACCCAATATCACATCCACTAGAGTAGCACACAAGAGATCCACAAGATTACATGAACAATTCAAGGAAAATAGCACTAGGTAAGTTCTTCCCACTAGGTGAGGTCTTGATCTTGATCTCCTTCAAGAGGAGGGCTTGATAATCCCAAGGATTCTTCCCAAAGAGGTGTCTTGATCTCCAAGAGGAGGAGGATACAAGGAGCAAAGCTCTCTTTGGTGTTCTAAAAATACTTTGCTAACCCAAAATGACCTAGGAGAAAGAAACTTATAGTCTAGGGATGGACTAGGAGGGGGAGAGGGGTTACATGGCAAAACCCAAAAAACACGAGCTGACCCGGAGGGGTTCGGGCACCCGGGGCACTTGGGGCTGGGACCCGGCCTACACAGAGGCGCGACTGGGAGAGGCCGGGCACCCGGGGGCCCAAGGCCCGGGCACCCGGGGGTGCAGCAGGAGGTCGGTGGGCGTGGGCGGGCACCGGGGCCTCAAGCCCGGCACCGGGTGGCACCCAGTGGTTGGCGGGCGACGCCGGGCACCCAGGGGCCCAAGTCCCGGGCACCCGGGGGGTGGCAGGCGGCTGGCGAGGGGCCCAGGCACCTGGAGCCCAAGTGGCCGGGCACCCAGGGCGGGCGTAGAAGCGCCCAGGGGAGGAGGGAACGGGCACCTGGTGTTGGGGGGCTGGGCACCCAGGGTGTCCAGGGGGTTTCGCCTCCTTGCTCTCTTCTTCACTCTTCTCCTTCTTCTCTTCTTTCCCTTGCTCCGTGGTCACTCGAGTCTCCTTCCTCTCCTTCTCACGGTCATCTTCCTCGTACCTAAGAATGAACAATGTTTCCGTTTGAGGTAGAATCCAATTCTCACATGAATCCAATTGAGACTTGAGTAGGAAAGAGTTCACTTTGTTCTCAATGTTGCGTGCGCGTGCTCTTGTCATTGGCCCTCTTGGTGCTTGCGGTGGTGATGGAGTGTCGGTACGGGTAGTCGAGGGATGCTCCGCATCACTTGGTGTGGGCATGGCTGCGGCCCCGCAGATGTCCACGGCAAGGGCCTTGCCGGGGTCTTGTGAGCGTCCCCGGCAAGGGTCTTGCCGGGGGATTCCGTCTTTTGATTCTCATCTAGTCTTGTATGTTCTTGGTCTTCACAAAGATCTGCATGCCACCATGTAGGCGCCTCCCGAGCCTTGGTTCCAATGTTGTCGATGGTGTCAGAAGTCTTAGTCTCAAGGGTGCCGGCTCTGCTGGTGTTGGGCAAGTCGCCCCGGCAAGGTCCTTGCCGGGGCTATGTAGGCCGCCCCGGCAAGGCCCTTGGCGGGTGGGGGGGCGGAATCCACCTTGCCCCTTCGCTCTTCGTGCCTCTGTTTTGGCGTTGCTCTTGTAGTCTTGTGTCTTTGCTTCCTATTCTGTTCCGCCGAGCGCGGCCGCAGGCGTGTGGCTGTGACTGCCCGCGCACAAGTGAAGGGGTACAAAAAGTACCCCTACATTTGTACACCGACAGAATGCAGAGACAGCATTTACCCAAGTTCGGGCCCTCTCGAAGAGGTAAAACCCTACGTCCTGCTTGATTGTATTGATGTGTTTGTATGATGGTTACGGAGTTGAGCTACCACAAGATCTGATGAACTAAACACTAGATGAGTAGGATGATGGTTCTAGCCTCTATGGACTAAACCCTCTGGTTTATATAGACAACAGGGGTACTGATGCGGAGCATCCCACGTTCATCCCCATGTACACTCCGAGTACTCTCCAAGCCCCAAGAGGACATATGACGAGACCTCGACCATACGCCATTTGACACAAGGTGAACTCACTCCTCTTCGAACCGTCACTTTCCACATGTGAGACATGGCTACTATCTCATGCATGGACCTTGCATATACTCAGCTACAACCGAGACGACCATGGAGGATCCAAGGACCAAGGCAAAGCATGGAAGAGGAGAAGGAAGAAGAAGCAGGGACAAGCTTTTGGAAAGCCCGGACCTTCCGGCCTCTGCCCGGAACTTCCGGCCCCCGGACCTTCCGGCCTGCCCGGAACCTCCGGCCACCGGAGTCCAGACCAGCCCCGAGCGCGCCAACTCTCTGGATAGCACGGAACCCGGCAAGAACCTGCCCGGAACTTCCGGAGCCCGGAACTTCCGGCCCTGCCCGGAACTTCCGGCCTGCCTGCGTGCAAAGACTCGAGCCGAAGCCCATGTAACCCTTTCCCACTTACCCCTTCATGGCTTAGACTATAAATAGACCACCCCCTCCTCCTAGTTAGGGTTAGCAAAGGATTAGGTCATGTTTGTGTGAGAGCTTTGCTCATCCACTTGGTTACCTTCTCCTCGGAGACGTGCCTCCACCAGAGATGATCCTTCCAAGCGGATTCAAGACCCCGTCTTGGGTGGCCCCCATCAAGACCTCCTCACGGAGAAGAACCCGGTTACCTCTTGTATCATCCTTTGTTGATCGTGTATCTCTCTTTGTGTTCATCGATCTAGCGCATGTGTAATCGGATCTTGTGGGTTTGAGTGATTCTCTTGTGTTTTTCCCCGTGATTTCCCTCGCGCTCTTCCACTTGTTCTTCGTGTTTCCCCGTAGGATCCACTCCAAACGTGAAAGATCGGCCCCATTGGGTTCCGCCCTACATCATCTTGGTATCATGAGCCACGTTGATCACGTTTTTGGAGCCCCTACCCTTTGTTTTCTAGCTTGATTTTGTTGATTTCGTCCTAAATCCGAAAATCCCCACCAAAAATAGCCCCCAAACTTTGCCATCTTTGCCTAGGCCTTCCACCATAACTTCCGCATTGCCACCACCGACTTCCGCAACCTAACCCATTTTGTTCCCCATTGCATTTGAGGTTGTTTGAGTAGTGACTTGAGTCTCCTAAGGTGTTTGGGTTACTTAGGGACGGTTTCTTCTTCATCAACCACCACCATAACTTCCGCATAGGCTTGCACACCAGGCACTTCCGCCACCCCAAAACCCAATCTTGTTGTGTTGAGAGTTGTTTCTCCTAAGGTGTTTGGGCTACTTAGGGACCGTGCTACCTACTCCGACACCATGTATAGCCCATCATTCCACCTCCGCATTGCCAAGTGCACACTACCACCGCTTTCCGCTACCACCATTTGACTTTTGTGCTTGAGATTTTGAGTTGTGGTTTTTCCGTTTCCTAAGGTGTTTCGGCTACTTAGGGACGAGTCTCCATCATCTTGGTATCTACATCAAGAACACCGCCACTCATCATCGCGAAGGACGGTAACCTCGACGACACCATTGTATATTCCCCTTGCAATTGCATTGATGACCCCTAGCCCATTTTGCGTCACTTGCCTATCGAGACTAGCCATTTGAGTATTGCCGGGCCACGTTACTTGTGCACATTAGTGATCCACCCTTCCATTGCATACATACCATATCATATTGGTATCATCATATCATATCTTGTGTCACAAGATTGGTTCCGCATATACACAATTGCTATCTTGGTTTGTGCATTGTGCAAAAGTGGCCATACAAAAAAAAAGAGAATAAAGCTTTTATTAAAAAGGAAGAGAGAAAAGAAGCTTGTAAGCAAGTGCCATAGCATCATACCACATTGCATATAAGATTGTCATATCCGATCATCTTGGATCAAACACCGGGAACCATACATATATAGAAAGTTTATCCATTTTGCATCTTATAGGTTGTGCACAAGAGTCGTATCCGCCTATTGAGCAATCGTGCTAGCGTCTCTCTTGAGTTGTGCAATATGAGCTTTTTGGTGGATTCCACATTTTGAGCTCATTCCTTGGTTGCACGGCCCCATTTATCTATCCGTGTGTGCGTTTCCATGTGCCATTCTTTGCTATTGGTCTACTTGTTTCACTTGCGAATTTGTGAATCTCTTTCAACATTATTGACTCTTGCTAACATTTTTGCATCAAATTTTTGTTCCACTATCCTCACCAAGCTCCACCATAAGCCTTACTTGTGTAGGTGTGAGAAACCGACAAGAATTTGTACCGATTGTGCTATTTCCTTGTTACACATTGAGTGATCATTGATCCATCTTCAACATCGGTTAAGGTACATTTGGTATAAGTTCTTCTCTTTCTCCCACTCATATTTGCTCGAGTCTTGTGATGGATAGGCAAGGCATTTCATCTCCGGTCTTCGACAACAACGACGGCGTGAACAACTACATCACCAAAGCGTCCATCTTCGATCTACAACGACAAATGCAAGGCGCACAATCAAGATTGCAAAAACGCATCGAGAACCTCTCCATTGACATTCATCACTCCGAAGCAAGGAAAAGGGACTACATCGACAACAAGCTTTCCGCACAAAAGGAAGAGCAAGATGCAATGATGGAGGAGATTCAGGCCTTGATCAAGTCTACTTCCCCTTCATCATCCTCAAGGCGGCGACGTTCAAGTCACAAGTCTTCGGGGGGCAAACAAGATGGAAGCGCAAATCGTCCATGTCCACATCTACATGGTGACCACCATCACGTTCGTGATCCACATCATCATGAAGGGCAAGTCATCTCCAAGCATCATGTGCACGACGACGACGAACGACATCTACTATGAGCTCAAGCACGACAACGACATCATCATCATGAAGATGCTCCACAAGCGCAAACACACAAGTCCGATCAAGCCCTACTTCACGCCATGATAGAGGCAAAGGTGTCCCGATGTTTCGATGAGATGGTGGCTATCGTTTCTGTGGGAGTCGACCTTGACGATCCGACTACGATCGTGCGAGACGTCGCGCTTTAGCAATCGCTAAACCAACTTCCGAGGGTTATTGACCACGCCGAGCACGATCAACTCCGACCACGAGGGCCTGTTTCCTGCGAGCAAACGAAGAACAAGCAAGAAACTGAGATTGCAATCTGGATATTGCGAATATAAGATGAAAGCTTTATTGATCAAGGTGGGGTCTGTGGACGCTTTGTCCGGTCGTTGAACACAAACGGCACGCGAAGTTGCAGCTATGGCGAACTTTTAATCTAAACAAAACCCAAGGTCTAAACGGTGCCCTAAGGGCTGTATATATGGAGGAAGAGGGGGAATTTCGTGGCCCTTGGTGGAGGGGTCCAAATCAACCCTAACTCTTGTTTCCCACACATACGGACTCTAAAAACAGCCTATACTTAAGTATTTCGAAATTACATGGGCCTGGCCCAATAATAAGGTGACGAAGCACCTAGAATAGCCTCGGACGACATTTATGAAGTAGCATCTTGTATATTTCGTCCAAGGCTTCATGCACCCATTATGGTGGCTTCAAAGTCCTGAAATCATCACTTGTAACTCCGTTTGTTCCCCTTGCGCATGGCATTATCTCCATGCTTGTTCTTGCTCCAATGTCCATCCTTCTCCAAGCTAGGGCCTTCATTTGTAAGCAAAACAAATGTATCCAATTTAGGCAGCATCATATTCTCATGAACATTAGAATCATTACCAAGAAACGAAAGTACTGATAATTTAATTGGCGTGCATGAGCTCTAGTAATTGGTCCAAGATATGTAGCAAGAGGGGCTGTGGGTGTAACAATGGTATTGATGTCCTCATCATCCTCCCTTCTTGAAATGAAGTCGCCCTCGACGGAAGCTCATATTCCTCACCCAAATAAGGCTTCAAATCTGCAATGTTAAAAGTGGGACTAACCCCAAAATCTGCAGCAGCTCAAGTTTATATGCATTATCATTTATTTTCTAACACCTTAAATGGACAATCAGCACGTGGCATTAGCTTTGATTTGCAAATTAGGAAACCTATCCTCACGCAAATGTAACCAAACAAGATCTCCGGTGCAAAGACAACATGTTTTCTACCCTTATCTCCAGCAAGTTTATATTTAGCATTCATACGCTCAATGTTTTCCTTAGTTATCTCATGCACTTTTAAAATCAATTCAGCACGTTCTTTAGCATCAAAATTAACCTTCCCAAGATGGAAGAGGCAACAAATCAATAGGTGCACGAGGTAGGAAGCCATACACAATTTCAAAAGGGCACATCTTAGTAGTAGAATGCAATGAACGATTATAAGCAAATTCAATATGAGGCAAGCATTCTTCCCACATTTTCTTATTATTCTTCAAAACAGCCCTAAGCATAGTAGACAATGTTCTATTGACTACTTCAGTTTGTCCATCAGTTTGGGGTGACAAGTAGTACTAAAAGCAGTTTAGTCCCCAACTTAGCCCATAAACATCTCCAAAAGTGGCTAAGAAATTTAGTATCACGATCTGAAACAATAGTATTTGGCACACCATGCAAGCTTAATAATTTCACGAAAGAACAAATCAGCAACATTAACAAAGATCATCGCTTTTATGACATGGTATAAAGTGTGCCATTTTCGAGAATCTATCCACGACAACAAATATGCTATCCTCCCTTCTTTGTTCGAGGTAAACCTAAAACAAAGTCCATAGATATATCCTCCCAAGGAACACTAGGCACAGCAAAGGCATATATAAACCATGAGGATTGAGTCGTGACTTAGCTTTTTGACATGTAGTGCAGCGAGCAACAAAACGCTCAACATCCCGCCTCATCTTTGGCCAAAAGAAATGTGTAGCAAGTATATCCTCCGCCTTCTTCACGCCAAAGTGTCCCATTAATCCTCCTCCATGCGCCTCCGCAACAACAAAAGACTAACAGAGCTAGCAGGAATGCATAGCTTGTTAGCACGGAACACAAAACCATCATTAATAACGAACTTGTTCCATGTTCTTCCCTCTTTACAATTCTGCATTACATCTTTAAAATCAGCATCATGCACATATTGATCTTTGATGGTCTCCAAACCAAATATTTTGAAGTCAAGTTGTGAAAGCATAGTATATCGACGAGACAAAGCATCAGCAATAACATTTTCTTTACCCTTCTTGTGTTTAATGACATAAGGAAAGTCTCAATGAATTCAACCCATTTAGCATGTCTACGATTCAGTTTAGCTTGACTTTTAATATGTTTCAAAGATTCATGATCGAATGTATAACAAATTCTTTGGGCCATAAATAATGTTGCCATGTCTCTAAAGTCCGAACAAGAGCATATAATTCTTTGTCATAAGTAGAATAGTTCAGACTAGGCCCACTCAATTTTTCGTAAAAGTATGCAACAGGTTTGCCATCTTGTAATAACACACCTCCTAATCCAATTCCACTAGCATCACATTCAAGCTCAAAAGTCTTATTAAAGTCAGGAAGTTGGAGTAAAGGAGCATGTGTCAACTTATCTTTCAATACCGTGAAGGCTTCTTCCTGTGCGGTACCCCAAACAAAAGGCACATCCTTCTTTGTAAGCTCATTGAGAGGTGCAGCAATGGTGCTAAAGTCTCTCACAAAACGCCTATAGAAACCAGCGAGTCCAAGAAAACTCCTCACTTGTGTGACCGTTTTGGGCTGCGCCAACTCTCAATAGCTTCAATCTTGGCTTTATCAACTTCAATTCCTCGTGGAGTAACAACATAGCCAAGAAAAGATACTCGGTCGGTGCAAAAGGTGCACTTCCCAAGGTTACCAAACAAACGTGCATCACGAGAGCATTAAAAACAGCACGTAAATGTTCCAAATGTTCTTCCAAAGATTTGCTATAAATCAGTATATCATCAAAGTAAACTACCACAAATCGTCCAATGAAAGCACGTAAAACTTCGCTCATTAATCTCATGAAAGTACTAGGTGCATTAGTTAACCCAAAAGGCATGACTAACCACTCATATAATCCAAACTTAGTTTTAAATGCTGTTTTCCATTCATCTCCCAATTTCATACGAATTTGATGGTATCCACTACGCAAATCAACTTTGGAGAATATTGTAGAGCCACTTAATTCATCAAGCATATCATCTAGCCTAGGAATAGGATGACGATAACGAATAGTAATATTATTAATGCCTCTACAATCAACACACATACGCCGACGTACCATCCTTTTTAGGCACTAGTATAATAGGAACAGCACAAGGACTAAGAGATTCGCAGATATAACCTTTGTCGAGCAGCTCCTGACTTGACGATAATCTCCTTCGTCTCCTCTGGATTGGTACGGTATGGTGCGCGGTTGGGTAGCGATGCACCGGAATTAAGTCAATTTGATGCTCAATCCTCGAATAGGTGGTAATCCGGTGGCACGCCTTGTGGGAAGACATCAGCGAACTCCTGCAAAATGTTAGTGACAGCAGGGGGCAAAGAGGAAGGCACGTCCTCGAATGAAAATAATGCCTCTTTGCACACAAAAGCATAGCAAACAGATTTGCTAGAATCTAGCTCATCAATATCAGATTTGGTGGCAAATAAACATGCACTTTTCAGTTTAATTTCGAAGCAACATTAGATGGTTTATTATTAGGCTTCATTTGTTGCTCAAATTCTTTTGCCACAATCTGATTTTCACTCTTATTTTCTCCTGTTTTGCTTTATTAGCTCTATTAATATCATCTTTCAAAATGGAATCAGAGTCATAGGAAGCAAAGTAATATTTTTATCCTTGTGAACAAGAGTATACTGATTGTTTCTACCATGGTGTACAGAATTTTATCAAATTGCCATGGTCTACCAAGTAATAAGGAACATGCTTGCATAGGTACCACATCACAATCAACATAATCAGCATATGTAGAGATACTAAAATGCACACTAACAAGACGTGTTACCTTAACCTTGCCGCTGTTGTTGAACCATTGGATGTAGTAAGGATGTGGATGTGGTCTTGTGGTGAGAGAAAGCTTCTCCACCATATCCATGCTAGCCAAGTTGTTGCAGCTCCTCCATCTATGATGACGCTGAATAGAACGTTCCTTCACAACTCCCTTTGTATGGAACAAGTTATGCCTCTGATTTTGCTCAGCTTGTGTAACCTGCACACTCAAAACACGTTGAGCAACTAAACATTCATACCTGTCAAGATCTTCAGCAGCCATGTATTGCGTCTCAAGATCGAATCATCTCCACCGTGTTCTTCATGTGTAATAAGAGCCAAAGTCTCTTCATCATAGTCACTAGCGGACTCATACCCACCATCCTCAAGAGCAATCATCACACGCTGAGATTGGCATTCTCTCATAAAATGTCCTCTTCCCTTACAACGACGACAAATAATATCACTGTGTGCCCTGTTGACGCCATGGAAGAAGAAGAGCTCTGTGTAGGCCCAGCAGGTGTGCTCTTGGCGATAGTGGTGGTTGTGCTCGCTTTCTTGTATCACGGTTGGAGGTGGCAGCCGACGGAGGTGCCGTGTAGTAGAACGTGTGGAAGTAGATGATGCACGTGGTGTCCATGATGAAGGTCGACCTGCAGAAAAGTTAGTCCGCGCCAACGCCTGTCGATCCTGCACTTCACGCTCAGCTTTACAAGCAAGATGGAATAATCGAGTGATATTATTATAATCCTTGTAGTCTAGAATGGTTTGAATCTCTATTTAATCCACCCGTAAAACGTGCAAGCATAGCTTCATTCTCCTCAACAATACCACATCTAATCAAGCCAGTTTGTAATTCCCGATAATATTCTTCACCGAATTTTTTCCTTGTCTTAAGCGCTGCAATTTTGAAGTAATTCACGTTGATAATATGGAGGAACCCAACGAGCACGCATAGCAGTTTTCAAAGCAGCCCAAGTAGCTGGAACAGGATATAATCTACAATGTTCAGACCACCAAACACATGCAAAGCTAGTGAAAGCACAAACAAAAAAAGCAGAACACGCCTCTCCTCGTGATATTGTAAACATGTAAATCGTTGTTCAGTTTCTAATTCCCAAGTAAGATATATATCAGAACATATCTACCCTCAAATGGTGGAATATTCAATTTCAGTTTAGGAAGATGGTCATGATCTCGCACTCAAGGGGAGCCCGAACATCGCCATTATTTGCATGTGGACGACCGGTGGTTGTGGTGCTGGTGGTTGCACGTAGTTCGATGTTGATCAACCTCATCCTCGTAAGCTCTCACATAATCATCCTCCCCACCGCAGCAGCAGGAGCCATGTATATCAACAAAGCAGCACCAGCAGCTTGGCCAGTGAAGAGGGACACGGAAGCTCGGCGGAGGGCTGTTTCGCGATGTGGAGGTAGTCCGTGTTGTTGTAGTAGAGGTGCGTTAGGTGCAGCCGGTGGTGGTGGTGGTAGACGCGCGAGCAATTCATTAAACTTGATATCGAGCTTTGTTTCAACGCCTTCTCAATGCCATCTATCTTCTCCATGGCCTCTTCAAATCTATTTAGCACATCGTCCACCTGCCCACTCATCATTTGTTGAAACTTATCATGTAGCGCTTTGTTTGTCATGTTCTCCCGGTCGGTCTCGTCGGCTTGTGATCCTGCCATGGTTAGCAGCAATAGAAACACACAAGAATATGATTGACAGACTACTAGGAAGTGGTGGTGGTGGTGTGGTGGACGTCACAAACCACAAGCAAATCTCAAATTCTTACCAGTTCTTACCCAAAGAAGAAAGCGGTGATCGGCAACCGATGTAGTCAAAACTCTCAAAGCTTGGATAGAGCGATTACTGGGAGAGTCAAACGCACGATGTAGATGTATGTGGAGCTGGGAAGGCTTATAATATGGTAGCAAAAGGGTCAGCAATAATCAATTCAGAGATGCAAAGTTGAATAAACGCTCAACGACGCAGATCAGGTTGGTCCTAGGCTAGACCGTGCTAGAGACGCGAGCCTAGAACACTAACAAAATCACGGCGCTGCACGGAAACAACGGAAAAGCACACTCTGGAAAATTTTTTTTTTCGCTTTTTTTTTTTTTTTGCTTTTTTTTTTTTTTTTTTGCTTTTTTTTTTTTTTTTGCGAAAAATCACTATAATGGCGAGTGTCTCAAAACTCTTCCTGTGTCAAACCGACAGATGGGCACGAAATTTTTTCGAAAAAAATTTTTTTTTTTTTTGCCGGACCCAAAAACTGAAACGGGTCAAAAAACTTTCTATAACGGCGATCGTCTCAATCCACTTAGAAACACCTAAAATAGGGTAGCCGTAAAATTTTTTGACAAGTACGTTTTGGAAAATTTTGGGCCTAAACGAGGGTGGTTTCAGACTTTTTTTTTTTTTACCAAACCAACTCCGGCAAGGAAACACGAATCGGAAACTAGATGGATCTCGAAAACAAACCTAATATGAGAAAACTCGGATTGGTGGTGGATATATGGTGGTGGTATATGACAGCGGTGATGGTATATGGTAGCGGTGGTGGTATATGGATACGGATTGGTGGTGGTATATGGATACGGATTCAGAGCGGTGGCGGAAAAGCAATGGTGGTAGATGGCAAGGCGATGATGATGGTGCGGCAGCGGCGTGACAACTTATGACCAGAACTCGAAACTCTAAAAGACTAGACTCTAAGACCAAGAACTTGACACGACGATGCAACCACAAATTCAACAAAGCAAAACCCTAAAAAGATTATGCAAAGGCTCGATTGGTTCGGATATGATGAACTAACCCTAATTTTTTTGTGGCTTTTTCGTGGACAATAGGTATGAAGAACAGACTCGATCTAAACTACGAAAAACTGGAAAATCTCACCGAGCAACCCGGAAATCTGATACCACTTGATAGAGGCAAAGGTGTCCCGATGTTTCGATGAGATGGTGGCTATCGCTTCGTGGGAGTCGACCTTGACGATCCGACCACGATCGCGGCGAGACGTCGCGCCTTAGCAATCGCTAAACCAACTTCCGAGGGTTATTGACCACGCCGAGCACGATCAACTCGACCACGAGGGCCTGTTTCTCGCGAGCAAACGAAGAACAAGCAAGAAACTGAGATTGCAATCTGGATATTGCGAATATAAGATGAAAGCTTTATTGATCAAGGTGGGGTTCTGTGGACGCTTTGTCCGGTCGTTGAACACAAACGGCACGCCAAGTTGCAGCTATGGCGAACTTTTAATCTAAACAAAACCCAAGGTCTAAACGGTGCCCTAAGGGCTGTATATATGGAGGAAGAGGGGAATTTCGTGGCCCTTGGTGGAGGGGTCCAAATCAACCCTAACTCTTGTTTCCCACACATACGGACTCTAAAACAGCCTATACTTAAGTATTTCGAAATTACATGGGCCTGGCCCAATAATAAGGTGACGCAGCACCTAGAATAGCCTCGGACGACATTTATGAAGTAGCATCTTGTATATTTCGTCCAAGGCTTCATGCACCCATTATGGTGGCTTCAAAGTCCTGAAATCATCACTTGTAACTCCGTTTGTTCCCCTTGCATGGCATTATCTCCATGCTTGTTCTTGCTCCAATGTCCATCCTTCTCCAAGCTAGGGCCTTCATTTGTAAGCAAAACAAATGTATCCAATTTAGGCAGCATCATATTCTCATGAACATTAGAATCATTACCAAGAAACGAAAGTACCTGATAATTTAATTGGCGTGCGCGAGCTCTAGTAATTGGTCCAGTATATGTAGCAGTAGGGGCTGTGGGTGTAACAATGGTATTGATGTCCTCATCACGCCAAGTCCAAGCTTCATGAGCATAAGAGAAGACCGCGAGACGACCACCACAAAGATGGCACTACGGCTACATCAACCACTTCGGCATCTTCGCCAAGTGTTCTCAAGGCATCTTCACCTTTGGACGTACGACATCTTCGCCTACTTCCCACGTGTACGCCTACATCGACTCCATCAAGTCCAAGGCGACCACGTACGAGCGAGGGCGACACTTCCCTCTTCGGAAGCCCCCAAGGAAGATGGCCGAGCATGGGAAACTCCCTTCGGTCATGGAGACGAGCTACGAGGTGCCACATCATATGGGCCTCCCACACCAAGACGGTGACAAGACGGTCGAGCAAGGGCCATCCCCTTCAACCAAGGCGGCGATAGGAGTTGAGCATGAAGACATTTGCACCAACATCTCTCCGACACCCACATATCATGAGATGACCCAATTGCCATGTGAGGAGAGCCACCAACCCATGAGTGAGATGAGTGACTCCACCATTATGACATTGAGTGCATTTCCTTTGAGAGGATGAGTGAGACCACCAGTAGTCCCACACTTGAGAGCATGCCACACATCCTATGTGAGGTTGAGAGCCATTTGAGTGACTCCACCAACCATACGAGTGAGAGCATCATATTGGGAGTGAGTGAGCCACAACACTTAGCGAGTGAGGTAGTTGACACGGCATGTGAGGCCACTATGATTTCTAATGACTTAACCTCTACTCCTAGTGTGTTTTCTTCTTTGGTGCTAGGTCTCCTACATGACGACATGCCTACCCTCGACAAGCCCATACCTCCAATGGGGACGACGATGGCCATGGTGGACGATGTGATAGAGGCAAAGGTGTCCCGTCTTTCGATGAGATGTTGGTTTTCGCTTTGGAGGAAGTCGACTTTGACGATCCGACTCACTTAACGCGGCGAGGACGTCGCTACTTAGCAATCGCTAAACCAACTCCGAGAGGTTATTGACCACGCCGAGCACGATCAACTCGACCACGAGGGTGCATTTTCTGCGAGCAAACGAAGAACAAGCAAGAAACTGAGATTGCAATCTGGATATTGCGAATATAAGATGAAAGCTTTATTGATCAAGGTGGGGTTCTGTGACGCTTTGTCCGGTCGTTGAACACAAACGGCACGCGAAGTTGCAGCTATGGCTAACTTTTAATCTAAACAAAACCCAAGGTCTAAACGGTGCCCTAAGGGCTGTATATATGGAGGAAGAGGGGGAATTTCGTGGCCCTTGGTGGAGGGGTCCAAATCAACCCTAACTCTTGTTTCCCCACACATACGGACTCTAAAAACAGCCTATACTTAAGTATTTCGAAATTACATGGGCCTGGCCCAATAATAAGGTGACGCAACACCTAGAATAGCCTATGGACTAATATTATGAGGTGGCATCTTGTATATTTCGTCCAAGGCCTCATGCACTCATTAGGGTGGCTTCAAAGTCCTAGAATCATCACTTGTAACTCCGTTTGTTCCCCTTGCATGCCAACATCTCCATGCTTGAACTTGCTCCAAGGTTCATCTTTCTTGTCCATGGTAGGCCCTTCATTTGTAAGCAAAACAAATGTATCCAATTTAGGCAGCATCATATTCTCATGAACATTGGAATCGTTACCAAGAAACGAAAGTACCGATAATTCAATTTGATGCGAGCTCTAGTAATTGGTCCAAGATGTATAGCAGCAGGGGCTGTGGGTGTAACAATGGTATTGATGTCCTCATCATCCTCCCTTCTTGAAATGAAGTCGCCCTCGACGGAAGCTCATCTTCCTCACCCAAATAAGGCTTCAAATCTGCAATGTTAAAAGTGGGACTAACCCCAAAATCTGCAGCAGCTCAAATTTATATGCATTATCATTTATTTTCTCTAACACCTTAAATGGACCATCAAGACGTGGCATTAGCTTTGATTTATGCAAATTAGGAAACCTATCTCACGCAAATGTAACCAAACAAGATCTCCGGTGCAAAGACAACATGTTTTCTACCCTTATCTCCAGCAAGTTTATATTTAGCATTCATACGCTCAATGTTTTCCTTAGTTAACTCATGCATTTTAAAATCAATTCAGCACGTTCTTTAGCATCAAAATTAACCTTCTCCAAGACGGAAGAGGCAACAAATCAATAGGTGCACGAGGTAGGAAGCCATACACAATTTCAAAAGGGCACATCTTAGTAGTAGAATGCAATGAACGATTATAAGCAAATTCAATATGAGGCAAGCATTCTTCCCACATTTTCTTATTATTCTTCAAAACAGCCCTAAGCATAGTAGACAATGTTCTATTGACTACTTCAGTTTGTCCATTAGTTTGGGGTGACAAGTAGTACTAAAATGCAGTTTAGTCCCCAACTTAGCCCATAAACATCTCCAAAAGTGGCTAAGAAATTTAGTATCACGATCTGAAACAATAGTATGTGGCACACCATGCAAGCTTAATAATTTCACGAAAGAACAAATCAGCAACATTAACAAAGATCATCGCTTTTATGACATGGTATAAAGTGTGCCATTTTCGAGAATCTATCCACGACAACAAATATGCTATCCTCCCTTCTTTGTTCGAGGTAAACCTAAAACAAAGTCCATAGATATATCCTCCCAAGGAACACTAGGCACAGTGCAAAGGCATATATAAACCATGAGGATTGAGTCGTGACTTAGCTTTTTGACATGTAGTGCAGCGAGCAACAGAATGCTCAACATCCCGCCTCATCTTTGGCCAAAAGAAATGTGTAGCAAGTATATCCTCCGCCTTCTTGACGCCAAAGTGTCCCATTAATCCTCCTCCATGCGCCTCCTGCAACAACAAAAGACTAACAGAGCTAGCAGGAATGCATAGCTTGTTAGCACGGAACACAAAACCATCATTAATAACGAACTTGTTCCATGTTCTTCCTTCTTTACAATTCTGCATTACATCTTTAAAATCAGCATCATGCACATATTGATCTTTGATGGTCTCCAAACCAAATATTTTGAAGTCAAGTTGTGAAAGCATAGTATAGCGACGAGACAAAGCATCAGCAATAACATTTTCTTTACCCTTCTTGTGTTTAATGACATAAGGGAAAGTCTCAATGAATTCAACCCATTTAGCATGTCTACGATTCAGTTTAGCTTGACTTTTAATATGTTTCAAAGATTCATGATCAGAATGTATAACAAATTCTTTGGGCCATAAATAATGTTGCCATGTCTCTAAAGTCCGAACAAGAGCATATAATTCTTTGTCATAAGTAGAATAGTTTAGACTAGGCCCACTCAATTTTTTCAGAAAAGTATGCAACAGGGTTGCCATCTTGTAATAACACACCTACTAATCCAATTCCACTAGCATCACATTCAAGCTCAAAAGTCTTATTAAAGTCAGGAAGTTGGAGTAAAGGAGCATGTGTCAACTTATCTTTCAATACCGTGAAGGCTTCTTCCTGTGCGGTACCCCAAACAAAAGGCACATCCTTCTTTGTAAGCTCATTGAGAGGTGCAGCAATGGTGCTAAAGTCTCTCACAAAACGCCTATAGAAACCAGCAAGTCCAAGAAAACTCCTCACTTGTGTGACCGTTTTGGGCTGCGCCAACTCTCAATAGCTTCAATCTTGGCTTTATCAACTTCAATTCCTCGTGGAGTAACAACATAGCCAAGAAAAGATACTCGGTCGGTGCAAAAGGTGCACTTCCCAAGGTTACCAAACAAACGTGCATCACGAGAGCATTAAAAACAGCACGTAAATGTTCCAAATGTTCTTCCAAAGATTTGCTATAAATCAGTATATCATCAAAGTAAACTACCACAAATCGTCCAATGAAAGCACGAAACTTCGCTCATTAATCTCATGAAAGTACTAGGTGCATTAGTTAACCCAAAAGGCATGACTAACCACTCATATAATCCACACTTAGTTTTAAATGCTGTTTTCCATTCATCTCCCAATTTCATACGAATTTGATGGTATCCACTACGCAAATCAACTTTGGAGAATATTGTAGAGCCACTCAATTCATCAAGCATATCATCTAGCCTAGGAATAGGATGACGACAACGAATAGTAATATTATTAATGCCTCTACAATCAACACACATACGCGACGTACCATCCTTTTTAGGCACTAGTATAATAGGAACAGCACAAGGACTAAGAGATTCGCAGATATAACCTTTGTCGAGCAGCTCCTGTACTTGACGATAATCTCCTTCGCCTCCTCCGGATTGGTACGGTATGGTGCGCGGTTGGGTAGCGATGCACCGGGAATTAAGTCAATTTGATGCTCAATCCTCGAATAGGTGGTAATCCGGTGGCACGCCTTGTGGGAAGACGTCGGCGAACTCCTGCAAAATGTTAGTGACAGCAGGGGCAAAGAGGAAGGCACGTCCTCGAATGAAAATAATGCCTCTTTGCACACAAAAGCATAGCAAACAGATTTGCTAGAATCTAGCTCATCAATATCAGATTTGGTGGCAAATAAACATGCACTTTTCAGTTTAATTTCGAAGCAACATTAGATGGTTTATTATTAGGCTTCATTTGTTGCTCAAATTCTTTTGCCACAATCTGATTTTCACTCTTATTTTTCTCCTGTTTTGCTTTATTAGCTCTATTAATATCATCTTTCAAAATGGAATCAGGAGTCATAGGAAGCAAAGTAATATTTTTATCCTTGTGAACAAGAGTATACTGATTGTTTCTACCATGGTGTACAGAATTTTTATCAAATTGCCATGGTCTACCAAGTAATAAGGAACATGCTTGCATAGGTACCACATCACAATCAACATAATCAGCATATGTAGAGATACTAAAATACACACGAACAAAGACGTGTTACCTTAACCTTGCCGCTGTTGTTGAACCATTGGATGTAATAAGGATGTGGATGTGGTCTTGTGGTGAGAGAAAGCTTCTCCACCATATCCATGCTAGCCAAGTTGTTGCAGCTCCCTCCATCTATGATGACGCTTGAATAGAACGTTCCTTCACAACTCCCTTTGTATGGAACAAGTTATGCCTCTGATTTTGCTCAGCTTGTGTAACCTGCACACTCAAAACACGTTGAGCAACTAAACATTCATACCTGTCAAGATCTTCAAGACAGCCATGTATTGCGCCTCATGATCGAATCGTCTCCACCGTGTTCTTCATGTGTAATAAGAGCCAAAGTCTCTTCATCATAGTCACTAGCGGACTCATACCCACCATCCTCAAGAGCAATCATCACACGCTGAGATTGGCATTCTCTCGCAAAATGTCCTCTTCCCTTACAACGAGGACAAATAATATCACTTGTGTGCCCTGTTGACGCCATGGAAGAAGAAGAGCTCTGTGTAGGCCCAAAGAGTGTGCTCTTGGCGATAGTGGTGGTTGTGCCTGCTTCTTGTATCACGGTTGAGGTGGCAGCCATGGAGGTGCCGGTGTAGTAGAACGTGTGGAAGTAGATGATGCACGTGGTGTCCATGATGAAGGTCGACTGCAGAAAATTTAGTTCGCGCCAACACCGCCGATCCTGCACTTCACGCTCAGCTTTACAAGCAAGATGGAATAATCGAGTGATATTATTATAATTCTTGTAGTCTAGAATGGTCGAATCTCTCTATTTAATCCGCCCGAAAGCGTGCAAGCATAGCTTCATTCTCCTCAACAATACCACATCTAATCAAGCCAGTTTGTAATTCCCGATAATATTCTTCACCGAATTTTTCCTTGTCTTAAGCGCTGCAATTTTTGAAGTAATTCACGCTGATAATATGGTGGAACCCAACGAGTACGCATAGCAGTTTTCAAAGCAGCCCAAGTAGCTGGAACAGATATAATCTACAATGTTCAGACCACCAAACACATGCAAAGCTAGTGAAAGCACAAACAGCAGCAGAACACGCCTCTCCTCAGATATTGTAAACATGTAAATCGTTGTTCAGTTTCTAACTCCCAAGTAAGATATATATCAGGAACATATCTACCCTCAAATGGTGGAATATTCAATTTCAGTTTAGGGAGATGGTCATGATCTCAGATTCAAGGGGAGCCGAACCTTGCCATTATTTGCATGTGGACGACCTGGTGGTTGTGGTGCTGGTGGTTGCACGTAGTTCGATGTTGATCAACCTCATCCTCGTAATCTCACATAATCATCCTCCCCACCGCAGCAGCAGGAGCTATTGTAGTATCAACAGCAGCACGTAGTTCGATGTTGATCTTGGTAATGATTCTAATATGGTGCTGCTGTTGATACTTCGTGGCTCTCGCTGCTGCGGTGGGGAGGATGATTATGTGAGAGATTACGAGGATGAGGTTGATCAACATCGAACTCACGCCCAACCACCAAAGACCACAACCACCGTGTCGCCCACATGCAAATAATGGCAACGCTCGGCCCCTTCAGTATTTAGATCATGACCATCTCCCTAAACTGAAATTGAATATTCCACCGCTTGAGGGTAGATATGTTCATGATATATATCTTACTTGGGAGTTAGAAACTGAACAACGATTTACATGTTTACAATATCCCGAGGAGAGACGGTTCTCGCCTGCTGTTTGTGCTTTCACTAGCTTTGCATGTGTTTGGTGGTCCAACATTGTAGATTATATCCTGTTTCAGCTACTTGGGCTGCTTTGAAAACTGCTATGCGATCGCTGGGTTCCACCATATTATCAACGTGAATTACTTCAAAATTGCAGCGCTTAAGACAAGGAAAAATTATGTATAAGAATATTATCGTGAATTACAAACTGGCATGATTAGATGTGGTATTGTTGAGGAGAATGAAGCTATGCTTGCACGCTTTATGGGTGGATTAAATAAAGAGATTCGACCATTCTAGAGTATAAGGAGTATATCGATATCACTGCTTATTGCATCTTGCTTGTAAAGCTGAACGTGAAGTGCGTGATCGACAAGTATTGGCGCGAAATAACTTTTCTATGTGTCGACCTTCATCATGGACACCACGTGCATCATCTACTTCCATCGCACCATCACCTCCTTCAGTGCCACCTCCAACCGTGATATAAGAAAGGTGCACAACCACCACTATCTCGCCAAGAGCACACTGCCGGGCTCTGCGCCGAGCTCTTCTTCTTCCATGGCGCCAAAGTTAGGCACACAAGTGATATTATTTGTCGTCGCTGTAAGGGAAGAGGACATTATGCGAGAGAATGCAAATCTCAGCGTGTGATGATTGCTACCGAGGATGGTGGGTATGAGTCCGCTTAGTGACTATGATGAGGAGACTTTGGCTCTTATTACACGTGAAGAACATGGTGGAGATGATTCTGATCATGAGACGCAAAACATGGCTCCTCAAGACGCCGACAGTGTATGAATGTTTAGTTGCTCAACGTGTTTTGAGTGTGCAGGTCACACAAGTCGAGCAAAAGCAGAGGCACAATTTGTTCCATACAAAGGAGTTGTGAAGGAACGCTTCTGCAAGGCCATCATAGATGGAGGGAGCTGCAACAACTTGGCTAGCATGGAGATGGTGGAGAAGCTATCTCACCACAAGACCACATCCACATCCTTACTACATCCAATGGTTCAACAACAGCGGTGCAAGGTTAAGGTAACACGCATCGCTCGTGTGCATTTTAGTATCTCTACATATGCTGATTATGTTGATTGTGATGTGGTACCTATGCAAGCATGTTCCTTATTACTTGGTCGACTATGGCAATTTGATAAAAATTATGTACACCATGGTAGAAACAATCAGATACTCTTGTTCATAAGGATAAAATATTACTTTGCTTCCTATGACTCCTCGATCCCATTTTGAAAGATGATATTAATAGAGCTAATAAAGCAAAACAGCATAAAATAAGAGTGAAAATCAGATTGTGGCAAAAGAATTTGAGCAACAAATGAAGCCTAATAGTAAACCATCTAGTGTTGCTTCTGAAATTAAATTGAAAAGTGCATGTTTATTTGCCACTAAATCTGATATTGATGAGCTAGATTTCAGCAAATCTGTTTGCTATGCTTTTGTGTGCAAAGAGGCATTATTTTCATTCGAGGACGTGCCTTCCTCTTTGTGATGAGGACATGATTACCTTGGATACGACCAAAAATATTGCATACATGTATATTTGTGAGGTGATCTCTAATGCAATGCAATAATTTATTTATGTCATCCGGGACAAAAATACTTCACAAACTTTTGTGCCATGTCTAATTGCAGGTGTATGGGAGATTTGTACAATCCACATATGAAGATAAGGGAGAAAGAGATGTTTACCTGCTGTTCAAAAAGTTCTCTCACGTCACTTTTGGCCCAAGAGAAGATAGAATCCAAGTCTCTCACGTTCGACTCAGATTCGGACTGCATGACATACCGACTCAAAACGTCAATAACTTTTTCATACGGACTCCAAATTGGTTGATTCTTTTTTTGGAAAATAGATTTCGTGCATTTTCCAACCCAATTGAATCACCTTAAAATCCGTCCCGAGCGTTGAGTTATGGACGAAACAACTGATGTCTGCAGCAGAATCCGAGTCAAACTACAAGTCCAAAGGTGTTACGCCACCTCCGCTTGGGCCCATTGGCCTTGTACGACCTAGGGTTAGTTTTAGGCTGCCTTGGGACGCCCTCCTCCTCCTTGGCCGCCACCCCTTGCTCCTATATAAGTAGATCTATCTAGTAGCTTTTCACGGGATTTGTTTAGTTAAAGTTATCCATTGCAACTTTATTCTTTTTTTTGATCGACACCGGACACCTCACGATAGAGGCGAGGTGTCCCGATCTTCGGCGAGATGATAACTCTCGATTTGATGGAGTCGATTTTGACGATCCGACTACAAACGCGCACGACGCTATTCTTAGCAATCGCTAGACCAATCTCCTTAGGTTAATGACGATGCCGGAAGCACGATCACCGACTAACGAAGGTCTATTCCGCAAGCAATCAAGAACGAGCAAGAATATGATAAAGCAATCTGAATATTGCGAATATATATGAAGTATTGATAATGGTGGGGATCCGTAAGTTGTCTTGGTCCTGGTCGTTGGACACAAACGAAGTAACGGTTGCAATGGCTAACTTTTTAACTAAACAAATCCTGTTGTCTAAACGGTGCCCTAAGGGCTGTATATATGGAGGAAGAGGGGGAATTTCGTAGCCCTTGGTGGAGGGGTCCAAATCAACCCTAACTCTTGTTTCCCCACACATACGGACTCTAAAACAGCCTATACTTAAGTATTTCGAAATTACATGGGCCTGGCCCAATAATAAGGTGACGCAGCACCTAGAATAGCCTATGGACGAATATTATGAGGTGGCATTTTGTATATTTCGTCCAAGGCCTCATGCACTCATTAGGGTGGCTTCAAAGTCCCGAATCATCACTTGTAACTCCGTTTGTTCCCCTTATGCATGCCAACATCTCCATGCTTGAACTTGCTCCAAGGTTCATCTTTCTTGTCCATGGTAGGCCCTTCATTTGTAAGCAAAACAAACGTATCCAATTTAGGCAGCATCATATTCTCATGAACATTAGAATCGTTACCAAGAAACGAAAGTACCTGATAATTCAATTGGCGTGCGCGAGCTCGAGTAATTGGTCCAGTATGTATAGCAGCAGGGGCTGTGGGTGTAACAATGGTATTGATATCCTCATCATCGCCTCTATCAAGTGGTATCAGTTTTCAAGTTGCTCGGTGAGAATTTCCAATCATCCCTAGATTAGATTTATTTTCTTACGTATTGTCCAAGAAAAAGCCACAAAAAAAAAGTTAGATCTATTCATCCTTTGTCCAAGCCAGTCTGAGCCTTTGTAGTTTTCTTTTCATTGTTTGCATTATTCAATTATCGGTTGCATCGTCGTGTCGAGTTGCTGGTCTTAGTGTCTAGCTCGTTTAGAGTTTCGAGTTCTGTTCACATTAGTCACGCCGCCGCTGCATCGTTATCCCTTCCGTTGACCACCATCCATCCATCAATTTCCACCACGTGCTACCCACCGTTCATTGTCATAACCATAGTTGAGATCGTTCACATCTTCACTTGATCTAATCTGCATCTTATCTAGTTTGTTTGGAAAGAGGGAGAGAGAAACAAAGAGAGAAAAAAAAGTAAAAGAAAAAAGCCAGAGAAAAAAAGAGAGAAAGAAAAAGAAAAAATAAGTGTGAGAAAAAAAAGAGAGAAGGAAAAAAAAAACAAAGTTCGGATCTATCTAGACTCAATCTCATAGCTGAATTCGGATTGGAATCTGTTTTGTGCATTGTTCAGTAAAACAGGATAACTTCCTCATACGAAGTCCGCTTTTGGCTCATGAGTACTTAAATTAAAGCTAAAGACGAGCCAGATCTAAATATTTGCAGAAGCTAGTTCAATATTTGGCACCTCAAAATCGGCTACTAAATAGGTCTTTTGCCTCCAAGTTCGTGAACACAGCTTATTCCAGTTTTTCAAACCAGTTTTAGAATTTTTGACTCCTCATATCAACTCGAATTGAGTGATTCTTTTGAATTGGAAAGCTTGAGTTAGTAGCATTCTTTTAAAAAGTTATCAGAAAATTGGCTCAAACTTTTCAAGAGGAAAATTGAGAGAGAGTTGTTGTATATCCCGCTTGGCGCTTGTTCTTCATCATTATCTTTACTGCCATTATGATCTTCACTTATATCTTGCTGTCCGAGCTACTTATTATCCTTCATCGATGCTAGTTGTGCTACGCCGTGACCTCATTAGTGTTCTAGGCTCGCGCTCTAGTCCTGGTCTAGCCTAGGACCAGACACAGACCGTCGTTGAGCGCTTATTCAACATTGCATCTATGAATTGATTATTGCTAATTTTTGCTACCATATATAGCCAACTGAGCTCAAAATATTTCTACACCGTATATCGACGTTCCTCGGCAATCGCTTACACAATCTTGAGTTACTTGACACCGCTGGTTGCCCGTCACCACCGCCGCATGGTAAGAACTTGTAAGATATTGATATTTGCTTTACTGTGAGCACTTTACAACCACATCCTAGTAGTTCATAGGAACATTATTCTCGAATTTTGTTTCTTGTTTCTACTAATCATGACAGGTTCGGAGATAGAAGTTCTTGGACGACGGACACATCTTCATCATCACGAGTTGGGACAACACACACAAGCATATGGTCGTGGTATGTCTTTACCATCATTTGAGGGTAGATTTAATCCTGCTATTTATCTAGCTTGGGAGCTTGAATTAGAAGAAGTTTTTAGTCACCATGATTTTTCGAACTTGAGAGAGTACGAGCTACCACTAGAGCATTTACTGGTTTTGCTTCATTTGGTGGAGTGTACATTGTAAGAAAAATATTGATAACCAACCCACAACTTGGAAAGTTTTGAAAGCTGTAATGAGACAACAATTTTTCCTCCTTACTATCGTCGTGAATTGCTTCGCAAATTTGAACAATTAAAACAAGGCAGTAACACTGTTCATGCTTACTACAAAGAGTTCAAATCTTATATGCATCATTGTGACATAGAAGAATCTAAGGATGATACAATGAATAGATTTTTTGGTGGTTTGAACCATGATATCCGTGCAAGATGTCACTATATTCCTCGTTCCATTATTGGTATGTATGTTCGCACTTGTACCTTTGAGAGACAGCTACAGGAGGATGCATTGGGTGACTACAACAACTACTATTCCAGTTCATGCTCACCATCGTCACTGGTTCCTCCACCGTTGCACCTACTAGAGCAGCCCCACCCAGATTGTGAGCGACATCATCTCAAGTGTATGGTGCATTATCAAGGCCTGTACCTACATCAGCTACGTCTTTGCGACAAGGTAACAAGAAGGTATTAATGATATAACTTCACATGAGAATGATGCATCCCTAGTTAACTTGAATGCATCATGTGTTGAGTTAACTGGCGATTTGAGCACATCACCTATTTTAGAGAATCTTGATACTATCATGAATGCGTCATGTGATCAAACAACTGAAATACCAACAATTTTGAGTGCACCCATTGAATTAACTATTGATGCAAAAGAATCAATGTTTAATCATTTTGATATGACCTCTAATCTTGGTGATGATTCTGTGTCGAATGACTTATTGCATGTTTGCTTATTTAAGCATGTTGTAGCATGTAAACTTGATGCAAGTAAGGTTTATTCACCAATGTTGGGATGGTTTAATGATGAACATTGTCAATCTTTTGAAATGAATAAGAGCTTCACTTATATGTGCAAACTAAGTTGTAATATTTTCATGCCTTCTACTTCTTGTGATAATGTTTTGGCTTTAGATTTTATGAACTATGCAAGTTACTCATCTATTCATGTGTCATATGTGCAAAAATCAAGGGAAGTAAAAATGGATGACATATACATATACAACATGTACACATTGTCTCTTTTGTTAGCCATATTTCAGAACGTGAGGTGATTTCTAATGCAAACTATGCAATAATTTATTTATGTCATCCGGGACAAAAATACTTCACAAACTTTTGTGCCATGTCTAATTGCAGGTGTATGGGACGTTTGTACAATCCACATATGAAGATAAGGGAGAAAGAGATGTTAACCTGCTGTTCAAAAAGTTCTCTCACGTCACTTTTGGCCCAAGAGAAGATAGAGTCCAAGTCTCTCACGTTCTGGACTCAGATTCGGACTACACAGACATACCTGACTCAAAACGTCAATAACTTTTCCATACGGACTCCAAATTGGTTGATTCTTTTTGTTGGATAATAGATTTCGTGCATTTTCCAACCCAATTGAATCACCTTCAAATCCGTCCGAGCGTTGAGTTATGGACGAAACAACTGATGTCGCAGCAGAATCCGAGTCAAACTACAAGTCCAAAGGTGTTACGTCACCTCCGCTTGGGCCCATTGGCCTTGTACGACCTAGGGTTAGTTTTAGGCTGCCTTGGGACGCCCTCCCACCTCCTTGGCCGCCACCCCTTGCTCCTATATAAGTAGATCCATCTAGTAGCTTTTTCCGGGATTTGTTTAGTTAAAAGTTAGCCATTGCAACTTCGTGTACTTCGCTTGTGTCCAACGACTGCACCAAGACCGCTACGGATCCCCACCTTTATCAATACTTCATATATACTCGCAATATTCAGATTGCTTTATCATATTCTTGCTTGTTCTTCGATTGCTTGCAGGACTAGACCTTCGTGGTTAGGTTGATTGTGCTCCGGCGTAGTCAATAACCTCTCGGAGTTGGTTTAGCGATTGCTAAGGCGCAACGTCGTGCATGTTTGTAGTCGGATCGTCAAAGTCGACTCCACAAATCAAGAGTTATCATCTCATCGAAAGATCGGGACACCCTCGCCTCTATCACTTTGCCTCCTGCTGTCACTAACATTTTGCAGGAGTTCGCTGACGTCTTTCCACAAGACGTGCCACCGGGATTACCTCCCATTCGAGGGATTGAGCATCAGATTGACTTAATTCCCGGTGCATCATTACCCAACCGTGCACCATACCGTACCAATCCAGAGGAGACAAAGGAGATTATGCGTCAAGTACAGGAGCTACTCGACAAAGGTTATGTACGCGAATCCCTTAGTCCTTGTGCTGTTCCTATTATTCTAGTGCCAAAAAAGGATGGTACATCACGTATGTGTGTTGATTGTAGAGGCATTAATAGTATTACTATTCATTATCGTCATCCTATTCCTAGGCTAGATGATATGCTTGATGAATTGAGTGGCTCTACAATATTCTCCAAAGTTGATTTGCGTAGTGGATACCATCAAATTCATATGAAATTGGGAGATGAATGGAAAACAGCCTTTAAAACTAAGTTTGGATTATATGAGTGGTTAGTCATGCCTTTTGGGTTAACTAATGCACCTAGTACTTTCATGAGATTAATGAACAAAGTTTTACGTGCTTTCATTGGACGATTTGTGGTAGTTTACTTTGATGACATATTGATTTATAGCAGATCTTTGGAAGAACATTTGGAACATTTACGTGCTGTTTTTATTGCTCTACATGATGCACGTTTGTTTGGTAACCTTGGGAAGTGCACCTTTTGCACCGATCGAGTATCTTTTCTTGGCTATGTTGTTACTCCACAGGAATTGAAGTTGACAAAGCCAAGATTGAAGCTATTGAGAGTTGGCCGCAGCTCAAACGGTCACACAAGTGAGGAGTTTTCTTGGCCTCGCTGGATTCTATAGGCGTTTTGTGAGAGATTTCAGCACCATTGCTGCACCTCTCAACGAGCTTACAAAGAAGGATGTGCCTTTTGTTTGGGGTACCGCACAGGAAGACGCCTTCACGGTATTGAAAGATAAGTTGACACATGCTCATTTACTCCAACTTCCTGATTTTAATAAGACTTTTGAGCTTGAATGTGATGCTAGTGGAATTGGATTAGGAGGTGTGTTATTACAAGATGGCAAACCTGTTGCATACTTTTCTGAAAAATTGAGTGGGCCTAGTCTGAATTATTCTACTTATGATAAAGAATTATATGCTCTTGTTCGGACTTTAGAAACATGGCAACATTATTTATGGCCCAAAGAATTTGTTATACATTCCGATCATGAATCTTTGAAACATATTAAAAGTCAAGCTAAACTGAAACGTAGACATGCTAAATGGGTTGAATTCATTGAGACTTTCCCTTATGTCATTAAACACAAGAAGGGTAAAGAAAATGTTATTGCTGATGCATTGTCTCGTCGCTATACTATGCTTTCACAACTTGACTTCAAAATATTTGGTTTGGAGACCATCAAAGATCAATATGTGCATGATGCTGATTTTAAAGATGTATTGCAGAATTGTAAAGAAGGAAGAACATGGAACAAGTTCGTCGTTAATGATGGATTTGTGTTTCGTGCTAACAAGCTATGCATTCCAGCTAGCTCCGTTCGTCTTTTGTTGTTGCAGGAGGCGCATGGAGGAGGACTAATGGGACAATTTGGCGTGAAGAAGACGGAGGACGTACTTGCTACACATTTCTTTTGGCCAAAGATGAGACGGGATGTTGAGCGTTTTGTTGCTCGCTGCACTACATGTCAAAAAGCAAAGTCACGACTCAATCCTCATGCTTTATGATGCGGAGCATCCCACGTTCATCACCATGTACACTCCGACTACTCTCCAAACCCCAAGTGGACATATGACGAGACCTCGAACATACGCCATTGGACACAAGGTGAACTCGCTCCTCTCCGAACCTTCACTTTCCACATGTGAGACATGGTTAGTACCTCAAATATGTGTGCTATGCATGACCAGGAACAAGGAGGAAGACCATGGACGAGCTAGCGAGGACGCCAAGTACAAGGACCAAGAGGAGGAGCTGCCGAAGAAGCTCCAGCGAGCGGACGTCCGGACGACACCGGACGACCGGCCTCTCACAGCGAGCGGACGTCCGGCCTTTGGCGGACGACCGACGCTCAAGACCCAGCCAACGCAGGCCCCAGCGAAGCGGACGTCGCCCGCGACCGGACGACCGCCCCACTCTCCAGGCGAGCGGACGATCAAGACACGGACGTCCGCACTCAACAGAGCGAATATTAACGGAAGTATGAAACTTCCGGACGTCCGGCGCCCCTCCACAGAGAGCTTCCAGCGGACGTCCGGTGACACCGGACGACCGGTACCTCATGAGCCACCGGACGACCGCCCCCAGCCGGACGTCCTGCACTGCTCACAAGATTTGGGCCAAGCCCATGTACCCATTCACTTCGCCCCTTTTGCACTAAGACTATAAATACTCCTCCACCTCCTCCTAGTTAGGTTTAGCGTTGATTTAGCTCATTGTTAGATAGAGTCATTATCCATACCGGATCTACTCCACGAGAGAGACCGCGGCCCCTCTTCGGAGAAGATCCACCTGGATTCAAGACCCCTCTTGGGTGGCCCCATCAAGACCTCCTCACGGAGAAGAACGGCTACCGTTTGTATCGTCCTTTGTTGACCTTGAATCATGTATCTCCCTTTGTGTTCATCGATCTAGCACATGTGTGATTAATCTTGTTGGTTTGAGTGATTCTCTTGTGTTTTCCCCGTGATTTCCCTCGTGTTCTTCCGCTTGTTCTTCGTGTTCCTAGTAGGGATACTCTCCAAACGTGAAAGATCGTCCACATAGGGTTCCGCCCTACATCATCTTGGATCAGAGCAAGGTTGATCACGTTTTTGGAGCCCCTACCCCTCTTTTTCTAGCTTGATTTTGTTGTGTTTTTCCCTAATTTCGAAAATCCCCACCAAAAATAGCCCCAAATTTTTTTTTTGTGATTTGTTAGTGTGATGATGTTTTGTTGATTTTGATCCATGGATTTGCTTGGTTTCGAGTGTATCTAGCATTTCCCCAAGTTTCCCCATCTTTCATCCATGAAATCTCTTCAATTTTGACCCCAAAATCCCAAAATTCCGCTCAAAATCGCGCCCCGGATCTCGCATCTCGCGTTGACCCCGACCCACCGGACGACCGTCACTTTACCGGACGTCCGGAGCCCCTGGAATGACCGGACGTCCGTCATCTACCGGACGACCGGAAACCCTAACCCGATTTGAAATAGCGGATTTCCGACCCGACCGGACGTCCGGCCACCTGACATCCGTCCATTAGCGGACGTCCGCTACCTGTAGATATCAACTTCGGCTGATTTTTGTTTTGTCCATAACTAATTCATCCGAACTCCGATTTTGATGTTCTTTAGCTTGTTTTGAAGCTATTAACATCCCCCTTCCAACAAAAATACCACCAACACAATTTGACTCCATCAAAGTTTTGAAAATTTGGCAAGTTTGCCTAGGCCCTCCACCATATCATCCGCATAGCCACCACCGACTTCCGCAACCTAACCCATTTTGTTCACCATAGCATTAGTGGTTGCTTGAGCAGTGATTCGAGTCTCCTAAGGTGTTTCGGCTACTTAGGGACGATTGCTTCTTCTTCAACCACCACCACCACTTTCGCATTGGCTTACCCACCATACACTTCCACCCCAACTTAACCCAATTTTGCTTGAGTTGTGGCTTGTGTCTCCTAAGGTGTTTCAGCTACTTAGGGACGACAACTTCAACTTCGACGCGTGTATAGCCCATCATTCCACTTCCACATTGCCTAGTGCAAACCACCACCGCTTTCCGCTACCACCGTTTGACATTTGTCATTTGAGATTTTGAGTTCGCGGTTTTTCCGTTTCCTAAGGTGTTTCGGCTACTTAGGGACGAGTCTCCATCATCTTGGTATCTACATCAAGAACACCGCCACTCATCATCGCATAGGACGGTAACCTCGACGACACCATTGTATATTCCTCTTGCAATTGCATTGTTAACCCCTAGCCCATTTTGCGTCACTTGCCTATGAGACTAGCCATTTGAGTATTGCCGAGCCACGTTACTTGTGCACATTAGTGATCTACACCACCCATTGCATACATACCATATCATTTTGGTATCATATCATCTCTTGTGTCACAAAGATTGTTCCCACATATACACAATTGCTCTCTTGGTTTGTGCATTGTGCAAAAGTGGCCATAGAAAAAAATAAAAAAATAAAGCTTTTAAGCAAAAGAGAAAGAGCAAAGAAGCTTGTAAGCAATAGCCATAGCATCATACCACATTGCATATAAGATTGTCATATCCGATCATCTTGGATCATCTTGAGAGAAACACCGGGAACCATACATACATAGCATACTTGGGATACAAAGTTTATCCATTTTGCATCTTATAGGTTGTGCACAAGTGTCGTATCCGCCTATTGGGCAAGCATTTTGCATTAAATTTTTGTGCCACTATCCTCATCGAGCTCCACCATAAGCCTTATTTGTGTAGGTGTGAGAAACCGACAAGAATTGGTACCAATTGTGTTATCTCCTGGTTACACATTGAGTGATCATTGATCCATTTTCAACATCGGTCAAGGTACATTTGGTATAAGTTCTTCTCTTTCTCCCACTCATATTTGCTCGAGTCTTGTGATGGATAGGCAAGGCATTTCATCTCCGGTCTTCGACTACGACGACGGCGTGCACAACTACATCACCAAAGCGTCAATCTTCGATCTACAACGACAAATGCAAGGCGCACAATCAAGATTGCAAGAGCGCATGGAGAACCTCTCCATCGACATTCATCTCTCAAAGCAAGGAAAAGGGACTACATCGACAAGAAGCTTTCCGCACATAAAGAGGAGCAAGATGCAAGGATGGAGGAGATTAGAGCTTTGATCAAGTCTTCTTCCCCTTCGTCATCTTCAAGGCGGCGACATTCAAGCCACAAGTCTTCGGAGCGCGAAAATGATGCAAGTGCAAATCGTCCTCGTCCACATCTACATGGCGACCACCATCACGTTCGTGATCCACATCGTCATGAAGGGCAAGTCACCTCAAGCATCATGTGCACGACGACCGACGAACAACATCTACTACTAGCTCAAGTGCGACAACGACACCATCATCATGAAGATGCTCGCCAAGCACAAATGCACAAGTCCCAACAAGCTCTACTTCACGCCAAGTCCAAGCTTCAAGAGCACAAAAGGAGACCACGAGACGACCACCACCAAGACGGCGCTACGGCTACATCAACCACTTCGGCATCTTCGCCAAGTGTTCTCAAGGCATCTTCGCCTTTGGACGTACGGCATCTTCGCCTACTTCCCGCGTTTATGCCTACATCGACTTCATCAAGTCCAAGGCGACCACCTACGAGCGAGGGCGACACTTGCATCTTCGGAAGCCGCTCAAGGAATGTAACATCCCAAAATTCTAAATTTTGGAATGTTATAATAAATAGATAGATTTGTTTGTTTGTTTGAATTGTTGTGTGATTGATCGAGTGAAATTTGAAACTTTTTGAAAGCTAAATGAGAGGGAATAAAAGGACTTTCCCAAACTTTCATTTTTGCTTTTATGCTTTTCGTGAATTCAAATACTCTTCATCACAAAACCCTGGAGAGAAGATGACATGACTTCTTCCATTTATTTAAATGACAAGGGTGTTGAAAATATTTGAATTTCATTTGGAAAATATTTCCAATTCTGAAACTTTATGCAACTCAATGATTTTCACGAGCGAAGATAAAATGACTTCTTCAAAACATATGAAATATGAGTAGGAGTTTCAAAGAAATAAATTCAAAGTTCTTTTGAATTTATTTTCAATTTGGAGTTATTTGAGTTTTATTCAAATTATTTTCTCCAAAAATAAAATACATGGAAAATAGGGTAACATGATTCCCTACAACAGAAAATTGAGAGGAATAAATTTGAATTCATTTTGGTATTTTTAAAATGATTTTTATTGGATTTTATTAGAGCTGAAGCACTCTTTGCTTTATTTAAATTTGTATGAATTTTATTTAATGCTATATAAGTGTTCATGTTGTAGAAAATCTTTTTCTGAAAATTTTAATATATTATATGCCTATATACAATTTTTATTTGGTTTTATTATTTTTGTTTTGTTGTCTCTGTCTTTAAAAAAAATCGCTGCACCCTTGAACAAGGCCAAGGGCCAAGGCCCAAGGTTGCCAGCGGCCGCCGCCACAAGGCCATCGCCGCACGCACCAAGGGAGCCAGGGAGCCTCCTTTTTCCTTTTCCTAGTAGGAATCTTTTCCTACTTCCGTTTATTCCGATTTGTTTCTAGATCTTTTCCCTCTTTGTTTCCTAATCCTAGTCTAATTCTTGCCCCCTACCCCAAGCAAAACCCTCCCCTCCCCAATATAAATACCCAAGCACCCCCTCCCCCCCAACACATCAAACCAACACCTCTCCTCTCCTTTTCTCTCCTCTCCGCAGCAGCAGCAGCCCCACACCCACGTCGCTGTGCCGCCTCGCCGGAGTTCGCCGGACCACCGCCGCCATTGTCGCTCCGCCCCGATCTGCCGCCCCCAACCATCCCTTCCCCGATGCCAGAGGGCCACCGGAGGACATCGCCGGAGCTCCACCAGGACCCCATCACCGGAACTGCTACAGTAAATCCCGTAATTCATTTTTTTTCTTCGGAAAATAGCAATCTTAGAAAATTCATATCTTTTAGAGTTTTTAGTATTTTTGAGTGATTCCAATTGCTATGTGTCACAAATTTTATGAAGTTTCTGTTAGTTCAATTGTATTTCATATTTGAGCAGTTTAAATTTGTGTTTGTATGAATTATCTCAAATCACTAGATTTGAGATATTTTGAGTTAGGAATATTATTTTCGACCGATTCTTTTTGCTCCTGGTATCTAGGACAATTGTTTATCCAGTAGTATTTAGTATTTTATTTGTAGGTTAATTTAAATTAGGTTTTTAGCAAAACAGTACTGTTTTATTATTAGTTCTGTTTTAGCTTTTTCTTTATTGTTTTATTAGTTTTAAATTATTTCTTTTTGTCATTTTGACAAAATTAGTTGTGTTTCTGTTAGACAACAGGAGAAAATTTATTTTTATTTAAAAAATCTATTTTCCTTAGTTTTGTATGAAACCTTCTATAGGTCATAGTTAGAGTTTTATAAAAGTTTTTTTATTTGTTTCTTTTTGCAAATAAAATTTTATGGAGAAAAAATACTTTCTGTTAAATTAGTTATTTTACATTTTATTTTCTATTAATTTATTAGTTTAGTATTTTAATTGTTGTTAAGTTTTTACTTACGGCAAAACTATATTAGATGTTTGTAGCAAAGTCATAGATCTTCGTTAGTAGTTTTTATTTGTAGTTTTATTTGAAGTTTCTTTTGATTTGTTTGAGTTTTATTATCGATTTTCCTTGCTGTTTTGATTGTTATTTGAGTGCTAAAATTGTTTGCTAGGATGTTTGCTTATGTGAATGCTATGTTTAACTATATAGATTTTCATCGGAGAGTTGCGTATAGTCCTATCAAGTTATTTTTGAGGCGTTGTTATCTTCATCAAGTATTACCGAGCAAGTTCACTTTGACCATGTTTTTCATACCTATGTGTTTTATTGCATCTAGTGTCATCTTCGCAACAAACCCTCCAAGAGTGATATTGAATTCTTGTAGTTGAGTAGTATGCATGAGGTAGGAACCCATCACCCTGTTACCAAGCCCGGACGATATTTTATTTTAATGCTACGCTATAGTAGACGGGTTTGGTATGAGTGCTCGGGAGTGGTGTGAGAATGGAGGATCTACGTCAATGACTACAACTCCATGATGGAATCTGCAAGGACTGCATCTTCAAGGCCTCAAGACTTCAAGACTCGAGACAAGAATTCAATACACACTACTGGGTGAAGGATGGTTGACGGGCACCCTGGAGAATCCAGTGGTTGGCCGGGATGCATGGAGAAGCGCCATGACATCTTGCGGAAAGCTTCACCCAGACTCAAAGAGACGAAAGAATACTTCATGCCCGGAAGCTTACCTATGCAACCGCAAGTCATTATGGGCTCTGGCTTGGTTGACCTTAGTGGTGACTCTGGCTGGGACGGTGCTAGCAGATGTAGAACTATGGTAGGATTGGATGAGCACCGGACAGTGGTCAGAGGAACTCTTCGGAAGACCATGTTTCGATCGTCTTGTCCTCAAACACCCTGAAGTGCGAGAACGTAAAAAGAGGGATCGAATCTTGCGGGTAAAGTGTACAAACCTCTGCAGAGGGTTAAAACCTAATCGATTAGCCGTGTCCCGATTACGGACAATTTGAGCATCTGGACTGGATCTATCTCGGAACTCTCAACACCGGATCGATAACTTAATTGTGGGCAACTTATGATGAATTTGGGCTATGAGACATCGGTTGGCGGAACCATGTCATGATAGAAAACTCTATAGTACATACTTCATTTATTCCTTTGATGTAGGGAAAATAAATCAGCTTTTACGCAAACAAAACTCAGATACAGAGCCACAAAGCCATACTGCATATAGTATAGTTTATCATCTGTTTTCTCTTATTGTGATCTTGCCGGTACATTCAATGTCTTGACCTACACGGCTGCAACGTATCATGTTGCGATATTTCCTCGACGAGTAAGAGTTACGATACAGGTTACGGTCTACACTCAACCTGCCGATGGCGTTGATGGGACTCCACACCGACTATTTGTTTCATTGTGACTTATGAGGTATATATCAGTTTTACGTTAATTATACATGTGATTGCACTTTGATATATACATTGATGTTGTGTGTGCCAAAGATCTTGATCCGAGGATGGCACAACAACACGAGGCTTGACCGTCTCGAGGTCGGGTCACTGAGATATGGTATCGAGCACATGTTGGTGAGGAGGTGACCCTAGAAATCGGAAAGCCCCTAGGACAGGATGTCTCAAAAACTTTATTTTCAAAAGGAATCCTTTACTTCTCGTCTTTTCTGATTTTATCAAGTAGTCCTCTCGACCTCAAATAGTTAGAATATACACCTTTCCTTTTGACCACACGGAGATCAATCAAGTCACTCCAAGAATTAAACATATCGGACAACTGATGGCCATTTCAGAGTAAAGAGGATTTCACCATGCATTAGAAGAGTTGAAGCTGCAACAATTGAAGACTCCGAAGACTAGAAGAATTTGAAGAATCTGAAGAATTATTTGATCTTTAGAGACCAAACCCCTGTTATACACCTACGTTAGATGCGATGATTTGTGAGTTGTCATTTGTTTGATGTTTTCTGACAGCCCCAAAATAAAACTTGTTTCTTCAAAAACTATTGTTTGTATTGTGTGTATATCCCTCCCCACCTCTCTCATATCTCATCCCAAAACTTTTGGACCCCATAGATGATGAATGAAGTTGGACTGATATTCTCTGGACCGAAGGCTCAGCCGGAGGCAGAGCTATGGATTAGGGACATGGAGAATCACTTCGGGAGCAATTTGGTTTCAAGGAAGAATGAAGTATCGTGACGCTCTCAAGATTTTGAAGGAAGTGCTGCAACATGGTGGCAGATGTATCAAGCTATACAGGATGGAATGGAGCAAAGACTTGGGAAGAATTCAAGAAGACTCGACAAGATCTCGCCTTATCCGGAAGCACCATGATACACCAAGAAATAAACCTTGTGCCTGCAAGATTTGCGGAGAAATAGGACACACCGGGAGGAACACAAGGATGGATGCCCTCATTGTGAGGAGAAACACCCAACCGAGGAATGCCCAACTAGTCGGTGACTTGTTTCTTGTGTGAAGGAACCACCCACTACCCGACCCAGTGTCACATTTACCCCATGGTGCAACAAACTATTCGGGAGCAGGAAGAAGGAATGAAAGAAGCCCTCCGAGAAGTTATGAAAGAACTGTGATGAAGGAATGTGTTGAAGACCACGATGGAGAAGGCCTCAATAGATTTTACTCCAATGCCTGCTATTCATGTGGAGAAGAAGGACATTTTTTGCAGTATTGCACCAAGGAAAGAAAAGAGTATCTGGGATATTTCCCGACAGCAGAATTGAAGTTTGACCCTTGGGAAATAGAAGCTCGATCATTACAGAGAAATCCGGAAGAGAAAAGAAGGCAACCCTGAACAACACAATTTTTGCAGAGAAGGACCAGAGTCATATCACTTGTTACAGGTGCAAGGATTTAGGTCATTACGCTAGTAAATGTCCAGAAAAGAAGCCAAGAATCCAAGGAGCCTACATAATCACAAAGAAGCCCCGAGACATGTCAGAAGTCTTTTGTTTTCGCTGCAAGGAAGCAGGACATTATGCTACTAAATGTCCCAACAAGATGAAAGCTGGAGTTGAGTAGTTGGAATTTTGATATTGGAAACAAGAGTAATAGAAAGCAATTTCATTTTATATGAGTACAATAAGTTGAGTTATGTAACGGGTGCTCGAGTTTGTAATGGATTCATGAAATCAATAAAGTTAAGGTGACATGTTTTCATATGTTTAATTGTATGAGTTGTTACTCTATGAACACGGATTTTGACCATTTTCGAGGATATGAGAAATATGGTCTATGGATGGATTTGTGAATTTCATTTTAGGGTGGTAGTACCCGTGAAGAAGACTAGACTAATGGATAAGAAAATATATATTCCACGGACTGTAGTTCAAAGGAAAAAAAGTTGGAGTTTTGCTTTTGATATGATGGTATGAAGAAGCAGTAGTACTTTGGATTTAAAGGAGGTGTAATATGGAACAAGAGAGTTACTCCAAGGATGAGTTAAAGCTGCACTAGTGTTGAAGTGGGCCATAACCCACAGGCCCAGGATTTTGAAAAGGAACAGATGTAACCTTGATGAAGGAAGAAATTTGGAAGAATCGGTGATTCAATCAGCATACGTTTCGTAGGAGGTTACGCAAAAACCCGAGAGTTGTTAAGGAACGATAGATGTTTGTTTGGCTTGCAGAATCAATGGATTTATCCGAACTTGGTTCGTCGACAAGAGAAATTCTGCAATGCTTGTGAGTATGCCCAAGTGTTAGAATACGTGATTCACTGTTTACGTATGTGGTAATGATTCAAGTACGGGATGGATTGGCCCCCATACCGGAGACTTCTATCATGAACTATCATATGTTGATGGAAAATCAGAGAGACTTGAAAACATTAGAAGAGCGTCGATACGACAAGCCAAAAACCTTAGAATGGTAGGACGATTGATCCATGTACCGGCAACCGTTGCCAAACGTAGGTCATACGGTGAGACCCAACCCAACCCATTATTCCTGCAGGAGAAACCTGTAATGGTCGACCACCATGAGATCTCGATAGCTGTTTATTGGCGCCAGACCCGTCAGCTATGAAGACCCAGTCTCGGAATAACCTTACCAAGAGTAAAGGACAAAAGAATCGAGGAAAAGGTTATGCCACTACCGAAGAGCCCAGAGAAGGAATTATCCTTAATATCTCGAGAAGATCGACATTGTCAAGAATGAGGATGGAGTATATAAGCATGGATGGGACCGTAACGATGTTTCTAAGGGTGGTAGCACCCTGCACCCGGAGACGATCGATGGATTTTGAAGACCCCAAACCTAACCCATTTCTTTCTAGCCTCTCCGAATCTCGAGGACGAGATTCATTTTAAAAGTGGTAGATTTGTAACATCCCAAAATTCTAAATTTTGGAATGTTATAATAAATAGATAGATTTGTTTGTTTGTTTGAATTGTTGTGTGATTGATTGAGTGAAATTTGAAACTTTTGAAAGTTAAATGAGAGGGAATAAAAGGACTTTCCCAAACTTTCATTTTGCTTTTATGCTTTTCGTGAATTCAAATACTCTTCATTACAAAACCCGGAGAGAAGATGACATGACTTCTTCCATTTATTTAAATGACAAGGGTGTTGAAAATATTTGAATTTCATTTGGAAAATATTTCCAATTCTGAAACTTTATGCAACTCAATGATTTTCACTAGCGAAGATAAAATGACTTCTTCAAAACATATGAAATATGAGTAGGAGTTTCAAAGAAATAAATTCAAAGTTCTTTTGAATTTATTTTCAATTTGGAGTTATTTGAGTTTTATTCAAATTATTTTCTCCAAAAATAAAATACATGGAAAATAGGGTAACATGATTCCTACAACAGAAAATTGGAGAAGAATAAATTTGAATTCATTTTGGTATTTTTAAAATGATTTTTATTGGATTTTATTAGAGCTGAAGCACTCTTTGCTTTATTTAAATTTGTATGAATTTTATTTAATGCTATATAAGTGTTCATGTTGTAGAAAATCTTTTCTGAAAATTTTAATATATTATATGCCTATATACAATTTTTATTTGGTTTTATTATTTTTGTTTTGTTGTCTCTGTCTTTAAAAAAAAAAATCGCTGCGCCCTTGGTGTTAAAGCCAGGTCACGCCGCCACAAGGCCATCGCCAAGACGCACCAAAGGAGCCAGGGAGCCTCCTTTTTCCTTTTCCTAGTAGGAATCTTTCCCTATTTCCGTTTATTCCGATTTGTTTCTAGATCTTTTCCCTCTTTGTTTCCTAATCCTAGTCTAATTCTTGCCCCCTACCCCAAGCAAAACCCTCCCCTCCCCAATATAAATACCCAAGCACCCCCCCTCCAACACATCAAACCAACACCTCTCCTCTCCTCTTCTCTCCTCTCCGCAGCAGCAGCAGCCCCACACCCACGTCGCTGTGCCGCCTCGCCGGAGTTCGCCGGACCACCGCCGCCATTGTCGCTCCGCCCCGATCTGCCGCCTCAACCATCCCTTCCCGACGCCAGAGGGCCACGGAGGACGTCGCCGAGCTCCACCAGACCCCATCACCGAACTGCTACAGTAAATCCTGTAATTCATTTTTTTCAGAAAATAGCAATCTTAGAAAATTCATATCTTTTAGAGTTTTTAGTATTTTTGAGTGATTCCAATTGCTATGTGTCACAAATTTTATGAAGTTTCTGTTAGTTCAATTGTATTTCATATTTGAGCAGCTTAAATTTGTGTTTAGATGAATTTTCTCAAATCACTAGATTTGAGATATTTTGAGTTAGGAATATTATTTTCGACCGATTCTTTTTGCTCCTGGTATCTAGGACAATTGTTTATCCAGTAGTATTTAGTATTTTATTTCTAGGTTAATTTACATTAGGTTTTTAGAAAAACAGTACTGTTTTATTATTAGTTCTGTTTTAGCTTTTTCTTTATTGTTTTTATTAGTTTTAAATTATTTCTTTTTGTCATTTTTGACAAAATTAGTTGTGTTCTGTTAGACAACAGGAGAAAATTTATTTTTATTTTTAAAAAATCTATTTTCCTTAGTTTTGTATGAAACCTTCTATAGGTCATAGTTAGAGTTTTATAAAAGTTTTTTTATTTGTTTCTTTTTGCAAATAAAATTTTATGGAGAAAAAATACTTTCTGTTAAATTAGTTATTTTAAATTTTATTTTCTGTTAATTTATTAGTTTAGTATTTTAATTGTTGTTAAGTTTTTACTTACGGCAAAACTATATTAGATGTTTGTAGCAAAGTCATAGATCTTCGTTAGTAGTTTTTATTTGTAGTTTTATTTGAAGTTTCTTTTGATTTGTTTGAGTTTTATTATCGATTTTCCTTGCTGTTTTGATTGTTATTTCGAGTGCTAAAATTGTTTGCTAGGATGTTTGCTTATGTGAATGCTATGTTTAACTATATAGATTTTCATCGGAGAGTTGCGTATAGTCCTATCAAGTTATTTTCGAGAGCGTTGTTATCTTCATCAAGTATTACGGGCAAGTTCACTTTGACCATGTTTTTCATACCTATGTGTTTTATTGCATCTAGTGTCATCTTCGCAACAAACCCTCCAAGAGTGATATCAATTCTTGTAGTTGAGTAGTATGCATGAGGTAGGAACCCATCACCCTGTTACCAAGCCCGGACGATATTTTATTTTAATGCTACGCTATAATAGACGGGTTTGGTATGAGTGCTCGGAGTGGTGTGAGAATGGAGGATCTACGTCAATGACGACAACTCCATGATGGAATCTGCAAGGACTGCATCTTCAAGGCCTCAAGACTTCAAGACTCGAGACAAGAATTCAATACACACATTTGGGTGAAGGATGGTTGACGGGCACCTGGAGAATCCAAAGTGGTTGGCGGGATGCATGGAGAAGCGCCATGACATCTTGCGGAAAGCTTCACCCAGACTCAAAGAGACGAAAGAATACTTCATGCCCGGAAGCTTACCTGTGCAACCGCAAGTCATTATGGGCTCCGGCTTGGTTGACCTTAGTGGTGACTCTGGCTGGGACGGTGCTAGCAGATGTAGAACTACGGTAGGATTGGATGAGCACCGGACGGTGGTCGAGGAACTCTTCGAAGACCATGTTTGATCGTCTTGTTCTCAAACACACGAAGTGCGAGAACGTAAAAGAGGGATCGAATCTTGCGGGTAAAGTGTACAAACCTCTGCAGAGGGTTAAAACCTAATCGATTAGCCGTGTCCCCGGTTACGGACAATTTGAGCATCTGGACCTGGATCTATCTCGGAACTCTCAACACCGGACTGATAACTTAATTGTGGGCAACTTATGATGAATTTGGGCTATGAGACATCGGTTGGCGGAACCATGTCATGATAGAAAACTCTATAGTACAGACTTCATTTATTCCTTTGATGTAGGGAAAATAAATCAGCTTTTACGCAAACAAAACTCGAGATCTGAGCCACAAAGCCATACCGCATATAGTATAGTTTATCATCTGTTTTTCTCTTATTGTGATCTTGCGGTACATTCAATGTCTTGACCTACACGGCTGCAACGTATCATGTTGCGATATTTCCTCGACGAGTAAGAGTTACGATACAGGTTACGATCTACACTCAACCTGCCGATGGCGTTGATGGGACTCCACACCGACTATTTGTTTCATTGTGACTTATGAGGTATATATCAGTTTTACGTTAATTATACATGTGATTGCACTTTGATATATACATTGATGTACTGTGTGTGCCAACATACTGATCCAGGGATGGCACAGCAACACAGAGGCTTGACCGTCTGAGGTCGGGTCACTACAAGGAAGATGGCCGAGCATGGGAAATTCCCTTCGTTCATGGAGACGAGCTATGAGGTGCCACATCATATGGGCCTCCCACACCAAGACGGTGACAAGACAGTCGAGCAAGGGCCATCCCCTTCGACTACGGCGACGAGCGCGAACCTCTTCAACAACATGAAGACGGCGCCCACATTGGACTCATACTCCGAGTCAAGCTACAAGACCGCGCATGGAGACATTTGCACCAACATCACTCCGACACCCACATATCATGAGATGACCCAATTGCCATGTGAGGAGAGCCACCAACCCATGAGTGAGATGAGTGACTCCACCCTATATGACATTGAGTGCATTTCCTATGAGAGGATGAGTGTGACCACCACTAGTCCCACACTTGAGAGCATACCACACATCCTATGTGAGGTTGAGCGCCATTTGAGTGACTCCACCAACCATATGAGTGAGAGCATCCTTGAGAGAGTGAGTGAGCCACAACACTTAGAGAGTGAGGTAGTTGACACGGCATGTGAAGCCACCATGATTTCTAACGACTTAACCTCTACTCCTAGTGTGTTTTCTTCTTTGGTGCTAGGTCTCCTACATGACGACATGCCTATCCTCGACGAGTCCATCCCTCAAAAGGAAAAACCGATGGCCATGATGGACGATGATGAACCCCCCACATGGTACCATCAAGTTGCAACCTCACCTACAACACATGAGCGACCTTCCAAAGGTAACATAGGTGAGGGTACTTCTCTTGTCCCACTAGTGGACTCTCTTGACAATGATTGCTTTCATGATGTTGATCCACCTATTCCCATGCTTCATGCTAGTGCGACTTCTTCATGTCATGACTTACCTATTTATGATGAATATGATGATGAGCATGTGGAGTTTCCTAGTTGTGATGCTATGCTTCATAGGATATCTTGTGAAAATTCTATTGGTCACTTCATGTTTGACAATCCATTGAACTTGTCATATGCTATGAGTGAGATCTCCCATATAGCCTCATTTCAATCTCAACATAGTAACTATGCATGCCCCATTAAAATCAATCCCATTTGCACTTATGGCATAGATGACGAGATGATGGTCATTGGCTTTTGTTTTTCATGTGATGATATTGCCATGCTTCCTTTACATGATTTGCGCAATTCATCTACTATGTCATGCCATGATCACATTGATCCAAATATGCATTGTTTTGGATGTTGTCAATATTCTCCATGTGATGTTGCTACTCATACTCATGAGGAGACCCCCATAGTTTCCTCATACATATTAGGAGATTTTGATACATGCAATACTTTGCATGATTCCCATAATTGCGCGCACCATATGCTACCCATGAATAACAATGCTCTAGATATTTCCCATGATGCATTACACAATTTGAGTCTCCATTATGCCATACATAACAACAAACCTATCATGATGGATGACATGTTTCTATATCACGCATCTCATTTATTTGAGCATTGGCTATTTTGTGCTAACCAACACATGCACGCGCATCATGATGGATGATGTGTACATCTACACACACACACATTTTCCCTTTGTCTTTGTTTTGTGTAGGTACTCACGTATACTCGTCAACCTCTCAGTCCCAAGAGTTGACGAAACGAGCTCTTGAGAGCAACGATGACTTGGGATCACGTGGACTTTCATTCCCACCATTCCTTTTGCGCAAGGACTACGCGCATCTCTTCTACTTGGCTCTCACACGGCTATGGGCTATTTACCACTTGCCACCTTATGCTCATGTTACCGTGTTCACTTTGCATGTTATGCTTGCTTCTATGCCTTTGCCATGCACTTGTAACCCTTGCTTGCCTCTACCCATGATTCACCATTATGCTACTCCTATGTGTATTTGCATGCTTGGTGGAGATCCTAGTAGCTATTGTCATGATTTCTTTGTGCCCCATGCTATTGATGCTTGTTGTGTTGGGAGAGCCATGATGACCATTGCTATTTACATATGGCTCCTCACCAATACATTCATGCTATTGTCCTCATATCTTGCTTTCATGTTTGTGCTATGTCATGTGATTTACTCATGCCCACTATTTGCAAGCATGACATGCTTGCCATGATTCCTTCTAGTATGTTGCATCTTCGCACTACTAGCTTGCTTGACTTGATCGCTATGATTACTTGCTATGTTGCATCACCCATGTTCCACTATGACTTGCTTTCTTGGGTTGATGACATATATGTTCATGCCTCTCACATGATATATCTTGTTTATTGTCGCTTGCCTCCTATAGTTGCCTCTATGCTTCATCATCTTGGAGACTTGGACACTTCACTTGTGATGCATGCTTGTTTACTTGAGCCTATTGCATTTGGTTGTTATCGCATCATATGCCTCCATACTATGAAATGCTCCATTGTCCTTTCTTATGATGAGCATGATGCATACACTTGTTGGGTATCTTACCACACGAATTATAGGTTTTGCACTTCCGCCAACCTCATTTGTTTTTCCGAGTGTTTGCCATGTTCTTTCATTTTGAAGGATTCACAAGGCATTACCGTCATGAGACATATTGGTTATGTGAAGGCATCCACGATGTGCGACACCAACATTTGCGACATCCTCATAAAGGCGAACTCCTTCCCTTTGAGCCATCCTCAAGTTTGCATATTGGATGGGTCACTCTTTCATTGTTGTTTCTTTCTTGTTGTCTACAAGCTACATCTATTGGATGGAGGAGCAACATTGGAGATTGGCTCTTTGGACCTTCACATTGAGGAGCGCTCGCACTTATTGGATGCATCTTTGGAATTCCACTCATGCCACGACATCGAGCATTGGTACACCACCATCTCCATATTTGTTGATTGTGCTCATACATGTCATGCTCGATGGACATATCATTCTCACCACAAGTTTGCACCCTATGCATGGATTTACACACATTATGATTGCCTTGTTGCATCTTGTATTCCCATGTCATCCATGATATTTGAGCTTGTTCACTTCCTTAGCAAATTTGTTGTGATCTTCCTTGATGGCATTTTCATACATCATGATCATATGGTCCTCCATCAATTGCATGATGACATTCACATATTGAGCATCCATTGCTATGTTCATGCTTTTGATGCACCATCCCATTATGACATCATATTGCACCGTGGTTGCATTGTTCATACTCATAACACAATTGTGTGCACATTGATTGCATTTGTTCCCATGAATGCTTTGCATACCATTCTAGATCATCTTGATAAGCTTCATGCGCTTGGTCACGAACTATATTGCCGCACGAACTCATTCTTACATGATGAGCACTTTGTGTGCGCTAACCATTGTATTTCCGAGTGTTGCTTGTGTTTGCTCTTTTTGCATGTCTATCACTCCGACGACACCTTGGACTACTGATGTAGGGCGGAACCCTACGGGAGCGATCTTTCACGTTGGAGCGGATCCTACGGTGAATCACGACGAACACGCGGAAGAACAAGAGGGAAACACGAGGAAAACGGGAGAGAATTCACTCAACCGACAAGAAGTCAATCACACAAGTGCTAGATTATCGAATACATAGAGTGGCACGAGATTCAAGAACAACAAAGGTAAGGATACACGAGTAGCCGTTCGTCTCCGAGAGGAGGTCTTGAGGGGGTCCACCCTAGGAGGGGGTCTTGAATCCGCTTGGGGGATCTTCTCCGTAGAGGTCCTGATCTCGAAAGGAGAAGTAGCCAAGTGGATGAGCAAAGGCTCTCACACCGAAATATGAGCTAATCCCAAAGGTAACCCTAGAAAGAGGAGGGGATCAAATATATATAGTCTCGGGCGAAGGGGTACAAGGGCAAGGCCACGAGACTTCTTGGCAGTAGGGGAGGCCGGACGTCCGGGCGTCGGGCGGATGTCCGGCTTTGGAGGCGCCGGATGTCGGGCTCTCAGCCGGATGTCGGGCTAGGGCGATCGATTCTGCAGAACCGGGTGGTGGGAGCGGATTTCGGGCAAGCGGCGGATATCCGGGCCGGGACGGGCGGATGTCCGGCGGGAGGCCGGATGTCCGGGCTGGTCTGGTCTCCCAAGTGCATTCGGTGATGGAGGGGCCGGATTTCAGGCGACGGGACGGATATCCGGGGCTTCAGGAAGGGCCGGATGTCCGGGGCATGGGGCCGGATGTCAGGGCTGTGCAGATTCTTCCGGTTCCTCTCGTCGTGTTTCTTCCTCCTTGTACTTGGCGGCTTGTCCATCTTCACGTGCATCCTCGGGAGGTTCCCCTTGACACCTAATCACGCATAGCATATCGGACTTAGGTAGTAGCCATGTCTCGAGTGGATCATATGTGATATCAATAAGGAAAGAGGTCACCTCGTTCTCGAGAGCTCTAGCTCTAGCTCGTGTCATGGGTCCTCTTGGCTCTTCATGAGACGGTTGTAGGTCCATGGGGATGATCGTGGGATGCTCCGCATCATCTCCCCCCCTTGGGAGAGATCCGACCTCGGATCAAAGGCTTCATCTCCATGGAAAGGTGCAAGGTCCTTGACGTTGAAGATGTCGCTCACGTTGTACTTGTCTCGAGGTATGTCGATCTTGTAGGCGTTGTCGTTGTAGCGTGCTAGCACCTTGAAAGGTCCATCGGCTCGAGGGAGAAGCTTGGACTTGCGTTCTTTGGGGAAGCGGTCCTTGCGAAGGTGTAGCCACACTAGATCACCAATGTTGAAGACGATGGGTTGCTTGTTGGCGTTGAGCTTGTTTGCTTGGCGTTGTACTTGGCGCTCAATGGTGTGCCTTGTATCTTCGTGCATCTTCTTGATGTAGCTTGCTCCTTCACTTGCATCCATGTTGGTGCGCTCTTGGAAAGGAAGTGGTAGAATGTCCAATGGGGACAACGGGTTGAAACCGTAGACGACCTCGAAGGGGGACTTGCCGGTAGTTGAATGTCTTGCACGATTGTAGGCGTACTCGGCGATGGGTAGACATGCTTTCCCACTCCTTGATGTTCTTCTTAATCAAGACACGGAGTAGAGTGGATAGTGTGCGGTTCGTCACCTCCGTTTGGCCGTTGGTTTGAGGATGGTATGCCGAGGAGAACAAGAGCTTGATTCCGAGCTTGGCACATAGGGTCTTCCAAAAGTAACTCAAGAACTTGACGTCACGATCGGAGACGATTGTCTTTGGTACGCCATGAAGTCGCAAGATTTCCCTACAAAAGAGATTTGCAACATGTGAAGCATCGTCTATCTTGTTGCAAGGTATGAAATGTGCCATCTTAGAAAATCTATCCACAACAACAAATACGGAATCCTTGCCATTTTGAGTCCTAGGCAAACCAAGTACAAAATCCATACTAATGTCTTCCCATGGTTGATATGGAATAGGAAGAGGCATGTAAAGACCATGAGATTGAGCTTTAGACTTAGCTTTGAGACATGTATAGCATCGGTTGGTGAAGCGCGAGACGTCGCGGAACATCTTGGGCCAAAAGTAGTTGTTGGAGAGCGTGGGGAATGTCTTGTCGCGTCCAAAGTGTCCCATGAGTCCGCCTCCATGAGCCTCTTGCAAAAGGAGCAAACGAAGAGAAGACTCGGGAATGCAAAGTTTGTTAGCTCCCATAAGATAACCATCCTTGATGTAATATTGTTCCCAAGACGTATGCGTCAAACACTTAGCATAAGGAGAAGCAAAAGATGGATCATGCTCATACAAGTCTTTTATATGCTCAAAACCAATGACATTCAACTCAAGTTGAGTGACAAGCATGCATATCGTGAAAGCGTCGGCAACTACATTTTCTTTACCCTTAATGTACTTGATCACATAAGGAAAAGATTCAATAAATTCACTCCATTTTGCATGACGCTTGTTCAATTTAGTTTGACCTTTGAGGTACTTAAATGTTTCATGATCGGTATGGATGACAAACTCATGAGGCCTAAGGTAATGTTCCGAAACATGTAGCACACGCACTAAAGCATACAATTCTTTGTCATAGATGGGATAATTGAGTTGAGCACCGGAGAGTTTTTCACTAAAATAAGCAATGGCTCGTTTTTCTTGCATCAAAACTCCGCCAATTCCGGTACCACTTGCATCACAATGAACCTCAAAAGTTTTGTCAAAGTTGGGCAAAGCAAGAATCGGAGCATGAGTAAACAAAGACTTGAGCTCATCAAAAGCGGTTGATTGCAAAGTTCCCCAAACAAAGGGAGTATTCTTCTTGCTCAAAGCATGCAAAGGAGCGGCAATTGTGCTAAAATCTTTCACAAAGCGACGATAAAAACCCGCAAGACCAAGAAAACTTTGCACTTGTTGCAAATTGGTTGGTTGGGGCCAAGTTTTAATTGCTTCAATTTTAGATTCATCAACATGGACACCCTTTGAGGAAACAACAAAACCCAAGAAAACCACTTTGTCAACTCCAAAAGTGCATTTTTCAAGTTTGCATAAAGGCTTTCCTTGTAAGAGTTTGCAACACAGATTTTACATGATTGATGTGCTCTTTCATTGTTTTGCTAAACACAAGAATATCGTCAAAGTAAACCACAACAAAGACTCCAATGTAAGGACGAAGCACATGATGCATAAGACGCACAAAAGTACCGGGAGCTTTCGAAAGACCCATAGGCATCACTAACCACTCATATAAACCAAATTTGGTTTTGAAAGCAGTTTTCCATTGATCACCCTCTTGTATGCGGATTTGATAATAACCACTTTTAAGATCAATTTTTGAGAAAAAGTTGGCTCCACTAAGTTCATCAAGCATGTCATCTAAGCGAGGAATGGGATGCCTATATCGAACGGTAATAGCATTGATAGGTCTACAATCGGAACACAAGCGGAAACTTCCATCGGGCTTAGGCACAAGAATAACCGGAACGGCACAAGGGCTTAAGCTTTCACGTACATGACCGTTGTCAATTAGTTGTTGTACTTGCCGTTGAATCTCCTTGGTTTCTTCCGGATTGACTCGGTATGGAGCTTTGTTTGGTAGAGGCGCTCCGGGGATGAGGTCGATTCGATGCTCAATGCCTCAAGAGGAGGTAGACCGGAGGTATCTCGTCGGGAAAACATCTTGGAATTCCTGCAAAAGAGATTGAAACACCAAAGGTAGCTCGTGAATGGTGTTAATTTTGGTTCTCCATCCTTGCACACAAGGACAAAGTGCATCACGGTAGATGGGTTCTCACACACTTCTCTCATCTCACTTTTGGTGGCAAATGGAATGAGGTTTTTCTCTCTAGGCGAAGAGTCGCTCAAATTTGGCTTGTGGCTCTCACTCACTTTTGGGTGGATCACTTTCTCACTCTTGTCTCTATGATTGGTGGCTTGCTTGTCGGCTATCACATGACTAGGAGACATAGGTCGTAGCACATATTCTTTCCCCTTCATCTTGAAGCTATAGTGATTGGTGCGCCCATTGTGGATGACACCACGGTCGAATTGCCATGGTCGACCAAGAAGTAGGTGACAAACGGTCATTGGGACCACATCACATTCCAACGTGTCTTCATAAGCACCAATTTTGAAGGAGACTTTGACCGTATGCTCGACTCGTATAGTGCCGGAGTCACTTAGCCATTGAACCTTGTAGGGGTGCGGGTGCTTCCTCTTGACCAATTGGAGCTTGGAGCATAGTTCTTCACTTGCCAAGTTGTGGCAACTACCTCCATCGATGATGACCTTGATGGACCGCCCATTGATGCCGGCTTTTGTGTGAAAGATGTGGCATCGTTGGTCTTCTTCTTGTTGATGTTGAAGAGTCAAGACCTTGGAGACAACGAGAGCGGGGCTCGAATCCTCATCACAAAAGACTTGATCATCTTCATCTTCATTTACTTGCGGTGCATGGCCACTTGCTCAAGGGCTTCCATTTCTTCTTCACTCATGGAGTCATATGTGCCATCGTCGTTGAGGATCATGGTGCGCTTGTTGGTGCACTCATATGACTTGTGGCCTCGCCGCCGCAAGTGAAACACTTGAAGGAGCTTGTTTTGATAGTCTCATCGGTCGGATTAGAGGATGAAGCACGCGGCTTGAGGTTGCTTGTAGTAGGAGGAGGACGACTTGAATTTGTCGATGTCTTCTTGTAACTTGACTTGTCGTCGTTTCTTGAAGAAAGCTTGGTGAAGTAGATGTTGGAGTAGTTGTTGAAGCTTGGTTGTTGGAGAAGCCGAGGTCTTGGATGAGTACTTGGCGTGATTTGAAGTCATCTTGCACTTGGCGTTCTGCCTTTGTAGCTTGATGCACGAGCTCAATGAGGGATGAGTATGGTTGGAAGTCGGCGATCTTCTTGATGGGATGATTGAGTCCATTCAACAAACGTGCCATAGTTTTCTCATCATCTTCCTTGACATTGGCTCGAATCATGGCTATCTCCATCTCCTTGTAGTATTCTTCAACGCTCTTTGTTCCTTGCTTGAGTAGTTGGAGTTTCTTGAAGAGGTCGCGGTTGTAGTATGTTGGCACAAAACATGCTCGCATGACATCCTTCATTTGAGCCCAAGTGGTGATTGGAGGTTCACCTCTTGCTTGTCGTCGCTCAATGATTTGTTCCCACCATATGAGCACATAATCTTGGAACTCAAGTGATGCCATTGCAATTTTCTTCGCTTCATCGTAATTGTGCAAACGGAAGATTTTGTCAACCTTCAATGCCCATGAGAGGTAGTCTTCGGGGTCATTGCTTCCATTGAACTTGGGCATGGTGAATTTTAGCTTGCCGTAGCGTTGCTCTTCTGTTGTCGATGTTGATGATGACGTCCTTGACGTGGGATGTACTCGTCTTCATGTTGCTCGTGGCGTGGAGGAAGACCATGCTCAACTTGCTCTTGTGGAACTTGAGGTTGAGGTGGAGCTTGACGAGCTTGTGGAGGAGCTTGAGGAACTTGACGTTGTACATGAGGTTGGTAGTTCCTCTCTTGGATTTCTTCTCGAAGGGCTTCCTCTTGATTGCGCCGTTTGCGATTGCGGTTGGCGACGGCTCTACTTGATTCTTGAAGGGCACGTTGCGCCTCAAGAGCTTGCGCTTCACGTTGTTGTTGTTGAAGACGTTGAGCCTTGGCGTCTTGTTCGTCTTGGTGAAGACGTGCTCGTTCTTCCTCTTGTTGGCGACGAAGACGTTGCCGTTCTTGAGCTTGAGCAAAAGCCTCTTGGTTTGATTGAGGACGAGGAGCTTGATCATCAACTTGCTCTTGTGAGTGCTTGTCATGTAGCGGGCTGCGAGATGCATGACGGTCTTGGCGCGCGGCTCGACGAAGAGTGTTCGATGACGGTGTACTTGAGTCGTAGAAGGTGTCGTCGGAATGTCGACTCGAGCGGCTCCGTCTTGATGATGAAGAAGTGGAATGATGCCGGTTTCTCATCAACGCGCGGATCTCGTCCATTCTTGCATCATTCTCTTCCTTGTGAGCCTCGAACTTGTTGTCGAAGTAGTCTCTTGTACGTTGCTCGGAGAGTCCCAAGTCGGTGGCGAGGTTGTCGATGCGGTCGCTCATTGCTTGTTGTTCTTGGTGCAACGCTCGTTGTGCACCAAAGAGGTGGCTCTTGGTGACGTATGAAGACATGTCGTCGTCTTGCTCGATGAAGAGTGGGTTGGTAGAAGAACTTGGCCTATCCATCATTCCAAGCAAGATGTGAGTGGTAGAACGGAAAAGAACTTATACCAATGTACCTTTGACCGATGTTGAAAATGAATCAAGTTCACTCAAATGCGGACAATGAAATAGCACTCTTGGTACCGATTCTTGTCGGTTCTCACACCTACACAAATAAAAGCTTATGGTGGAGCTCGGTTAGGATGGTGGCACAAAATTTGATGCAATTGTAAGTGAGACTCAATAAAGTTGGAAATGATTCACAAATTTGCAAATGCAACAAGTAGACCAATAGCAAGATATGGTACACGGAAACACACGCGCAAATAGATAATATGGGGTTATGCAACCAAGGATGAGCCAAAATGTGGAATACACCAAGATGCTCTTGTTGCACAACACTAGAGAGACGCTAGCACGATTGCACAATAGGCGGATATAAACTTGTGCACAACCTACTAAGCAAAATGCAACGACTTCTATCCCAAGTATTCTATATGTATGGTGTGTCGATGTGTTGATCCAAGATGATCAAGTATGACAATCTTAATGTTTGATGATGCTATGGTTCTTGCTCATAAGCTCTTTGCTTATCTTTCTCTCTTTGCTTAAAAGCTTGATTGGCTCTTTCTCTTTTGAGCTCTTTTCTCATGCAAAACTTCACGAACCAAGATAGCAATTGTATGCGATGACAACTTTGTGACACACAAGTTGATGCTAAGATATGCACCACTTTGGTATGGTATGTATGCTATGGAGTATGATCACTAAAGTGCACAAGTCATGTTGCCAGCAATACTCAATGGCAAGTCTCGATGGGTAAGCGACGCAAAAGATGGGCTATGATGTTTATCAATGCAATTGCAGGTAATGACAAAGGTGTCGACGATGTTACCGTCCTTGACGAAGATGAGCGGTGGTGATGTTGATGTTGAACCGTACCTAGATAGCCGAAACACAAAAGGATACGGAAAACCCCAACTCAAATTCTCAAGGCAAAATGTGGCAACCTTGTCGGAATTGGTTTCGGGAACGGCTATGGTGGTGTTATGCAGAAATGGTGGAGTTAAGTGGAAGTGTATGTGGGCACGGGACAAAATTTGGCGAAGGTTAGGCGGTGATCGGGGTGGTGGAAGGGATGGATGCTACCAGGGGCCGGAAATCCGGGCTAGGAGCCGGATGTCCGGGGCGCCGGATGTCCGGGCTGATCGGGCCGGATGTCCGGGCTGCCGGATGTCCGGGGTACTCGGGCCGGACGTCCGGGCACGAAGAACACCGCGAGGAGAGGTCGAATCGGATCAAAATTTGGGCGATTTTGTGGATGAAAATTGGGGAAAAGATGGGGAAAAGCTAGATCTACCTGCAACACACGAAATCCACGGATCAAATCCAACAAAATTTCATCACACTAACAAATCACAAAAAATTTTGGGGGCTATTTTTGTGGGGAATTTTCGAAATTAGGACAAAAACAACAAAATCAAGCTAGAAAAAGAGGGGTAGGGGCTCCAATAACGTGATCAACGTGGCTCTGATACCATGATGATGTAGGGCGGAACCCTACGGGAGCGATCTTTCACGTTGGAGCGGATCCTACGGTGAATCACGACGAACACGCGAAAGAACAAGAGGGAAACACGAGGAAAACGGGAGAGAATTCACTCAACCGACAAGAAGTCAATCACACAAGTGCTAGATTATCGAATACATAGAGTGGCACGAGATTCAAGAACAACAAAGGTAAGGATACACGAGTAGTCGTTCGTCTCCGAGAGGAGGTCTTGAGGGGATCCACCCTAGGAGGGGGTCTTGAATCCGCTTGGGGGATCTTCTCCGTAGAGGTCCTGATCTCGAAAGGAGAAGTAGCCAAGTGGATGAGCAAAGGCTCTCACACCGAAATATGAGCTAATCCCAAAGCTAACCCTAGAAAGAGGAGGCGATCAAATATATATAGTCTCGGGCGAAGGGGTACAAGGGCAAGGCCCTGAGACACTTCGCGCAGGCAGGGGAGGCCGGACGTCCGGGCGTCGGGCCAGATGTCCGGGCTTTCGGGAGGCGCCGGATGTCCGGGCTCTCAGCCTGGATGTCCGGGCTAGGGCGACTGATGGAGGGGCCGGATATCCGGGGCTTCGGGACGGGCCGGATGTCCGGGCGGGGAGGCCGGATGTCCGGGCTGGTCTGGGTCTCCCAAGTGCATTCGGTGATGGAGGGGCCGGATTTCCGGGCGACGGGGCCGGATATCCGGGGCTTCAGGAAGGGCCGGATGTCCGGGGCATGGGGCCGGATGTCCGGGCTGTGCAGATTCTTCCGGTTCCTCTCGTCGTGTTTCTTCCTCCTTGTACTTGGCGGCTTGTCCATCTTCACGTGCATCCTCGGGAGGTTCCCCTTGACACCTAATCACGCATAGCATATCGGACTTAGGTAGTAGCCATGTCTCGAGTGGATCATATGTGATATCAATAAGGAAAGAGGTCACCTCGTTCTCGAGAGCTCTAGCTCTAGCTCGTGTCATGGGTCCTCTTGGCTCTTGATGAGACAGTTGTAGGTCCATGGGGATGATCGTGGGATGCTCCGCATCAACTACTTGGATTGCGCCATGTCTTCAACTTCGTCCAACTACAAGTCCGTCTACGACAACCGTTTCCATGGTGATGAGGATCACAATCCGAGGGCGGATCTTTCCCAAGGGGGGTAGATGATGCGGAGCATCCCACGTTCATCACCATGTACACTCCGACTACTCTCCAAACCCCAAGTGGACATATGACGAGACCTCGAACATACGCCATTGGACACAAGGTGAACTCGCTCCTCTCCGAACCTTCACTTTCCACATGTGAGACATGGTTACTACCTCAAATATGTGTGCTATGCATGACCAGGAACAAGGAGGAAGACCACGGACGAGCTAGCGAGGACGCCAAGTACAAGGACCAAGAGAAGGAGCTGTCGAAGAAGCTCCAGCGAGCGGACATCCGGACGACACCGGACGACCGGCCTCTCACAGCGAGCGGACGTCCGGCCTTTGGCGGACGACCGGCGCCTGAAGACCAAGCCAACGCAGGCCCCAGCGAGCGGACGTCCAGCCCGCACCGGACGACCGGCCCCACTCTCCAGCGAGCGGACGACCGAATATTAACGGAAGTATGAAACTTCCGGACGTCCGGCGCCCCTTCACAGAGAGCTTCCAGCGGACATCCGGTGACACGGACGACCGTCCCTCATGAGCCACCGGACGACCGGCCCCACGGACGTCCGTACTGTCTCACAAGCGATTTGGGCGAAGCCCATGTACCCATTCACTTCACCCCTTTTGCACTAAGACTATAAATACTCCTCCACCTCCTCCTAGTTAGGTTTAGCATTGATTTAGCTCATTGTTAGATAGAGCTTCGCTCATCCATACCGGATCTACTCCATGAGAGAGACCGCGGCCCCTCTTCGGAGAAGATCCACCTTGGATTCAAGACCCCCTCTTGGGTGGCCCCCAACAAGACCTCCTCACGGAGAAGAACGGCTACCGTTTGTATCGTCCTTTGTTGACCTTGAATCATGTATCTCCCTTTGTGTTCATCGATCTAGCACATGTGTGATTAATCTTGTTGGTTTGAGTGATTCTCTTGTGTTTTCCCCGTGATTTCCCTCGTGTTCTTCCGCTCGTTCTTCGTGTTCCTAGTAGGGATCCTCTCCAAACGTGAAAGATCGTCCACATAGGGTTCCGCCCTACATCAGTTTATATATGCCTTTGCCTGTACCTAGTGTTCCTTGGGGACTTCATTTTAGGTTTACCTAGAACAAAGAAGGGGAGGGATAGCATATTTGTTGTCGTGGATAGATTCTCGAAAATGGCACATTTTATACCATGTCATAAAAGCGATGATGCTGTTAATGTTGTTGATTTGTTCTTTCATGAAATTATTCGCTTGCATGGTGTGCCAAATACTATTGTTTCAGATCGTGATACTAAATTTCTTAGCCACTTTTGGAGATGTTTATGGGCTAAGTTGGGGACTAAACTGCTTTTTAGTACTACTTGTCACCCCCAAACTGATGGACAAACTGAAGTAGTCAATAGAACTTTGTCTACTATGCTTAGGGCTGTTTTGAAGAATAATAAGAAAATGTGGGAGGAATGCTTGCCTCATATTGAATTTGCTTATAATCGTTCATTGCATTCTACTACTAAGATGTGCCCTTTTGAAGTTGTGTATGGTTTCCTACCTCGTGCACCTATTGATTTGTTGCCTCTTCCATCTTCGGAGAAGGTTAATTTTGATGCTAAAGAACGTGCTGAATTGATTTTAAAAATGCATGAGTTAACTAAGGAAAACATTGAGCGTATGAATGCTAAATATAAACTTGTTCGGGATAAGGGTAGAAAACATGTTGTGTTTGCACCGAGATCTTGTTTGGTTACATTTTGCGTAAGGATAGATTTCCTTATTTGCGCAAATCAAAGCTAATGCCACGTCTTGATGGTCCCTTTAAGGTGTTGGAGAAAATAAATGATAATGCATATAAACTTGAGCTGCTGCAGATTTTGGGGTTAGTCCACTTTTAACATTGCAGATTTGAACCTTATTTGGGTGAGGAAGATGAACTTCCGTCGAGGACGACTTCATTTCAAGAAGGGAGGATGATGAGGACATCAATACCATTGTTACACCCACGACCCTGCTGCTATACATCTTGGACCAATTACTAGAGCTCCCTTGCGCCAACTAAATTACCAGGTACTTTCGTTTCTTGGTAATGATTCTAATGTTCATGAGAATATGATTAAAAGCACGTGGCAGCATCATATTCTCATGAACATTGGAATCGTTACCAAGAAACGAAAGTACCTGATAATTCAATTGGCGTGCGCGAGCTCTAGTAATTGGTCCAGTATGTATAGCAGCAGGGGCTGTGGGTGTAACAATGGTATTGATGTCCTCATCAAAGAGGGTGATGAATGGAAAACTACTTTCAAAACCAAATTTGGCTTATATGAGTGGTTAGTGATGCCTATGGGTCTATCGGAGGCTCCCGGTACTTTCGTGCGCCTTTGCATTATGTGCTTCACCCTTATATTGGAGTCTTTGTTGTGGTTTACTTTGATGATATCCTTGTGTTTAGCAAAACCATGAAAGAGCATCTTCATCATGTTAGGGCTGTTTTTTAAACCCTTCGCAAGGAACGTCTTTACGCAAACATGAAAAAATGCACATTTGGTGTTGATAAAGTGGTTTTCTTGGGTTTTGTTGTATCCTCAAAGGGTGTCCATGTTGATGAATCTAAGATTGAAGCAATTAAAACTTGGCCCCAACCCACCAATTTGCAACAAGTGCGTAGCTTTCTTGGTCTTGCGGGTTTTTACCGTCGCTTTGTGAAAGATTTTAGCACCGTTGCCGCTCCTTTACATGCCTTGAGTAAGAAGAATACTCCTTTTGTTTGGGGATCTTTGCAATCCACAGCTTTTGATGAACTCAAGTCTTTGCTTACTCATACTCCGATTCTTGCTTTGCCCAATTTTGATAAAACTTTTGAGGTTCATTGTGATGCAAGTGGTGCCGGAATTGGCGGAGTTTTGATGCAAGAAAAACGAGCCATTGCATATTTTAGCGAAAAACTATCCGGTGCTCAACTTAACTATCCCATCTATGACAAAGAATTGTATGCTTTAGTACGTGTGCTACATGTTTGGGAACATTATCTTAGACCTCATGAGTTTGTCATACATACCGATCATGAAACACTTAAGTACTTAAAAGGTCAAACTAAGTTGAACAAGCGTCATGCCAAATGGAGTGAATTTATTGAATCTTTTCCCTATGTGATCAAGTACATTAAGGGTAAGGAAAATGTAGTTGCGGATGCACTTTCACGCATATGCACGCTTGTCACTAAACTTGAGTTGAATGTTATTGGTTTTGAGCACATCAAAGACTTGTATGCTAATGATCCATCTTTTGCTATTCCTTATGCTAAGTGTTTGACGCATACTTCTTGGGAACAATATTATATCAAGGATGCTTATCTTATGATAGCTAACAAACTATGCATTCCCGAGTCTTCTCTTCGTTTGCTACTTTTGCAAGAAGCTCATGGAGGCGGACTCATGGGATATTTTGGTCGAGATAAGACATTCGCCACGCTCTCCAAGAACTACTTCTGGCCCAAGATGTTTCGAGATGTCTCACGCTTCACCAACCGATGCTCTACATGTCGCAAAGCTAAGTCTAAATCTGAATCTCATGGTCTTTACATGCCTCTTCCTATTCCTTATCAACCTTGGGAAGACATTAGCATGGATTTTGTACTTGGTTTGCCTAGAACTCAAAATGGAAAGGATTTCGTGTTTGTTGTTGTGGATAGATTTTCTAAGATGGCACATTTCATTCCTTGCCACAAGATAAACGATGCTTTACACATTGCAAATCTCTTTTGTAGGGAAATCTTGCGACTCCATGGAGTACCAAAGACAATCGTCTCCGATCGTGACGTCAAGTTCTTAAGTTACTTTTGGAAGACCCTATGTGCCAAGCTCGGAATCAAGCTCTTGTTCTTATCCGCATACCATCCTCAAACCGACAGCCAAACGGAGGTGACGAACCGGACTCTCTCCACTCTACTTCGCGTATTGATCAAGAAGAACATCAAGGAGTGGGAGGCATGTCTACCCATCGACGAGTACGCCTACAATCGTGCAAGACATTCGACTACCGGCAAGTCCCCCTTTGAGGTCGTCTACGGCTTCAACCCGTTGTCGCCATTAGACATTCTACCTCTTCCTCTACAAGAGCGCACCAACATGGATGCGAGTGCATGGGCAAGCTACATCAAGAAGATGCATGAGGATACAAGGCACACCATCGCGCTCCAAGTACAACGACTAGCGACCAAGCTCAACGTCAACAAGCAACCCATGGTCTTCAACATTGGTGATCTAGTGTGGCTACACCTTCGCAAGGACCGCTTCCCCAAAGAACGCAAGTCCAAACTTCTCCCTCGAGCCGATGGACCTTTCAAGGTGCTAGCACGCTACAACGACAACGCCTACAAGATCGACCTACCACGACACAAGTACAATGTGAGCGACATCTTCAATGTCAAAGACCTCGCGCCATACCATGGAGATGAAGATTTTGATCCGAGGTCGGATCTCTCCCAAGGGGGGGGGGGGAGATGATGCGAAGCATCCTTCACTCATCCCCATGGACGCACCTACATCTTCCTCAACACCACTTGGACTCATGACTCGAGCTCAAGCTAAGGCTATCGAAGATAAGGTGAACTCGCTCCTCTCCGAACTTCCTCTCTCTACTCACTAGACTTGGTTACTACCTCATATGGACACTCTATGTGTGATCAGGTACCTGGAGGAGAGCCACGGGACAGCTACACCCAATGGCCAAGGTGGCAAGGACGCCAAGCATGGACATCAAGAAGAAGGGCCATTTGTGAAGCTACTGAGCACGGACGACCGCCGGTCTGGACGTCCGAGCCACAGGAGATGCTACAGCGAGGAAGGAAGACAAGACAGGACTACAGCCACGGACGACCGGTCCGCCCGGACGTCCGACGACTCTGTGTCCCGGACGACCGACGCCCTCCGGACGTCCAGCAACTCGGCACCCGGATGGAAATTCACGGAAGACCGAAGCCTCCGGACGACCGGACGACCCGCACCCGAGCCGAAATTACGGACGACCGACAGCCCCCGGACGTCCGGACCGTCCCGAAGCCCCGGACGTCCGACACCTTCCGGACGTCCGACACCTGTGTGACCGCGCCCGCGGGCTGGAGCCCTTGTACCCCTTCACTTCGCCCCCATTTGCACTAAGACTATAAATAGACCTCCTCCTCCTCCTAGTTAGGGTTAGCAAAGGATTAGCTCATGTTTGTGTGAGAGCTTTGCTCATCCACTTGGTTACCTTCTCCTCAGAGACGTGCCTCCATCGGAGAAGATCCTTCCAAGCGGATTCAAGACCCCCTATTGGGTGGCCCCCATCAAGACCTCCTCACAGAGAAGAACCCGGTTACCTCTTGTATCGTCCTTTGTTGATCGTGGATCGTGTATGTCTCTTAGTGTTCATCGATCTAGCGCATATGTAATCGAATCTTGTTGGTTTGAGTGATTCTCTTGTGTTTTCCCCCGTGATTTCCCTCGTGCTCTTCCGCTCGTTCTTCGTGTTCCTCTCCAAACGTGAAAGATCGTCCACATAGGGTTCCGCCCTACATCAGAGGAGGTCTTGATGTTTGGTCACTCCAAGAGGAGGTCTTGATCTCCTAGTGGAGTGGATCCATGGAGCAAAGCTCACAAAAGTCTATCAACTACTTTGCTAAACCTAAACATGGTCCTTGGTACGGAATAAATAGGCTTGGGGTCGAAGGAGATGGAGAGGGGCTCGAACAGGTGATCACAGCCATCCATCCTGATGAGCCCGTGCGCACGGGGTAAGTTGGGCCCGTGCGCACGGGGGTCCCGTGCGCAAGGTACAGGCCCATGCGCTCGGGGTGCTCCAGCGCCAACTACCTGAGTAGCCCGTGGGCACGGGGTCTTGGGGGCCCGTGCGCAGGGGGTCACATGGGACTTCCCGTGTTGCTGTTGTTGCACTCCGTCTTGGTCCACTTGGCCTTGGGGTGGTCCTTCTTCTCCATGGGGATGCTCCTGAGCCTCTTGGTAGTGTTCCTCTTCGTACCTAATGAGGCATAGCATATTTTGGTGAGGTAGCAACAATGTTCCGACTGTATCCAAATGCAAGTCAAGTAGGAACGGGTTCACCTCGGTTTCTAGAGCACGTGCTCCAGCTCTTGTCAAAGGTCCACGTGGGGCTTGATGTGCCGGTGTAGAGTCCATGGGGATGATGGAAGGATGCTCCGCATCATCTCCCCCCCCCCCCTTGGGAGAGATCCGTCCACGGATCGTGATCTTCATCACCATGGTACTTGGCCAAGTCTTTGACGTTGAATGTGTCGCGCACATTGTACTTGTCCCGGTTGGAGATGCCAAACTCGATGTCATGGCATGAGTGGAGGTTCGAAGGTGCATCCGATAAGTCCGAGTGCTCCTCAATGTGAAGGTCCATAGAGCTAATCCTCAATGTCGGTCCTCCATCCAATATATGCATCATGTAGACAAGAAGAAGGAAACAACAATGAAAGTATGGCCCATCCAATATGCATAGTGGAAGATGGCTCAAAGGGAAGGAGTTCACCTTTAGGAGATTCTCACAAATGTTGGTGTTGCACATCATGTACGCCTTCACATAACCAAAATGTATCTTTATGGCACCGTCTTGTGAATCCTCCAAAATGAAAGAACATGATAAACACTCGGAAAAACAAATGAGGTTAGTGCAAATGCAAGACCTGTCATTCGAGGGGTGAGATACCCAACAAGTGTATGCATCAAGCTCATCATAAGAAGGTATAAGGGAGCATTTCATAGTATGGAGGCATATGATGCAAGAACAACCAAATATAATAGGCTCAATCAAACAAGCATGCTTCACAAGTAAAGTGTCCAAGTCTCCAAGATCAATAAGCATAGCAAGTTGGCCCTCAATACAAGGCGATATGAGAGATGCAAGTAATGGAGACAAGAGACAATGATCGATATAAATCATGTGAGAGGCATGAACATAGGAGCTATCAACCCAAGAAAGCAAGTAATAGTGGAACATGGGTGATGCAACATAGCGAGCTATCATAGCGATCAAGTCAAGCATGCTAGTAGTGCGAAGATGCAACATACTAGAAGGAATCATGGCAAACATGTCATTGGTGCAAATAGTGGGCACGAATAATTCACATGTCATAGCACAAGCATGAAAGCAAGATATGAGTATAATGGCATGAATGTATTGGCGAGAGGCCATATGTAAATAGCAATGGGGCATCATGACTCTCCCAACACAACAAGCATCAATAGCATGGGGCACATGATAAATATAGCAATGGCAACAAGGATCTCCACCAAGCATGCAAATGCACATAGAAGTAGCATAATGATGAAACATGGGTAGATGCAAGCAAGGGTCACAATTGCATGGCAAAGGCATAGAAGCAAGCATACCATGCAAAGTGAACACAGGAAAATGAGCATAAGGTGACAAGTGGTAAATGGTCCATAGCCATGTGAGAGCCAAGTAGAAGAGATGCGCGTAGTCCTTGCGCGAAGTGAACGGTGGTAAGGATAGTCCACGGGATCCCAAAGCATCGTTGCTCTCAAGAGCTCGTTTCGTCAACTCTTGGGCTTGAGAAGTTGATGAGTATACATGAGTACCTACACAAAACAAAGACAAAGGAAAAATTGTGTGTGCGTGGTAGATGTACACATCATCCATCATGATGCGCACGTGCTTGTGTTGGTTAGCACTAAATATCCAATGCTCAAATAAATGAGTTGCATGATATAGGAACACGTCATCCATCATGAGAGGTTTGTTATTATGCATGTCATAATGGAGACGCAAAGGATGTAATGCATCATGAGAAAAATCTAGAGCATTGTTATTCGTGGAATGCATATGGTGCACACAATTATTGGGATCATGCAATGGATGGGATGGATCAAAATCTCCTAACATGTATGAGGAAACTATGGGGGTCTCCTCATGAGAATATTGGAAACATCATATGGAGAAAATGGATGACATCCAAAACAATGCATATCCGAAGCTTGGTGGGCATGGCATGGAATATGAGATAAATTATGCAAAGGGAGCATATCAATATCATCATAAGAGAAACAAATGCCAATAACCATGGGCTTGTCATCTATGCCATATGTGCAAATTGGGTTTATTTTAATGGCATATGCATAGTCACTATGAAGAGATTGCAAATAAGACATATGGTTGATCTCATGCATAGCATATGACAAGTCAAGCGGATTAGCAAACATGATGTGACCTAGAGAATTGTCACAAGAAATCCTATGTAACATGGCATCACAACTAGGCAATTCAACATGCTCATCATCATAGTCATCATAAAGTGGTAAGTCATGACATGAGGAAGTGTCACTAGCATGAAGCATGGGAATAGGTGGATCAACATCATGCAAGCAATCAATGTCAAGAATGTCCTCTAGTGGGACAAGAGCGTCACCTTCACCTTTGTTACCTTGTTCATTCCACTCAAGTGGTGTAGGTGAGGTGGTAAAGACCAAATGGTGGCCATCATCTTCATCTTGATGGAACCATATGGGGGGTGCATCATATTCCACCATGGCCATCGTCGTGTCCAAAGGGAGGACGAAGTCGTCGAGGATCAACGCGTCATCATAAATGGGACCTACCACCAAATGAGAAGACACAATAGAGGTAGAGGTCAAGTTGTTAGAAATGCAAATGGCCTCACGAGACCTATCAACTATCTCACTCTCGCTATGTGGTGGTTCACTCACTCCCTCAAAGTAGGTGCACTCAATCTCACATATGGCGGAGTAACTCATCTCACTCAGATGGTGGGGGTTGTGGCTCTCCTCACATGGAAAGTGGGGCAACTCGTCATATATGGGGCTAGTGGTGAAGCCACTCTCACTCAGTATGGTGGCAAAAGTCACTCAAGTCATCGGACGTCGCCATGGTCGAAGGGAAAATCCCGTGCTCAACCGTCTCGTAGTTGTCATCGTGGATGAAGGCCGAAGATGGCACAACATCACTCTCGCCTCCTAAGATGGAAGCATCATCCTTGCTCGCCACCTTATCGCTCACCTCCAAAGCATGTTCCTTGAAGGTCACCATAGTCGTACTCGTCGCCGCATCATCTTGAAAAAGAGTCGTGGAGGATTCGACATCATCAATGCCACAAAGAGGGGTGGCGGTGAAGTCGAACTTGGAAGCATCGTCTCGGAGCTCGTCAGGCTTGGACAATCTTGGTGGTACTAGCCTCATGCTTGTCGTAGAGCTTGGTCGCCGTGAAGTTTTCTTGGGGTGGAGAAGCCTTGGCCTTCTTGAGTTCTTGTTCCGCCTTGAGAGCACCAATGTAATAGTCGTCGATGGACTTGTAGTTCTCAAGGAAGATAGTCTTGGAGATGTCATGGTTCAGTCCCATCATGAAGTGGAACTTCATCGAAATTGGGTCGTCCATGCCGGCTCGTCGCAAGGCAATCTTCATCTCCTTGAAGTACGCGTCGATGGACTTGGATCCTTGGACGGTGTTCTCCAATTGGCGTCGAAGTTGTTCCGAGTAGGTTGGAGGCACGAACTCTCGCCGCAAAGCTCTCTTCGTCTTGGGCCAACTCATGTCGTAGTTCTCCGAAGGTGTGTGAAGCCACCATGTCGAGGCGTAGTCGTGGAAGTTTCTTGTGGCGCACTTCACTTGATCTTCGGGACGAACTTGATGTAGCTTGAGGTAGTCGTCCATCAAACGCTCCCACTCGAGGTACTCCTCGGGTTCTTGAGTTCCATAGAAAGGAATCTTGTGGTTGGTGTCGAGTCGTAGTAGCTCGTGGAAGTCGCGGACTTGAGCTTGGGGAGCTTCTCTTCAGTGTAGTCTTGCGGTTCTTGTTGGCGAAGATGTCATTTGTCCGTAGGCGAAGATGCCTTGAAGTCACTTGGCGAAGATGCCATTGGTGTTGAAGAAGCTGAAACCTTGTGGTCGTTGTCGCGGCTCTGTATATCCCGTGCGCACGGGGGTGCTGGAGGCCGTGTGCATGGGGGTCGAAGGCCCGTGGGCACGGGGGTGGCAGAGAAGCCAAGTCTCGTCCAGTAGTGTTCCCTTCATGGTCTTGTCGATGCCGATGCTTGTGTGTACTTTCCGGAGATGGTAGCACGGAAGTCCTTGCACTTGACCGTCTTCTCGAAGATGAGGAAGACCGCTTGCGGTTCTTGATGAGGGCCTTGAGCTCCTCCATGCGCTTGTCCATCTTGGAGTCGATGAAGTTCTTCATAGCATCGAACTCGTCGTCGTGGTTGTAGACCGTAGGTGAAATGGCCTTGCCTATCCATCACAAGACTCGAGTAGAGGTGAGTAGGAAATAAGATAAACACTACCAAGTTACCTTTTCCCAAAGTTGAGGATGTATCTCGTTTCACTCAATGTGAGATGAAAGAATAGTGGAATTGGTACCGGACTTGTTCACTCACACCTATCAAGTAAAGCTTATGGTAGAGCTCGGTGAGGATAGTGGCACACAAATTTAATGCAAAATGTTAGCAAGAGTCAATAATGTTGGAAAAGATTCACAAATTCGCAAGTGAAACAAGTAGCAAATGTGGCACACGGAAACACACACACGGATAGATAAATGGGGTCGTGCAACCAAGGAGTGAGCTCAAAATGTGGAATCCACCAAAATGCTCGTGTTGCACAACTCAAGAGAGACGCTAGCACGATTGCTCAATAGGCGGATATGACACTTGTGCACAACCTATAAGATGCAAAATGGATAAACTTCTATCCCAAGTATGCTATATATGTATGGTTCCCGGTGTTCTCTCAAGATGATCCAAGATGATCGGATAGGACAACCTTATGTGCAATGGAGTATGATGCTATGGCACTTGCTTATAAGCTTCTTTGCTCTCTTTCTTTTGCTTAAAAGCTTATTCTTTTTTTATATGGCCACTATGCGAAATGCACAAACCAAGATAGCAATTGTGTATATGCGGGAACGATCTTTGTGACACAAGAGATGATATGATATCAAGATGATATGGTATGTATGTAATGGGAGGTGAGGGAGTCCTGGACTAGGGGGTGTCCGGATAGACGAACTATCATCATGGCCGGACTCCAAGACTACGAAGATACAAGATTGAAGACTTTGTCCCGTGTCCGGATGGGACTTTTCTTGGCGTGGAAGGCAAGCTTGGCGATACGGATATGTAGATCTCCTACCATTGTAACCGACTCTGTGTAACCCTAACCTATCTGGTGTCTATATAAACCGGAAGGGTTTTAGTCCGTAGGACGAACAACAATCATACCATAGGCTAGCTTCTAGGGTTTAGCCTCCTTGATCTCGTGGTAGATCTACTCTTGTACTACCCATATCATCAATATTAATCAAGCAGGAGTAGGGTATTACCTCCATCGAGAGGGCCGAACACAGGTAAAAACATCGTGTCCCTTGTCTCCTGTTACCATCCGCCTAGGCGCACAGTTCGGGACCCCTACCGAGATCCGCGGTTTGACACCGACATTGGTGCTTTCATTGAGAGTTCCTCTGTGTCATCACCGATAGGCCCGATGGCTCCTCCGATCATCAACAATGGCGTGGTCGGTGAGACTTTTCTCCCGAGACAGATCTTCGATTGGCGGCTTTGCTGCTGGGCCAATTCGCAGCCATCGGAGCGTAACGAAAGCTTCGCCCATGGCCATCAGTCAGATTTGGAAGTTTGAACTATCGACCGATGTCGCGGAGACTTGATCTTGACGGATTCGAGCCACAACCGGCGTGCCGCCTTTGTCTCGATGGGTATGATCTAGCTCTGCCGCCGAGCAGTGCCTTGGAGGCCGCACCAGCATCCGCTCGACCCTTAATCCGGGCGGATTCCCGATCGAGGACGAGTGGTTGGACACGCCTCGGGGCTACGATCTCTATGGCGGTTGAGCGAACTCCATCTCTGTCGCTGCGAAGACCTTGACTCTGTGGTGCGGACTCCGAACTCTCGCGCCCCGCCAATCGAATCCGATTGGGCACCGGTCATGGAGTTCATCGCCGCGGACATCTTTCAAAGACTCGCCCTTTGGCGACATCCTGAATTCACTAAAGTCTCTCTTTATCCGGAGAGCCCTGGCGGACTACGGGCAGGAAGGTTGGGATACGGACGACGAAGAAATTCAACGCCCACCCACCACCCACTTTGTAGCCCCGCCGATGATTTAACCGACATGCTCGACTTCGACCGAAGACATCGGCGGTATGAATAGCGATGCGGAGACGACCAAGACCCAGCGCCTACGAGGCTTTGGAAGGCCACCTCGTCATACGACATATACATGGTGGACATCCCAAAAGATGGGAACTGCGATGGAACAACGGAGGATGACCCCTCAAGAAGCAACCAAAGCGCCCGGCGTCGTGGCGCCGCTCTAAATCCGCCACAGCAAAAGCGGTGATTCCGACACGGAGATAATAACACCGGACGGTGCGAAGGCAACCCCTCCAGCGGGACTCGGTAGCAGGAGGAGGAGAAGCAAGTCCGCACGACACGGTCTGGCAGAAAAGAGAGGTCGAGGGCGATAATTATCGCCTCCCTCCGAAGATGAGGCAAGCCTCGACGACGACAATTTGTCGTGCACGAGGATCCCGCCGAACAGGGCGTTTCAAACAAAGGCTTATAGCCACGGCAAGCAGCCTCAAGAAAAAGCAGCAACAGACTTAGAGTGACCAAGACACGCTAGGCGACAAATGGATGAAGTCCTTGCAGCGAAGAGTATGAACTCGACGCCCCTCAAAAGCTACCCCAAACGCAGGCCATTGCCTCGATCGGAGGAGGAAGCACCCAAGTCACCAATAAGACGACATGGCAGACCGGCCACCCGTGGCGCGACAGATAAGCCTCTCGGCCCTCCGCTCCAGCCGCACCCCGACGCCGCTCAAAAAGTACCAAGGCACGGGAAAACGCGCCGGACTTGCGAGATATATTGGAGGATAAGGCAAAACATACAAGATCGATCTACAGATTGCGTGGGCACCCAACGACTCGGGATGATTACCGTCGCGCCGGATACAGCAAACCCGGCCGGGCCGAACACAGTAGACAAAGCTCATATGAGCTACGTCGTGATATAGCCCAATTCAAAGGCGCCGCACACCCACTATGCTTCACAGATGAAGTAATGGATCATCAAATCCCCGAGGGCTTCAAACCCGTAAACATCGAATCATACGATGGTACCACAGATCCTGCGGTCTGGATCGAGGACTATCTCCTCGATATCCACATGGCCCGCGGTGATGATCTACATGCCATCAAATACCTCCCACTCAAGCTAAAAGGACCAGCTCGGCATTGGCTCAACAGCTTGCCGGAGAATCAATTGGTTGTTGGGAGGACACGGAAGCCGCATTCCTTGATAACTTCCGGGCACATATGTGCGACCACCGGGCGCCAATGACCTTAGCCATATAATTCAGCAACGGAAGAATCGGCGGACAATTCGGACACGGTTCCTAACAAAGAAAAATCAAATCGTTGATTGTCCGGATGCGGAGGCCCTTGCAGCCTTCAAACATAACATCCATGACGAGTGGCTTGCCCGGCACCTAGGACAGGAAAAGCGAAATCCATGGCAGCCCTCACAACACTCATGACCCGCTTTTATGCGGAGAGGACAGCTGGCTAGGTCGAAGCAACAACTTGGCCAAACACCACGATAGTTGAATACCAAGGACAGCAATGGCAGGTCGCGTCGCAAGAAGAAAGCGCCGCATTGCGGCGATAATGTTGAAGATCTGGCAGTCAATGCGAATTCAGAGGCTCTAAACCGGTTAGCGGAAGAAGCCATTCAAAAGAAATACCCGGGGCCCGTCCAAGTTGGACCGAATGCTCGATCCCTTGTGCGGATACATGGCACCCCGAAAACCAGCCAATCACACCAACAGGATTGTTGGGTGTTCAAACAAGCGAGCAAGTTAAGTGCGAACTCAATGACAAGGGGCTGCATAGCGATGGCGAGGAAGAGCCCGGCCGCCCGAACAATAGAGGATGAAGGGCTTTCCCACACAAGTGCGGACGGTGAACATGATATCGCAACCTATATACCCAAAAGGGAGCGGAAGCGTGCGCTAAAGGGACGTATATGCGATGGAGCCAGTCTCCCAAAGTTCAACCCATGGTCTTCCTGCCCGATCACCTTGATCGAAGGACCACCCACTAGCATCCGTCCACGACGGTTTCGCCGCATTGGTTCTTGACCCAATTATTGACGGATTTCACCTCACCGACTCGATGGACGGCGGTAGCAGCCTGAACCTGCTTTATCGAGGATACGGTCGCAAAATGGGCATAGACCACTCAAGGATTAAACCTACAAAGACGACCTTTAAAGGCGTCATACCGGGTGTAGAGGACAATTGTACGGGCTCAGTTACACTCAAAGTGGTCTTCGGATCCCCGGATAACTACCGAAGCGAAGAGTTAATCTTCGACATAGTCCCGTTCCGCAGCGGCTATCATGCACTACTCGGACGAACCGCATTTGCAAAGTTCAATGCGGTGCCGCACTATGCATACCTCAAGCTCAAGATGCCAGGCCCTCGAGGAGTAATCACGGTCAATGGAAACACCGAACGCTCTCTCCGAACGGAGGAGCACACGGCGGCCCTCGCGTCGGAGGTGCAAAGCAGCCTCTCACAGCAATTCTTGAGTCCGGCATTAAGCATCCGGACACTGTCAAGCGCGCCCGGAGTAACCTACAACAAGACCGCCTGGCACGATTCAAGCACGCGTAGCAATCCGGCCCCAACCCCAGCCCTCGCGAAATCGCGAAGCCGATTACTGGCGTACATAACTACGCTCTGGAGATACCATGGGCATAAGGGAGGGCACGACCACGCACGCCAGCACGCGGCTCAACCACACGGGGGCTCGATTGTGTCATTCTTTTCTTTTCCTTTTCTTCTTTTTCTTACTTTCAGGACTCCGTTTTCCAGAAGCCCTGTCCGGCACTAGAATCGCCGAACTCACGATGCAACAGCCAGGGAAGCAGAAAGCTACGTTGAGTGTTCAGGTGGTCTCTATTACGTCTCTATTACGAGCATTATACCTGTTTTACATACCATCCCGCAGCTTACCCCTGGAGGGGGACATGTTAAATAGTCCCATCCCTTGCTTATCGCACAATGTGTATCGTTCTGCTTTTATTTGCAGTTTCTTTTTGAATAAACAATACATAGCTTTTGCCTATTATTGCACTCCTTTCTTTTTCTATATATATGTTCATTTCACGACATGTTGCACCCGTACACTTTGGTACGGCTAATACACCAGGGGCTTAAGTACCCCAAAAGTATGGTGTGATAAGTCTGAACACTTTCACAAGTGCGGCACCCCGAACTTATAGCATTATATGCATCGGCTCCGAATCATGTCTTGGGTCAATAGTTGGGTTTGCCCGGCTCCTATGTTTTGGTACCTTACGTTCCGTTATATCGGCTAAGGTAGCACTAGGAGAACCACTGCGATTGTGCCCGGTTGAGCTGGGTCGAGCACCTCGATGGAGAAAGCTAAAACTGACCGTCATGATAGGGCGAGAGCGATCGCTGTTTGAGAGGTTTTTGGGTCCTAAAGACTTATGCCGCTTAGAGCGAGGAACCGGAATTGTCCGCCAAGGCGTGGATAGCGCCTGAACTCGGTCTTCGAATACTAGGGGCTTCGCCGAAATTTAAAATTATAGAATTCTATGGCTAAGTGAGAGTGTTCAAGCATTATAAGTCCGGTTTCCTTGTTCGTTGCGTTGAGCGCCTCCCTCGATGAACCCAAGAATGGGAACAAGAGCGCTCAAGTTTATCCCGAACACCCCAGCACTCGTGGCATGGGGGCTGAAGCCAACGACTTGCCATCTCTCAAATTTGATAAACGGCCACACAAAAGGTAATATTTTAAATTAACAAGTGTTGCTTAGCGCATATGAACAAGTTTTCAGCGTACAGGATAACAAACGCGAGTCTATTCAAAAATTACATCTTTGGAGCACTCATCCGCTATCTGGCGGGCACCCTTCAGAGGCCCTCATAGTACATTTGGGCGTGCGATGCTCCTTGCCCTTGGTGGCCCGTCCGTCACAAGCTTCTCGCGTCCAGCTTGCCCCAATGCACTTTAGCACGGGCAAGGGCCCAACGGGCACCTTCAATGCAGACGGAGCGCTTGATGACTTCAATCCGTGGACAAAGCGTCCACCACCGCCCGACTAGCCCAAAGTAGCTCCAGGCATGGCTTCCAATGGCCACAGCCGAACTATGAGGCCCCTCATGGCCTGTTCGGCGACCTTAGGAGCTCGACCAGCTGCTTCACTGGTCGCTTAGGGGCACTGAATGTCCGCCTCAAACATCTTGAGACCGAACACCTTCTCCGTCGAGCTCCCTCCTTGGCGCGGTAGAATCGGCAACATCGGACACACGGGCAGATCTGCGAATGCTCCTGGAGAGCTCCGAATCCGGGTAAGTAACAGGTAATTCACTTTCACATGCTTGCTTTGCATAAAGAATGCCTTACCTGCCGCTATCTTCTTTAATGATTCAATTTCTTGGAGCCACAACACTTAGTGAGTGAGGTAGTTGACACGGCATGTGAGGCCACCATGATTTCTAACGACTTAACCTCTACTCCTAGTGTGTTTTCTTATTTGGTGCTAGGTCTCCTACATGACGATATGCCTATCCTCGACGAGTCCATCCCTCCAAAGGGAAAACCGATGGCCATGGTGGACAATGATGCACCCCCCACATGGTTCCATCAAGATGAAGATGACAATGAGACGATCTTCAACACTTCACCTACAACACATGAGTGACGCTCCAACGGTAACATAGGTGATGGTGCTTCTCTTGTCCCACTAGTGGACTCTCTTACCATTGATTGCTCCCATGATGTTGACCCACCTATTCCCATGCTTCATGCTAGTGAGACTTATTCATGCCTTGACTTACCTATTTTATGATGAATATGATGATGAGCATGTTGAGTTGCCTAGTTGTGATGCTATGCTTCATAGGATATATTGTGAAAATTCTATTGGTCACTTCATGTTTGACAATCCATTGAACTTGTCATATGCTATGAGTGAGGTCTCCCATATTGCATCATTACAATCTCAACATAGTAACTATGCATGCCCCATTAAAATAAATCCCATTTGCACTTATAGCATAGATGACGAGATGATGGTCATTGGCTTTTGCTTCTCTTGTGATGATTTTGCCATGCTTCCTTTACATGATTTGCGCAATTCATCTACTATGTCATGCCATGATCACATTGTTCCGAATATGCATTGTTTTGGATGTTGTCAATATTCTCCATGTGATGTTTCCATTAACGTTCATGAGGACAACCCCATAGTTTCCTCATACATGTTAGGAGATTTTGATTCATCCCATCCTTTGCATGATTTCCATGATTGCTTGCACCATATGCATTCCATGAATAACAATGCTCTAGATATTTCTCATGATGCATTACATCCTTTGAGTATCCATTATGCCATACATAATAACAAACCTATCATGATGGATGACATGTTTCTATATCACGCATCTCATTTATTTGAGCATTGGATATTTTGTGCTAACCGACACATGCACGTATGCATCATGATGGATGATGCGTACATCTACCACGCACACACAATCTTCCCTTTGTCTTTGTTTTGTGTAGGTACTCATGTATACTCGTCAACCTCTCAATCCCAAGAGTTGACGAAACGAGCTCTTGAGAGCACCGATGCTTTGGGATCCCGTGGACTATCCTTACCACCGTTCTCTTCGCGCAAGGACTACGCGCACCTCTTCAACTTGGCTCTCACACGGCTATAGACTATATACCATTTGTCCCCTTATGCTCATTTTACCGTGTTCACTTTGCATGTTATACTTGCTTCTATGCCTTTGCCATGCAATTGTGACCCTTGCTTGCATCTACCCATGATTGACCCTATGTGTATTTGCATGCTTGGTGGAGATCCTTGTTGCTATTGCCATGTTTATCATGTGCCCCATGCTATCGATGCTTGTTGTGTTGGGAGAGTCATGATGTCCCATTGCTATTTACATATGGTCTCTCGCCAATACATTGATGCTATTTGCCTCACATTTTGCTTTCATGTTTGTGCTATGTCATGTGATTTACTCATGCCCACTATTTGCACACATGACATGATTGCCATGATTCCCTCTAATATGTTGCATCTTCGCACTACTAGCTTGCTTGACTTGATCGCTATGATTGCTTGCTATGCTGCATCACCCATGTTCCACTATTACTCGCTTTCTTGGGTTGATGACATATATGTTCATGCCTCTCATATGATATATCTTGTTCATTGTCGATTGCCTCCAATTGTTGCATCTATGCTTATTGATCTTGGAGACTTTGACACTTTACTTGTGATGCATGCTTGTTTGATTGAGCCTATTGTATTTGGTTGTTCTCGCATCATATGCCTCCATACTATGAAATGCTCCCTTGTTCTTTCTTATGATGAGCATGATGCATACACTTGTTGGGTATCTTACCACACGAATGTTAGGTTTTGCATTTACGCTAACCTCATTTGTTTTTCCTAGTGTTTGTCATGTTCGTTCATTTTGAAGGATTCACAAGGCGATACCGTCATGAGACATATTGGTTATGTGAAGGCATACAAGATGTGCAACTCCATCATCCTTGAGAAACTCCTAAAGGTGACCTCCTTCCCTTTGAGCCATCCTCAAATACGCATATTGGATGGGCCATTCTTTCATTGTTGTTTCCTTCTTGTTGTCTACATCATACATCTATTGGATGGAGGACCGGCATTGGAGATGGACCTTATGGACCTTCAAGTTGAGGAGTGCTCGGACTTAGTGGATTCACCAACGGACCACCATTTCCACCACGACATTGAGCTACGGTACAACACCACACATAACAAATTTGCGTCTTATACATGGATTGACCCACATTATGATTGCCTTATTGCATCTTCAATTTCAATGTCATCCATGATATATGAGCTCGTTCATTTTCTTAGCAAATTTGTTGTGATCTTTCTTGATGGCATATTCATACATCGTGATCATATTGCCTATCATCAATTGCATGATAACATAATCATATTGAGCATCCATTGCCATATTCATGCTATTGATGAACCGTCTCTCTATGACATCAGTTTGCACAATGGTAGAATTTGTCGCTTTGTGCACCATGCTTTTGTTCCCATGAATGCTTTGCATCTCATTTTAGATCATCTTGATAAGCTTCATGTGCTTTGTCATGACCAATCTTGCCGCACGGACTCATTCTTACATGATGGACACTTTGTGTGCGGTAAACATTGTATTTCTGAGTGTTGCTTGTGTTTGCTCTTTTTGCATGTCTATCACTCCGGTGACACCTTGGACTACTTGGATTGCGCCATGTCTTCAACTTCGTCCAACTACAAGTTCGTCTACGACAACCATTTCCATGGTGATGAGGATCGCGATCAGAGGTCGGATCTTTCCCAAGGGGGAGGGGAGATGATGCGGAGCATCCCACGTTCATCCCCATGTACACTCCCACTACTCTCCAAGCCCCAAGTGGACATATGAGGAGACCTCGAACAAATGCCATTGGACACAAGGTGAACTCGCTCCTCCCCGAACCTTCACTTCCCACATGTGAGACATGGTTACTACCTCAAATATATGTGCTATGCATGACCAGGAACAAGGAGGAAGACCATGGACAAGACGGCGAGAACACCAAGTACAAGGACCAAGAGAAGAAGTTGCCCGAAGCTACAACCACCGGACGACTGGCCCAGCCCGGACGTCCGGCCCCTGAAGGTCACAACAGCCCAAGGAAACCAGGCCAGAAAATGCTACAGCGGCCGGACGTCCGACCAGGACCGGACGTCCGACGAACTCCAGGCACCGGACAACCGGCCCCCTCCGGACGTTCGACCGAAGCGCACCCGAGCCGAATCTGTGGAAGTCCAAAGAGCATCGGACGTCCGGACCTTCCCGAGCCTCCGGACGACCGGAACCCTCCGGACGTCCGACTCCTGTCTGCGCACAGTGTATTGGACCGAGTCCATGTATCCCCCACTTACCCCTTCGTGGCCCATGACTATATATACTCCTCCACCTCCTCCTAGTTAGTGTTAGCGTTGATTTAGCTCATGGTTAGATAGAGCTTCGCTCATCCATATCGGATCTCCTCCACAAGAGAGACCGCGGCCCCTCTTCGGAGAAGATCCACCTTGGATTCAAGACCACCTTTGCGGAGAAGACCATCATCAAGACCTCCTCACGAAGAAACGGCTACCGTTTGTATCGTCCTTTGTTGACTTTGATCATGTATCTCCCTTTGTGTTCATCGATCTAGCACATGTGTGATTGATCTTGTTGGTTTGAGTGATTCTCTTGTGTTTTCCCCGTGATTTCCCTCGTGTTCTTCTGCTCGTTCTTCGTGTTCCTCGTAGGGATCCTCTCCAAACGTGAAAGATCGTCCACATAGGGTTCCGCCCTACATCACTGATGGAAGCCGATCTGCTCTCCATCAAGGGCTTCTGCGTTCGGGTGCCGCTTAGGGTGATGTGCGAAGAGCTTGAGTGATGGTGAAAGCTCCTCCTCGAGCGACAGCGACGAGGAGGACAATGACGATGAAGACGGCGACAAGGACCCGTCGGTCGTCAAGAACGAAGGCGATGACTTGGACTCCTGCTGAATGCTGTATGCACCGTCACCGTCAGCTAGGCGCCGGCAACACCACCATCTGCAGCTGGACCACGACAGAGCGATTTGCTGTGGGTGCTTGGCTTGTTCGTCACCGCTTCCTCCAGCAGGACCCTGGCAGGCTTCCTTGTGGACTCCGACTTCGTCTTCCCTGCCGGTGTCCCTGTTGAGTCGCATCCCTCTGGTGCTGGCGGGGGTGACCAGGGCATCGCCTAGCTGCTCTCCCCGTCCCCGACCTTTTCTTCCTTGTCGGGGAAGTGCCCTCTGAATCTTTCCAGGCTGCGTGCCACTGGTCCTGACGGGGTTGGGCTGGGCTTCTACCCAGGCGCTCCTTTTGCCCTCTTTCCTTCTCGATGCAACTCCTAGGAGGAGAGGGACAAGAAAGGCATTACGGGGCACTTATATTTTTTCAAATCAAAGATCTAGGCACTTGCCAAGTTTTAGTTAAAACTATGTAATCCTTCATCCATATTTGTACTTTGCATGATCTGTACTTGTTTATCTACGTATTAATGGAAAAAGCACTTGCCGCGTACTTGTGCATGCATCAAACACACTGAAGGATGAACCTTCAATACTTCCAAGTAAACAAAGTTCTCCGAAAAGACATCTTGCCGGCCCTCATTACAGTTACTACTAAACATTGTTTGATGAACTCAATAGTAGGTTAGGAGCGTACACTACTATAGGATGCTGCTAACGCGATACTACAATCAGAGACCCTTCGAAGAAACTGTGTACGATGCATTAATCGCAAATGGTGATTAAAAACGTCAAAAAAGAAGCAAAAGTTTTGCGATGGTGGATACATCATACACAATTCAGATTTTACTTACGTGTGCGATGAGGGGCATACGCGGTTCACTCCAATGAACTGTTTGCGATGAGGTAGAACAAAGATAGATTCGAACTCTGGTGTGCGTGCGGAGAACTCAACCTCCCCAGTCTGCCAACTCGTCGATCTCACGGCCTAGCTCGATGAACTGGAAGGAAATGGGACACGGCAGTTTACCCAGGTTCGGGCCACCTTGCGGTGTAAAACCCTACTCCTGCTTTGTGGTGGATTAGCCTCGAGGTGGGCTGAGGATGAACTAGAACAGTGGAAGAACAACCTCAGGAGGTGTGTTCTTGTGTTTAAATGAGCTGGTGAGGGTGCGGATGGACTGGATCAGGACCCCCCTCTATGGTGGTGGCTAGGCTATATTTATAGTGGCCTTGGTCCTTTTCCCAAAACGAAGGCGGGAAGGGATCCCACAACGGCCAAATTCGAAGGGAGACTACTAGTACCTCTTATCCTGACGAAAGGTGTTCTTCGCCTGCAAAGCTTCTGGTCGCGACACCGTGGTGGGCTCGGCGATGACCTCTGTCCTGCCGTCCTAGCGGTCTTGGTCTTATAGCATGGAAATGGAAACCTTTGGCTGATGCCTCGGGACTCCGCGCCTGCGCTTGCCTCTTGATGCGGAGCATCCTATGGACATCACCATGTCAAGAGTCCGTTTGGCAAGTGACACGTGTGACCTCTACTTCACATACACAAAGGTGAATCATCTCCTTTACACGTGCTCACTTGACCCCTTCGAGGATGGTGTACTACTTGACATTCCTCTCGTGTGCATGCATAGGTATTGCCGGAGCTTCACGGATGACGAGGAGGAGTGCGAGCGCCAAGGAACTCCTACACCATCCGCGAGGGAAGCATGGAAGAGAAGGAGGAAGAGAACCGGGCCAGTCCAGAACGAGCGGTACTACCGCCCTCCCCCAAGCGGTACTACCGCTGAAGGCCCACAAGCCGTACTACCGGCCCACATCCGCTCTACTGCCGCTCAACCCAACAAACTCATGTGATCGAACGGCTCCAGAGCGGCACTACCACCCCATCAAAGCGGTGGTACCGCATAAGCTCTGCAAGTGGTACTACCGCCCGAGGGTCTGGTACTACCGCCCTGCCTGTGCGCAGCCGCTGGCCTTTGGCCTTGTATCCCTCTCCCACTTACCCCTTCGTGGCTTAGACTATAAATAGACCACCTCCACCTCCTTTCTAGGGTTAGCGTTGTGATAGCTCATCTTGAGATAGAGCATAGCTCATCTGATGCGGAGCATCCCACGTTCATCCCCATGTACACTCCGACTACTCTCCAAACCCCAAGTGGACATATGACGAGACCTCGAACATACGCCATTGGACACAAGGTTAACTCGCTCCTCTCCGAACCATCACTTTCTACATGTGAGATATGGCTACTACCTCCAACGTGTGTTCTATGCATGATCAGGTACTTGGAGGAAAGCCACGAAGTTACCACATCCAACGGAATAGCTAGCGAGGACGCCAAGTACAAGGACCAAGAGAAGAAGCTGCGCGAAGCTACAGCCACCAGACGACCGGCCCAGCCCGGACGTCCGGCCCCTGAGGACCCGAGCCGAATCTACGGACGACCGGAGCTACCGGCGTTCGATGACTCCCAGCGCCCGGACGATCGCCAGACACCGGAAGTCCGACACTCTCCAGCGCCCGGACAACCGACGCCGACCGGACGTCCGACACCACCTGTCCAGAGCCAAAACGCCGGACGTCCGACATGCACCGGACGACCGGACCCTCGCGAGCCACCGGACGTCCGGTACCTGTCGGACGTCCGACGCCTGTGCGCCCGCCCGTGTGTTGGGCCGAAGCCACTTACCCTTTCATTCGCCTAGACTATATATACTCCTCCACCTCCTCCTAGTTAGGGTTAGCATTGATTTAGCTCATTGTTAGATAGAGCTTCGCTCATCCATATCGGATCACCTCCTCATGAGAGACCGAGGCCTCTTCGGAGAAGATCCACCATGGATTCAAGACCCTTTTACGGGAAGATCCCTCGTGGATTCAAGACCTCCTCTCGGAGATGAGCTACTGCCACTTGTATCGTCCATTGTTGACTTTGGATGCACTCTGATGTAGGGTGAAACCCTAGATGGCCGATCTTTCACGAAAGGAGCGAGATCCCTCGAAGAACACGACGAACACGGGGAAGAACGGAGAGAAATCACAAGGGGAAACACTCAAGAACAAGTCCAATCACACATCCACTAGACAATCAAACACACAAGATCCACAAGGTACATGAACAACAAAGGGAAAGATACAAGGTAGAGTTCATCTCCATGAGGAGGTCTTGAAGGGGGCCGCCCAAGAGGAGGTCTTGATTGATATATCCCGCAGGATCTTCTCCTAGATGGAGGTCTTGGCCTCCAATGGAGTAGTGGTCTCTCTCTCTCTCAAGAGTAGAGATAGTGATGTAGGGTGAAACCCTATGGGGAAGATCTTTCACGTTTGGAGTGGATCCCTATGATGAACACGAAGAACGAGCGGAAGAGCACGAGGAAAATCACGGGGAAAACACAAGAGAATCACTAAAACCAACAAGATTCGATTACACATGCGCTAGAACGATGAACACAAAGAGAGATACACGATCCACGATCAATAAAGGACGATACAAGAGCTAACCGGGTTCTTCTCCGTGAGGTGGTCTTGATAGGGGCCACCCATGAGGGGGTCTTGAGCTAGGTCACTCCAAGAGGAGGTCTTGATCTCCTAGTGGAGTGGATCCATGGAGCAAAGCTCTCATGTGTCTAACATATCCTTTGCTTACCCTAACAAATGGTCTAGGTACGAAATATATAGTCTTGGGGACGAAGTGGAGGAAGAGGGGCTCGGAGTGGAGATCACAACCGTCCATCCTGATGAGCCCGTGCGCACGGGGTAAGTTGGGCCCGTGCGCACGGGGGTCCCGTGGGCACGGTACAGGCCCGTGCGCACGGGGTGCTCCAGCGCCAACTCTTTGAGTAGCCCGTGCGCACGGGTCTTGGGGCCCGTGGGCACGGGTCGCCTGGAGGTCTTGAGTTGCTCTTGTTGCACTCCTTCTTCCTCCTTGTGGCCTTGGGGTCCTTCTCCAACTCCTTTGGGGTGTTCCTCACCAGCTTGTGGTCGTCGGTCTTCGTATCTAAGGACACATAGAGCTCTTTGGTGAGGTAGCAAGCAAGTCCAATGGATACTCATGATATTCTCGAAGAAGAGCGGGTTCACCTTAATTCGGGTAGGTCCACTTGGGGCTTGATGTGGTATGACGGTGTACATGGAGATGAACGTGGGATGCTCCGCATCATCTCCTCCCCCTTTGGAAAGATCCGACCTCGGATCGTAAACCGTATCGCCATGTACACGGTAGGCATGGATGTACCATAGGTCGATGTTGTGGCGCTCCTCAACTTGAAGGTCCATAGGGTCCATCTTCAATGTCGGTCCTCCATCCAATAGATGTATCATATAGACAACAAGAAGGAAACAACAATGAAAGAATGGCCCATCCAATATGCATATCTGAAGATGGCTCAAAGGGAAGGAGTTCACCTTTAGGAGATTCTCACAAATGTTGGTGTTGCACATCATGTACGCCTTCACATAACAAAAATTTGTCTTTATGGCACCGCCTTGTGAATCCTTCAAAATGAAAGAACATGAGAAACACTTGGCAAAACAAATGAGGTTAGTGCAAATGCAAGACCTATCATTCGAGGGGTGAGATACCCAACAAGTGTATGCATCATGATCATCATAAGAAAGGACAAGGGAGCATTTCATAGTATGTAGGCATATTGATGTAGGGCGGAACCCTACGTGGACGATCTTTCACGTTGGAGTGGATCCTACGGTGAATCACGACGAACACGCGGAAGAACAAGAGGAAAAACACGGGGAAAACGAGAGAGAGAGAGGTCACTCAACCGACAAGAAGTCAATCACACAAGTGCTAGATTATCGAATACATAGAGTGGCACGAGATTCAAGAACAACAAAGGTAAGGATACACGAGTAGCCGTTCTTCTCCGAGAGGAGGTCTTGATGGGGTCCACCCTAGGAGGGGGTCTTGAATCCGCTTGGGGGATCTTCTCCGTAGAGGTCCTGATCTCAAAGGGAGAAGTAGCCAAGTGGATGAGCAAAGGCTCTCACACCGAAATATGAGCTAATCCCAAGCTAACCCTAGAAAGAGGAGGGGATCAAGTATATATAGTCTCGGGCGAAGGGTACAAGGGACAAGGCCACGAGACATGCAGCAGCAGGCGGACATCAGGCGTCGAGCCGGATGTCCGGCTTCGAGGCGCCGGATGTCGGGCTCTCAGCCGGATGTCCGGCTAGGCGATCGATTCTGCAGAACCGGGTAGGGGAGCGGATTTCGGGCGAGTGGCGGATATCCGGGCCGGGACGGGCGGATGTCCGGGCGGGGAGGCCGGATGTCCGGGCTGGTCTGGGTCTCTCAGGTGCATTCGGTGATGGAGGGGCCGGATTTCCGGGCGGCGGGGCCGGATATCCGGGACTTCAGGAAGAGCCGGATGTCCGGGGCATGGGGCGGATGTCCGGGCCGTGCAGATTCTTCGGTTCCTCTCGTCGTGTTTCTTCCTCCTTGTACTTGGCGGCTTGTCCATCTTCACGTGCATCCTCGGGAGGTTCCCCTTGACACCTAATCACGCATAGCATATCGGACTTAGGTAGTAGCCATGTCTCGAGTGGATCATATGTGATATCAATAAGGAAAGAGGTCACCTCGTTCTCGAGAGCTCTAGCTCTAGCTCGTGTCATGGGTCCTCTTGGCTCTTCATGAGGCGGTTGTAGGTCCATGGGGATGATGGTGGGATGCTCCGCATCATCTCCCCCTTGGGAGAGATCCGACCTCGGATCAAAGGCTTCATCTCCATGGAAAGGTGCAAGGTCCTTGACGTTGAAGATGTCGCTCACGTTGTACTTGTCTCAAGGTATGTCGATCTTGTAGGCGTTGTCGTTGTAGCGTGCTAGCACCTTGAAAGGTCCATCGGCTCGAGGGAGAAGCTTGGACTTGCGTTCTTTGGGGAAGCGGTCCTTGCGAAGGTGTAGCCACACTAGATCACCAATGTTGAAGACGATGGGTTGCTTGTTGGCGTTGAGCTTGTCTGCTTGGCGTTGTACTTGGCGCTCAATGGTGTGCCTTGTATCTTCGTGCATCTTCTTGATGTAGCTTGCTCGTTCACTTGCATCCATGTTGGTGCGCTCTTGGAAAGGAAGTGGTAGAATGTCCAATGGGGACAACGGGTTGAAACCGTAGACGACCTCGAAGGGGGACTTGCCGGTAGTTGAATGTCTTGCACGGTTGTAGGCGTACTCGGCGATGGGTAGACATGCTTTCCCACTCCTTGATGTTCTTCTTAATCAAGACACGGAGTAGAGTGGATAGTGTGCGGTTCGTCACCTCCGTTTGGCCGTCGGTTTGAGGATGGTATGCGAGGAGAACAAGAGCTTGATTCGAGCTTGGCACATATGGTCTTCAAAAGTAACTCAAGAACTTGGCGTCACGATCGGAGGCGATTGTCTTTGATGCGCTATGAAGTCGCAAGATTTCCCTACAAAGAGATTTGCAACATGTGAAGCATCGTCTATCTTGTTGCAAGGTATGAAATGTGCCATCTTAGAAAATCTATCCACAACAACAAATACGGAATCCTTTCCATTTTGAGTCCTAGGCAAACCAAGTACAAAATCCATACTAATGTCTTCCCATGGTTGATATGGGATAGGAAGAGGCATGTAAAGACCATGAGATTGAGCTTTAGACTTAGCTTTGCGACATGTATAGCATCGGTTGGTGAAGCGTTATGCGTCATGGAACATCTTGGGCCAAAAGTAGTTGTTGGAGGCGTGGCGGATGTCTTGTCGCGTCCAAAGTGTCCCATGAGTCCGCCTCCATGAGCCTCTTGCAAAAGGAGCAAACGAAGAGAAGACTCGGGAATGCAAAGTTTCTTAGCTCTCATAAGATAACCATCCTTGATGTAATATTGTTCCCAAGACGTATGCGTCAAACACTTAGCATAAGGAGAAGCAAAAGATGGATCATGCTCATACAAGTCTTTTATATGCTCAAAACCAATGACATTCAACTCAAGTTGAGTGACAAGCATGCATATGCGTGAAAGCGCGTCAGCAACTACATTTTCTTTACCCTTAATGTACTTGATCACATAAGGAAAAGATTCAATGAATTTACTCCATTTTGCATGACGCTTGTTCAATTTAGTTTGACCTTTGAGGTACTTAAGCGTTTCATGATCGGTATGTATGACAAACTCGTGAGGTCTAAGGTAATGTTCCCAAACATGTAGCACACGCACTAAAGCATACAATTCTTTGTCATAGATGGGATAATTAAGGTGAGCACCGGAGAGTTTTTCACTAAAATATGCAATGGCTCGTTTTTCTTGCATCAAAACTCCGCCAATTCCGATACCACTTGCATCACAATGAACCTCAAAAGTTTTGTCAAAATTGGGCAAAGCAAGAATCGGAGCATGAGTAAGAAAAGACTTGAGCTCATCAAAAGCGGTTGATTGCAAAGTTCCCCAAACAAAGGGAGTGTTCTTTTTGCTCAAAGCATGCAAAGGAGCGGCAATTGTGCTAAAATCTTTCACAAAGCGACGATAAAAACCCGCAAGACCAAGAAAACTTCGCACTTGTTGCAAATTGGTTGGTTGGGGCCAAGTTTTGATTGCTTCAATTTTAGATTCATCAACATGGACACCCTTTGAGGAAACAACAAAACCCAAGAAAACCACTTTGTCAACTCCAAAAGTGCATTTTTTCAAGTTTGCATAAAGGCTTTCCTTGCGAAGAGTTTGCAACACAGATTTTACATGATTGATGTGCTCAAAGTAGACCACAACAAAGACTCCAATGTAAGGACGAAGCACATGATGCATAAGACGCACAAAAGTACCGGGAGCTTCCAAAGACCCATAGGCATCACTAACCACTCATATAAACCAAATTTGGTTTTGAAAGCAGTTTTCCATTCATCACCCTCTTGTATGCGGATTTGATAATAGCCACTTTTAAGATCAATTTTGAGAAAAGTTGGCTCCACTAAGTTCATCAAGCATGTCATCTAAGCGAGGAATGGGATGCCTATATCGAGCAGTAATAGCATTGATAGGTCTACAATCGAACACAAGCGGAAACTTCCATCGGGCTTAGGCACAAGAATAACCGGAACGGCACAAGGGCTTAAGCTTTCACGTACATGACCGTTGTCGATTAGTTGTTGTACTTTCCGTTGAATCTCCTTGGTTTCGTCCGGATTGACTCGGTATGGAGCTTTGTTTGGTAGAGGCGCTCCAGGGATGAGGTCAACACGATGCTCTATGCCTCGAAGAGGAGGTAGACCCGGAGGTAGCTCATCGGGGAAAACATCTTGGAATTCCTGCAAAAGAGATTGAAACACCAAAGGTAGCTCGTGAATGGTGTTAGTGTTTGGTTCTCCATCCTTGCACACAAGGACAAAGTGCATCACGGTAGATGGGTTCTCACACACTTCTCTCATCTCACTTTTGGTGGCAAATAGAATGCGGTTTTTCTCTCTAGGCGAAGAGGCTCTGAAATTTGGCTTGTGGCTCTCGCTCACTTTTGGGTGGATCACTTTCTCACTCTTTTCTGTATGATGGGTGGCTTGCTTGTCGGCTATCACTTGACTAGGAGACATAGGTCGTAGCACATACTCCTTCCCTTTCATCTTGAAGCTATAGTGATTGGTGCGCCCATTGTGGATGACACCATGGTCGAATTGCCATGGTCGACCAAGAAGTAGGTGACAAACGGTCATTGGGACCACATCACATTCCAACGTGTCTTCATAAGCACCAATTTTGAAGGAGACTTGGACCGTATGCTCGACTCGTATAGTGCCGGAGTCACTTAGCCATTGAACCTTGTAGGGGTGCGGGTGCTTCCTCTTGACCAATTGGAGCTTGGAGCATAGTTCTTCACTTGCCAAGTTGGGGCAACTACCTCCATCGATGATGACCTTGATGGACCGTCCATTGATGCCGGCTTTTGTGTGGAAGATGTGGCATCGTTGGTCTTCTTCTTGTTGACGTTGGAGAGTCAAGACCTTGGAGACAACGAGAGCGGGGCTCGAATCCTCGTCACAAAAGACTTGGTCATCTTCATCTTCATTCACTTGCCGGTGCATGGCCACTTGCTCAAGGGCTTCCATTTCTTCTTCACTCATGGAGTCATATGTGCCATCATCGTTGAGGATCATGGTGCGCTTGTTGGTGCATTCATATGACTTGTGGCCTCGGCCGCCGCAAGTGAAACACTTGAAGGAGCTTGTTTTGATGGTCTCATCGGTCGGAGTAGAGGATGAAGCATGCGGCTTGAGGTTGCTTGTAGTAGGAGGAGGACGACTTGAACTTGTCGATGTCTTCTTGTAACTTGACTTGTCATCGTTTCTTGAAGAAAGCTTGGTCGAAGTAGATGTTGGAGTAGTCGTTGAAGCTTGGTTGTTGGTGAAGCCGTAGGTCTTGGATGAGTACTTGGCGTACTTGAAGTCATCTTGCACTTGGCGTTCCGCCTTTGTAGCTTGATGCACGAGCTCAATGAGGGATGAGTATGGTTGGAAGTCGGCGATCTTCTTGATGGGATGATTGAGTCCATTCAAGAGACGTGCCATAGTTTGCTCATCATCTTCCTTGACATTGGCTCGAATCATGGCTATCCCCATCTCCTTGTAGTATTCTTCAACGCTCTTTGTTCCTTGCTTGAGTAGTTGGAGTTTCTTGAAGAGGTCGCGGTTGTAGTATGTTAGCACAAAACGTGCTCGCATGACATCCTTCATTTGAGCCCAAGTGGTGATTGGAGGTTCACCTCTTGCTTGTCGTCGCTCAATGATTTGTTCCCACCATATGAGCACATAATCTTGGAACTCAAGTGATGCCATAGCGATTTTCTTCGCTTCATCGTAGTTGTGCAAACGGAAGATTTTGTCAACCTTCAATGCCCATGAGAGGTAGTCTTCGGGTCATTGCTTCCATTGAACTTGGTCATGGTGAATTTTAGCTTGCAGAAGCGTTGCTCTTCATTGTGTTGTTGGCGATGTTGATGATGGCGTCCTTGGCGTGGAATGTACTAAATCTTCATGTTGCTCTTGGCGCGGAGGAAGACCATGCTCAACTTGCTCTTGTGGAACTTGAGGTTGAGGTGGAGCTTGACGAGCTTGTGGAGGAGCTTGAGGAACTTGACGTTGTACATGAGGTTGGTAGTTCCTCTCTTGGATTTCTTCTCGAAGGGCTTCCTCTTGATTGCGCCGTTCGCGGTTGCGGTTGGCAAAGGCTCTACTTGATTCTTGAAGGGCACGTTGCGCCTCAAGAGCTTGTGCTTCACGTCGTTGTTGTTGAAGACGTTGAGCCTTGGCGTCTTGTTCGTCTTGGTGACAACGTGCTCGTTCTTCCTCTTGTTGGCGACGAAGACGTTGCCGTTCTTGAGCTTGAGCAAAAGCCTCTTGGTTTGATTGAGGACGAGGAACTTGATCATCAACTTGCTCTTGTGAGTGCTTGTCATGTAGCGGGTTGCGAGATGCATGACGATCTTGGCGCGCGGCTCGTCGAAGAGTGTTCGATGACGGTGTACTTGAGTTGTAGAAGGTGTCGTCGGAATGTCGACTCGAGCGGCTCCGTCTTGATGATGAAGAAGTGGAATGATGCCGGTTTCTCATCATCGCGCGGATCTCGTCCATTCTTGCATCATTCTCTTCCTTGTGAGCCTCGAACTTGTTGTCGAAGTAGTCTCTTACGCGTTGCTCGGAGAGTCGCAAGTCGGTGGCGAGGTTGTCGATCGATCGCTCATTGCTTGTTGTTCTTGGTGCAACGCTCGTTGTGCACCAAAGAGGTGGCTCTTGGTGGCGATGAAGACATGTCGTCGTCTTGCTCGATGAAGAGTGGGTTGGTAGAAGAACTTGGCCTATCCATCATTCCAAGCAAGATGTGAGTGGTAGAACGGAAAAGAACTTATACCAATGTACCTTTGACCGATGTTGAAAATGAATCAAGTTCACTCAAATGCGGACAATGAAATAGCACTCTTGGTACCGATTCTTGTCGGTTCTCACACCTACACAAATAAAAGCTTATGGTGGAGCTCGATTAGGATGGTGGCACAAAATTTGATGCAATTGTAAGTGAGACTCAATAAAGTTGGAAATGATTCACAAATTTGCAAATGCAACAAGTAGACCAGTAGCAAGATATGGTACACGGAAACACACGCGCAAAAATATAATATGGGGTTATGCAACCAAGGATGAGCCAAAATGTGGAGTTCAGCAAGATGCTCTTGTTGCACAACACTAGAGAGACGCTAGCACGATTGCACAATAGGCGGATACGAACTTGTGCACAACCTCCTAAGCAAAAATGCAACGACTTCTATCCCAAGTATGCTATATGTATGGTGTGTCGATGTGTTGATCCAAGATGATCAAGTATGACAATCTTAATGTTTGATGATGCTATGGTTTTTTCTCATAAGCTCTTTGCTTATCTTTCTCTCTTTGCTTAAAAGCTTGATTGGCTCTTTCTCTTTTGAGCTCTTTTCTCATGCAAAACTTCACGAACCAAGATAGCAATTGTGTATGCGATGACAACTTTGTGACACACAAGTTGATGCTAAGATATGCACCACTTTGTTATGGTATGTATGCTATGGAGTATGATCACTAAAGTGCACAAGTCACGTTGCCGGCAATACTCAATGGCTAGTCTCGATGGGTAAGCGACGCAAAAGATGGGCTATGATGTTTATCAATGCAATTGCAAGTAATGGCAAAGGTGTCGACGATGTTACCGTCCTTGACGAAGATGAGCGGTGGTGATGTTGATGTTGAACCGCACCTAGATAGCGAAACACAAAGGATCGAAAACCCCAACTCAAATTCTCAAGTCAAAATGTGGCAACCTTGTCGAATTGGTTTCGGGAAAGGCTATGGTGGTGTTAAGCGGAAATGGTGGAGGTAAGTGGAAGTGTATGTGGGCACGGACAAAATTTGGCGAAGGTTAGGCGGTGATCGGGTGGTGGAAGGATGGATGCTACAGGGGCGGAAATCCGGCTAGGAGCCGGATGTCCGGGCGCCGGATGTCCGGCTGATCGGGCGGATGTCCGGCTGCCGATGTCCGAGCTACTCGGGCGGACGTCCGGGCACGAAGAACACCGCGTGGGAGAGGTCGAAATCGGTCAAAATTCGGGCGAATTTATGGATGGAAATTGGGGAAAAGCTAGATCTACCTGCAACACACGAAATCCATGGATCAAATCCAACAAAATTTCATCACACTAACAAATCACAAAAAAATTTGGGGGCTATTTTTGTGGGGAATTTTCGAAATTAGGACAAAAACAACAAAATCAAGCTAGAAAAAGAGGGGTAGGGGCTCCAATAACGTGATCAACGTGGCTCTTGATACCATGATGATGTAGGGCGGAACCCTACGTGGACGATCTTTCACGTTGGAGTGGATCCTACGGTGAATCACGACGAACACGCGGAAGAACAAGAGGAAAAACACGGGGAAAACGAGAGAGAGGTCACTCAACCGACAAGAAGTCAATCACACAAGTGCTAGATTATCGAATACATAGAGTGGCACGAGATTCAAGAACAACAAAGGTAAGGATACACGAGTAGCCGTTCTTCTCCGAGAGGAGGTCTTGATGGGGTCCACCCTAGGAGGGGGTCTTGAATCCGCTTGGGGGATCTTCTCCGTAGAGGTCCTGATCTCAAAGGGAGAAGTAGCCAAGTGGATGAGCAAAGGCTCTCACACCGAAATATGAGCTAATCCCAAGCTAACCCTAGAAAGAGGAGGGGATCAAGTATATATAGTCTCGGGCGAAGGGGTACAAGGGACAAGGCCCTGAGACACTGCGCGCAGGCAGCGGAGGCCGGACATCCGGGCGTCGGGCCGGATGTCCGGGCTTTCGGGAGGCGCCGGATGTCCGGGCTCTCAGCCCGGATGTCGAGCTAGGGCGATCGATTCTGCAGAACCGGGTAGGGGGCCGGTTCGGGCGAGTGGCGGATATCGGGGGCTTGGACGGGCGGATGTCCGGCGGGAGGCCGGATGTCCGGCTGGTCTGGTCTCTCAGTGCATTCGGTGATGGAGGGCGGATTTCCGGGCGACGGGGCCGGATATCCGGGACTTTAGGAAGAGCCGGATGTCCGGGGCATGGGGCCGGATGTCCGGGCTGTGCAGATTCTTCCGGTTCCTCACATCGTGTTTCTTCCTCCTTGTACTTGGCGGCTTGTCCATCTTCACGTGCATCCTCGGGAGGTTCCCCTTGACACCTAATCACGCATAGCATATCGGACTTAGGTAGTAGCCATGTCTCGAGTGGATCATATGTGATATCAATAAGGAAAGAGGTCACCTCGTTCTCGAGAGCTCTAGCTCTAGCTCGTGTCATGGGTCCTCTTGGCTCTTGATGAGACGGTTGTAGTTCCATGGGGATGATCGTGGGATGCTCCGCATCACATATGATGCGAGAACAACCAAATACAATAGGCTCAATCAACCAAGCATGCTTCACAAGTAAAGTGTCCAGGTCTCCCAGATCAATAAGCATAGCAAGTTGCCACTCAATACAAGGTGATATGAGAGATGCAAGTAATGGAGACAATAGACAATGATCGATATAAATCATGTGAGAGGCATGAACATATATGTCATCAACCCAAGAAAGCAAGTGATAGTGGAACATGGGTGATGCAACATAGCAAGCAATCATAGCGATCAAGTCAAGCACGCTAGTAGTGCGAAGATGCAACATACTAGAGGGAATCATGGCAATCATGTCGTGTGTGCAAATAGTGGGCATGAATAAGTCACATGACATAGCACAAGCATGAAAGCAAGATATGAGTAGAATGGCATGAATGTATTGGCGAGAGGCCATATGTACATAGCAATGGGGCATCATGACTCTCCCAACACAACAAGCATCAATAGCATGGGGCACATGATAAACATGGCAATAGCAACAAGGATCTCTACCAAGCATGCAAATACACATAGAAGTAGCATAATGATGAAACATGGGTAGATGCAAGGAAGGGTCACCATTGCATGGCAAAGGCATAGAAGCAAGCATAGCATGCAAAGTGAACACGGTAAAATGAGCATAATGTGACAAGTGGTAAATGGCCCATAGCCGCATGAGAGTCAAGTAGAGGAGTTGCGCATAGTCCTTGCGCGAAGGGGACGGTGGTAAGGACAGTCCACGGGATCCCAAGTCATCATTGCTCTCAAGAGCTCGTTTTGTCAACTCTTGGGATTGAGAGGTCGACGAGTATACATGAATACCTACACAAAACAAAGATAAAGGAAAAATTGTGTGTGCGTGGTAGATGGACACATCATCCATCATGATGCATACGTGCTTGTGTTGGTTAGCACCAAATATCCAATGCTCAAATAAATGAGATGTGTGATATAGAAACATGTCATCCATCATGATAGGTTTGTTATGATGTATAGAATAATGGAGACTCAAGTTGTGTAATGCATCACGAGCAATATCGAGAGCGTTGTTATTCATGGAATGCATATGGTGCAAGAAATCATGGGAATCATGCAAAGTATGGAATGCATCAAGATCTCCTAATATGTACGAGGAAACTATGGGGATCTCCTCATGAGCATTAGTGGAAACTTCACATGGAGAATATTGACAACATCCAAAACAATGCATATTTGGAACAATGTGATCATGGCATGACATAGTAGATGAATTGTGCAAATCATGTAAAGGAAGCATGGCAATATCATCACATGAAAAACAAAAGCCAATGACCATCAACTTGTAATCTTTGCCATAAGTGCAAATGGGATTTATTTTTAATGGGGCATGCACAGTTACTATGTTGAGGTTGAAATGAGGCTATATGGGAGATCTCACTCATAGCATATGACAAGTTCAATGGATTGTCAAACATGACGTGACCAATAGAATTTTCACAAGATATCCTGTGAAGCATAGCATCACAACTAGGCAACTCAACATGCTCATCGTCATATTCATCATAAATAGGTAAGTCAAGGCATGAAGAAGTTGCACTAGCATGAGGCATGGTAATAGGTGGGTCAACATCATGGGAGCAATCATTGTCAAGAGTGTACACTAGTGGGACAAGAGAAGCACCATCACCTATGTTACCTTTGGAGCGTCGTTCATGTGTTGTAGGTGAGGTGTTGAAGATCGTCTCATTGTCATCTTCATCTTGATGGAACCATGTGGGGGGTGCATCATCGTCCATCATGGCCATCGTCGTCTCCATTGGAGGTATGGACTTATCAATGGTAGGCATGTCGTCATGTAGGAGACCTAGCACCATAGAAGAAAACACACTAGGAGTAGAGGTTAAGTCATTACAAATCATAGTGGCCTCACATGCCGTGTCAACTACCTCACTCACTAAGTGTTGTGGCTCACTCACTCCCTCAAGGATGCTCTCACTCGTATGGTTGGTGGAGTCACTCAAATGGCGCTCAACCTCACATAGGATGTGTGGCATGCTCTCATGTGTGGGGCTAGTGGTGGTCACACTCATCCTCTCAAAGGAAATGCTCTCAATGTCACATATGGTGGAGTCACTCATCTCACTTATGTGGTGGTGGCTCTCCTCACATGGTACTTGGGGCATCTCGACATATGTGGGTGTCGGAGAGATGTAGGTGCAAATGTCTCCATGCTCAACTCCTATCGCCGTGGTCGAAGGGGATGGCCCTTGCTCGACCTTCTTGTCGCCGTCTTGTTGTTGGAGGCCCATATGATGTGGCACCACGTAGCTCGTCTCCATGACCGAAGGGAGTGTCCCATGCTCGGCCATCTTCCTTGGAGGGCTTCCGAAGATGGAAGTGTCACCCTCGCTCGTAGGTAGTCGCCTTGGACTTGTTGAAGTCGATGTAGGGGTACTCGTGGGAAGTAGGCGAAGATGCCGTACATCTAAAGGCGAAGATGCCTTGATAGCACTTGGCGAAGATGCCGAAGTGGTTGGTGTAGCCGTAGCTTCGTCTTGGTGGTGGTTGTCTCGCGGTCTTCTCTTGTGCTCTTGAAGCTTGGACTTGGCGTGAAGTAGGGCTTGTTGGGACTTGTGCACTTGCGCTTGTGGAGCATCTTCATGTTGATGATGTCGTTGTCGTGCTTGAGCTCGTAGGAGATGTTGTTCGTCGTCGTTGTGCACATGATGCTTGGAGGTGACTTGCCCTTCATGACGATGTGGAACACGAACGTGATGATGGTCGCCATGGAGATGTGGACGTGGATGAATTGCTCTTGCATCGCTTGGGCGCTCCGAAGACTTGTCGCTTGAATGTCGCCGCCTTGAAGATGACGAAGGGGAAGAAGACTTGATCAAGGCCCGAATCTCTTCCATCCTCGCATCTTGCTCCTCCTTTTGTGCGGCAAGCTTGTTGTCGATGTAGTCCTGATGAGGACATGATTACCTTGGATACGACCAAAAATATTGCATACATGTATATTTGTGAGGTGATTTCTAATGCAAACTATGCAATAATTTATTTATGTCATCCAGGACAAAAATACTTCACAAACTTTTGTGCCATGTCTAATTGCAGGTGTATGGGACATTTGTACAATCCACATATGAAGATAAGGGAGAAAGAGATGTTTACCTGCTGTTCAAAAAGTTCTCTCACGTCATTTTTGGCCCAAGAGAAGATAGAGTCCAAGTCTCTCACGTTCGGACTCAGATTCGGACTCTGACAGCATACCTGACTCAAAACGTCAATAACTTTTTCATACGGACTCCAAATTGGTTGATTCTATTTTTGTTGGAAAATAGATTTCGTGCATTTTCCAACCCAATTGGAATCACCTTAAAATCCGTCCGGAGCATTGAGTTATGGATGAAACAATCTGATGCTGCAGCAGAATCCGAGTCAAACTACAAGTCCAAAGGTGTTACGTCACCTCCACTTGGGCCCATTGGCCTTGTACGACCTAGGGTTAGTGTTAGGCTGCCTTGGGACGTCCTCCCACCTCCTTGGCCGCCACCCCTTGCTCCTATATAAGTAGATCCATCTAGTAGCTTTTTCCTTGGGTTTTGTTTAGATTAAAAGTTCGCCATAGCTGCAACTTCGCTGCATTTCGTTTGTGTTCAACGACTGCACAAAGGCGCCACAGAACCCCACCTTGATCAATAAAGCTTTCATCTTATATTCGCAATATCCAGATTGCAATCTCAGTTTCTTGCTTGTTCTTCGTTTGCTCACGGAAAGCAGACCCTCGTGGTCAGGTTGATCGTGCTCGGCGTGGTCAATAACCTCTCGGAGTTGGTTTAGCGATTGCTAAGGCGCGACGTCCTCAAGACGTTCAGTAGTCGGATCGTCAAAGTCGACTTCCTCCAAAGCGAAACCAACATCTCATCGAAAGACGGGACACCTTTGCCTCTATCAAGTGGTATCAGATTTTCAGGTTGCTCGGTGAGAATTTCCAATTATCCCTAGATTAGATTTATTTTCTTACCTATTGTCCAAGAAAAGCCACAAAAAAAAGTTAGATCTATTCATCCTTTGTCCAAGCCATCCGAGCCTTTGTAGTTTTCTTTTCATTGTTTGCATTATTGAATTATCGGTTGCATCGTCGTGTCGAGTTGCTGGTCTTAGTGTCTAGTTCGTTTAGAGTTTCGAGTTCTGTTCACATTAGTCACGCCGCCGCTGCATCGTTATCCCTTCCGTTAACCACCATCCATCCATCAATTTCCACCACGCTACCCACCGCTCATTGTCATAACCATAGTTGAGATCGTTCACATCTTCACTTGATCCAATCTGCATCTTATCTAGTTTGTTTGGAAAGCGGAGAGAGAAAAAAAGAGAGAAAAAAGTAAAAGAAAAAGTCAGAGAAAAAAGAGAGAAAGAAAAAAAAAAATAAGTGTGAGAAAAAAAGAGAGAAGAAAAAAACAAAGTTCGGATCTATCTAGACTCAATCTCGTAGCTGAATTCGGATTGGAATCTGTTTTGTGCACTGTTCAGTAAAACAGGTATAACTTCCTCATACGAATTCCGTTTTGGCTCATGAGTACTCAAATTAAAGCTAGAGACGAGCCGCATCTAAATAGTTGCAGAAGCTAGTTCAATATTTGGCACCTCAAAATCGGCTCCTAAATAGGTCTTTTGCCCTCCAAGTTCGTGAACACAGCTTATTCTAGTTTTTCAAACCAGTTTTAGAATTTTTGACTCCTCATATCAACTCGAATTGAGTGATTCTTTTGAATTGGAAAGCTTGAGTTAGTAGCATTCTTTTAAAAAGTTATCAGAAAATTGGCTCAAACTTTTCAAGAGGAAAATTAGAGAGAGTTGTTGTATATCCTGCTTGGCGCTTGTTCTTCATCATTATCTTTCTGCCGTTGTGATCTTCACTTATATCTTGCTGTCCAGAGCTACTTATTATCCTTCATTGATGCTAGTTGTGCTACGCCGTGACCTCATTAGTGTTCTAGGCTCGCGTTTCTAGTCTGGTCTAGCCTAGGACCAGCACAGTACCGTCGTTGAGCGTTTATTCAACATTGCATCTATGAATTGATTATTGCTAATTTTTTGCTACCATATATAGCCAACCCAGCTCCACATATTTCCACACCGTGTATCGACGCCTCCCGGCAATCGCTTTACACAATCTTGAGTTACTTGACACCGCTGGTTGCCTGTCACCACCTGCCGCATGGAAAGAACTTGTAAGATATTGATATTTGTTTTACTGTGAACACTTTACAACCACATCCTAGTAGTTCATAGGAACATTATTCTCGAATTTTGTTTCTTGTTTCTACTAATCATGACAGGTTCCGAAGATAGAAGTTCTTGGACGACGGACACATCTTCATCATCATGAGAGTTGGGACAACACACACAAGCATATGGTCAGGGTATGTCTTTACCATCATTTGAGGGTAGATTTAATCCTGCTATTTATCTAGCTTGGGAGCTTGAATTAGAAGAAGTTTTAGTCACCATGATTTTTCGAACTTGAGAGAGTACGAGCTACCACTAGAGCATTTACTGGTTTTGCTTCATTTGGTGGAGTGTACATTGTAAGAAAAACATTGATAACCAACCCACAACTTGGAAAGTTTTGAAAGCTGTAATGAGACAACAATTTTTCCTCCTTACTATCGTCGTGAATTGCTTCGCAAATTTGAACAATTAAAACAAGGCAGTAACACTGTTCATGCTTACTACAAAGAGTTCAAATCTTATATGCATCATTGTGACATAGAAGAATCTGAGGATGATACAATGAATAGATTTTTTGGTGGTTTGAACCATGATATCCGTGCAAGATTTCACTATATTCCTCGTTCCATTATTGGTATGTATGTTCGCGCTTGTACCTTTGAGAGACAGCTACAGGAGGATGCATTGGGTGACTACAACAACTACTATTCCAGTTCATGCTCACCATCGTCAGTTGGTTCCTCCACCGTTGCACCTACTAGAGCAGCCCCACCCCAGATTGTGAGCGCGACATCATCTCAAGTGTATGGTGCATTATCAAGGCCCGTACCTACATCAGCTACGTTTTTGCGACAAGGTAACAGTGAAGGTATTAATGATATAACTTCACATGAGAATGATGCATCCCTAGTTAACTTGAATGCATCATGTGTTGAGTTACCTGGTGATTTGAGCACATCACCTATTTTAGAGAATCTTGATACTATCATGAATGTGTCATGTGATCAAACAACTGAAATACCAACATTTTTGAGTGCACCCATTGAATTAACTATTGATGCAAAAGAATCAATGTTTAATCATTTTGATATGACCTCTAATCTTGGTGATGATTCTGCGTCGAATGACTTATTGCATGTTTGCTTATTTAAGCATGTTGTAGCATCTAAACTTGATGCAAGTAAGGTTTATTCACCAATGTTGGGATGGTTTAATGATGAACATTGTCAATCTTTTGAAATGAATAAGAGCTTCACTTACATGTGCAAACTGAGTTGTAATATTTTCATGCCTTCTACTTCTTGTGATAATGTTTTGGCTTTAGATTTTATGAACTATGCAAGTTACTCATCTATTCATGTGTCATATGTGCAAAAATCAAGGGAAGTAAAAATGGATGACATATACATATACAACATGTACACCTTGTCTCTTTTGTTAGCCATATTTCAGAATAAGCAACGCCGAGGACGGCTTTGTTTTCAAGAAGGGGAGGATGAAGAGGACATGATTACCTTGGATACGACCAAAAATATTGCATACATGTATATTTGTGAGGTGATTTCTAATGCAAACTATGCAATAATTTATTTATGTCATCCAGGACAAAAATACTTCACAAACTTTTGTGCCATGTCTAATTGCAGGTGTATGGGACATTTGTACAATCCACATATGAAGATAAGGGAGAAAGAGATGTTTACCTGCTGTTCAAAAAGTTCTCTCACGTCACTTTTGGCCCAAGAGAAGATAGAGTCCAAGTCTCTCACGTTCTGGACTCAGATTCGGACTGCACAGACATACCTGACTCAAAACGTCAATTACTTTTTCATACGGACTCCAAATTGGTTGATTCTATTTTTGTTGGAAAATAGATTTCGTGCATTTTCCAACCCAATTGAATCACCTTAAAATCCGTCCGAGCATTGAGTTATGGACGAAACAATCTGATCTGCAGAGAATCCGAGTCAAACTACAAGTCCAAAGGTGTTACGTCACCTCCACTTGGGCCCATTGGCCTTGTACGACCTAGGGTTAGTGTTAGGCTGCCTTGGGATGTCCTCCCACCTCCTTGGCCGCCACCCTTGCTCCTATATAATTAGATCCATCTAGTAGCTTTTTCCTTGGGTTTTGTTTAGATTAAAAGTTCGCCATAGCTGCAACCTGCGTGCCGTTTGTGTTCAACGACTGCACAAAGGCGCCACGAACCCCACCTTGATCAATAAAGCTTTCATCTTATATTCGCAATATCCAGATTGCAATCTCAGTTTCTTGCTTGTTCTTCGTTTGCTCGCAGGAAACAGACCCTCGTGGTCAGGTTGATCGTGCTCCGGCGTGGTCAATAACCTCTCGGAGTTGGTTTAGCGATTGCTAAGGCGCGACGTCCTCGCACGTTCGTAGTCGGATCGTCAAAGTCGACTTCCTCCAAAGCGAAAACCAACATCTCATCGAAAGACGGGACACCTTTGCCTCTATCAAGTCCCTTTTCCTTGCTTCGGAGAGATGAATGTCGATGGAGAGGTTCTCGATGTGCGCTTGCAAGGTGGATTGTGCTCCTTGCATTTCGTGTTGTAGTCCGAAGATGGACCTTTTGGTGATGTAGTTGTTCACGCCGTCGTTGTTGTCGAAGACCGGAGAGGAAATGCCTTGCCTATCCATCACAAGACTCGAGCAAATATGAGTGGTAGAAAGAGAAGAACTTATACCAAATGTACCTTGACCGATGTTGAAAATGGATCAATGATCACTCAATGTGTAACAAGGAAATAACACAATTGGTACCAATTCTTGTTGATTTCTCACACCTACACAAATAAGGCTTATGGTGGAGCTTGGTGAGGATAGTGGCACAAAAATTTGATGCAAAAATGTTAGCAAGAGTCAATAATGTTGGAAAAGATTCACAAATTCGCAAGAGAAACAAGTAGACCAATAGCAAAGAATGGCACACGGAAACACACACACGGATAGATAAATGGGGTCGTGCAACCAAGGAATGAGCTCAAAATGTGGAATCCACCAAAACGCTCGTGTTGCACAACTCAAAGAGAGACACTAGCACGATTGCTCAATAGGCGGATACGACACTTGTGCACAACCTATAAGATGCAAAATGGATAAACTTTCTATCCCAAGTATGCTATATATGTATGTTTCCCGGTGTTCTCTCAAGATGATCCAAGATGATCGGATATGACAATCTTATGTGCAACGGGGTATGATGCTATGGCACTTGCATACAAGCTCTTTGCTCTCTTTTCTTTTGCTTAAAAGCTTATTCTTTTTTTTCTCTATGGCCACTTTTGCACAATGCACAAACCAAGACAGCTATTGTGTATATGCGGGAACGATATTGTGGCACAATGGATGATATGATACCAATATGATATGGTATGTATGCAATGGAAGGTGTAGATCACTAATGTGCACAAGTAACGTGGCCCGGCAATACTCAAATGGCTAGTCTCGATCGGCAAGTAACGCAAAATGGGCTAGGGGTTATCAATGCAATTGCAAGTACAATGGTGTCATCGAGGTTACCGTCCTTTGTGATGATGAGTGGCGGTGTTCTTGATGTAGATACCAAGATGATGGAGATTCGTCCCTAAGTAGCCGAAACACCTTAGGAAACGGAAAAACCACGAACTCAAAATCTCAAGGACAAAAGTCAAATGGTGGTTGCCGAAAGCGGTGGTGTTGCACTAGGCAATGCGGAAGTGGAATGATGGGTTATGCGAGTCAATGTTGAAGTTTCCATCCCTAAGTAGCCGAAACACCTTAGGATACACAACACACAACTCAAACAAGATCAAAAAAATTGGGTTAAGTTGCGGAAGGCTATGGTGGTGGCTATGCGGATGATGTGGTGGAAGCCCTAGGCAAAGATGCCAAAGTGTCAAAATTTTGATGGAGTCAAATGGTGTGGGAACCTAACTAGGTGGATGATGGATGTCAATAGGTACTCAACGAGCTAAAGAACGCGACAATCGGACTCCGGATGTGGAAGTTATGGGCAAAACCGTGAAATGCTCGTGGCTGGCCTGGGGGGGCGTGCGACGGGGTCTAGGGCCCGTGGGCATGGGGTCCCGTGCGCACGGTACACACACCGAGGGCACGGGGTCACCTGGGACTCGCGGGTTTGGAGGATTTCTTGGCGATTTGGGCTCCAAATTGATGGATCTCGTCGCTGGTGTTTAGCTGGGGTGGAAGGGGTGGTATGGGGGCTGGGAGGTCGAAGGTACAGCGGTAGGAACGCACTGGAAGGGCCGTGGCACGGGGTCTGGCTGGCCCGTGTGCACGGGGGCCCGTGTGCACGGGGTCCCGATGGCCCGTGCGCACGGGGTCCTCTGAGATCGGACGAACTGCTCCGAATCCGTGGCAAATTTCGAAATTGGGGGCAAATTCGAAGGGTGGAAGGTAGGGGAAGGTGGAGGAAAGCTAGATCCACTTGAAACCAAGCAAATCCATGGATAAAATCCAACAAAATCACACTAAACCAACAAATCACAAAAAATTTTGGGGCTATTTTTTGTGGGGAATTTTCGAATTTAGGACAAAAACAACAAAATCAAGCTAGAAAACACGGGGTAGTAGCTCCAAGAACGTGATCAACGTGGCTCATGATACCATATGATGCAGGGTGAAACCCTATGGGGAAGACCTTTCACGTTTGGAGTGGATCCATACGATGAACACGAAGAACGAGCGGAAGAGCACGAGGAAAATCACGGGGAAAACACAAGAGAATCACTAAAACCAACAAGATTCGATTACACATGTGCTAGAACAATGAACACAAAGAGAGAGACATGATCCACGATCAACAAAGGACGATACAAGAGGTAACCAGGTTCTTCTCCGTGAGGAGGTCTTGATAGGGGCCACCCATGAGGGGGTCTTGAGCTAGGTCACTCCAAGAGGAGGTCTTGATCTCCTAGTGGAGTGGATCCATGGAGCAAAGCTCTCATATGTCTAACATATCCTTTGCTTACCCTAACAAATGGTCTAGGTAAAGAATATATAGTCCTGGGGACGAAGTGGAGGAAGAGGGGCTCGGAGTGGAGATCACGGCAGTCCATCCAGATGAGCCTGCAAGACGGGGTCCCGTGGGCGCAGTGCAGGCCCGTCGCACGGGTGCTCCAGCGCCAACTCTGTGAGTAGCCCGTGCGCACGGGGTCTTCGGGGCCCGTGGGCACGGGGTCTCCTGGGAGGTGCAGAGTTGCTCTTGTTGCACTCCTTCTTCCTCCTTGTGGCCTTGGGGTCCTTCTCCAACTCCTTTGGGGTGTTCCTCACCAGCTTGTGGTCGTCGGTCTTCGTATCTAAGGACACATAGAGCTCTTTGGTGAGGTAGCAAGCAAGTCCAATGGATACTCATGATATTCTCGAAGAACAGCGGGTTCACCTTAATTCCGGTAGGTCCACTTGGGGCTTGATGTGGTATGACGGTGTACATGGAGATGAACGTGGGATGCTCCGCATCAGATAGGTAGGAGAAAAGCTCACATACAAATGAGCTATCATTTTGCTTCCCCTAGAAAGGAGGTGGAGGAGGTCTATTTATAGTCTAGTGGGCGAAGGGGTAAGTGAGGGGCGAAAGGGTACACGGAGCTCGGCCCAAGTCATGCACGCAGGCAAGGGCCGGATGATCCGGATGGGGGTCCGGATGATCCGGGCATCGTCTGGATGATCCGGGACCTCGTCCGGATGATCCGGCTTCGCTGAGCAGATTCTGCAAGGTTCGGCCGTCGCGGTGTATGGATTACCCGGATGATTCGGGGGTCAGCCCGGATGATCCGGCTGAGCCCGGATGATCCGGCTTCTGCGTCCGGATGTCCGGCTCTAGCTCAGCAGCCGCTCCGTCTTCTTCTCCTTTCTTCCGTCTTCTCTTCCACGCTTCCCTCGAGGATGGTGTAGACGTACACTTGCGCTCGCACTCCTCCTCGACATCCATGATGTTCCGACAAAACCTATGCATGCACACGGAAGGAGTGTCAAGTAGTATACCATCCTCGAGAGGGTCAAGTGAACACGTGTAAAGGAGATGATTCACCTTTGTGTATGTGAAGTAGAAGCCGCACGTGTCACTTGCCAAATGGACTCTTGACATGGTGATGTCCGTAGGATGCTCCGCATCATCCCCTCCCCCTTGGGAAAGATCCGACCTTGGATCGAAATCCAAATCACCATGGGAAAGAGATGGCGTCACCGTGTATGAGTGGTCGATCATCTTGAAGCTCGAAATGGGCACTCTCCAATGTCGCACTGTCTTGGGATTCCTTCAAAAGTAACAAAGACAACAAACACTTGGAAAAACAAATGTGGTTAGTGTTAGTGCAAAACCAAGCATTCAAGAGGTGATTCACCCAACAAGTGTCGTCATCAAGCATAGCATATGGTGTGACAAAGGATTGTGACATGGCATATAAGCACATAAATTGAGCACAAAGAAGGGCATCATGGAAACAAGCATGTAAATGTGAGGTAGTGATGCAAATATGTTTGACAAGAGAATAGGCATTTACCTCAAGTTCATAGAAAGCATGCATAAAGCGCTCAACAAACGGTCTATGGTAAGCATAGGAAGCATTCACCACACCAAATAAAATGAAGTGTCTAAACACATGAGTTAAGTGCAAGACAATCCAAGCATAATGTGCATAGGGTGTAGTGAAAATAGTGTGGCACTCAACACAATAGAAAGAGCAATTGTTCATCATGTGTGAGGCATGTATATGGTTGTCATCAACCACATGAAAGGAGCAAGTATGAATCATCGATGATGCAACAAGGCAAGCAATCATAGGAATCAAGTCGTGCAAGCTAGTAGTGCGAAGATGCAACATACTATAGGAAATCATGGCAATCATGTCATGTGAGCAAAATATAGGCATAGACAATGCACATGACATATCGCAAGCACGAACACAAATCAAGATCATAGTATCATCATAGGCATGGGGCACAAAGCAATCATGGCAATAACAAACAATATCTCCACCACGCTTGCAAATACACATACAAGTACTAGAATCAATCATCATGTGTAATGCAAAGCATGGGTCACAAATGCATGGAAAAGGCATAGGAATGAGCATATCATGCAAAGTGAACATGGCAATATGGGCATGGCAATATGGGAAAATGATATATAATGGACAATAACCCATAGCCGAGGGCCATGTAGAAGAAATGCGCGAAGTTTTTGCGCGAAGTGAGCGGTGGGGAAGGTAATCCATGGGATCCCAAGTCATCATTGCTCTCTAGAGCTCGTTTTGTCAACTCGTGAGATTGCGAGGTTGACAAGTATTCATGGGTACCTACACAAAAGAGACACAAACCAAAGAAATTGTGCGCGTGGTAAATGTACACATCATCCATCATGATGTGCATGTGCATGTGTGAGTTAGCACAAGATAAGCATCGCTCAAAGAAATTTGATCCATGGTATAAGAACATGTCATCCATCATGAAAGAATAGTTATTGTGTATGACACGATGTGTCGGTGTACTAGAGTAGGGGTACCCTAGTACCCCGAACTCGTCTGACAGACAAATCATGACACGCAAACAAGGCTGGCCTGGTGACCGCCAAGGTCCTCAGTGGCTCCTTTGGAGCCATTCAAGAACAAAGTAATCAAGGCCCCGGCAAGAGGAGCTTGCCGGGAAGGCCACTCAAGGCACGAAGGAAACAAGGCCCTGGCAAGAGGAGCTTGCCGGGAAGGCTTGGCGGGCGATAAGCTCCCGAGCGCGACAAGGACCTTGCCGCGGCAAGGCGCTTGCCGCGCAGTAACTCTCTTCATCTCCGCTCCAGCTCATCCGCCAACGTGTCGCCGTGGGGCTTTCCGAACGCAGCGTGTCAATGGGCTGTGCAGCCAATGGGAGCGGCGATAAGCGGCTACCGACAAGCTACCATCGTGGCAAATGGAGGCGCACTTGACGGTCCCTGTTGCCTTGTTTCGGTGACAGGGATGTACATTTATGGCTCTTGTCCCTTGCCGTCGAGTTAGGTATAGATTTCTGTACCTCGCATAAAGCGGTGTACCAACCAATGTTTTACTATTTTACCCTTGTCTACTTGCCACTGTGGTGACCCCTTTGTGCCTATAAAAGTTGGCCCAAGTGCAACGAGAAAGGGTTCGGCCCGTTCAGTTCATTTGCCACATACGAGACTAGAGACACTCGGGCTAGGTTTTGTAGCTCCCATTGCTCCCTAGCAAGAACACAATACAATCAACCAAGCAGCAGAGGAGTGTTATCTCTCCGAGAGCTCGAAGCTGGGTAATCTGCTCGTGTGCATCGCTCGATCCGCCCTTTGTGCAATCTCCGCCTCCTCCGAACCACAAGGGACCCGGTCCCATAGGTGTTCGTGGGCCATGATCAGCTTCCCGACATCTTTGGCGCGCCGGTAGGGCGCCGAGGCTGTGTGAACCTGATCCAGCGGTCACACGAGCAACTTCATCATCATCTTCATCAACATGGCATCAAGAAGAAGTCTTGCAGCAGCAGCAGAGCCGTCTGCGTCGAACCCAACACCACCGGAGCCGACGGGTGGTGGGGAAGACGCCTGGCGGAGGAACGGCGTTGCCGAGAGCGCACGACGCTGCCAGTCCAAAGACAAGGCGGCGAGGCGTCGGCGTCGAATCCGCACCGCGCCCTTCTCAGAGGCGCGGGACCGACAAGCGTCATGATGCTCGCAGCACCATACGCCGTTGGATCAAGGCCAAGCTGGAGGATCCGAGGCCCTCAAGACCGCATGCGCACCAAAGATGCCGCAGACGAAGCGGAGTGCGGTCGCTATGGATGCTCCTCCTCCTAACTTGGTTAGGAGTCCGAGCACATCCCGTTCCTCGCTCCGTACGCCATTGCCACCCACCACTCCAGCAGAAGCCTTGGAGAGAGCTCAGCTACTTCTAGACTACCCTCCAACGGCCGACAAGGTCGACGAATGGAGGGCCACAATCCAGAGTCTCATCGGCTTTGCCAACGGCGACGTTCCGCGGCAACCAACTGCGTCCTTGCCACGGCGAGGCGACAAGGCGCGAGCCGGTGGTGACGAGACCTACGGGGGTGACACCACCATGCACTCCCCTTCCCGAAGGCCAAGATCACCAGCTCCTCGGATCCACATCGACAGCGACTCCACCGCGTCGTCGGATCCACGAGCTCGCCGTGATCAGCGCCAAGTTCTTAAGGAACGACAAGAAGAAGACGCCGGACCCGATCGAAGGCCGAAGAGAAGCGGCGTCAATCGACCAGCGCGCTGGGCCCTTGTCGATATGCATGCGCCGGGGAACCAGCGACTTGTCAGACGCTGTAGGTTGCCCCGCGACGTGAGCTGCGGCAAGTCCGGTGGTCCGACAAGAAAAACTTCAAGCCGATGTGCGTAGAAGTATGATGGCGGGACACACCCATCGGAGTTCCTCAAAGATCTACACCATCGCGGTGCAAGCTGCGGGGGGACGAGACGACAAGATCCTTGCCAACTACTTCCCTCTGGTGCTCAAGCCAAACGTCAGATCTTGGCTCATGCACTTGCCGGACAGCTCCATATCCTCTTGGGCAGATCTGTGCCATCAGTTTGTTGGCGCCTTCACAGGCGGCCACAAGCCTCATAGCCAGGAGAGTGACCTTCACCTACTTGCCCAGAAGGAAGGAGAGTCCCTGCGCAAATTCATCCAGAGATTCAGTCGTGTGCACTACAACATCCTGCACGCCCACCCGCCAAGGTGATCAGCGCGTTCCATCAGAACATGCGGAACCGCAGGATGAGGGAGGAGATGGCGATGTGCAAAGTAAAAGACGTCAGCGAGCTCTACGCCCTGGCCGACAAGTGTGCACGTGCATAAAGAAGGAGGAGGCTCCCTGGAGAGAATGTTGAAGCTGGATCGGCGGTGAGGAGACCGCCCCGGCAAGGAAGAGCCGGCGGCGGAACAATGAAGGAAGAAGAACAAAGAGGTACTAGTTGTCGAGCAGTCCGGCAACGGAGGTGGCGCCGCAAGGCTAAAACTGGTGGCTCCGCAAGGAGGTTGCCACGACACCGACCGCCAAGCTGTGGCGGCCGCCGACAAGCAGGACAGCTCCAACAAGCAGTACTGAAAGATTCACCGCACCAAGGGCCACGACCTCCAGAGCTGCAAGAAAGTCGAGCAGGTTGTTGAACTGCAGAAGGCAGAATACGAGCGGCGAGACAAGGAGAAGGCCCAGGAAGGTGCGGGGGCAGCTAGCAAGAAGAGATCCGGCCGGGGAGGGCGCCGCGGCAAGGCAAAACAGCGGCAAGGAGACAGACCTCCCCGCGGCCGCGACAAGGACGAAGACGATGATGATGATGAAGATATGGAGGAAGACGAAGCTGATGAGCCGGAGTTTCAGAAGGCAACAGAGGTTCTCTGCGTTGACGGAGGTGCTTCTCTGCATTCCTCGCACCGTCAACTCAAGCAGTGGATGCGAGAGGTTAATGCAGCAGAACCATCCGTGGAGTCGCGCAAACCTCTGAAGTGGTCCAGCACGCCCATCATCTTTGACATTGAGGACCACCCTGATCGCATAACTGCGGTCGGGTGCTTGCCGATGTTGGTCTCACCAACTATCTGCAACCTCAAAGTCACCAAGATGTTGATGAGGACATCAATACCATTGTTACACCCACAGCCCCTGCTGCTATACATACTGGACCAACTACTAGAGCTCGCGCACGCCAATTGAATTATCAGGTACTTTCGTTTCTTGGTAACGATTCCAATGTTCATGAGAATATGATGCTGCCTAAATTGGATACATTTGTTTTGCTTACAAATGAAGTGCCTACCATGGACAAGAAGGATGAACCTTGGAGCAAGTTCAAGCATGGAGATGTTGGCATGCGCAAGGGGAACAAGAACGGAGTTACAAGTGATGATTCCAGGACTTTGAAGCCACCCTAATGAGTGCATGAGGCCTTGGACGAAATATACAAGATGCCACTTCATAATATTCGTCCATAGGCTATTCTAGGTGCTGCGTCACCTTATTATTGGGCCAGGCCCATGTAATTTCGAAATACTTAAGTATAGGCTGTTTTAGAGTTCAGATGTGGGGAAACAAGAGTTAGGGTTGATTTGGACCCTCCACCAAGGGCCACGAAATTCCCCCTCTTCCTCCATATATACAGCCCTTAGGGCACCGTTTAGACCTTGGGTTTTGTTTAGATCAAAAGTTCGCCATAGCTGCAACTTCACAGCATTTCGCTTGTGTTCAACGACTGCACTAAGGCGCCATGTAACCCCACCTTCATTAATAAAGCTTTCCTCTTATATTCGCAATATCCAGATTGCAATCTTAGTTTCTTGCTTGTTCTTCGTTTGCTCGCAGGAAACAGGCCCTCGTGGTTAGGTTGATCGTGCTCCGGCGTGGTCAATAACCCTCGGAAGTTGGTTTAGCGATTGCTAAGGCGCGACGTCTCGCATGTACGTAGTCGGATCGTCAAGATCGACTCCCACAGAAACGATAGCCACCATCTCATCGAAACATCGGGACACCTTTGCCTCTATCAGATGTTGGTTGACGGCGGGGCCGTCCTGAACCTGATCTCCTCTGCAGTGCTCCATAAGCTTCAAATCCCTGACAGCGAGCTCGAAGAGACTGGCACTTTCCAAGGAATCAACCCAGGAAGGAGCAAGCCGAAAGGGAAGATCACATTGCCGGTAACATTTGGCAGTGACTTAAATTTCAGGACTGAGAGGGTCATATTCGACGTTGCCGATTTCCCATTGCCCTACAATGGGATACTTGGCCGTCCAGCACTCGCCAAGTTCATGGCAGCCTCTCATTACGCCTACAACCTACTCAAGATGCCCGGCCCGATAAGCGTCATTTCTGTTCATGGCGACAAGAAGGATGCGCTTATCTGCGCCGACAAAATTTACCGGGATGCAGCAGCTGCGACAGATAGCAAACCACTTGCCGCTGAAGCTCCCGGGGTGTAGAAGAAAACCACCTTGTCCGGCAAAAGTTCTGATGCCCACTCCGGCAAGCGCACCTCTTCGGAGTGCTGCGCTACCATCGAGGACGCACCATCGAACTCCACCGGCAAGTACAAGAACATGATGGCAGCCCCGCCGAAGACCAAGAAGGTGCCCGCCAAGGAGGACGGCACTGGTGGTACCTTCACCATCAGTGCCACGCTTGACCCTAAATAGGAAGGCGAGCTCGTTGCTTTCTCGGGCGAATGTCGATGTGTTTGCATGGCAACCATCCGACATCCCCGTGTTCCTGTGAAAGTAATTGAGCACCACCTAGCTGTCTGTCCTCACGCCGCCCGTCAAGCAAAAAGTTAGGAAGCAGCAAAGGGGCGCCAAGAATTCATAGCGTAAGAAATCAAGAAGTTGGAAGCAGCGGGCCTTGTCGAGGAGTGCTCCATCCCACGTGGTTGGCCAATCCAAAGAGGTTATGCATAAGGCGAATGGGAAATGGAGACTTTGTATTGACTTCACGGATGTTAATAAAGCTTGTCCCAAAGACCCATTTCCTTGCCGCCAGATAGACCAGATTGTTGACTCCACACTGGATGTGATTTGCTTTCATTTCTTGATGCATATTCAGGATATCATCAGATTTTCATGGCGAGGAGGATGAAGAGAAAACCGCATTCATTACACCATGTGGCACTTATCGTTTCATACGGATGCCCTTCGGTTTGAAGAATGCTGGTTCAACGCTTGCAAGAGTGGTCCACGACGCTTTGAGCCCCAAATGCACGTAAATGTAGAAGCCTACATGGATGATATAGTGGTCAAGAGCAAGGACAAAGCAACTCTGTTTCAAGATTTGGATGAGACTTTTGCAAATCTGCGCAAGATCAACCTCAAGCTCAACCCCGAGAAGTGCGTGTTTGGAGTACCTTCCGCAAGCTTCTCGGTTCTTTGTGTCTCAACAGGAATTGAAGCCAATCCCGACAAGATCAAGGCCATTGAGCAGATTGAAGCACCAAAGCGCCAAGGATGTAAGAAGGCTTGCGGTTGCGTGGCTGCTCTCAAAGAGGTTTATCTCTAAGTCTGTTGAGCGCCTCGCCATTTTTCAAGATTTTGAAAAAGGCAGGTCCAATGAAATGGACTCGGCGGAGGCTGCGCTGCAGACTTGAAGAGGTACTGTCCTCCACTCCAATACTTGTCGCACCTAGGCCACAAGAGAAGTTGTTGTTGTATATAGCGGCAACCAATCAAGTGGTTAGTGCTGCGTTAGTAGCGGAGAGGGAGGCGGATGATGAGCCGCAACCGAGGCAGATGCATCCAGAGACAAAGGGGCTTCGCCGTCAAGCTCAGTCCCGATAAGGACGGATCTGCGCAGGATTGCGACAAGATACTGAAAAGGATGGTGCAGCGCCGGTCTACTTTGTCGGTTCCCTTCGCAGGGGCTAGGTCAAGGTACTCGGTGTGCGAAGTTGCTTTTCGGCCTCCTCATGGCCTCGAGAAAGCTACGCCATTACTTCCAAGCACATGAGATAACAGTTGTCACTCGCTTTCCGTTGAAGAGGATATTGCAAAATCCAGAAGCAACAGGCAGGATTGTTGGGTGGGCACTGGAACTGTCAAGCTTTGGCCTCAAGTTTGAAAGCACTTCAACTATCCAAAGTAGAGCATTGGCAGAGTTTATAGCATAATGGACGCCAACGCAGGATGAAGAAATTCTAGAGACGAGCATCCCCGTCAAGGAAGCAAGTAAAGAGTGGCTGATGTACTTTGATGGTGCCTTCGCTGCAAGGCGCCGGTGGTGCGGCGTCGCTTATCGCACCCACCAGAGAGCACCTCAAGTACATAGTCCAGATGCACATTCCCAAGGAACAAGCAACAAACAATACTTCAGAGTATGAAGGTTTGCTTGCCGGCCTAAGAATTGCAGTGGACCTTGGGATCAAGAAGCTTATCGTCAGGGGTGACTCGCAGCTTGTCGTCCGTCAAGTAAACAAAGATTATCAGAGTCCATTGATGGAAGCCTACGTTGATGAAGTGAGAAAGCTAGAAGAGCACTTTGAAGGTCGCAAATGGAACATGTTCCAAGAGCTCAAAATGATATTGCTGATGGCCTGCCAAAGTGTGCTGCACTCAAGTTACCTGTGGAACCAGGAATTTTGTGCTCAAGTTGACTCAACCAACCGTAACACCATCAATCGGGCAAAACAAGAAGAGGAAGTTGGTTTCGGTGACTACCTTCCCGCAGAGCTCCTGAAGCCGCCGCCAAGAAGGTCCCCAAAATCAACGCAAATATCGCCGAGGAGGAGTCTGCCCGACAAGCCCTAGGGTTTGTTTCGTTGAAGCGACGCCCCGACAAGTTTTGCTCCGGCAAGCTTGCCGGGATCATCAACTCGGCAGAACCGCGAGTTCTTGCCGTGGAAGCTGATGTTCCCACGCCGCAGATATGCCTTTAGTCCTTGTTGTCGAGCCGCAGGCTCCAACATGGGCACAACAGATTGTCCATTTCCTTCAGACATGAGAACTTCCCGAAGAGCAAGAAGAAGCGGAAAGAGTAGCCCGACAGTCAGCTATGTACCAGTTTGTTGACAACATCCTGTATAGAAGAAGACTCAACGGTGTGAAATTAAAGTGTATTTGCGGGAAGATGGATGAAGCTATTGGCAGAGATACATGGAGGCATATGTGGTCACCACATTGGCAAGAAGAGCACTTGCAAGCAAAGCTTTCCGGCAAGGTTTCTTCCGCCGAAGCCTCTAGGATGCAATCGCACAAGTAACCAAGTGTGAAGCGTGCGGCCCATTCAAAACAGATACACCAACCAGCTCAAGCTCTCCAGACGATCCCTTTATCCTGGCCATTTTCGTCTGGGGCTCGACATCTCGGCCCCTTCCCCGAAGCTGTCGGGGCTTTGAGTACTTGTACGTCGCAATCGACAAGTTCACAAAGTGGCCGGAAGTGGAAGCGATGAGGAAGGTGACAAAGACGGTCAAGCATCAAGTTCTTCAGTCAATTGTTTGCCGCTTTGGGATTCCTAACAGGATCATCACCGACAACGGCACACAGTTCACGAGCCGCACCTTCATGCAAGACGCCCAAGATCTTGGTGTTAAGATCTGCTTTGCTTCTCTTGCTCATCCAAGAAGCAACGGTCAAGCAGAGAGAGCAAACGCTGAAGTCTGCTGGGACTCAAGACCGAACTTTCGACAGGCTGCACAAGTGCGGAAGAAACTAGATCGAGGAGCTGCGGTGTTTCTTTGGTCGATCAGACGACGCCAAATCGAGCCACCGCCGACACCTTTTGCTCTAGTCTATGGAGCAGAGGCAGTTCTCCCCACGGAACTCAGATACGGATCGCCTCGAGTGCTCGCTATGATGAGCTTGAGCAAGAGCAGCTGCGACAAGATGACGCGCTGCTCCTTGAGGAGGACCGCCTTGAGCTCTTTGGCGAGCTGCTCGCTACCAACAAGCTTTGCGCCGCTACCATAGCCGCAAATTTAATGCCGAAGCTTCGAGGAAGGCGACCTTGTTATTCGCGCGCTCAATCCGCCAAGAATTCCAACAAGTTGACTTGAAGTGGGAAGGCCCTTATCGGGTGAAACGAGTCACTAGGCTCGGCGCCGTCGCTTTGAGACCAAGATGGCGCCCGTGAGCAACTCCCGGAATATAGAGCATCTTCGTAAGTTTTACCCATAGCGCGTTGCCGGAACCTGCTCCGCAACCACCCTTTTGTACAAGTCTTGCCGCCGTTGCATGTAATCCTTTGTACAAAGCCGGGCGCAGACCCCATGCATCAGTAAAGCTCATGTGTTGCGCACAATTTGTCAATACATGCTTTCATAGTCTTATATGCATGTGATATCTAACATTTTGTGCAGCATCCACACCCGGTAAGTGATAACGAGCCACTAGGCTCCATAACTTTATTTTCTCTTCTTTCTTCTCAAAAGAGGGCAAGGTTCATCCACCCACAAGTTAACCGGGGGGGAAGGAGAAGATAATGGTGTGGGCCACCAAGTGTCGCCGAGGAAGTATCACCTTGCCGGAAGCAAACAATGTAAAAGCTAAGTTGTTAAGTTTAAGCAATCAGTTTTAAATTTTCAAGTTATCTTCCTCGAACGACAGTACTTTGTATGGAAAACCCGTGCACGGAGGAACCAACTCGCGGCTAGCTTGCGCCCTTACGTTGTTTCGAGTCCGCTCAACAACTTAAGCATGCTGCAACTAGTTGCGATAAGGTTGCTTGTCGGAGGCAGCATCGCCAAAGAAGCTGCCGACGTTCGCACTCAAAGACTTTCATGTAAAGGTGTTTGCACCGACAAGTCCCCTAAAAGCGAGGGCATAAACATACAAGGAAGAAATCAAGTAGAGGAAATAACATTGCGATCGATTGCCTAAGATAGTGTATATTACAAAATAACTTGTCGCAGATCTAATAAGTTATTCTAAATATGGTCTGCAGCGACAAGGAAAGATAAACTTGGCGGCCTAGTCCACGCGGGTCGCCATCGAGCCTCTTGACTTTGCTCACCCCGCCCACGATGGGTGCGATAAGGGCTTTGAGCGCTTCAACATCAGCAGATTGGAGGCGAGGACTTGAGGACATTGGTGAAGTTGACGCCGGATTGCGGAAGGCCACCTTCATCAAGACCTTCCGAGGGCCCCGTGTGCAGACTTGGCGCGACTCCTCGCCTAGCTGCTTTGGGATCTCCTCTACGAGCAGCTGGAGACCCGCCAACACGCCCTTGAAGAATAGGCTGAGCTTGGCGCTGGGTTGGAGGTTCTCGTCGGTAGAGTACCCAAGATCCACCATCCCCACTCCATCAGCTCATTATGGATGGCGGCGGCGGTGTCCACAAGACCTTCATCCGATGCATTATGCTATCTCGAGATCATTCTCAGGCGTCGCGGCATTCGCCAACAGCTCCTCGTTGGCCTTGATCTTCTCCAACAAGCCCGCTTCTCGATCCTTGGCGCCGCTCAGCGTCTCCGCTGTGGTGGTCGATTTCAGCTCCAGATCCGCCTTTGAGTCCTTGGCGGCGTCAAGCTCTTTGATCTTCTCAATAAACGACCCTGCAGCTTGCCGAGAGTGTAGGCGTCCTTCTCGCGCTCGTGCTTCAGCGCGGTGACCTCCTCGCCGCTCTTCAGGAGGGTGGCCTCCAGCTGAGCCACCCTCGTCTCCAATTCCTTCTTGGCGGTCTCGGTAGCCGCGACGGCATCCTTTGCCTCCTGGAGTGCCCCGCCAATTGATTGCTCGCGCGCGGCAAGATCTTCCTTGTAGCTATCGAGGTTGATTTTCCGCTGCGCCACTCACCTTCTGCTTGCGGAGAGCTTCTCGCCGCAAGCCTCTGCTGCTCTCGACCTCGGCCTTCTCCAAGATGAAGGCCGTGCGCCTCAGCAAGCTGCTCGCGCTCGCTATATCCCGAGAGTTTCCTTGTTGGCACGCCGGAGCTCCTCTGCGCTTCTCCATATCAGCTCCGCCCTCGCGACAAGCGCCTCTGCGACTCAGTTTAGCTTGTCGGGCGCAGAGCGACAGCAGCTTCTTCAAGCAGCTGCTCCTCTTCGGCTCGCCATCGCTGCTGCTTGGCGCGCCAACCAGCGACAGCCCAGCGGAGGCGAGCAGCTCCACGTCGAAGGTCTCTCCTCGACCGCGCCTGGAGCTCGATGCCCATGGAAGCTTGATGAAGACACCTTCGCTGGCCTTCAGATAGGCGCCTGGCTGGGGCTCTTGAGTCCTGTGCGACATCGGTGGCGGGGATCGGCGGTCGGTGCAGCGCCCGGCGCTCCTGCGGCCTCAGGGCCGTCAGTACGATCACCGGACCCCTCCCCAGCCTCTGCGCCGGCAGCCTTGGCGGCCTCTCGCCGGCGGACCTGTCGGCACCGGCCTCCTCCTCCATGTTGGCGGCGTCGTCATTGTTGCCGCGAGCGTCCTCCTCGCCGGCAACCTCGGTCTCCATCGGCTCTCCGCAGATGGATCGATGATCGAGAAAAAGAAAAGAACAAGTCAAGCAAATGTTCAAGAGAAGAATGTAAGAGAAAAGACCCAAGGAAATTTTCAGTCAAGAAGATTACCTGCAATGGGATCTCAGAGCGCGGCCTCCACCACCGGAGGGTCGCCGGCGCTGCCCTTGTCGGAGAAGCTCCCTTGTCAGAGAGGCCTCCCTTGCCGGAGAGCGCTCCCTTGGCGGAGAGTTTTCCCTCGGCGGCGTAGTTGAAGCAGACGGAACTTCAGGAGTGACCTCCGGGGCCTCCTGATGAGGCTGCTCTGCTCCTGCACAGTTCAACAAGTAAGATATCAGTAGAGAAGGAGCACCCAAGCACACCGAACCGTAAGAGATAATCCAAACACTTACGCTGGGGGCTGTGCTGGGGGCTGCTCTATTGAAGGGTTGCCGGATCCGGCAAGGGAGTCTCAGACGTGCCCCCTGTCGCCACAGGGGAATCGTCTTCGACAGCGCACCACCGAGTCTTGGCCCTTTTAGACGCCCTTTGAGCCAGCGTCCTGAAGAAGGAAAGAGCTCAGAATGAAGCAAGTCAAATACAAGACAAAAGCAGTAAATTGAAGAATTACAAGTAGCAGCGACAAGAACTTACTCTTCCTCTTCTTCCTCGGAGCTGAGAGCGGAGAAGTCAAATTCTGCTCCGGTGCGACGAGCTGGAGGAGTAGGCTCCCTCGGACGCTTGGCGGGTGCGGGGGCCGTGGCTCCAGAAGGCCCCGCTCCCGTTCTTTGTGGCGGCGGAGGCGCTCAGCTGCAGCAGTTGCTTGCCGCGGTGGAGCGCGTCGGGCGGCGAGGCGGCCGTTGGGCCGTCTGCCGCCCCGCCACTTCTCCAGTCTTGCGGAGTCGTCTTCTTGGCGGGGCCGCGGGCTCCTCCCGAGGCAAGCTAATTGACGGCGGAGGGGAGGCGCCCCCGGCAGGCTCATCCGGATCAGCGTCGGGCTCGGCCTGCTCCTCCTCACCGGCGAGCTCTTCTCGGTCGGCAAGGCTTGCCGCCTCGGCTGTTTCCGCCTCCTCGACGGTGAACCCAAACACGCCGGTGGCGGCAGCTTCTGCCGCCTCCTCCAACCTTGTGGCGATGCGCGCCATCTCTTGCTCGGTGGTGTCGTGCGTGAGCCGCTTCTGCTCATCGGCACGGATCGACACTTCTTCCAAGTCGTCGAAGAACTGCTGCACGACGTCGTCGGCGGGCTCCTGCCAGGTTGGAACGATTCCATGGGAATCGCACAACGGCATCATCACGCGGATGCGGTCAAGCGACGAGTTGTTGCACAAGGGCACGACTCCCCTCGGCAACATGAACCACTCAGGGTGATCTGCATCAGGCTTGCGCCAACTGCTCCTGCGGTAAGCCCGGCGTGTCTGAGGCGCAAGATCCTAGTCACGGCAATCTTCAACTTGGCATCCTCCGGCGCCAAGTTGCTCCAATCATTGCCGCGCACTATGGGAGTTTGGCGCAGGGCAGTAAAAGGCTGTGGCTCCTCCTCTAAGATCCAACACCAGTCAGCTCTCCACTCCTCCCACTTGCTGCGCAGCTCTCCGTCAAGATACGCTTCCTTCTTGCCGATCCTAGAGGTCCATGCAATTCCTCCGGCAAGCGGCTCTCCTCTCTCTACGCGGGGCGTGAAGTAATGGCGGAAGAGTGCGACATTTGGGTGGACCCCGACAAAGTTCTCGCAGAGGTGTGCGAAAACGGCCATGGTGAGGACGGCGTTGGGGGTGAAATCAAGGAGGCAGAGGCCATATGTGTTCATGACATCGCAAAAGAATTCGGAAAAGGGCGGGCAGAGCCCGCAGTGGAAGAAAAGCGCGAAGAAAGGGTACCCGATGGAAACCTTTTCGGATGTGGCGGCGGAGATCACCCTCGTGCGCGGGTGCGCCCGCGTCTCCGTCGACCAGAAAAGGTAATACAGCTCCCGCAGCTCCTTCCTGTCAAGCAGGGGATCGAAGAGGGCCCGCTCCTTCCGCAGCGCCGCGAGCCGCTGTGCCTCAGCTGATTTCACGCCTTTCCCCTTGTTGGCTTTCGGAGCCATGGGGGGATGATGAGGACACGACTACCTTGGATGAGACCAAAAATATTGCATACATGCATATTTCTCAGGTGATTTCTAGTGCAAACTATTCAATAATATATTTATGTTATCCAGAACAAAAATACTTCACATACTTTTGTGTTTTGTCTAATTGCAGGTGTATGGGACATCTGTACAATCCACATATGAAGATAAGGGAAAAGGAGAAGTTTAGGTGCTTTTCAAAAAGTCTACTCACGTCACTTTTGGGCCAAGAGAAGATAGAGTCCAAGTCTCTCACATTCTGGACTCAGATTCGGACTGCACAGACATACCTGACTCAAAACGTCTATAACTTTTTCATACGGACTCCAAATTGGTTGATTCTTTTTTTGTTGGAAAATAGATTTCGTGCATTTTCCAACCCAATTGGAATCACCTTAAAATCCGTCCGGAGCGTTGAGTTATAGACGAAACAATCTGATGCTGCAGCAGAATCCGAGTCAAACTACAAGTCCAAAGGTGTTACGTCACCTCCGCTTGGGCCCATTGGCCTTGTACGACCTAGGGTTAGTTTTAGGGTGCCTTGGGACGTCCTCCCACCTCCTTGGCCGCCACCCCTTGCTCCTATATAAGTAGATCCATCTAGTAGCTTTTTTCGGTGGGATTTGTTTAGTTAAAAGTTCTCTCACGTCACTTTTGGCCCAAGAGAAGATAGAGTCCAAGTCTCTCACGTTCTGGACTCAGATTCGGACTGCACAGACATACCTGACTCGGATTCGTAAGCGGTCTTGGTCTGGTCGTTGGACACAAACGAATATGATAAAGCAATCTGAATATGATAATGGTGGAGATCCGTAAGCGGTCTTGGTCTGGTCGTTGGACACAAACGAAGTACACGAAGTTGCAGCTATGGCGAACTTTTAATCTAAACAAAACCCCAGATTCGCAATATTCAGATTGCTTTATCATATTCTTGCTCGTTCTTCGATTGCTTGCAGGAATAGACCTTCGTGGTCAGGCTGATCGTGCTTCCGGCATCGTCAGTAACCTAAGGAGATTGGTTTAGCGATTGCTAAGGCGCAACGTCGGCACGCTTGTAGTCGGATCGCCAAAGTCGACTCCACCAAATCGATAGTTATCATCTCATCGAAGATCGGGACACCCTCGCTCTATCGGGGAGGTGGTGGAGGAGGTCGACGGCGTTGGTGGCGCCGGTGGCAATGGGGGCGGGCGCCGCGCTCTGTGGACTTGAGAAGAAGGGGGAGGCGGTGGTTTTTGATGTGACAGCAATGGCAAGTGGGCGCCCTGCCCTGTTCCCCTGCTTATAAGGGGGAGAGGGACGGCGTTCGTTTTCCCATTAAAGAAAGCCCCACGATCTCTCCCACGACGCCACGTCCGAACGTGCTGTTCGTGGGGGACGTGGTGGGTCCGGCGAATAATCTGCGCGATCCAGCCAAGGTGCGTGCCCGTGCACTGTTTTGGGCCTGGCCCAACAGAGCTTGGCGCTGTGTGGCCCAGGCCGGGGCTCTGTCGGTGTACTAGAGTAGGGTACCCTAGTACCCGAACTCGTCACGCAGACGATCGCAGACACTTCGCGGCGAGGCTGGCCTGGTGACCGCCAAGGTCTCGGCGGCTCCTTTGGAGCCATTCAAGAACAAAGTAATCAAGGCCCGGCAAGAGGAGCTTGCCGGAAGGTCACTCAAGGCACGGCGAAACAAGGCCCGGCAAGAGGAGCTTGCCGGAAGGCTGGCGGGCGATAAGCTCCCGAAGCGACAAGGACCTTGCCGCGGCAAGGCGCTTGCCGCGCGGTAACTCTCTTCATCTCCGCTCCAGCTCATCCGCCAACGTGTCGCCGTGGGGCTTTCCCAGGCACGCGTGTCAATGGGCTGTGCAGCCAGCGGGGAGCGACGATAAGCGGCGCTGACAAGCTACCATCGTGGCAAACGGAGGCGCACTTGACGGTCCCTGTTGCACTGTTCAGGTGACAGGGACGGACATTTATGGCTCTTGTCCCTTGCCGTCAGAGTTAGGTATAGATTACTGTACACTGTACAAAGCGGTGTACCAACCAATGTTTTTACTATTTTACCCTTCTCTACTTGCCACCTGTGGTGACCCCTTTGTGCCTATAAAAGGAGGCCCAAGTGCAACGTAGAAAGGGTTCGGCTCCGGTTCAGTTCATTTGCCACATACGAGAATAGAGACACTCAGGCTAGGTTTTGTAGCTCCCATTGCTCCCTAGCAAGAACACAATACAATCAACCAAGCAGCAGTAGGAGTGTTATCTCTCCGGAGAGCTCCGAAGCTGGGTAAATCTGCTCGTGTGCATCGCTTCGATCCACTCTTTGTGCAATCTCCGCCCCCCTCCGAACCACAAGGGACCCGGTCCCATAGGTGTTCGTGGGCCACGATCAGCTTCCCCGACACGATGGGGATGCAAATTTAGCATAGAAGTATATGGCACATCAATAGCATGTTTATTCAAGGGGAGCATATGGTGCACACAAGTATTGGGATCATGCAATGGATAGGATGAATCAAAATCTCCTAACATGTATGAGGAAACTATGGGGGTCTCCTCATGAGCAATATTTGAAACATCACATGGAGAAAATGGACAACATCCAAAACAATGCATATCCGAAGCTAGGTGGGCATGGCATGGCATATGAGATAAATGAGGCAAAGGGAGCATATCAATAGCATCACATGAGAAACAAATGCCAATAACCATGGGCTTGTCATCTATGCCATATGTGCAAATTAGGTTTATTTTAGTGGCATATGCATAGTCACTATGAAGGGATTGCAAATAAGACATATGGTTGATCTCATGCATAGCATATGACAAGTCAAGCGGATTAGCAAACATGATGTGAGCTAAAGAATTGTCACAAGAAATCCTATGTAACATGGCATCACAGCTAATAGACTCCACATGAGAATCATCATATTCATCATAAATGGGCAAATCATCACATGGGGAAATCATACTAGCATGAATCATGGTACTAGGTGGGTCAACATCATGCAAGCAAGCAATGTCAAGAATGTCCACTAGTGGGACTAGAGCATTACCTTCACCTATGTTACCTTGTTCATTCCACTCAAGTGGTGTAGGTGAGCTAGGAAAGACCAAATGGTGGTCATCTTCATCTTGATGGAACCATGTGGGGGTGCATCATATTCCACCATGACCATCGTCTTGTCCAAAGGTAGGACGAAGTCGGCGTGAATCGGCGCGTCATCATATATGGAACCTAGCACCAAATGAGAAGACACAATAAAGGTAGAGGTTAAGTCGTTAGAAATGCAAATGGCCTCACTCTCTCTATGTGGTGGCGCACTCACTCCCTCAATGTAGGTGCACTCAATCTCACGTATGGTGGAGTCACTCATCTCACTCAAGTGGTGGGGGTTGTGGCTCTCCTCACATGGGAATTGGGGCAACACATCATATATGTGGCTAGTGGTGAAGTCACTCTCACTCTCAATATGGTGGCTAAAGTCACTCAAGTCATCATACGTCGTCGTGGTCGAAGGGAAAATCCCATGCTCAACCATCTCATCACCGTCGCCGTGGATGAAGGCCGAAGATGGCACATCATCACTCTCCTCCATGACCGAAGGGAAAATCCCATGCTCGATCATCTCATCACCGTCGCCATGGATGAAAGTCGAAGATGGCACAACATCACTCTCGCCTCCTAAGATGGAAGCATCATCCTTGCTCATCACCATGTCGTTCGCCTCCAAAGCTTGGTCCTCTAATGTCTCCGTAGTCGTACTCGTCGCTGCACCGTCTTGAAAAAGAGTCGAAGGAGACTCGGCACCATTAATGCCACAAAGAGGGATGGTGGTGAAGTCAAACTTGGGAGCATCTTCTTGGAGCTCATCGGGCTTGGACATCTTGGTGGTACTAGCCTCATGCTCGTCGTCTATGAGCTTGGTCTTCGAGAAGTGTACTTGGGGTGGAGAAGCCTTGGCCTTCTTGAGTTCTTGTTCCGCCTTGAGAGCACCAATGTAGTTGTCGTCGAGGGACTTGTAGTTCTCGAGGAAGATAGTCTTGGAGATTTCGTTGTTCAATCCCATCATGAAGTGGAACTTCATTGACATGGGGTCGTCCACGCCGGCACATCGCAAGGCATTCTTCATCTCCTTGAAGTACTCGTCGATGGACTTGGATCCTTGGGTGGTTTTCTCCAATTGGCGTAGAAGTTGTTCTGTGTAGGTTGGAGGCACAAACTCTTGCCGCAAAGCTTTCTTTGTCTTGGGCCAACTCATGTCGTAGGTCTCCGAATGTGTGTGAAGCCACCATGTCGAGGCGTAGTCGTGGAAGTTTCTTGTGGCGCACTTCACTTGATCTTTGGGAGGAACTTGAGGTAGCTTGAGGTAGCCGTCCATCAAACGGTCCCACTCGAGATACTCCTCGGGTTCTAGAGTCCCATAGAAAGCAATCTCATTGTCGGTGTCGAGGTCGTAGTAGCTCGTGGAAGTCGCGGACTTGAGCTTGGGGAGCTTCTCTTGAGCGTAGTCTTGAGGTGCTTGTTGGCGAAGATGTCGTATGTCCGTAGACGAAGATGCCTTGAAGTCGCTTGGCGAAGATGCCAAGGGAGATGGTGAAGTTGTTGAGCGGTTGTTGGTGTAGAGCTCTTGACCTTCACATTCTTGTCGTTGTTTGTGTCGATGCCGATGTGATCTTGCCGGAGATGGTGGCTCGGAACATGTGCACTAGAGCGTCTTCTCGAAGATGAGGAAGATCTCTTGTAGGACTTGATGAGGGCTTTGATCTCCTCCATTTGAGCTTGCATCTTGGCGTCGTTGGAGTTGTTCGTGGCATCGAACTCGTCGTTGTTGTTGTAGACCGAGGGTGAAATGCCTTGCCTATCCATCACAAGACTCGAGTAGAGGTGAGTAGGAAATGACATAAACAATACCAAGTTACCTTTTCCCAAAGTTGAGGATGTATCCCGTTTCACTCAATGTGAGATGAAAGAATAGTGGAATTGGTACCGGACTTGTTCACTCACACCTATCAAGTAAAGCTTATGGAGTAGCTTGGTGAGGATAGTGGCACAAAAATTTAATGCAAAATGTTAGCAAGAGTCAATAATGTTGAAAGAGATTCACAAATTTCTCTGATACCAAGATGATGTAGGGTGAAACCCTAGATGGCCGATCTTTCACGAAAGGAGCGAGATCCCTCGAAGAACACGACGAACACGGGGAATAATGGAGAGAAATCACAAGGGAAATCACTCAAGAACAAGTCCAATCACACATCCACTAGACAATCAAACACACAAGATCCACAAGGTACATGAACAACAAAGGGAAAGATACAAGGTAGAGTTCATCTCCATGAGGAGGTCTTGAAGGGGGCCGCCCGAGAGGGGGTCTTGATCGATATATCCCACAAGATCTTCTCCTAGATGGAGGTCTTGGCCTCCAATGGAGTAGTGGTCTCTCTCTCTCAAGAGTAGAGATAGGTAGGAGCAAAGCTCACATACAAATGAGCTATCATTTTGCTTCCCCTAGAAAGGAGGTGGAGTGATGTAGGGTGGGACCCTAATCGGAGATCTTTCACGTTTGGAGGGGATCCTACGGGGAAAACGCGATGAACGGGCGGAAGAACACAAGGAAACACACACAAGAGGAACACTAATCCGACAAGTTTCGATTACACAAGGGCTAGATCACCGAACACATAAGGTAGCACAAGATTCAAAATGAACAAAGGAAAGATACACGAGTAGTCGATCTTCAACGTGAGGAGGTCTTGATGGGGTCCACCCTAGAGGGGGTCTTGAATCCGCTTGGGGGATCTTCTCCAAAGAGGTCGTGAACTCCGAGGAGAAGTACCAAGTGGATGAGCAAGGGCTCTCACACCAAAGATGAGCTAAACCAATGCTAACCCTAACTAGGAGGAGGTGGGAGAATATTTATAGTTTACGGGACGAAAGGGTACACGGGCCTCGACCCAAGTGGCTGCACGCAGGCAGGGCCGGAAGTTCCGGGCTAGGCCGGAAGTTTCGGGCGCCGGAAGGTCCGGGCAAGGTCCGGCCTAAGCCTAGAGTTGGCACGGGTGGAGCTGGGCTGGCTTCTGGGGGCCGGAAGGTCCGGGCGGGCCGGAAGTTCCGGGGGCCGGAAGTTCCGGGGCGGGTTCCGGGCTGGTTCCGGGCTAACCAGAAAGTTGGCACGCCCGGGCTGGTCGAAGTCGTCGGAGGCCGGAAGCTCCGGGCCGGCCGGAAGTTCCGGGCTGTCCAGAGAGTTGACGCCTGTCGTTTCTTCTTCAGCTCCTGGTTCCTTGGCTTGAACATTGTACCTGATCACGCATAGTGTCTCGGACTTAGGTAGTAGCCATTTCTCACTGGAAGGAAAAGGGAAATTGAATAGGAGTGATGTCACCTCGGATTGAATAGCACGAGCTCTTGCTCTTGTCATGGGTCCACTTGGAGCTTGGATAGTTGATGAAAGGTCCATGGGGATGACCGAAGGATGCTCCGCATCATATCCCCCCTTGTGAAAGATCCGACCTCGGATCAAGATCTTCATCACCATTGTACGGCACGAGGTCCTTGACGTTGAAGATGTCACTCACATTGTACTTGTCTCATGGTAGGTTGATCTTGTAGGCGTTGTCGTTGTAGCGTGCTAGCACCTTGAAAGGTCCATCGGCTCGAGGGAGAAGCTTGGACTTGCGTTAGTTGGGGAAGCGGTCCTTGCGAAGGTGTAGCCACACTAGATCACCAATGTTGAAGACCATGGGTTGCTTGTTGACGTTGAGCTTGGTCGCTAGTCGTTGTACTTGGCGCTCGATGATTTTTCCTGTATCCTCATGCATCTTCTTGATGTAGCTTGCCCGTGCACTTGCATCCATGTTGGTGCGCTCTTGTAAAGGAAGTGGTAGAATGTCCAATGGTGACAACGGGTTGAAGCCGTAGACGATCTCGAAGGGGGACTTGCCGGTAGTCGAGTGTGTTGCGCGATTGTAGGCGTACTCGGTGATGGGTAGACATGCCTCCCACTCCTTGATGTTCTTCTTGATCAAGACGCGAAGTAGAGTGGAGAGTGTGCGGTTCGTCACCTCCGTTTGGCCGTCGGTTTGAGGATGGTATGCGGATGAGAACAAGAGCTGGATTCCGAGCTTGGCGCATAGGGTCTTCCAAAAGTAACTCAAGAACTTGACGTCACGATCGGAGACGATTGTCTTTGGTACTCCATGGAGTCGCAAGATTTCCCTACAAAAAAGATTTGCAATATGTGAAGCATCGTCTATCTTGTTGCAAGGAATGAAATGTGCCACCTTGGAAAATCTATCCACAACAACAAACACGGAATCCTTTCCATTTTGAGTTCTAGGCAAACCAAGTACAAAATCCATACTTATGTCTTCCCAAGGTTGATAAGGGATAGGAAGGGGCATGTAAAGACCATGAGATTGAGCTTTAGACTTAGCTTTGCGGCATGTAGAGCATTGGTTGGTGAAGCGTGAGACGTCGCGGAACATCTTGGGCCAAAAGTAGTTCTTGGAGAGTGTGGCGAATGTCTTGTCGTGCCCAAAGTGTTCCATGAGTCCGCCTCCATGAGCCTCTTGCAAAAGGAGCAAACGAAGAGAAGACTCGGGAATGCATAGTTTGTTAACTCTCATAAGATAAGCATCCTTGATATAGTATTGTTCCCAAGACGTATGCGTCAAACACTTAGCATAAGGAATAGCAAAAGATGGGTCATTAGCATACAAGTCTTTTATGTGCTCAAAGCCAATAACATTCAACTCAAGTTTAGTGACAAGCGTGCAAATGCGAGAAAGTGCATCGGCAACTACATTTTCCTTACCCTTATTGTACTTAATGACATAAGGAAAAGATTCAATAAATTCACTCCATTTGGCATGACGCTTGTTCAACTTAATTTGACCTTTTAAGTACTTAAGCGTTTCATGATCTGTATGGATGACAAACTCATGAGGTCTAAGGTAATGTTCAGAAACATGTAGCACACACACTAGAGCATATAATTCCTTGTCATAGATGGGATAGTTAAGTTGAGCACCGAAGAGTTTTTCACTAAAATATGCAATTGCTCGTTTTTCTTGCATCAAAACTCCGCCAATTCCGGTACCACTTGCATCACAATGAACCTCAAAAGTTTTGTCAAAATTGGGTAAAACAAGAACCGGAGCATGAGTAAGCAAAGACTTGAGCTTATCAAAAGCGGTGGATTGCAAAGATCCCCAAACAAAAGGAGTATTCTTCTTACTCAAGGCATGCAAAGGAGCGGCAATTGTGCTAAAGTTTTTCACAAAGCGACGATAAAAACCCGCAAGACCAAGAAAGCTACACACTTGTTGCAAATTGGTGGGTTGGGGCCAAGTTTTAATTGCTTCAATTTTAGATTCATCAACATGGGCACCCTTTGAGGATACAACAAAACCCAAGAACACCACTTTGTCAACACCAAATGTGCATTTTTTCATGTTTGCATAAAGACTTTCCTTGCGAAGGGTTTGCAAAACAGCCCTAACATGATCAAGATGTTCTTTCATGGTTTTGCTAAACACAAGAATATCGTCGAAGTAAACCACAACAAAGACTCCAATATAAGGGCCAAGCACATGATGCATAAGACGCACAAAAGTACCGGGAGCCTCCGATAGACCCATAGGCATCACTAACCACTCATACAATCCAAATTTCGTTTTGAAAGCAGTTTTCCATTCATCACCCTCTTGTTTGCGAATTTGGTAATAGCCACTTTTAAGATCAATTTTTGAGAAAAAGTTGGCTCCACTAAGTTCATCAAGCATATCATCTAAGCGAGGAATGGGATGCCTATAGCGAACGGTAATAGCATTTATAGGTCTACAATCGGAACACAAGCGGAAACTTCCATCGGGTTCAGGCACCAGTATAACGGGAACGGCACAAGGGCTTAAGCTTTCACGTACATGACCGTTGTCGATGAGTTGTTGTACTTGCCGTTGAATTTCCTTGGTTTCTTCAGGATTGACTCGGTATGGAGCTTTGTTTGGTAGAGGCGCTCCGGGGATGAGGTCGATTCGATGTTCAATGCCTCGAAGAGGAGGTAGACCCGTAGGTAGCTCATCGAGGAAAATATCTTGGAATTCCTGCAAAAGAGATTGAAACACTAAAGGTAGCTCATGAGATGTGTTAGTTGTTGGCTCTCCGTCCTTGCACACAAGGACAAAGTGCATCACACTAGATGGGTTCTCACACACTTCTCTCATCTCACTTTTGGTGGCAAATAGGATGAGGTTTTTCTCTCTAGGAGAAGAGGCGCTGAAGTTTGGCTTGTGGCTCTCACTCACTTTTTGGTGGATCACTTTTTCACTCTTTTCTCCATGACGGGTGGCTTGCTTGTCGGCTAACACTTGACTAGGAGACATAGGTCGTAGCACATATTCCTTCCCTTTCATCTTGAAGCTATAGTGATTGGTACGCCCGTTGTGGAAGACACCACAGTCGAATTGCCATGGTCGACCAAGAAAGAGGTGGCAAACGGTCATTGGGACCACATCACACTCCAAAGTGTCCTCATATGCACCGATTTTGAAGGAGACTTGGACCGTATGCTCGACTCGTATAGTGCCGGAGTCACTTAGCCATTGAACCTTGTATGGATGCGGGTGCTTCCTCTTGACCAATTGAAGCTTGGAGCATAGTTCTGCACTTGCCAAGTTGTGGCAACTACCTCCGTCGATGATGACCTTGACGGATATCCCCTTGATGCTGGCCTTTGTGTGGAAGATGTGGCATCTTTGGTCGTCTTCTTGTTGATGTTGAAGAGTTAAGACCTTGGAAACCACGAGAGCGGGGCTCGAATCCTCATCACAAAAGAATTGATCATCTTCATCTTCGTTCACTCGCTAGTGCATGGCCACTTGCCCAAGAGCTTCCCTCTCCTCTTCACTCATTGAATCATAGATGCCATCGTCGTTGAGGATCATGGTGCGCTTGTTGGTGCATTCGTAGGACTTGTGGCTTCGGCCGCCGCAAGTGAAACACTTGAAGGAGCTTGTCTTGACGGTCTCATTGTTTGGAGTAGATGATGAAGCACGCGGCTTGAAGTTGCTTGTAGTAGGAGGAGGACGACTTGAACTTGCCGAAGTTTTCTTGTACGTGGACTTGTCGTCGTTGCTTGTAGAAGGTTTGGTTGATGTAGATGTTGGAGGAGTTGTTGAAGATTGGTTGTTGGAGAAGCCGTAGGTCTTGGACGAGTACTTGGTGTACTTGAAGTCATCTTGCACTTGACGTTCCGCCTTTGTAGCTTGATGCACGAGCTCAATGAGAGTGGAGTACGGTTGGAAGTCGGCGATCTTCTTGATGGGATGATTGAGTCCATTCAATAAACGTGCCATTGTTTGCTCATCATCTTCCTTCACATTGGCTCGAATCATGGTTATCTCCATTTCCTTGTAGTATTCTTCAACACTCTTTGTTCCTTGCTTGAGAAGTTGGAGTTTCTTGAAGAGGTCGCGGTTGTAGTAGGTTGGCACAAAACGTGCTCTCATGACATCCTTCATTTCATCCCAAGTGGTGATTGGAGGTTCACCTCTTTCTTGTCGTCGCTCAATGATTTGTTCCCACCATATGAGCACATAGTCTTGGAACTCAAGTGAGGCCATAGCGATCTTCTTCTCTTCCTCATAGTTGTGCAAACGAAAGATTTTGTCGACCTTCAATGCCCATGAGAGGTACTCTTCGGGGTCATTGCTTCCATTGAACTTGGGCATGGTGAATTTGAGCTTTCCATATCGATGCTCATCATTTTTTTGTGGTCGAGGATGATGACGCCCTTGACGTGGATGACAATCTTCTTCTTTTTGCTCTTGGTGTGGAGGAAGTCCATGATCAACTTGCTCTTGTTGAACTTAAGGTTGAGGTGGAGCTTGACGATCTTGTGGAGGAGCTTGAGGAACCTGACGTTGCACACGTGGTTGGTAGTTCCTCTCTTCGATTTCTTCTCGATGGGCTTCCTCTAGATTGCGCCGTTCGTGGTTGCGGTTGGCGATGGCTCGACTTGAATCTTGAAGGGCATGTTGCGCCTCAAGAGCTTGCGCTTCTCGTTATTGTTGAAGGCGTTGAGCCTCGGCATCTTGTTCGTCTTGGTATAGACGCGCTCGTTCTTCCTCTTGGCGCCTTAGTCGTTGTCGTTCTTGAGCTTGGGCAAAAGCGGCTTGGTTTGATTGAGGGCGAGGGACTTGCTCATCGACTTGCTTTTGTGAATGCTTGTCATGTAGCGGGTTGCGAGATGCATGACGGTCTTGATGTGCGGCTCGTCGAAGGGTGTTCGAGGATGGTGTACTTGAGTCGTAGAAGGTGTCGTCTGAGTCTCGACTCGAGCGGCTCCGTCTTGATGATGACGAAGTGGAATGATGTCGGTTCCTCATCAAGGTGCGGATCTCTTCCATTCTTGCATCATTCTCTTGTTTGTGCGCGTCGAACTAGTTGTCGAAGTAGTCCCTTGTATGTTGCTCGGAGAGTCGCAAGTCGGTGGCGAGGTTGTCGATGCGGCCGCTCATTGCTTGTTGCTCTTGATGCAACGATCGTTGTGCACCAAAGAGGTGGCTCTTGGTGACGAATGAAGACATGTCGTCGTCTTGCTCGATGAAGAGTGGGTTGGTAGAGATACTTGGCCTATCCATCATTCCAAGCAAAAAGATGTGAGTGGTAGAAGGAGAAGAACTTATACCAATGTACCTTTGACCGATGTTGATGATGAATCAAGTTCACCAAATGTGGACAATGAAATAGCACTATTGGTACCCATCCTTGTCGGTTCTCACACCTACACAAATAAAAGCTTATGGTGGAGCTTGGTGAGGATGGTGGCACAAATTTTGATGCAATTGTAAGTGAGATTCAATAATGTTGGAAAAGATTTACAAATTTGCAAATGCAACAAGTTGACCAAGCAAGTAGGGGTACACGGAAACACACTCGTAAATAGATAAGTGGGATTGTGCAAACCAAAAGTGAGCCAAAATGTGGAATCCACGAAAATGCTCTTGTTGCACAATACTAGAGAGACGCTAGCACGATTGCATAATAGGCGGATACGGAACTTGTGCACAACCTACTAGGCAAAAATGCAACTATCTCTATCCCACGTATGCTATATGTATGGTATTTCGGTACTATGATCAAAGATGATCCAATATGACAATCTTAATGTAGTATGATGCTATGGTTCTTGCTCATAAGCTCTTTGCTTATCTTTCCTCTTTGCTTAAAAGCTTGGGTGGCTCTTTCACTTTTGAGCTCTTTTCTCATGCAAAACTTCACGAACCAAGATAGCACTTGTGTATGCTATGACAACTTTGTGACACATAAATGGATCCCAAGATATGCACCACGATGGTATGGTATGTATTCTATGGAGTATGATCACTAATCTGCACAAGTCACGTTGCCTGCAATACTCAATGGCTAGTCTCGATGGGTAAGCAACGCAAAAGATGGCTATGATGTTTATCAATGCAATGGCAAGGCTTGGACAAAGATGTCGTCTAGATTACCGTCCTTGCTTACGGTAGAGGTTCCAAACGGATGCGAATGTGGACGATGATGTGATGCACGGTCTTCAGTACGTTGGCGAAGATGCCGCTGCACCGTGATCGAAGTTGCCGAAGAAGCGGGGGTCATCGAAGATGTGCGACCTATCTGTCTAGGCCGGAAGTTCCGGGCAAGACGGAAGGTCCGGGCTCCGGAAGTTCTGGGCTGGGCCGGAAGGTCCGGGGGGCGGAAGTTCCGGGCTGGGCCGGAAGTTCCGGTGGTCGGGATTCTGCCAAGAACAGGGACTTCGGGATCGAGGGTTTGGGCGGAAAAATTGGGGGAAAAACCCAAATTCTGAGGGGAAAAAGAAGGAGTTAGAAGGGAAGAAGGGTAGGGATGCTAGATCCACTCGAAGCAAAGCAAATCCACGGATCAAATCCAACAAAACTTCATCACACCAACAAATCACAAAAAAATTTGGGGCTATTTTTGGTGGGGAAATTTCGGATTTAGGACGAAAACAACAAAATCAAGCTAGAAAACACGGGGTAGGGGCTCCAAAAACGTGATCAACGTGGCTCATGATACCATATGATGTAGGGTGAGACCCTAATCGGAGATCTTTCACGTTTGGAGGGGATCCTACAGGGAAAACGAGATGAACGGGCGGAAGAACACAAGGAAACACACACAAGAGGAACACTAATCCGACAAGTTTCGATTACACAAGGGCTAGATCACCGAACACATAAGGTAGCACAAGATTCAAAATCAACAAAGGAAAGATACACGAGTAGCCGATCTTCTCCTTGAGGAGGTCTTGATGGGATCCACCCTAGAGGGGGTCTTGAATCCGCTTGGGGGATCTTCTCCGAAGAGGTCGTGAACTCCAGGGAGAAGTACCAAGTGGATGAGCAAGGGCTCTCACACCAAAGATGAGCTAAACCAATGCTAACCTTAACTAGGAGGAGGTGGGAGAGTATTTATAGTTTACGGGACGAAAGGGTACACGGGCCTCGGCCCAAGTGGCTGCACGCAGGCAGGGCCGGAAGTTCCGGGCGCCGGAAGGTCCGGGCAGGGTCCGGCCTAAGCCGAGAGTTGGCGCGGGTGGAGCTGGGCTGGCTTAAGGGGGCCGGAAGGTCCAGCCGGGCCGGAAGTTCCGGGGCGGGTTCCGGGCTGGTTCCGGGCTAACCATAAAGTTGGCACACCCGGTGATGAGGACATCAATACCATTGTTACACCCACAGCCCCTACTGCTACATATACTGGACCAATTACTAGAGCTCGCGCACGCCAATTAAATTATCGTGTACTTTCGTTTCTTGGTAATGATTCTAATGTTCATGAGAATATGATGCTGCCTAAATTGGATACATTTGTTTTGCTTACAAATGAAGGCCCTAGCTTGGAGAAGGATGGACATTGAGCAACAACAAGCATGGAGATAATGCCATGCTAAGGGGAACAAGAACGGAGTTACAAGTGATGATTTCAGGACTTTAAAGCCACCATAATGGGTGCATGAAGCCTTGGACGAAATATACAAGATGCTACTTCATAAATGTCGCCCCGAGGCTATTCTAGGTGCTGCGTCACCTTATTAGTGGGCCAGGCCCATGTAATTTCGAAATACTTAAGTATAGGCTGTTTTAGAGTCCGTATGTGTGGGGAAACAAGAGTTAGGGTTGATTTGGACCCCTCCACCAAGGGCCACGAAATTCCCCCTCTTCCTCCATATATACAGCCCTTAGGGCACCGCTTAGACCTTGGGTTTTGTTTAGATTAAAAGTTCGCCATAGCTGCAACTTCGCTGCATTTCGCTTGTGTTCAACGACCGGACAAAGGCGCCACAGAACCCCACCTTGATCAATAAAGCTTTCATCTTATATTCGCAATATCCAGATTGCAATCTCAGTTTCTTGCTTGTTCTTCGCTTGCTCGCAGGAAACAGGCCCTCGTGGTCGTTGATCGTGTTCGCGTGGTCAATAACCCTCGGAAGTTGGTTTAGCGATTGCTAAGGCGCGACGTCTCGCACGTTCGTAGTCGGATCGTCAAGGTCGACTCCCACAGAAACGATAGCCACCATCTCATCGAAACATCGGGACACCTTTGCCTCTATCAAGTGGTATCAGATTTTCAGGTTGCTCGGTGAGATTTTACAGTTTTTCGTAGATTAGATCGAGTCTGTTCTTCATACCTAAAGTCCACGAAAAAGCCACAAAAAAATTAGGGTTAGTTCATCATATCCGAACCAATCTGAGCCATTGCATAATCTTTTTAGGGTTTTTGCTTTGTTGAATTTGCGGTTGCATCGTCGTGTCAAGTTGCTGGTCTTAGAGTCTAGTCTTTTAGAGTTTCGAGTTCTGGTCATAAGTTGTCACGCCGCCGCCGCACCATCATCATCGCCTTGCCATCTACCACCATTGATTATCCGCCACCGCTCTGAATCCGTATCCATATACCACCACCAATCTGTATCCATATACCACCACCGCTACCATATATCACCACCGCTGCCATATACCACCACCATATATCCACCACCAATCCGAGTTCTTCTCATATTAGGTTTGTTTTCGAGATCCATCTAGTTTCCGTTTCGTGTTTCCTTGCCTGCGTAGGTTTCGGAAAAAAAAAAGTTCTCTCACGTCACTTTTGGCCCAAGAGAAGATAGAGTCCAAGTCTCTCACGTTCTGGACTCAGATTCGGACTGCACAGACATACCTGACTCAAAACGTCTATAACTTTTTCATACGGACTCCAAATTGGTTGATTCTTTTTTTGTTGGAAAATAGATTTCGTGCATTTTCCAACCCAATTGGAATCACCTTAAAATCCGTCCGGAGCGTTGAGTTATAGACGAAACAATCTGATGCTGCAGCAGAATCCGAGTCAAACTACAAGTCCAAAGGTGTTACGTCACCTCCGCTTGGGCCCATTGGCCTTGTACGACCTAGGGTTAGTTTTAGGCTGCCTTGGGACGTCCTCCAACCTCCTTGGCCGCCACCCCTTGCTCCTATATAAGTAGATCCATCTAGTAGCTTTTTCCTGGGGTTTTGTTTAGATTAAAAGTTCGCCATAGCTGCAACTTCGCGTACTTCGTTTGTGTTCAACGACCGCACAAAGCGCCACAGAACCCCACCTTGATCAATAAAGCTTTCATCTTATATTCGCAATATCCAGATTGCAATCCCAGTTTCTTGCTTGTTCTTCGTTTGCTCGCAGGAAACAGACCCTCGTGGTCAGGTTGATCGTGCTCGGCGTGGTCAATAACCTCTCGGAGTTGGTTTAGCGATTGCTAAGGCGCGACGTCCTCAAGACGTCAGTAGTCGGATCGTCAAAGTCGACTTCCTCCAAAGCGAAAACCACATCTCATCGAAAGACGGGACACCTTTGCCTCTATCAAGTGGTATCAGTTTTCAGGTTGTTCGGTGAGAATTTCCAATTATCCTAGATTAGATTTATTTTCTTACCTATTGTCCAAGAAAAGCCACAAAAAAAGTTAGATCTATTCATCCTTTGTCCAAGCCAGTCCGAGCCTTTGCAGTTTTCTTTTCATTGTTTGCATTATTGAATTATCGGTTGCATCGTCGTGTCGATTTGCTGGTCTTAGTGTCTAGTTCGTTTAGAGTTTCGAGTTCTGTTCACATTAGTCACGCCGCTGCTGCATCGTTATCCCTTCCGTTGACCAATCCATCCATCAATTTCCACCACGTGCTACCCACCGTTCATTGTCATAACCATAGTTGAGATCGTTCACATCTTCACTTGATCCAATCTGCATCTTATCTAGTTTGTTTGGAAAGAGGGAGAGAGAAAAAAAAGAGAGAAAAAAAAAGTAAAAAAAAAGTGTGAAAAAAAAAGAGAGAAGAAAAAAAAAAGTTCGGATCTATCTAGACTCAATCTCGTAGCTGAATTCGGATTGGAATCTGTTTTGTGCACTGTTCAGTAAAACAGGCATAACTTCCTCATACGAAGTCCGTTTTGGCTCCGCAAGTACTCAAATTAAAGCTAGAGACGAGCCGCATCTAAATAGTTGCAGAAGCTTGTTCAATATTTGGCACCTCAAAATCGGCTCCTAAATAGGTCTTTTGCCCTCCAAGTTCGTGAACACAGCTTATTCCAGTTTTTCAAACCAGTTTTGAATTTTTGACTCCTCATATCAACTCGGAATTGAGTGATTCTTTTGAATTGGAAAGCTTGAGTTAGTAGCATTCTTTTAAAAAATTATCAGAAAATTGGCTCAAACTTTTCAAGAGGAAAATTGAGAGAGAGTTGTTTTATATCCTGCTTGGCGCTTGTTTTCATCATTATCTTTACTGCCGTTGTGATCTTCACTTATATCTTGCTGTCCAGAGCTACTTATTATCCTTCATTGATGCTAGTTGTGCTACGCCGTGACCTCATTAGTGTTCTAGGCTCGCGCCTCTAGTCCGGTCTAGCCTAGGACCAGCACAGTACCGTCGTTGAGCGCTTATTCAACATTGCATCTCTGAATTGATTATTGATAATCTTTTGCTACCATATATAGCCAACCCAGCTCCACATATTTCTACACCGTATACGACGCCTCGGCAATCGCTTTACACAATCTTCGAGTTATTTGACATTGCTGGTTGCCTGTCACCACCGCTGCATGGTAAGAACTTGTAAGATATTGATATTTGCTATCTGTGAGCGCTTTTACCACCACATCCTAGTAGTTCATAGGAACATTATTCTCGAATTTTGTTTCTTGTTTCTACTAATCATGACAGGTTCCGGAGATAGAAGTTCTTGGATGACGGACACATCTCCACCATCACGAGAGTTGGGACAACACACACAAGCATATGGTCAGGTTATGTCTTTACCATCATTTGAGGGTAGATTTAATCCTGCTATTTATCTAGCTTGGGAGCTTGAATTAGAAGAAGTTTTAGTCACCATGATTTTTCTGAACTTGAGAGAGTATGAGCTACCACTAGAGCATTTACTGGTTTTGCTTCATTTGGTGGAGTGTACATTGTAAGAAAAACATTGATAACCAACCCACAACTTGGAAAGTTTTGAAAGCTGTAATGAGACAACAATTTTTCCTCCTTACTATCGTCGTGAATTGCTTCGCAAATTTGAACAATTAAAACAAGGCAGTAACACTGTTCATACTTACTACAAAGAGTTCAAATCTTATATGCATCATTGTGACATAGAAGAATCTGAGGATGATACAATGAATAGATTTTTGGTGGTTTGAACCATGATATCCGTGCAAGATTTCACTATATTCCTCGCTCCATTATTGGTATGTATGTTCGCTTGTACCTTTGAGAGACAGCTACAGGAGGATGCATTGGGTGACTACAACAACTACTATTCCAGTTCATGCTCACCATCGTCAGTTGGTTCCTCCACCGTTGCACCTACTAGAGCAGCCCCACCCAGATTGTGAGCGACATCATCTCAAGTGTATGGTGCATTATCAAGGCCTGCACCTACATCAGCTACGTCTTTGCGATAAGGTAACAGTAAAGGTATTAATGATATAACTTCACATGAGAATGATGCATCCCTAGTTAACTTGAATGCATCATGTGTTGAGTTAACTGGTGATTTGAGCACATCACCTATTTTAGAGAATCTTGATACTATCATGAATGCGTCATGTGATCAAACAACTGAAATACCAACAATTTTGAGTGCACCCATTGAATTAACTATTGATGCAAAAGAATCAATGTTTAATCATTTTGATATGACTTCTAATCTTGGTGATGATTCTCTGTCGAATGACTTATTGCATGTTTGCTTATTTAAGCATGTTGTAGCATGTAAACTTGATGCAAGTAAGGTTTATTCACCAATGTTGGGATGGTTTAATGATGAACATTGTCAATCTTTTGAAATGAATAAGAGCTTCACTTATATGTGCAAACTGAGTTGTAATATTTTCATGTCTTCTACTTCTTGTGATAATGTTTTGGCGTTAGATTTTATGAACTATGCAAGTTACTCATCTATTCATGTGTCATATGTGCAAAAATCAAGGGAAGTAAAAATGGGTGACATATACATATACAACATGTACACCTTGTCTCTTTTGTTAGCCATATTTCAGACTAAGCAACGCCGAGGACGGCTTTGTTTTCAAGAAGGGGAGGATGATGAGGACATGATTACCTTGGATACGACCAAAAATATTGCATACATGTATATTTGTGAGGTGATTTCTAATGCAAACTATGCAATAATTTATTTATGTCATCCAGGACAAAAATACTTCACAAACTTTTGTGTCATGTCTAATTGCAGGTGTATGGGACATTTGTACAATCCACATATGAAGATAAGGGAGAAAGAGATGTTTACCTGCTGTTCAAAAAGTTCTCTCACGTCACTTTTGGCCCAAGAGAAGATAGAGTCCAAGTCTCTCACGTTCTGGACTCAGATTCGGACTGCACAGACATACCTGACTCAAAACGTCAATAACTTTTTCATACGGACTCCAAATTGGTTGATTCTTTTTTTGTTGGAAAATAGATTTCGTGCATTTTCCAACCCAATTGGAATCACCTTAAAATCCGTCCGGAGCGTTGAGTTATAGACGAAACAATCTGATGCTGCAGCAGAATCCGAGTCAAACTACAAGTCCAAAGGTGTTACGTCACCTCCGCTTGGGCCCATTGGCCTTGTACGACCTAGGGTTAGTTTTAGGCTGCCTTGGGACGTCCTCCCACCTCCTTGGCCGCCACCCCTTGCTCCTATATAAGTAGATCCATCTAGTAGCTTTTTCCTGGGATTTGTTTAGTTAAAAGTTAGCCATTGCAACTTCGTACTTCGCTTGTGTCCAACGACCAGACCAAGACCGCCACGGATCCCCACCATTAACAATACTTCATATATATTCGCAATATTCAGATTGCTTTATCATATTCTTGCTTGTTCTTCGATTGCTTGCAGGAATAGACCTTCGTGGTCAGGTTGATCGTGCTCCAGCGTGGTCAATAACCTCTCGGAGTTGGTTTAGCGATTGCTAAGGCGCAACGTCGTGCACGTTTGTAGTCGGATCGTCAAAGTCGTCTCCACCAAATCGATAGTTATCACCTCATCGAAAGATCGGGACACCTTTGCCTCTATCATGTAGGGGGGCCGTGCGCACGGGGTCCAGGGCCCGTGGACACGGGGTCACCAGAGACTTCGCGGGGGCCCGTGGGCACGTGGTGGGGAGCCCATGGGCACGGGGTAGGCGGAAAATTCACGATTTTCTTGTCAAATTCGATGGGGGAAAGAAAAATTACGGTATGGGGACGCAATAGGAGTTAGATCTACTTGCTAGACACCAGGTCCACGGATCAAAATCAACAAACACTTACAAGAAACTTCAAATCACAAAAAATTTGTTATGGCTCTTTTTGTGGGGAATTTTCAAAATTGGGGAAGAACAAGCAAAATTAGGCTAGAAAAACAAAGAGAGGGCTCCAATTTCGGGATCAACGTGGCTCTAGATACCAAGATGTTGTAGGGTGGAACCCTATGGGGAGATATTTCACGAATTGGAGGGGGAATCCCCAAGAACAAGATGAACACAAGAGAGAAAACAAGAGTAACACTCAAGAACAAGTCCAATCACACATCCACTAGACAATCAAACACACAAGATCCACAAGGTACATGAATAACAAAAGGAAATAAGATACAAGGTAGAGTTCATCCCAAATCCTATGAAGGAGATGAGGGCTTGATGATCTAGATAGATCCTTCCCTCAAGGGGGGCTTTATCCACTAGGGATCTTCTCCAATGGAGGCCTTGAACTCCAATGGAGTGTCTCTCTCTCAAGAGGAATCCCACAAGGGGAGATACATGAGCTAAGCTCTAGTGTTTAGTTCTATTCTTAGCTATCTCTAAATGGAGGAGGAAGGGGGGTATATATAGGTCCAAGGGATGAAGGGGTAAGTAGGGACGAGATGGGGATACAAGGGCCAAGCCCAATCAGCCACGCACCCGGGGCCCCGTGCGCACGGGGTAAGTGGAGCCCGTGCGCACGGGGTATCCAGAGACCTGACGCAAGGGCCCGTGCGCACGGGGTCCATGAGGCCCGTGGACACGGTACACTCTCATGCGCACGGGGTCTTCAGGACCGCCAGCCTGGGAGCCCGTGGGCACGTGGTTGGGCCCGTGGACACGGGGTCGCCTGGGAGCTGCTGCCTTCTTCTTGGCGCTTCCTTCTCCACTTCTAGGCTTCCCTCTTGGATGGTGTAGATGTTCTCTTCCGCATGAACTCGTCCTTGCTAAGTGTGAAGCTCTGACAATACCTATGCATGCACACGGAAGGAATGTCAAGTAGTATACCATCCTCAAAGGGGTCAAGTGAACACGTGTAAAGGAGAAGATTCACCTTTATGTATGTGAAGTAGATGTCGCACGTGTCACTTGCCAAATGGACTCTTTACTTGGTGATGTCCATAGAATGCTCCGCATCATACGACCTCGGATCGAAATCCTCATCACCATGGTATGGGGAGAGATCTTTGACGTTGAAGATGTCGCTCACGGAGTACTTGTCACGTGGGATGTCGATCTTGTATGCGTTGTTGTTGTAGCATGCTAGCACCTGGAAGGGTCCATCCGCTCGTGGTAGAAGTTTGGACTTGTGTTCGTTGGGGAAGCGGTCCTTGCGGAGGTGTAGCCACACAAGATCGCCAATGTTGAAGATCATGGGGTGCTTGTTGACGTTGAGCTTGATCGCGAGTCATTGTACTTGGTGCTCGATTGTGTGCCTTGTATCTTCATGCATCTTCTTGAGGTGGTTGGCTCGGGCACTCGCGTCCATGTTTGTGCGCTCTTGTACTGGTAGAGGTAGAATGTCCAATGGGGACAACGGGTTGAAGCTGATAGAGGCAAAGGTGTCCTGATGTTTCGATGAGATGGTGGCTATCGTTTCTGTGGGAGTCGACCTTGACGATCCGACTACGAACGTGCGAGACGTCGCGCCTTAGCAATCGCTAAACCAACTTCCGAGGGTTATTGACCACGCCGGAGCACGATCAACCTGACCACGAGGGCCTGTTTCCTGCGAGCAAACGAAGAACAAGCAAGAAACTGAGATTGCAATCTGGATTTTGCGAATATAAGATGAAAACTTTATTGATCAAGGTGGGGTTCGTGGACGCTTTGTCCAGTCGTTGAACACAAACGAAGTACACGAAGTTGCAGCTATGGCGAACTTTTAATCTAAACAAAACCCAAGGTCTAAACGGTGCCCTAAGGGCTGTATATATGGAGGAAGAGGGGGGAATTTCGTGGCCCTTGGTGGAGGGGTCCAAATCAACCCTAACTCTTGTTTCCCACACATACGGACTCTAAAACAGCCTATACTTAAGTATTTCGAAATTACATGGGCCTGGCCCACTAATAAGGTGACGCAGCACCTAGAATAGCCTCGGGACGACCTTTATGAAGTAGCATCTTGTATATTTCGTCCAAGGCTTCATGCACCCATTATGGTGGCTTCAAAGTCCTGAAATCATCACTTGTAACTCCGTTTTGTTCCCCTTATGCATGGCATTATCTCCATGCTTGTTCTTGCTCCAATGTCCATCCTTCTCCAAGCTAGGGCCTTCATTTGTAAGCAAAACAAATGTATCCAATTTAGGCAGCATCATATTCTCATGAACATTAGAATCATTACCAAGAAACGAAAGTACCGATAATTTAATTGGCGCGCATGAGCTCTAGTAATTGGTCCAAGATATGTAGCAAGAGGGGCTGTGGGTGTAACAATGGTATTGATGTCCTCATCATCCTCCCTTCTTGAAATGAAGTCGTCCTCGACGGAAGCTCATATTCCTCACCCAAATAAGGCTTCAAATCTGCAATGTTAAAAGTGGGACTAACCCCAAAATCTGCAGCAGCTCAAGTTTATATGCATTATCATTTATTTTCTCTAACACCTTAAATGGACCATCAAGACGTGGCATTAGCTTTGATTTGCGCAAATTAGGAAACCTATCCTTACATAAATGTAACCAAACAAGATCTCCAGTGCAAATACAACATGTTTTCTACCCTTATCTCCAGCAAGTTTATATTTAGCATTCATACGCTCAATGTTTTCCTTAGTTATCTCATGCATTTTAAAATCAATTCAGCACGTTCTTTAGCATCAAAATTAACCTTCTCCAAGATGGAAGAGGCAACAAATCAATAGGTGCACGAGGTAGGAAGCCATACACAATTTCAAAAGGGCACATCTTAGTAGTAGAATGCAATGAACGATTATAAGCAAATTCAATATGAGGCAAGCATTCTTCCCACATTTTCTTATTATTCTTCAAAACAGCCCTAAGCATAGTAGACAATGTTCTATTGACTACTTCAGTTTGTCCATCGGTTTGGGGGTGACAAGTAGTACTAAAAGCAGTTTAGTCCCCAACTTAGCCCATAAACATCTCCAAAAGTGGCTAAGAAATTTAGTATCACGATCTGAAACAATAGTATTTGGCACACCATGCAAGCTTAATAATTTCACGAAAGAACAAATCAGCAACATTAACAAGATCATCGCTTTTATGACATGGTATAAAGTGTGCCATTTTCGAGAATCTATCCACGACAACAAATATGCTATCCTCCCTTCTTTGTTCGAGGTAAACCTAAAACAAAGTCCATAGATATATCCTCCCAAGGAACACTAGGCACAGAGCAAAGGCATATATAAACCATGAGGATTGAGTCGTGACTTAGCTTTTTGACATGTAGTGCAGCGAGCTACAAAACGCTCAACATCCCGCCTCATCTTTGGCCAAAAGAAATGTGTAGCAAGTATATCCTCCGCCTTCTTCACGCCAAAGTGTCCCATTAATCCTCCTCCATGCGCCTCCTGCAACAACAAAAGACTAACAGAGCTAGCAGGAATGCATAGCTTGTTAGCACGAACACAAAACCATCATTAATAACAAACTTGTTCCATGTTCTTCCCTCTTTACAATTCTGCATTACATCTTTAAAATCAGCATCATGCACATATTGATCTTTGATGGTCTCCAAACCAAATATTTTGAAGTCAAGTTGTGAAAGCATAGTATATCGACGAGACAAAGCATCAGCAATAACATTTTCTTTACCCTTCTTGTGTTTAATGACATAAGGAAAGTCTCAATGAATTCAACCCATTTAGCATGTCTACGATTCAGTTTAGCTTGACTTTTAATATGTTTCAAAGATTCATGATCGAATGTATAACAAATTCTTTGGGCCATAAATAATGTTGCCATGTCTCTAAAGTCCGAACAAGAGCATATAATTCTTTGTCATAAGTAGAATAGTTCAGACTAGGCCCACTCAATTTTTCGAAAAGTATGCAACAGGTTTGCCATCTTGTAATAACACACCTCCTAATCCAATTCCACTAGCATCACATTCAAGCTCAAAAGTCTTATTAAAGTCAGGAAGTTGGAGTAAAGGAGCATGTGTCAACTTATCTTTCAATACCGTGAAGGCTTCTTCCGTATGCGGTACCCCAAACAAAAGGCACATCCTTCTTTGTAAGCTCATTGAGAGGTGCAGCAATGGTGCTAAAGTCTCTCACAAAACGCCTATAGAAACCAGCGAGTCCAAGAAAACTCCTCACTTGTGTGACCGTTTTGGGCTGCGGCCAACTCTCAATAGCTTCAATCTTGGCTTTATCAACTTCAATTCCCTGTGGAGTAACAACATAGCCAAGAAAAGATACTCGGTCGGTGCAAAAGGTGCACTTCCCAAGGTTACCAAACAAACGTGCATCACGTAGAGCATTAAAAACAGCACGTAAATGTTCCAAATGTTCTTCCAAAGATTTGCTATAAATCAGTATATCATCAAAGTAAACTACCACAAATCGTCCAATGAAAGCACGTAAAACTTCTTTCATTAATCTCATGAAAGTACTAGGTGCATTAGTTAACCCAAAAGGCATGACTAACCACTCATATAATCCAAACTTAGTTTTAAATGCTGTTTTCCATTCATCTCCCAATTTCATACGAATTTGATGGTATCCACTACATAAATCAACTTTGGAGAATATTGTAGAGCCACTCAATTCATCAAGCATATCATCTAGCCTAGGAATAGGATGACGATAACGAATAGTAATATTATTAATGCCTCTACAATCAACACACATACGCCGACGTACCATCCTTTTTAGGCACTAGTATAATAGGAACAGCACAAGGACTAAGAGATTCGCAGATATAACCTTTGTCCAGCAGCTCCTGTACTTGACGATAATCTCCTTCGCCTCCTCCGGATTGGTACGGTATGGTGCACGGTTGGTAGCGATGCACCGAATTAAGTCAATTTGATGCTCAATCCCTCGAATAGGTGGTAATCCGGTGGCACGCCTTGTGGGAAGACGTCCGAACTCCCGCAAAATGTTAGTGACAGCGAGGGGCAAAGAGGAAGGCACGTCCTCGAATGAAAATAATGCCTCTTTGCACACAAAAGCATAGCAAACAGATTTGCTAGAATCTAGCTCATCAATATCAGATTTGGTGGCAAATAAACATGTACTTGTCAGTTTAATTTCAGAAGCAACATTAGATGGTTTATTATTAGGCTTCATTTGTTGCTCAAATTCTTTTGCCACAATCTGATTTTCACTCTTATTTTTCTCCTGTTTTGCTTTATTAGCTCTATTAATATCATCTTTCAAAATGGAATCAGGAGTCATAGGAAGCAAAGTAATATTTTTATCCTTGTGAACAAGAGTATACTGATTGTTTCTACCATGGTGTACAGAATTTTTATCAAATTGCCATGGTCTACCAAGTAATAAGGAACATGCTTGCATAGGTACCACATCACAATCAACATAATCAGCATATGTAGAGATACTAAAATGCACACGAACAAAGACGTGTTACCTTAACCTTGCCGCTGTTGTTGAACCATTGGATGTAGTAAGGATGTGGATGTGGTCTTGTGGTGAGAGAAAGCTTCTCCACCATATCCATGCTAGCCAAGTTGTTGCAGCTCCCTCCATCTATGATGACGCGAATAGAACGTTCCTTCACAACTCCCTTTGTATGGAACAAGTTATGCCTCTGATTTTGCTCAGCTTGTGTAACCTGCACACTCAAAACACGTTGAGCAACTAAACATTCATACTGTCAAGATCTTCAGCAGCCATGTATTGCGTCTCAAGATCGTAATCATCTCCACCGTGTTCTTCATGTGTAATAAGAGCCAAAGTCTCTTCATCATAGTCACTAGCAGACTCATACCCACCATCCTCGTAGCAATCATCACACGCTGAGATTGGCATTCTCTCATAAAATGTCCTCTTCCCTTACAACGACGACAAATAATATCACTTGTGTGCCCTGCTGACGCCATGGAAGAAGAAGAGCTCTGTGTAGGACCAGCAGTGTACTCTTGGCGATAGTGGTGGTTGTGCTGCTTTCTTGTATCACGGTTGGAGGTGGCAGCCACGGAGGTGCCGTGTAGTAGAACATGTGGAAGTAGATGATGCACGTGGTGTCCATGAGGAAGGTCGACCTGCGAGAAAAGTTAGTCCGCGCCAAGGCCCGTCGATCCTGCACTTCACGCTCAGCTTTACAAGCAAGATGGAATAATCGAGTGATATTATTATAATCCTTGTAGTCTAGAATGGTCTGAATCTCTCTATTTAATCCACCCGTAAAACGTGCAAGCATAGCTTCATTCTCCTCAACAATACCACATCTAATCAAGCCAGTTTGTAATTCCGATAATATTCTTCACCGAATTTTTCCTTGTCTTAAGCGCTGCAATTTTGAAGTAATTCACGCTGATAATATGGTGGAACCCAACGAGTGCGCATAGCAGTTTTCAAAGCAGCCCAAGTAGCTGGAACAGGATATAATCTACAATGTTCGACCACCAAACACATGCAAAGCTAGTGAAAGCACAAAAGCAGCAGAACACGTCTCTCCTCGGGATATTGTAAACATGTAAATCGTTGTTCAGTTTCTAACTCCCAAGTAAGATATATATCGGAACATATCTACCCTCAAATGGTGGAATATTCAATTTCAGTTTAGGGAGATGGTCATGATCTCGCACTGAAGGGGAGCCCGAACATTGCCATTATTTGCATGTGGACGACACGGTGGTTGTGGTCTGGTGGTTGCACGTAGTTCGATGTTGATCAACCTCATCCTCGTAAGCTCTTACATAATCATCCTCCCCACCGCAGCAGCAGGAGCCATGTAGTATCAACAGCAGCACCAAAGCAGCTTGGCGGTGAAGAGGGACACGGAAGCTCGGCGGAGGGCTGTTTCGCGATGTGGAGGTAGTCCATGTTGTTGTAGTAGAGGTGCGTTAGGTGCAGCCGGTGGTGGTGGTGGTAGACGCAGCGAGCAATTCATTAAACTTGTTATCGAGCTTTGTTTCAACGCCTTCTCAATGCCATCTATCTTCTCCATGGCCTCTTCAAATCTATTTAGCACATCGTCCACCTGCCCACTCATCATTTGTTGAAACTTATCATGTAGCGCTTTGTTTGTCATGTTCTCCCGGTCGGTCTAAATCGGCTTGTGATCCTGCCATGGTTAGCAGCAATAGAAACACACAAGAATATGATTCGACAGACTACTAGGAAGTGGTAGTGGTGGTGTGGTGGACAGTCACAAAACCGTCAAGCAAATCTCAAATTCTTACCAGTTCTTACCAAAGAAGAAAGCGGTGATCGGCAACCGATGTAGTCAAAACTCTCAAAGCTTGGATAGAGCGATTACTGTGGAAAGTCAACACGCACGATGTAGATGTATGTGGAGCTGGGAAGGCTTATAATATGGTAGCAAAAGGGTCAAGAATAATCAATTCAGAGATGCAAAGTTGAATAAACGCTCAACGACGGTACTGTGCTGGTCCTAGGCTAGACCGTGCTAGAGACGCGAGCCTAGAACACTAACAAAATCACGGCGCTGCACGGAAACAACGGAAAAGCACACTCTGGAATTTTTTTTTTTTCGCTCTTTTTTTTTGCTGCTTTTTTTTTTTTGCGCTGCTCTTTTTTTTTTTGCGAAAAATCACTATAATGGCGAGTGTCTCAAAACTCTTCCGAGGTCAAACTGACAGGATGGGCACGAAATTTTTTCGACCAATTTTTTTTTTTTTTTTTTACTGCCCGGACCCAAAAACTGGAAACGGGTCAAAAAAAACTTTCTATAACAGCGACTGTCTCAATACACTTAAAAACACTTTAAAACAAGATAGCCAGAAAATTTTTCGACAAGTGCGTTTTCGGAAAATTTTGGGCCTAAACGGAGGGTGGTTTCCAGACTCTTTTTTTTTCCCGAAACCTACGCAGGCAAGGAAACACGAATCGGAAACTAGATGGATCTCGAAAACAAAGCTAATATGAGAAGAACTCGGATTGGTGGTGGATATATGGTGGTGGTATATGGCAGCGGTGGTGGTATATGGTAGCGGTGGTGGTATATGGATATGGATTCAGAGCGGTGGCGGATAAGCAATGGTGGAAGATGGCAAGGCGATGATGATGGTGCGGCGGCGGCGTGACAACTTATGACCAGAACTCGAAACTCTAAAAGACTAGACTCTAAGACCAGCAACTAGACACGACGATGCACCCGCAAATTCAACAAAGCAAAACCCTAAAAAGATTATGCAAAGGCTCAGATTGGTTCGGATATGATGAACTAACCCTAAATTTTTTTTGTGGCTTTTTCGTGGATAATAGGTATGAAGAACAGACTCGATCTAAACTACGAAAAACTGTAAAATCTCACCGAGCAACCTGGAAATCTGATACCACTTGATAGAGGCAAAGGTGTCCCGATGTTTTGATGAGATGGTGGCTATCGCTTCGTAGGAATCGACCTTGACGATCCGACTACTGAACGCGCGAGACGTCGCGCCTTAGCAATCGCTAAACCAACTTCCGAGGGTTATTGACCACGCCGAGCACGATCAACTCGACCACGAGGGCCTGTTTCCTGCGAGCAAACGAAGAACAAGCAAGAAACTGAGATTGCAATCTGGATTTTGCGAATATAAGATGAAAACTTTATTGATCAAGGTGGGGTTACTGGACGCCTTTGTCCGGTCGTTGAACACAAACGGCACGCGAAGTTGCAGCTATGGCGAACTTTTAATCTAAACAAAACCCAAGGTCTAAACGGTGCCCTAAGGGCTGTATATATGGAGGAAGAGGGGGAATTTCGTGGCCCTTGGTGGAGGGGTCCAAATCAACCCTAACTCTTGTTTCCCCACACATACGGACTCTAAAACAGCCTATACTTAAGTATTTCGAAATTACATGGGCCTGGCCCACTAATAAGGTGACGCAGCACCTAGAATAGCCTCGGACGACCTTTATGAAGTAGCATCTTGTATATTTCGTCCAAGGCTTCATGCACCCATTATGGTGGCTTCAAAGTCCTGAAATCGTCACTTGTAACTCCGTTTGTTCCCCTTGCATGGCATTATCTCCATGCTTGTTCTTGCTCCAATGTCCATCCTTCTCCAAGCTAGGGCCTTCATTTGTAAGCAAAACAAATGTATCCAATTTAGGCAGCATCATATTCTCATGAACATTAGAATCATTACCAAGAAACGAAAGTACCTGATAATTTAATTGGCGTGCGCGAGCTCTAGTAATTGGTCCAGTATATGTAGCAGTAGGGGCTGTGGGTGTAACAATGGTATTGATGTCCTCATCAGAAGCCGTAGACGACCTCGAAAGGGGACTTGCCGGTTGTCGAATGTCTTGCGCGGTTGTAGGAGTACTCGGCGTTGGGTAAGCACTCTTCCCACTCCTTGATGTTCTTCTTGATTAGCACGCGAAGAAGGGTGGAGAGCATACGGTTTGTCACCTCCGTTTGGCCGTCGGTTTGTGGATGACATGCCGTGGAGAAGAGTAGCTTGATTCCGAGCTTGGCGCATAAGGTCTTCCAAAAGTAACTTAAGAACTTGACGTCGCGGTCCGAGACAATCGTCTTTGGCACTCCATGAAGTCGTAAGATTTCCCTACAAAAGAGATTGGCAACATGTGAAGCATCGTCTATGTTGTTGCAAGGAACGAAATGTGCCATTTTAGAGAATCGGTCCGCAACAACAAAAACAAAATTCTCGCCATTTCAAGTTCTAGGCAAACCAAGCATAAAATCCATGCTAATATCTTCCCATGGTTGGAAAGGAATTGGAAGATGCATATATAAGCCATGAGATTGAGCTTTAGACTTAGCTTTGCGACATGTAGAGCATCGGTTGCTGAAACGGTTGACGTCGCGGAAGATCTTAGGCCAAAAGTAGTTCTTGGAGAGTGTAGCGAATGTCTTGTTGCGTCCAAAATGTCCCATTAGTCCTCCTCCATGAGATTCATGCAAAAGCAACAAACGGAGAGAAGAATGCAAAGTTTGTTCGCTCTCATAAGATATCCATCTTTGATGTAATAGCGTACCCAAGATGTGTGCGTCAAACATTTGGCATAAGGAATGGCAAAAGTAGGATCATGCTCATACAAGTCTTTTATGTGCTCAAAGCCAATGACATTCAGTTCAAGTTGAGTAACAAGCATGCATATACGGGAAAGCGCATCCGCCACAACATTTTCCTTACCTTTAATATACTTGATGACATAAGGAAAAGACTCAATAAACTCACTCCACTTAGCATGACTGTCGGTGTCAAAACCGGCGGATCTCGGGTAGGGGGTCCCGAACTGTGCGTCTAGGCGGATGGTAACAGGAGACAAGGGACACGATGTTTTACCCAGGTTCGGGCCCTCTTGATGGAGGTAAAACCCTACGTCCTGCTCGATTGATATTGATATTGTGGATGTTTACAAGAGTGGATCTACCACGAGATCAAGGAGGCTAAACCCTAGAAGCTAGCCTATGGTATGATTGTCAGGGTTGTTGTGATTCTAGTCCTACGGACTAAAGCCATCCGGTTTATATAGACACCGGAGAGGGCTAGGGTTACATAGAGTCGGTTACAATGGTAGGAGATCTACATATCCAGATCGCCAAGCTTGCCTTCCACGCCAAGGGAAGTCCCATCCGGACACGGGAGAAGTCTTCAATCTTGTATCTTCATAGTCTTGGAGTCCGGTCGATGATGATAGTCCGCTGATGATAGTTCGGTGATGATGGTAGTCCGCTATCCGGACACCCCTAATCCAGATTCCTCAAGAGTCCCTCGAACCAGGCTTCAATGACGATAAGTCCGGCGCAGATATTGCTTGGCATTGCAAGGCGGGTTCCTCCTCGAATGATAGAAGATTGTGAACACCGGGATAGTGTCCGCTCGCAAAATAAATTCCACATTCCATCAGAGAGAACAATAATATATACACGAAGTTCAATCTGCCGACGTTTTTGTGGCATGACGTCACACCACTACCAAGCCATTACTTGAATTGTTTTTTACTTTACCACCTTAGCGCATTTAGCGAGGCGGTTTCCTTGGCACGTCTTTGTCGAAGCAGAGATCGTTTTTCCCCTTAATCCGGGATTCTCATCAATACGGACGTGGGTAACCCAATCGCGTTCGCTCGCCACGCCTCTATCGGGCGAGTCCCAAACGGTCACGGAGACGGCTCTTGGTATTCTCCTCTTGTAACGGGACCAAGGCTCATTTCTTTTCTTCAATCTTCCATCGAATCCTCTCCACGCCCAAGTTCCAGCACCTAGAGCTCCAGATTCGAGCGCTTTGGACCTTCAACGATGTCCGGTTCCGACCTCCAGGGCCGGTGGATGCCCTCCTCCGTCACGGAGGAGGACGTGCTAAAGCTGCGGGAGGCCAAGTACCTGTCTTACGAGATTTCGCATAGGTTGCCTGCCAAAGGGCAGGCCATCCCCACCCCTGAGCCCGGCGAGTATGTCGTTTCAGATCCCACCTCCGCGTGGGTTTAGGCTTCCGATGGATCCTTTTGTGAGAGGGCTCATATTTTATTATGGGTTGGAATTCCACGATTTGGCTCCGGAGTCCATCCTCCATATTTCCGCATTTATTGTCGTCTGCGAAGCCTTCCTCCGCGTCACCCCTCACTTTGGCCTGTGGCTGAAGACCTTTAATGTGGCGCCGAAGATGATCGGGGGGCTTCAAGCGGAGTGTGGCGGGGCGGCCATAAGTAAGAGGGCCAATGATCCGTGGCCCGCTGGCTCCTTCCAAGAGGAGCTCGGCCTATGGCAGCAAGAGTGGTTCTATATTACCGTTCCGAGGGGCCGCAGACAAAAGCCGCCGCCCCTATTCCGCCCCGGAACCTCCACGACGGTTGATGTCGTGGGTCAACCAAGGCTCAGCGGGGCCGTCAAAGGACGTGCCCCTCTACCGCAGGGCGGATTCGAGATCTCCTAACGAGGGAGATAGATATGGTGGTGGTGATGCAGGTTATGCTGATTAGGCGCCTCTCGCCTCGCAAACGCCGCCCTCTCCGGCTATGGGAGTTCAATCCGAGGGCCCACGGATTCTTCAACACTTCATGGGTATGACACCGGAGATGTATAACTTATTCTTCGGATCGCAAGAGGTGCGTCCGAATTGACCGAGGATTTGGACTAAGCTGCAATCGCCCGGATACTCAAGTAAGTAGTTCCAAGTCCGGACATACCGTTTGTTTGCCTTCGATGATTCGCCTTATGACCAATTTCCTTCTACACAGGAGTGGATAGCGGAAGCAAAATTGATACGGTGTCCAGCCCTCCCCGAGACCGCGCGGATCCCGTGGCTGGTCCGGATGTTGAGGTTGCGCCTTCAGAGGAAGACGAAGGGGAAAACAAGGAAGCTCTTGCCTCGCCTAAGGAGGCTCTTGAAAGAGGGGGATCAGAATCCTCCCCAAGGGGAGAAGAGGACTGCCTCGAGGACCGGGGCAAAGCCCCTAAACGGGGAAGAAATCTTCGCCAGAGGTCCTGCGTCCGGGAGGCCCCGCCGCACAATCTCCCTTAATGAGTCAGCCTCCAACGAGCCGTAAGTAGAAAGAAAGGAGTTTTATAATAAGGACATCCCTATTTGTGCTTATGAGGATAACTAAAGTTTTTACCTTGTAGTTCGGATCTCCGCCCTTCGCAGATGAGCTCGTCTTCGGGGACCTTCGTCCGGAGATGATAGAGAGGAGACGCCCGTCCGGGCGCCCGTCGGATAGGGCGGACGAGCCTGAAGTGTCGCCACGGAGGGAGCCCCGGTTTGGCAAAGCCGGATAGTTCGGCGCCAATCGGTGTACGGTCAAGGATCTGCTTGAGAAGGCGTTTATCTCGGAAGATCAAGACGCATTGATGAGCGTGGTGATTGAAAGGATTTCGTCCGCCAAGGCGGTTGCACGATGCCGTCGGGAGTTTATGGCGGGGTTTGAGGTATGTAAAATGACACACCTTTTAACAGTTTTGCATATAGAATGCGCCTGTAAAGATAGTCGCCTCGAGACTCGGTAGGTTGTCGAAATCGACAGCGCGTCGAGGATCAAAATCGCAGGTTTTAAATTCCCGCCGTGCCGATGCAGGTGGCGGGTCGTCCGGGGGCCAGCCGGACTGATGGAGTTTCTGAACTAAAGCGGCAACTCGATGCTGCGGATGCGGACATCACGCTGATCAACAGGCGACTCGATGAGTCGCAAGGTAAGTGTTATTGCGCGGTCACTTGGTAAGGGAGCCGAAGCTATCTCCTTACAACATGTGCGTGAAATGCAGATAGTGCCGCTGCCATGGAAAGCCTTTGGGCCGAACTTGCTCAAGCCAAGGAGCAGGCCAGAAGGAGTGATGCGGCGGCCTTGAGGGCGGCCGAGGAGTTAGTGGCCGAAAGGGCCGCACACTACCGGAGCAGGGAAGAGATAGCCGAAATGGCCGTGAAGTTAAAAGATGCTACCGACCGCAATGAGGCTCTTGGGAAGGAGCGCCTAGCGGGGCAAGAAGACCTGCGGAAGGCCACCGCAGAAGTTAAGAATGCCCGCTCTGCAATGCGGGCTATGAAGGAAGAGCTGCGCCGGTCGGGATATTGTAGCCGGTAAGCCTTTTCGCTGCGCCAAGGTTTACGGATCCAAAATATGCTCATTTGGGCCAACTGTGGGGTTCCGAGGACCCTTATATGGACTTAATAATGAGTGCGGCGGATGCCGCAGTGCATTTTCAAGTCGGAAGGATCACAAGACGGAGGAGCTGTTTTGGTCTCAATTCCATAGTCCGGAGCGTTCACTTCCGCCGACCGACCGCTTGGCTGAGTGGGCTGAGCTAAATAGGTTGTCCGGCTTGCTATGACGGATATAGTGACTCATATCCGCCGGATAGGCCCCACCAAGAGTTATTTTGGCTTATTGCAGCAATTTCTTGGGCGGTGCCGCATATCAAGGCGATGAAGAGGTCGGCCTGCATAGAGGGTGCACGGATGGCGCCACCGTGTGAAGACACATTGGACAGAGATGGATGCCACCGCTGTTGCGACTTCGGTTCGGATGATAACCGTTACCCGTCGAGCACTATTTTGGCGAAGTACTGCGTGGTGCTCGTGTAATAGAGTCATAGTGCTCAAAAAATGTTACGTTCGAATGAACGTTTATATGATGTAAAACGATGATGTAAGCGCCTTTTATACTTGTGCGTTCAAGTAATAGAATATCTCCTTTGCGGCCGCTCATGTATATCGCGTGTATAACCCGAAAGATGGCGATCGTCGGCTTCAGCCCCCACGCACAAGGTGCGGGGTGTTCATAAAAAATAGCGTGTTTTCACACTTAATCCGACGCCTCGGTCCTGTAAAGGAGGTGGTAGCGAGCAAACGAGGCAACCGGACTATAATGCTTTATCACTTTCACTTAGCCATGGAGTTCGAGGGTGGGGCTACGACATAGCCCCTGGGGCACCGCGCGCTCCGAATTCGGGCGCAGATGTGCTCTGGCCGAAACGGCCCTTCGTCAAAGCGGAAGAATCCTAAACATTCCCAAGGTCGATCGAGTGGTTGACCGGTCTCTCGCTATATCATGACGGTCAGTTTTGGCTTTCATCGAGGTGCTCGCCCACCGAACTGGGTACAATCGCAGAGTTCTCCGAGCCGCGTTAGCCGATGATACTGAACGTAAGGCAGCAAAACACAGGAGCCGGGCAAACCCAACATTTGACCAAAGACATGATTCGAGCTGATGCATATAAGGCTTAACTCGAGACGCCGAACACTCCGAAGGTGTTCGGTCTTTATAATAGCGGCAAAACAAAGCCCTAAGCCCCTTGTGTCCGTGCACGGCAGGTTCTTCTCGCACGGCCGATGCCAAAACGCCATCTCCACTCTGGTTATAATGATAAACCAGGGATTATAGCAACAAGAGACAGAAGAAAGGTTTACGAGGGTCTTAGTCGAAAAGAGTCCTTGCAACGGGTCCCTACTGCACGTCTGCGCTGTGTCTCCGCAGCCGTATCTCGGACGGGTGTGCACGCTGTTCATCCGTAAAAGAGAAGAACTTGGTTGGAAAGGAAATCGTGCAAAAAGTGCATAAAAAATTGAAATATAGATTAAGAAAGTTGAGCCTATGCTAGCGCATTATGGCTTATATGTGCAAACCCTTGTGAAGGGATGTGCGGCTAGGTAGCCCCTAGCTTATTTATTCCGGACTCGCCCTGCCGTGTCCGGGTCTCAACGACCTTTTAATGAAGTGATGCCACATAGACCGGCATTTTAAGCGTAAGAGACGCGTAATGTGGTATTGCATTGAAGCGACGAAAGCTTCCCGTCCCAAATGATGCTTGATAGCTACTTGTAAATGGGGCGACATGAAAGGTTAGCTTTTTCGTCGGAAGTTGTCGATTGACCCGACACAACTTCCGTGATAATGAAACTGTGCACCAGGCGTAAGGGCCTGGCGCCACTCCTTTGAAGGAAGTGCGGCTATGCCGAATTGTAGTATGGTCTATCCCAACTTGCGGATTGTGTCCGGAAATAGCAGGTTCAAGTCACTGCCGCCGTCCATCAAAACCCGCGTTAATTGCAGTCCGTCTATTATGGGATCCAATATCGGGCAGTCTATCCTGCGTTCGGATACTACGGACTAATCCAGATGGTCGAAAGTGATTGGTTTTGACGCCCAATCTCGGTCGGCTGGGTGGATCGTGCAACACTTGTCTTAGCAAGTGCCGTGTTGGCTTTCCGTACTATCACGTGAAGCGAGTTTACTGTTTTGACTTCTTGTGGGAAAGTCTTTTGACTTCCGGTGCTCACCGGTGGGGTTCGTCATCGTCCTCGCTTGGCACATCGAGCCTTGTGTCCGGCGTTGAGTCTGCCGGACTGTTTGAAAACCCAACAATTTCGGTTGGTATGGTTTGCGTGCCTTCCGAGGTATCGTGGATTTGACATATCCAATCTAAAATTTTGTTTAAATTTGATAGCTCGCCTCTGTTCTCCTTAAGAGGCCGTGTTGTATTGTTTGGTCATGAAGCTTTTGAATCCGGCGTTGACCGCCGTGCCTTTGGGCTTTTTTTCTTTATTCCGCGCCTGGTCTTTCCTGCGCCGTGATCGTCGCTTCCATCTCTCGATCTCGGATGTACTCGGTCGCTGGTGCTGCATCTTGCTAGCTACCTGTCTTCTCCGCATAAAAGCGCCATGAGGCTTGTTAGCGCGGCCATTGTTCTTGGCTTCTCTTGGCGAGGTGTTTGGCGAGCCATTCGTCTTTAACGTTGTATTTAAAAGCTGCTAGGGCTTCTGCGTCTCGACAATCGACTATTTGGTTCTTTTGGTAAGGAACCTGTTCCGAATTTTGCTACCGACTCTCCGGGCTGTTGGGTTATATGACTCAAATCAGATCCGGAGGGCGGACATAAGTCCCTTGAAAATTTGCTCTAAACGCGTCATCAAGCTCTTCCCAACTTCCAACAATATTTTCTGGGAGGCTTTTGAGCCAATGCCGAGCTGGCCCTTTGAGCTTGAGGGGTAGGTATTTTATGGCATGGAGATCGTCTCCTCTAGCCATGTGTATGTGTAGTATGTAATCTTCTATCCAGACTCTCGGTCTGTTGTGCCGTCAGATGCCTCTATGTTTATGGGTTTGAACCCCGCTGAAATTCATGATCCAAAGACCTCATCGGTAAAACATAGCGGGTGTGCGGCGCCCAGTATTTTGGGTGTGCCGCTGTCTTCAACACTGTCGTGGTGTGTTACTTCGGGTCCTCTTTTTGGCCCGTAGATGGACCTAGTTGGGCAGTCCGCTTTCCTGTGATTATAATTGCTTGTGTGCAGCCCCGCTTGTCGCTTTGGGCCTATCATCCGCCGCCTATCCGCCAGCGGCATCTTTATTTTTTGACCGTGAAGGCTCTATGGCTTCCTCGTCAAATTTGGCAGCAACTTGCGCTCGGGTAGTTTTAGTTTGATGGCCATTGCCATATTTGTCTGCAGTCTTGAATATTTTGTTCCACTTCATTCGAGCGTGTCTTCGCTGTTTTGAGCTTGCTTCGCTTTCTTCAAACTTCTTGCAAAGTGGCGACGAGTTTTTGTGTATGTTCTTATGCTCGTGTTGTTTCCGGACTGTTGATTGCTCCGTAAAGGGGTTGATTATCCGCTCGCCCTGTTCGTCGTCCGCAGGTTTGCCCCGCTCTATCGCTGGGTCGTTAGGAAGGCTGCTTTGGTCGAGGCGGGACTTAGGGCGCGCGTCACGCCGCCGCTTTTGGTTGTTTATCGGCGGATCATCCTCTGCCGCGTCGCGTTGTTCCTCGTTGTTGCTTCCCTTTGTGGTGTCCACCATGTATATGTCGATGACGAGGCGGTCTTCCAAAGGTCCTGTAGGCATTGGTTCTTGGTAGTCTCCGCATCGCCGCCCATACCGCCGATGTCTTCGGAGTCGTAGTCGAGTACGCCGTTAAATCGCCGATGATGGCTCTGAAGTGGGTGGTGGGTGGGCTCAATTTCTTCGCTGGCGCGTCCCAACCGCCCCGGCCGTAGTTTGGCCAGGCTCTCCGGATAGCGAGAGATGCTTCAGTGAATTTATGATATCGCCAAGGGCGAAGTTGAAAAGATGTCCGCAGCGGTGAATTCCATGATCGGCGCCCGCCGGGTTCGATTGGCAGGGCGCAGGAGGTTCGAGTCCGGCCGAGTCCGCACTCGAGTCATGAGCTTTATGCGGGACAAGGTAAGTGTTCGCTCCATCGCCGAGGAGTTGCGGCCCGAGGCGGTGTCCAGCCATCATCCTCGATCCGAGCGATCGGCTCCGGACTATGGGACGGAGCGGATTCGCAGCGACCTCCAAGGTGCTGTCCGGCGGCGAGTTAGGTCATGCCCATCGTGACAATGGCACGCCGGCCGTGGCTCAGATCCATCAAGATCAAGTCCCCGCGGATATCGGCCGTGAAGTTTAGGCTTCAAACCTGACCGACGGCCAGGGCGAAGCTTCGATCTGCTCCAGATGGCCAAGTGAGTTGGCCCGCATTGCGGCCGCCGAATCACGAAGATCTGTCCGGGAGAAAAGTCTCACCCAGACTGCATCGTTGTTGATCGAAGAGGCCATCAAGCCTATCGGTGGCGACAGAGGAACTCTCAATGAAAGCACCAATGTCGGTGTCAAACCGCGGATCTCGGTAGGGGGTCCCAAAACTGTGCGTCTAGGCGGATGGTAACAGGAGACAAGGGACACGATGTTTTACCTGTGTTCGGGCCCTCTTGATGGAGGTAAAACCCACGCCCTGCTCGATTGATATTGATATTGTGGATGTTTACAAGAGTGGATCTACCACGAGATCAAGGAGGCTAAACCCTAGAAGCTAGCCTATGGTATGATTGTCAGGGTTGTTGTGATTCTAGTCCTACGGACTAAAGCCATCTAGTTTATATAGACACCGGAGAGGGCTAGGGTTACATAGAGTCGGTTACAATGGTAGGAGATTTACATATCCGTATCGCCAAGCTTGCCTTCCACGCCAAGGAAAGTCCCATCCGGACACGGGGAGAAGTCTTCAATCTTGTATCTTCATAGTCTTGGAGTCCGGTCGATGATGATAGTCCGGCTGATGATAGTTCGGCTGATGATGGTAGTCCGGCTATCCGGACACCCCCTAATCCAGGATTCCCTCAATGACGCTTGTTCAACTTAGTTTGACCCTTAAGATATTTAAGTGTTTCATGATCGGTGTGGATGATGAACTCATGAGGGCGAAAGTAATGTTCCCATTCACGCAAAGGTCGCACTAAAGCATATAGCTCTTTGACATAGATGGGGTAATTGAGTTGCGCTCCGGAAAGTTTCTCACTAAAATATGCGATGGGGCGCTTCTCTTGCGTTAACACACCTCCCATGCCATTACCACTAGCATCACAATGAATTTCAAAAGGTTTGTGAAAGTTGGGTATTGCAAGCACGGGAGCATGAGTGATGATACAGGGCTAACCCGGTGTAGGCCGATCTTTCACGTTTGGAGTGGGATCCCTCGAAGAACACGATAAACGCGGGGAAGAACGGAGAGAAATCACAAGGGGAAACACTCAAGAACAAGTCTAATCACACATCCACTGGACAATCAAACACACAAGATCACAAGGTACATGAACAAAAAAGGGAAAGATACAAGGTAGCGTTCATCTCAAATCCAAGAGGAGATGAGGTCTTGACGATATCCTAGACGGATCTTCCCACGAGGGGGTCTTGATGATATCCCGCAGGATCTTCTCCTAGATGGAGGTCTTGGCCTCCAATGGAGTAGTGGTCTCTCTCTCTCTCTCAAGAGTAGAGATAGGTAGGAGCAAAGCTCACATACAAATGAGCTATCATATTTGCTAACCCTAGAAAGGAGGTGGAGGTGGTCTATTTATAGTCTAAGCCACGAAGGGGTAAGTGGGAGAGGGATACAAGGCCAAAGGCCCGCGGCTGCGCACAGGCAGGGCGGTAGGACACATGAGCGGTAGTACCGCTCGGAGGGTCTGAGGGGTAGTACCGCTTGCTTTGGGCGGTAGTACCGCCCTTTCTGGACTAGGCAGGTCCTTCTTCTTTCGTCTTCGCTTCCAGGCTTCCCTCGCGGATGGTGTAGTGGTTCCTTGGCGCTTGCACTCCTCCTCGGCATCCGTGAAGCTCCAACAATACCTATGCATGCACACGGGAGAAGTGTCAAGTATTATACCATCCTCGAAGGGGTCAAGTGAACACGTGTAAAGGAGAAGATTCACCTTTATGTATGAGAAGTAGTGGTCGCACGTGTCACTTGCCAAACGGACTCTTGACATGGTGATGACCGTAGGATGCTCCGCATCATCCGCTCCCCCTTGGGAAAGATCCGACCTCGGATCGAAAACCAAATCACCATGGGAAAGAGATGGCGTCGCCGTGTAGGAGCGGTCAATCACCAAGTTCTCGTCATCTTGAAGCTCGAAATGGGCACTCTCCAATGTCGCACCATCTTGTGATTCCTTCAAAAGGAGCAAATAGAACAAACACTTGGAAAAACAAATGTGGTTAGCGTTAGTGCAAAACCAAGCATTCAAGAGGTGATTCACCAAACAAGTGTTGTCATCAAGCATAGAATAGGGTGTGACAAAGGATTGTGACATGGCATGTAAGCATATCAATCGAGCACAAGAAAAAATATCATGGGAACAAGCATGTAAATGTGAGGTAGAGATGCAAATATGTGTGACAAGAGCATAAGCATCTACCTCGAGGTCATAGCAAGCATGCGTAAACCGCTCGACAAATGGTCGATGGTAGGCATAGGAATCATTCACAACACCAAATAAGATGAGATGTCTAAACACATGGGTCAAGTGCAAGACAATCCAAGGATAATGTGCATAGGGTGTAGTGAATATAGTGTGGCACGCAACACAATAGAAAGAGCAATTGTTTATCATGTGTGAGGCAATCAAGTGAATCATGTGACAAGCAAAGGGACATGGCATATGTGGAGAAATGACATTGGTGCAACCAACCACATGATAGTAGGAAGTAGTCCAAGAATTGGATGCAACACACAAGGTACATATGTCATGAAGAATGGAAATGTGGCAATCATGGGTGAAAGCAATATCTCGACGATGCATGCAAATGGTGCAAGCAACACATGAAGTATGATCCACAATATCCAAGGTCAAGAAGGATGTCACCTTGAAAGCCTGTCCTTGTGCATTCTTCACAATGCTGAAGTGGTAGGAAATGCGGTGTAGAAGCGAGTCGTGGTAGAATGTAAGAGGCTCGCTCTCAAGAGCTCAAACGGTCAACTCACGTGAAGTGGAAGTCGACATGAAGTCCAAGTATCCTACACATGCACAAAACAAAAACAAAGAAAGTATGCGCATGGTAGACAAACACATCATCCATCATGATGGTTCTCATCTTTTGCACATAACCATTAGAAGCACAAGTGCATGAATAATATGATGCAACAATGGCAATGTTCATGGCACTAGGTTTATGGTGCAAAGAAGTAAGGCAATCATGCTTCACAAGGAATATGTCAAAATCTCCGAATATATGCGAGAATGCTATGGGGGCAATCTCATGAGCAAGATTAAGAGCATTGTTGCACTCCATACATGGCAAGTCATGTAGCATGAGAGAGGCAACACATGGAGATATATGACAAGAAGCAATATGAATCATGTGCAAAGCATATAGATGGTTGTCATCAACCGCATGAAATGAGCAAGTATGAATCATGGGTGGTGCAACATAAGCAAGCATAGAGATCAAGTCGTGCAAACTAATGGAGCGAAGATGCAACACACTAGAGGAAATCATGGCAATCATGTCATGTGAGCAAATAATAGGCATGGGCAATGCACAAGACATATCGCAAGCACGGACACAAAGCAAGATGAAAGTATCATCATAGGAATGGGTCATGAATAGAACATGGCAATAACAAGTGATATCTCCACCAAGCTTGCAAATACACATACAAGTACTAGAATCAATCATCATGTGTAATGCAAAGCATGGGTCACAAATGCATGGCAAAGGCATAGGAATGGGCATATCATGCAAAGTGAACATGGCAATATGGGCAAAGGATATATAATGGAGAACAACCCATAGCCAAGTGAGGGCCATGTAGAAGAAATGCGTGAAGTCTTTCCGCGAAGAGAGCGGTGGGAAAAACAATCCATGGGATCCCAAGTCATCATTGCTCTCTAGAACTGGTTTCGTCAACTCGTGGGATTGCGAGGTTGACAAGTATTCATGTGTACCTACACAAAAGAGACACAAACAAAAGAAATTGTGCGCGTGGTAAATGTACACATCATCCATCATGATGTGTATATGCATGTGTGAGTTAGCACAAGATAAGCATCGCTCAAAGAAATTTGATGCATGGTATAAGAACATGTCATCCATCATGAAATAATAGTTATTATGTATGACACGATGGGGACACAAACTGAGCATACAATTATATGGCACATCAATAGCATTTTTATTCATGGGAAGCATATTGTGCCCATAAGTATGAGGATCATGCAATGGATGGGATGAATCAAAATCTCCTAAAATGTATGAGGAAACTATGGGGGTCTCCTCATGAGCAAAAATGGAAACATCATATCGAGAAAATGGACAACATCCAAAACAATGCATATCCGAAGCTAGGTGGTGATGGCATGGCATATTAGATAAATGATGCAAAGGGAGCATATCAATATCATCACAAGAAAAACAAATGCCAATAACCATGGGTGTCTCATCTATGCCATATGTGCAAATTGGGTTTATTTTAATGGCATATTGATGAGGACATCAATACCATTGTTACACCCACAGCCCCTGCTGCTATACATACTGGACCAATTACTAGAGCTCGCGCACGCCAACTAATTTACCAGGTACTTTCGTTTCTTGGTAATGATTCTAATGTTCATGAGAATATGATGCTGTCTAAATTGGATACATTTGTTTTGCTTACAAATGAAGGGCCTAGCTTGGAGAAGGATGAACATTGGAGCAAGAACAAGCATGGAGATGATGGCATGCGCAAGGGGAACAAGAACGGAGTTACAAGTGATGATTTCAGGGCTTTGAAGCCACCATAACGGGTGCATGAAGCCTTGGACGAAATATACAAGATGCCACTTCAAAAATTTCGTCCAGAGGCTATTCTAGGTGCTGTGTCACCTTATTATTGGGCCAGGCCCATGTAATTTTGGAATACACAAGTATAGGCTATTTTTATAGTCCGTTTGTGTGGGGAAACAAGAGATAGGGTTGATTTCGAACCCCTCCACCAAGGGCCACGAAATTCCCCCCTCTTCCTCCATATATACTGCCCTTAGGGAACCGTTTAGACTTTGGGTTTTGTTTAGATTAAAAGTTCGCCATAGCTGCAACTTCGCGTACTTCGTTTGTGTTCAACGACCAGACCAAGGCGTCACAGAACCCCACCTTCATTAATAAAGCTTTCCTCTTATATTCGCAATATCCAGATTGCAATCTTAGTTTCTTGCTTGTTCTTCGTTTGCTCGCAGGAAACAGGCCCTTGTGGTCAGGTTGATCGTGCTCCAGCGTGGTCAATAACCCTCGGAAGTTGGTTTAGCGATTGCTAAGGCGCGACGTCTCGCACGTTCGTAGTCGGATCGTCAAGGTCGACTCCCACAGAAAACGATAGCCACCATCTCAATGAAACATCGGGACACCTTTGCCTCTATCAAGTGGTATCAGAATTCCAGGTTGCTCGGTGAGATTTTACAGTTTTTCGTAGTTTAGATCGAGTCTGTTCTTCATACCTACAGTCCACGAAAAAGCCACAAAAAAAGGTTAGGGTTAGTTCATCACATCCGAACTAATCTGAGCCTTTGCATAATCTTTTTAGGGTTTTGCTTTGTTGAATTTGCGGTTGCATCGTCGTGTCTAGTTGCTGGTCTTAGCGTCTAGTCTTTTAGAGTTTCGAGTTCTGGTCATAAGTTGTCACGCCGCTACCGCACCATCGTCATCGCCCCTCCCACTGCTACCACCACCGCTGCCATATACCACCACCAATCCGAGTTCCTTGCATATTAGGTTAACTTTCGAGATCCATCTATTTCCAGATTTGTGTTTTCCTTGTCTGAGTAGGTTTCGGATTCCAGCAATCTTTTGCCGTCCGTAGAAGAGGTTGGTTTCCAAAAAAAAATTCTGGCTATCCTATTTTTAGGTGTTTCTAAGCGTATTGAGACAGTCGCCGTTATAGAAAGTTTTTTTTGACCCGTTTCCAGTTTTTGGGTCCGGGCAGTCGAAAAAAAATAGGTTGAAAAAATTTCGTGCCCATCCTATCAGTTTGACCTGGGAAGAGTTTTGAGACACTCGCCATTATAGTGATTTTTTGCAAAAAAAAAAGAGAGCGAAAAAAAAATTCCAGAGTGTGCTTCTCCCTTTATTACGTGCAGCACCGTGATTTTGTTCGTGTTCTAGGCTCGCGTCTCTAGCACGGTCTAGCCTAGGACCAGCACAGTACCGTCGTTGAGCGTTCATTCAACTTTGCATCTCTGAATTGATTATTGCTGATCCTTTTTGCTACCATATTATAAGCCTTCCCAGCTCCACATACATCTACGTCGTGCGTTTGACTCTCCCTGGTAATCGCTCTATCCAAGCTTTGAGAGTTTTGACTACAACGGTTGCCGATCACCGCTTCTCTGCTGGGTAAGAACTGGTAAGAATTTGAGTTTTGCTTGAGGGATTTGTGACACCCCACCACCACCATATTCCAAAGAGGTCAGAGGATCATATTCTTGTATGTTTCTATTGCTGATAACTATGGCAGGAACACAAGTCAACGAGATTGATCGGGAGAACATGAAGAACAAAGAGCTTCATGATAAGTTTCAGCAAATGATGGGTCAACAGGTGGAAGAAGTGATGGCCAGCTTTGGAAAGGCAATGGAGAAGATGGATGACATTGAGAAGTCCATTGACACCAAGTTGGACGCCAAGTTTGATGAATTACTCAAACGCCTCCCACAACCAGTTCTACGCCGCGACACTGAGAGGGCGAGCACAGCGTGTTCCTATTGAGCCAGACAAAATTTGGGTGCCGCTGCCATCTGCTGTTGGTGCTTCAGCAGCTCCTGCTGTTACTGCAGAGATGGAGGACTATTACGAGGATGAGGTTGATCAAAATCAGAACTACGTGCAGCCACCGGCACCACCACCAGCAGGTCGACCTCGGTATATCTTCATAACGGTAGGCTGCAGCACCACCTCAGTGCGAGATCATGACCATCTCCCTAAACTGAAATTGAATATTCCACCGCTTGAGGGTAGATATGTTCCTGATATATATCTTACTTGGGAATTAGAAACTGAACAACGATTTACATGTTTATAATACCTTGAGTAGAGACGTGTTCCTGCTGCTGTTTGTGCTTTCACTAGTTTTGCATGTGTTTGGTGGTCTGAACATTGTAGATTATATCCTGTTCCAGCTACTTGGGCTGCTTTGAAAACTGCTATGCGTACTCGTTGGGTTCCACCATATTATCAACGTGAATTACTTCTAAAATTGCAGCGCTTAAGACAAGGAAAAAATTATGTAGAAGAATATTATCAGGAATTACAAACTGGCATGATTAGATGTGGTATTGTTGAGGAGAATGAAGCTATGCTTGCACGTTTTATGGGTGGATTAAATAAAGAGATTCACACCATTCTAGAGTATAAGGAGTATACTAATATCACTCGTTTATTCCATCTTGCTTGTAAAGCTGAACGTGAAGTGCGGGATCGACAAGCATTGGCGCGAACTAACTTTTCTGCAGGTCGACCTTCATCATGGACACCACGTGCATCATCTACTTCCACCGCACCATCACCTCCTTGGTGCCACCTCCAACCGTGATACAAGAAAGCAGGCACAACCACCACTATCTCGCCAAGAGCACACTGCTGGCTCTGCAGAGCTCTTCTTCTTCCATGGCGTCAACAGGGCACACAAGTGATATTATTTGTCGTCGTTGTAAGGGAAGAGGACATTATCGAGAGAATGCAAATCTCAGCGTGTGATGATTGCTACGAGGATGGTGGGTATGAGTCCGCTAGTGACTATGATGAGGAGACTTTGGCTCTTATTACACGTGAAGAACATGGTGGAGATGATTCGATCATGATACGCAATACATGGCTCTCAAGACGGTGACAGGTATGAATGTTTAGTTGCTCAACGTGTTTTGAGTGTGCAGGTCACACAAGCTGAGCAAAATCAGAGGCACAATTTGTTCCATACAAAGGGAGTTGTGAAGGAACGTTACATGCGCGTCATCATAGATGGAGGAGATGCAACAATTTGGCTAGCATGGAGATGGTGGAGAAGCTATCTCTCACCACAAGACCACATCCACATCCTTACTACATCCAATGGTTCAACAACAGCGGCAAGGTTAAGGTAACACGTCATTGTTAGTGTGCATTTTAGTATCTCTACATATGCTGATTATGTTGATTGTGATGTGGTACCTATGCAAGCATGTTCCTTATTACTTGGTAGACCATGGCAATTTGATAAAAAATTTGTACACCATGGTAGAAACAATCAATGTACTCTTGTTCATAAGGATAAAAATATTACTTTGCTTCCTATGACTCCTGATTCCATTTTGAAAGATGATATTAATAGAGCTAATAAAGCAAAACAGGATAAAAATAAGAGTGAAAATCAGATTGTGGCAAAAGAATTTGAGCAACAAATGAAGCCTAATAGTAAACCATCTAGTGTTGCTTCTGAAATTAAATTGCAAAGTGCATGTTTATTTGCCACTAAATCTGATATTGATGAGCTAGATTTCAGCAAATCTGTTTGCTATGCTTTTGTGTGCAAAGAGGCATTATTTTCATTCGAGGACGTGCCTTCCTCTTTGCCTCCTGCTATCACTAACATTTTGCAGGAGTTCACTGATGTCTTTCCACAAGACGTGCCACCGGGATTACCTCCCATTCGAGGGATTGAGCATCAGATTGACTTAATTCCCGGTGCATCATTACCCAACCGTGCACCATACCGTACCAATCCATAGGAGACGAAGGAGATTATGCGTCAAGTACAGGAGCTGCTCGACAAAGGTTATATACGCGAATCCCTTAGTCCTTGTGTTGTTCCTATTATTCTAGTGCCGAAAAAGGATGGTACATCACGTATGTGTGTTGATTGTAGAGGCATTAATAATATTACTATTCGTTATCGTCATCCTATTCCTAGGCTAGATGATATGCTTGATGAATTGAGTGGCTCTACAATATTCTCCAAAGTTGATTTGCGTAGTGGATACCATCAAATTCGTATGAAATTGGGAGATGAATGGAAAACAGCATTTAAAACTAAGTTTTGATTATATGAGTGGTTAGTCATGCCTTTTGGGTTAACTAATGCACCTAGTACTTTCATGAGATTAATGAACAAAGTTTTACGTGCTTTCATTGGACGATTTGTGGTAGTTTACTTTGATGACATATTGATTTATAGCAGATCTTTGGAAGAACATTTGGAACATTTACGTGCTGTTTTTATTGCTCTACGTGATGCACGTTTGTTTGGTAACCTTGGGAAGTGCACCTTTTGCACCGACCGAGTATCTTTTCTTGGCTATGTTGTTACTCCACAGGGAATTGAAGTTGACAAAGCCAAGATTAAAGCTATTGAGAGTTGGCCGCAGCCTAAAACGGTCACACAAGTGAGGAGTTTTCTTGGCCTCGCTGGATTCTATAGGCGTTTTGTGAGAGATTTCAGCACCATTGCTGCACCTCTCAACGAGCTTACAAAGAAGGATGTGCCTTTTGTTTGGGGTACCGCACAGGAAGACGCCTTCACGGTATTGAAAGATAAGTTGACACATGCTCCGTTACTCCAACTTCCTGATTTTAATAAGACTTTTGAGCTTGAATGTGATGCTAGTGGAATTGGATTAGGAGGTGTGTTATTACAAGATGGCAAACCTGTTGCGTACTGTTCTGAAAAATTGAGTGGGCCTAGTCTGAATTATTCTACTTATGATAAAGAATTATATGCTCTTGTTCGGACTTTAGAAACATGGCAACATTATTTATGGCCCAAAGAATTTATTATACATTCCGATCATGAATCTTTGAAACATATTAAAAGTCAAGCTAAACTGAATCGTAGACATGCTAAATGGGTTGAATTTATTGAGACTTTCCCTTATGTCATTAAACACAAGAAGGGTAAAGAAAATGTTATTGCTGATGCATTATCTCGTCGCTATACTATGCTTTCACAACTTGACTTCAAAATATTTGGTTTGGAGACCATCAAAGATCAATATGTGCATGATCTGATTTTAAAGATGTATTGCAGAATTGTAAAGAAGGAAGAACATGGAACAAGTTCGTCGTTAATGATGGATTTGTGTTCCGTGCTAACAAGCTATGCATTCCAGCTAGCTCCGTTCGTCTTTTGTTGTTGCAGGAGGCGCATGGAGGAGGACTAATGGGACACTTTGGCCTGAAGAAGACGGAGGACGTACTTGCTACACATTTCTTTTGGCCAAAGATGAGACGGGATGTTGAGCGTTTCATTGCTCGCTGCACTACATGTCAAAAAGCTAAGTCACGACTCAATCCTCATGGTTTATATATACCTTTGCCTGTACCTAGTGTTCCTTGGGAGGATATATCTATGGACTTTGTTTTAGGTTTACCTAGAACAAAGAAGGGGAGGGATAGCATATTTGTTGTCGTGGATAGATTCTCGAAAATGGCACATTTTATACCATGTCATAAAAGCGATGATGTTGTTAATGTTGCTGATTTGTTCTTTCGTGAAATTATTCGCTTGCATGGTGTGCCAAATACTATTGTTTCAGATCGTGATACTAAATTTCTTAGCCACTTTTGGAGATGTTTATGGGCTAAGTTGGGGACTAAACTGCTTTTTAGTACTACTGGTCACCCCCAAACTAATGGACAAACTGAAGTAGTCAATAGAACATTGTCTACTATGCTTAGGGCTGTTTTGAAGAATAATAAGAAAATGTGGGAGGAATGCTTGCCTCATATTGAATTTGCTTATAATCGTTCATTGCATTCTACTACTAAGATGTGCCCTTTTGAAGTTGTGTATGGTTTCCTACCTCGTGCACCTATTGATTTGTTGCCTCTTCCATCTTCGAAGAAGGTTAATTTTGATGCTAAAGAACGTGCTGAATTGATTTTAAAAATGCATGAGTTAACTAAGGAAAACATTGAGCGTATGAATGCTAAATATAAACTTCTTTGGGGATAAGGGTAGAAAACATGTTGTGTTTGCACGGAGATCTTGTTTGGTTACATTTGCGTAAGGATAGATTTCTGATTTGCGCAAATCAAAGCTAATGCCACGTCTTGATGGTCCCTTTAAGGTGTTGGAGAAAATAAATGATAATGCATATAAACTTGAGCTGCCTGCAGATTTTGGGGTTAGTCCCACTTTTAACATTGCAGATTTGAAGCCTTATTTGGGTGAGGAAGATGAACTTCCGTCGAGGACGACTTCATTTCAAGAAGGGAGGATGATGAGGACATCAATACCATTGTTACACCCACAGCCCCTGCTGCTATACATCTTGGACCAATTACTAGAGCTCACAAGACGCCAACTAAATTACGTGTACTTTCGTTTCTTGGTAATGATTCTAATGTCCATGAGAATATGATGCTGCCTAAATTGGATACATTTGTTTTGCTTACAAATGAAGGGCCTAGCTTAGAGAAGGATGAACATTGGAGCAAGAACAAGCATGGAGATGATGGCATGCGCAAGGGGAACAAGAACGGAGTTACAAGTGATGATTTCAGGGCTTTGAAGCCACCATAACGGGTCCATGAAGCCTTGGACAAAATATACAAGATGCCACTTCATAAATTTCGTCCAGAGGCTATTCTAGGTGCTGTGTCACCTTATTATTGGGCCAGGCCCATGTAATTTTGAAATACATAAGTATAGGCTATTTTTAGAGTCCGTATGTGTGGGGAAACAAGAGATAGGGTTGATTTCGGACCCCTCCACCAAGGGCCACGAAATTCCCCCCCTCTTCCTCCATATATACAGCCCTTAGGGCACCGTTTAGACTTTGAGTTTTGTTTAGATTAAAAGTTCGCCATAGCTGCAACTTCGCGTACTTCGTTTGTGTTCAACGACCAGACCAAGGCGTCACAGAACCCCACCTTCATTAATAAAGCTTTCCTCTTATATTCGCAATATCCAGATTGCAATCTTAGTTTCTTGCTTGTTCTTCGTTTGCTCGCAGGAAACAGGCCCTCGTGGTCAGGTTGATCGTGCTCCAGCATGGTCAATAACACTCGGAAGTTGGTCTAGCGATTGCTAAGGCGCGACGTCTCGCACGTTCGTAGTCGGATCGTCAAGGTCGACTCCCACAGAAAACAATAGCCACCATCTCATCGAAACATCGGGACACCTTTGCCTCTATCACATATGTATAGTCACTATGAAGAGATTGCAAATAAGACATATGGTGTATCTCATGCATAGCATATGACAAGTCAAGCGGATTATCAAACATGATGTGACCTAAAGAATTGTCACAAGAAATCCTATGTAACATGGCATCACAACTAATAGACTCCACATGAGAATCATCATATTCATCATAAATGGGCAAATCATCGCATGGTGAAATCATACTAGCATGAAGCATGGTACTAGGTGGATCAACATCATGCAAGCAATCAATGTCAAGAATGTCCACCAGTGGGACTAGAGCATCACTTTTCACCTATGTTACCTTGTTCATTCCACTCAAGTGGTGTAGGTGAGGTGGGAAAGACCAAATGGTGGTCATCTTCATATTGATGGAACCATGTGGGGGGTGCATCATATTCCGCCATGGCCATCGTCTTGTCCAAAGGGAGGACGAAGTCGTCGAGGATCGGCGCGTCATCATAAATGGGACCTAGCACCAAATCAGAAGACACGATAGAGGTAGAGGTCAAGTGATGCGGAGCATCCCTCCATCATCGCCATGGACCATACACACATCAAGCCCCACGTGGACCTTTGACAAGAGCTAGAGCACGTGCTTTGGACACTGAGGTGAACTCCTTCCTACTTGACTTGCATTTGGATACGGATGGAACATTTTTGCTACCTCACCAAAATATGCTATGCCTCATTACGTACGAAGAGGAACACCACCAAGAGGCTCAGGAGCATCCCCAAGAAGAAGAAGGACCACCACAAGGCCACATGGACCAAGACGGAGTGCAACAGCGGCAACACGGGAAGCCCCAGGTGACCCCGTGCGCACGGGCCCCTAAGACCTCGTGCCCACGGGCTATCCAGAGAGCTGGCACTGGAGCACCCCGTGCGCACGGGCCCAACTTACCCCGTGCGCACGGGCTCATCAGGATGGACGGCTGAAGATCCCCAAACCGAGTCCTCTTCATCTCCTTCGACCCCAAGCCTATATAAACCGTACCTAGAGCTATGTTTAGGGTTAGCAAAGTATTAGATGAGATATTTGTGAGCTTTGCTCCTTTCTACCTTCCCTTGTGGAATCAAGACCCCCTAGGGAAGAATCCTTGTGGATTTCAAGACCTTCTCAAGGAGTAGACTATCTTCAAGCCCCCATCTCCTTTGGATTTGGGATGAACTTTGCCATTGTATCTTTCCTTTGATTGTGTTTGTGACTTGTGGATCTTGTGTTGTTACTCTAGTGGATGTGTAATCGGGAATTGTTGGAGTGATTTCCTCTTTGTGTTCTTGTTGTGTTCTTGTTGTTTCTCTCCTTCCCTCCAAGTGTGAAAAGATCCTCCTAGGGTTCTACCCTACATCATCTTGGTATCATGAGCCACGTTGATTCACATCTTGGAGTCCCTACCTTCCACTTTCTAGCTTGATTTCGTTGTTTTTCGTCCTAATCCGAAAATGCCCACCAAAAATAGCCCCAAAATTTTTCTTGCAATTTGTTTGATCTTGTGAGATTTGGTTGTTTTGATCCACGAATTTGGAGTTTGGCAAGTGGATCTAGCCCCCACCATCTTCCCAACCCTCCAAATCCTCGAATTTCACAAAAAACTTGGAAATCCCCATGGATCCAGAGCAGTTCTTCCGCCCTCGGAGGACCCCGTGCACACGGGCCCTCGAGACCCCGTGCACACGGGCCTCACTTACCCCGTGCGCACGGGCTATCCAGGGAGGTTCGGCCATTTTCTGTTTTTCATCCTTTTGCTTCCCCACCACCTCTTGTGTTCTTCCGCACCATTCCACGTGTTTGTTTGAGTTTTGGACCGCGGTTTCTCTTGTTTCCTAAGGTGTTTCGGCTACTTAGGCGCATTTGAGATATTATCATGGCCACCAAGCATCAACTCGGACAACACATCGACCTCAACAACTTCACTACTGTAAGCAAGGACGGTAACCTCGACGACGCCTTGTACCCCTTGCCATTAACTTGATAGCTTCGAGCCCTTTTGCGTAGCTTACCCATCGAGACTAGCTTGCTGAGTATTGCCAGGCCACGCCTTAGTGCACCATTTAGTGTTCCGTCCATCCCGTGCATTTACTACTTGTTACCTCGTTGTGTGGCTCGTATATCAAGCTTTGTGGCATAATAAAAAAAGCTTTTAAGCAAAAGAGAAGAGAAGCAAAGAGCTTATAAGCAATAGCATCGAGCCTCTTCGCATACGTGCATCATCTTGGTCCTCACATACATAAGCATACTTGGGATATTGAGACGAGCGGTTTCTCTATTAGGTTGGTGCACTAGCGTATCTAGCCCATTAGTGACATCGAGCTAGCGTCTCTCTAGTATCCGTACGACAAGAGCTTTTCCCGTGGTTCGACATCTTCGAGCTCATCCTTGGTTGTGCGGATCCCATTTATCTTCCGTGTGTGTGTTCCTCGTGTTATCCTTGGAGGTTGATCTATTTGTCTTACTCGCATTTTCGTGAATCTTCTCAACTTTATCAATAGCTTGACTAACATTTTCTTGAAATTTTTGCCACCATCCTAACCGAGCTCCTCCATAGACCATTTACTTGTAGGTGTGAGAAACAATTCCCGGTACCAATTCCCCTATTGTACCATCACGTGGGATCGTACTTGTTGCATCCACAATCTTTGGAAAAGGTAACTTTGGTTTTGTTCTCTCATTTTCCTGCTCACCACCACATTGATATGATGGATTGGCCAAGTACATCTACCAACCCACTCTTCATCGAGCAAGACGACGACATGTCATCATTCGTCACCATGAGCCACCTCTTTGGTGCACAACGAGCGCTACATCAAGAGCAACAAGCAATGAACGACCGCATCGACAACATCGCCACTGACTTGCGACTCTCCGAGCAACGTACACGGGACTACTTCGACAACAAGCTCGACGCGCACAAGCAAGAGAACGATGCAAGAATGGACGAGATCCGAGCTTTGTTGGTCAACCGGCCTCCTTCAACTTCTTCCTACTAAAGACGGAGCCACTCAAATCGATACTCCGACGACATCATCTCCGGCTCAAGTACACCGTCATCGAACACTCTTCGACGAGCCGCGCGTCAAGACCGTCATGTATCTCGAAACCCGCTACACGTTAAGCATTCATAAGAGCAAGTCGATGAGCAAGTTCCTCGTCCTCGTTCAAACCAAGACGCTTTTGCTCAAGCTCAAGAACGACAACGTCTTCGCCGCCAAGAGGAAGATAGAGCGCGTCTACACGAAGAAGAACAAGACGCCGAGGCTCAACGTCTTCAACAACAACAACGACAAGCGCAAGCTCTTGAAGCAGAACATGCCCTCAAAGAATCAAGTCGAGCTATCGCCAACCGCAATCGCGAAAGGCGCAATCAAGAGGAAGCCCTTCGAGAAGAAATTCAAGAGAGGAACTACCAACCACGTGTGCAACGTCAAGCTCCTCCACAAGCTCGTCAAGCCCCACATCAACCTCAAGTTCAACAAGAGCAAGTTGATAATGGACTTCCTCCACGCCAAGAGCAACATGAAGGTGATTGCCATCCACACCAAGAGCGACATCTCGAGGAACGAGCATTTGAGGATCTTCCCCCACGACAAGAGCGAAATCACAACTGCTACTTCGACGAAGAGCAACGCTATGGAAAGATAAAATTCACCATGCCCAAGTTCAATGGAAGCAATGATCCCAAAGAATACCTCTCATGGGCATTGAAGGTCGACAAAATCTTTCGTTTGCACAACTATGAGGAAAAGTTTTGTCAAAATTGGGCAAAGCAAGAATTGGAGCATGAGTAAACAAAGACTTGAGCTCATCAAAAGTGGTGGATTGCAAAGATCCCCAAACAAAAGGAGTATTCTTCTTGCTCAAAGCATGCAAAGGAGCGGCAATAGTGCTAAAATCTTTCACAAAGCGACAATAAAAACCCGCAAGACCAAGAAAGCTACGTACTTGTTGCAAATTGGTGGGTTGGGGCCAAGTTTTGATTGCTTCAATTTTAGCTTCATCAACATGGACACCCTTGGAAGAGACAACAAAACCCTAGAAAACCACTTTGTCAACACCAAATGTGCATTTTTTTCATGTTTGCATAAAGACGTTCCTTGCGAAGGGTTTGCAAAACAGCCCTAACATGATCAAGATGCTCTTTCATGGTTTTGCTAAACACAAGAATATCGTCAAGTAAACCACAACAAAGACTCCAATATAAGGGCGAAGCACATGATGCATAAAGCGCGCGAAAGTACCGAGCCTCGATAAACCCATAGGCATCACTAACCACTCATACAAGCCAAATTTGGTTTTGAAAGCGGTTTTCCATTCATCACCCTCTTGAATGCGGATTTGATAATAGCCACTTTTAAGATCAATTTTTGAGAAAAAGTTGGCTCCACTAAGTTCATCAAGCATATCATCTATGCGAGGAATGGGATGCCTATAGCGAACGGTGATAGCATTTATAGGTCTACAATCGGAACATAAGCGGAAACTTCCATCGGATTTAGGCACAAGAATAACCGGAACGGCACAAGGGGTTAAGCTTTCACGTACATGACCGTTGTCGATGAGTTGTTGTACTTGCCGTTAAATCTCCTTAGTTTCTTCGAGGTTGACACGGTATGGAGCTTTGTTTGGAAGTGGCGCTCCGGGGAAGAGGTCGATTCGGTGCTCAATGCATCGTAGAGGAGGTAGACTCGGAGGTAGCTCATCGGGGAAGACATCTTGGAATTCCTGCCAAAGAGATTGAAACACTAAAGGTAGCTCGTGAGAGGTGTTAGTTTCTGGTTCTCCATCCTTGCACACAAGGACAAAGTGCATCACACTTGATGGGTTCTCACACACTTCTCTCATCTCACTTTTTGTGGCAAATAGTATGAGGTTTTTCTCTCTAGGCGAAGAGGCGCTCAAGTTTGGCTTGTGGCTCTCACTCACTTTTTGGTGGATCACTTTCTCGTTCTTCTCTCCATGATGGGTGGCTTGCTTGTCGGCTATCACTTGACTAGGAGACATAGGTCGTAGCACATACTCCTTCCCTTTCATCTTGAAGCTATAGTGATTGGTACGCCCATTGTGGATGACACCACGGTCGAATTGCCATGGTCAACCAAGAAGGTGGTGGCAAACGGTCATTGGGACCACATCACACTCCAAAGTATGCACCAATTTTGAAAGAGACTTGGACCGTATGCTCGATTCGTATAGTGCCGGAGTCGCTTAGCCATTGAACCTTGTAGGGGTGCGGGTGCTTCCTCTTGACCAATTGAAGCTTGGAGCAAAGTTCTTCACTTGCCAAGTTGTGGCAACTACCTCCATCGATGATGACCTTGACGGACCTTCCATTGATGCCGGCCTTTGTATGGAAGATGTGACAACAAGAGTGGGGCTTGAATCTTCGCCACAAAAGACTTGATCATCTTCGCCTTCGTTGTTCACTTGTCGGTGCATGGCCACTTGCTCAAGGGCTTCCATTTCTCTTTCACTCATGGAGTCGTAGGTGCCGTCGTCGTTGAAGATCGTGGTGCGCTTGTTTGTGCACTCGAAGGACTTGTGGCCTCGGCCGCCGCAAGTGAAACACTTGAAGGAGCTTGTCTTGACGGTCTCATCGGTCGGAGTAGATGATGAAGCACGCGGCTTGAAGTTACTTGTAGTAGGAGGAGGACGACATGAACTTGTCGAAGTTTTCTTGTAGCTTGACTTGTCGCCGGTACTTGATGAGGCTCGAGTTGATGTAGGAGGTGCCGGAGTCGCGGTAGCTTGATAAGAGGAGCCATAGGTCTTGGACGAGTACTTGGCGTATTTGAAGTCATCTTGGACTTGTTGCTCGGCCTTGGTCGCTTGATGAACTAGCTCGAGGAGGTTTGAGTATGGTTGGAAGTCAGCAATCAGCTTGATTGGATGGTTGAGGCCGTTCAAGAAGCGTGACATTCTTTGCTCATCGTCTTCCTTGACATTGGCTCGTATCATGGCAATCTCCATTTCTTGGTAGTATTCTTCCACCACCTTCGTGCCTTGTTTGAGAAGTTGCAACTTCTTGAAGAGATCACGATTATAGTGAGTAGGCACGAAACGAGCTCTCATGACATCCTTCATAGCCGTCCAAGTTGTGATTGGTGGCTCGCCTCTTGTACGTCGTCGCTCAATCATTTGTTCCCACCAAATGAGAATGTAGTCTTGGAACTCGAGTGATGCCATAGCGATCTTCTTCTCTTCATCGTAGTTGTGCAACCGGAAGATTTTGTCGACCTTTAATGCCCATGAGAGGTACTCTTCGGGGTCATTGCTTCCGTTGAACTTGGGCATGGTGAACTTTAGCTTGCCGTAGCGGAGTTCTTCATCGAAGTAGCGGTTTTGATGTCGCTCTTGTCGTGGAGGAGGATCATCAAATGCTCGTTCCTCGAGATGTCGCTCTTGGCGTGGAGGAAGTCCATGATCCACTTGCTCTTGTTGAACTTGAGGTTGGGGAGGAGCTTGACGAGCTTGTGGAGTAGCTTGAGGAACTTGACGTTGCACGCGTGGTTGGTAGTTCCTCTCGTGGATGTCTTCTCGAAGGGCTTCCTCTAGATTGCGCCGTTCGCGATTGCGGTTGGCGATGGCTCGACTTGATTCTTGAAGTACACATTGCGCCTAAAGAGCTTGCGCTTCTCGTTGTTGTTGTTGAAGACGTAGAGCCTCGGCGTCTTGTTCTTCTTGGTATAGTCGCGCTCGTTCTTCCTCTTGGCGCCGTAGTCGTTGTCGTTCTTGAGCTTGAGCAAAAGCGTCCTGGTTTGAACGCGGACGAGGAACTTTCTCATCGACTTGCTCGTGTGAATGCTTGGCGTGAAGTGGATTTCGGGATGCATGACGGTCTTGACGTGCGGCTCGTCGAAGAGTGTTCGATGACGGTGTACTTGAGCCGGAGAAGGTGTCGTCGGAGTGTCGACTTGAGTGGCTCCATCTTGAGTAGGAAGAAGTTGAAGGAGGCCCGTTGACCAACAAAGCACGGATCTCGTCCATTCTTGCATCGTTCTCTTGCTTGTGCGCGTCAAGATTCTTGTCGAAGTAGTCCCGTGTACGTTGCTCGGAGAGTCGCAAGTCGGTGGCGAGGTTGTCCGATGCAGTCGTTCATGGCTTGTTGCTCTTGATGTAGCGCCCGTTGTGCACCAAAGAGGTGGCTCTTGGTGACGAATGATGACATGTCGTCGTCTTGCTCGATGAAGAGTGGGTTGGTAGAGGTACTTGGCCTATCCAAAATATGAAAGTGGTGGTGAGTAGGAAAATGAGAGAACAAAACCAAAGTTACCTTTTCCAAAGATTGTGGAGGCAACAAGTACGATCCAACATGATGTTACAATAGGGGAATTGGTACCGGGAAATGTTTCTCACACCTACAAGTAAATGGTCTATGGAGGAGCTCGGTTAGGATGGTGGCAAAAATTTCAAGCAAATGTTAGTCAAGATATCGATAAAGTTGAGAAGATTCACAAGTGGCAAGTAAGATAAATAGATCAAACCCAATGATATCACTAGGAACACACACACGGAAGATAAATGGGATCCGCACAACCAAGGGGTGAGCTCAAATGTGCAACCACGGAAAATGCTCTTGTTGTGCGAATACTAGAGAGACGATAGCTCGATTGCACTAATGGGCTAGATACGCTAGTGCACCAACCTAATAGAGAAACCGATCGTCTCACAATCCCAAGTATGCTTATGTATGTAAGAGGCTCGATGCTATTGCTTATAAGATCTTTGCTTCTCTTCTCTTCTTAAAAGCTTTTTTTTACTATGTCACGAAGCTTGATGTACGAGCCACACAACGAGGTAAAAAGTATCAAATGCACGGGATGGATGGAACACTAAATGGTGCACTAAGGCGTGGCCCGGCAATACTCAACAAGCTAGTCTCGATGGGTAAGCTACGCAAAAGGGCTCGAAGCTATCAAATTAATGGCAAGGGGTACAAAGCATCGTCGAGGTTACCATCCTTGCTTATGGTATAGATGGAGACCGATGTGTTTTACGAGTCGATGATTGCTTGGCGGTGATGTTGATGTCCAAATGCACCTAAGTAGCCAAAACACCTTAGGACACAAGAGAAACCGTGGTCCTAAACTCAAACAAACACGTGGAGTGGTGCGGAAGAACTCAAGAGGTGGTGGGGAACCGAAAAGATGAAAAACAGAAACTGGCCGAACCTCCCTGGATAGCCCGTGCCCATGGGGTAAGTGAGGCCCGTGTGCACGGGGTCCTGTGTGCACGGGGTCTCGAGGGCCCGTGTGCATGGGGTGTTCTGGGAGCGCAAGAACAGCTCGGGACCCGAGGGGATTTTCAAAGTTGAGGTCGAAATCGAGGATTTGGGGGGGGGGGGGAGATGGTGGGGGTAGATCCACTTGCCAAACACCAAATTCGTGGATCAAAACAACCAAATCTCACAAGATCAACAAATTGCAAGAAAAATTTTGGGGCTATTTTTGGTGGAGATTTTCGGATTAGGACGAAAAACAACGAAATCAAGCTAGAAAGTGGAAGGTAGGGACTCCAAGATGTGAATCAACGTGGCTCATGATACCAAGATGATGTAGGGTAGAACTCTAGGAGGGATCTTTTCACACTTGGAGGGGGAAAAGGAGAGAAACAACAAGAACACAACAAGAACACAAAGAGGAAATCACTCCAACAATTCCCGATTACACATCCACTAGAGTAACAACACAAGATCCACAAGTCACAAACATAATCAAAGGAAACATACAATGGCAAAGTTCATCCCAAATCCAAAGGAGATGGGGTCTTGGAGATAGTCTACTCCTTGAGGAGGTCTTGAAATCCACAAGGATTCTTCCCTAGGGGGTCTTGATTCCACAAGGGAAGGTAGAAAGGAGCAAAGCTCACAAATATCTCATCTAATACTTTGCTAACCCTAAACAATGTCTTTGGTACGGAATATATAGCCTAGGGGTCAAAGGAGAAGAAGTGGAGTTGAAGGAGCCATCTCAGCCGGCCATCCTGGGAGGCCCGTGCACGGAGTAAGTTGGGCCCGTGCGCACGGGGTGCTCCAGCGTCAACTCCAGAGTAGCCCGTGCAAGACGGGTCTCGGGGCCCGTCGCACGGGTCGCCTGGAGCTTCCTGTGCAGCTGCTGTTGCCCTTGTTCTTGGTTCGCGTGGCCTCGGGGTAGTCCTCCCTCGGTGATGCTCCTGAGTGTCTTGGTGATGTTCCTCTTCATACCTAAGGAGGCATAGCACATTATGGTGAGGTAGTAAACATGTTCCACTCGTGTCCATATGCAAATCTAGTAGGAAGGAGTTCACCTCGGTTTCCAAAGCACGTGCTCTTGCTCTTGTCATCGGTCCACGTGGGGCTTGATGTGTTGGTGTAGAGTCCATGGGGATGATGGAAGGATGCTCCGCATCACCCCATCAAGGCCTCCTCACGGAGAAGAACTCGGTTACCTCTTGTATCGTCCTTTATTGACTTTGGATCATGGATCTCTCTTTGTGTTCATCGATCTAGCGCATGTGTAATCGAATCTTGTTGGTTGAGTGTTCTTCGTGTTTTTCCCCGTGATTTCCCTCGTGTTCTTCCGCTCGTTCTTCGTGTTCCTCGTAGGGATCCTCTCCAAACGTGAAAGATCGGCCGTACGGAGTTCCACTCCACATCAGTTCATCATCGTCCACCATGGCCATCGGTTTTCCCATTCGAGGTATGGACTCGTCGAGGATAGACGTGTCGTCATGTAGGAGACCTAGCACCAAAGAGAACACACTCGGAGTAGAGGTTAAGTCGTTAGAAATCATAGTGACCTCACGTGCCATCTCAACTATCTCACTCACTAAGTGTTGTGGCTCACTCACTCCCTCAAGGATGCTCTCACTCGTATGGTTGGTTGATGCGGAGCATCCCACGTTCATCCCCATGTACACTCCGACTACTCTCCAAGCCCCAAGAGGACATATGACGAGACCTCGACCATACGCCATAGGGCACAAGGTGAACTCACTCCTCTTCGAACCGTCAGTTTCCACATGTGAGACATGGCTACTACCTCATGCATGGACCTTGCATCACTCAGGTACAACCGAGATGACCATGGAGGATCTAAGGACCAAGGCCAAGCATGGAAGAGGAGAAGGAAGAAGAAGCAGGGACAAGCTTCTGGAAAGCCCGGACCTTCCGGCCTCTGCCTGGAAGTTCCGGCAACCGGACCTTCCGGCCTGCCCGGAACCTCCGGCCCTCGGAGTCCAGACCAGCCCTGAGCGCGCCAAATCTCTGGATAGCCCGGAACCCGGCCGAAACCTGCCCGGAACTTCTGGCCCTGCCCGGAACTTCCGGCCTGCCTGCGTGCAAAGACTCGGGCCGAAGCCCATGTAACCCTTTGATGAGGACATGACTACCTTGTATACAACCGAAAATATTGCATGCATGTATATTTGTGAGGTGATTTCTAATGCAAACTATGCAATAATTTATTTATGTCATCCAGGACAAAAATACTTCACAAACTTTTGTGCCATGTCTAATTGCAGGTGTATGGGACATTTGTACAATCCACATATGAAGATAAGGGAGAAAGAGATGTTTACCTGCTGTTCAAAAAGTTCCCTCACGTCACTTTTGGCCCAAGAGAAGATAGAGTCCAAGTCTCTCACGTTCTGGACTCAGATTCAGACTACTGCAGACATACGACTCAAAACGTCAATAACTTTTCATAAGGACTCCAAATTGGTTGATTCTTTTTGTTGCAAAATAGATTTCGTGCACTTCGAACCCAATTGGATTCACCTTAAAATTCTTCCGAGCGTTGAGTTATGGACGAAACAATCGATCTTCTTGCAGAGAATTCGAGTCAAACTACAAGTCCAAAGGAGTTACGTCACCTCCACTTGGGCCCATTGGCCTTGTACGACCTAGGGTTAGTTTTAGGCTGCCTTGGGACGTCCTCCCACCTCCTTGACCGCCACCCCTTGCTCCTATATAAGTAGATCCATCTAGTAGCTTTTCCTTGGGATTTGTTTAGTTAAAGTTAGCCATTGCAACTTCGTACTTCGCTTGTGTCCAACGACCAGACCAAGGCCGCTTACGGATCCCCACCATTATCAATACTTCATATATATTCACAATATTCAGATTGCTTTATCATATTCTTGCTCGTTCTTTGATTGCGTGCAGGAATAGACCTTAAATGGTCAGCTGATTGTGCTTCAAAGCATCGTCAAGTAACCTCGGAGATTGGTTTAGCGATTGCTAAGGCACAACATCGTGCACGTTTGTAGTCGGATCGTCAAAGTCAACTTCACCAAATCGATAGTTATCATCTCATCGAAAGATCGGGACACCCTCGCCTTTATCAAGTGGTATTAGTTTTCAGGTTGCTCGGTGAGAATTTCCAATTATCCCTAGATTAGATTTATTTTCTTACCTATTGTCCATGAAAAATCCACAAAAAAAGTTAGATCTATTCATCCTTTGTCCAAGCCAGTCTGAGCCTTTGCGGTTTTCTTTTCATTGTTTGCATTATTGAATTATCGGTTGCATCGTCGTGTCGATGTAACATCCCAATTTTTCCTAAATTAGGATGTTAATAGATCATTCATATGCATATCATATTTTTATTGCATTATTTGTCTTTCTGCAATATTCGAATCATTATGCAACTAAAGGCAATTTATTTGGAGTGGAGATAACATGACTTCTCCCCTATTTTAAAAATGTTCATAATGTGCAGAATATTATTTCCAGTTCATATGATATGTTCTGGTAATTTTTGTGATCTTCAAAATATTTTATTTGTTTGTTTTATTGATGTTTGAGTGGCCTATTGCATCAAAATTATTTTACAAAATTGCACTAGAGTTGGAACTAGTGTTCCTGTAGTTTATAGCTATAGAGCTATTTTTACTGTGTGTCTAGGTATTTTTATTTAGAATTTATATTGTGTATTTTATTTTATTTGTTTTTAGTTTTGCTAATGTAGTTTTTGTTTAAAAAAAAAAAGCATAGCGCCACAATAAGATCGCACGGCCCCTTCGCCGCCACGGCCAAGCCACGCGGCCCAGCACCGCGGCCCACCTAACCCCACACATCCGCGATCCAGCCCAGCCGACCGAATCGGAGAAACGCCGCAGCCCGCTCGCTCGCAGTCGCCGCTGACCAGCGGGCCCCGCACTGTTCGTCCCCTCCACCGAAGCGGACATCACAGACGCGACGCCGAGGCTGAGCCGGATCGTCCCGCACCCTGGTCGACCCCGCGCGCGCTCGAGACCCCGTATGCGGGCAAAAACCCTCGACGAACCCTACCGCAGCCTTCTCCCCTTCGCCACTCGTCCACGCGTAGCCATAGGGCAAAACGGATCTCGCCGGAGGAACTCGAGACCGCCATCATTCGTTGCTCCGTTCCGTCGCCGTAAGAGCATCTCCAGCCACACTGCCTGCTTCACTTGTTTCCCCGCTCGAAGCCGCCCTCTCCTGACGTCTTTGTGTTGCCGAAAACGCAGCAGAGGGAGAGGAACAAGCCGAGCCGACGCACCGGAGCAGCCGCCGTTCACATCCTCGCCGCCCTCAGTAGAGGACGCCCCGTCGCCGTTTGACGTCACCGCCGCCTCTGCCGCTCGACACCGCACCCGCCCGTCACCTCGCCTTCGCCGGAGACCCACCGGAGGAGCGCCGCCGCCAACGCCCGAGACCGCCGCCGCCATCCTCTGCTTCCGGTGAGCACGCACACACAGCAAACCCCGGCCAATCACAGGCTGACACGTGGCAATTCGCTACAGGAACAACACGGGAGTTCGCTACAGGACCAGGAGGTTTCTGTTTCTTTTTGTTTTTCACAGATTTTCATCCAATATTCTTTTAGCTATATCTTTTATATTATAAGTCCAATTTAGGTAATTCCTTTTCCTGTGATCTCACAAAAAACCATCACATTATCACAGTACCAACCTTGCACATGTTTGCTTTGTTCAAATTTGAATTCATTTGAATTTGAATTAAACCTTCCGGAGGCCGTAACTTTCAAACCTTTTATCGGAATCGAGTGATTCTTTTTGCATTGTGACCGTAGTGCAATTTAGGTGATGTTAAGATTCTGTTGTTGAGTTTTAAAAATGATTTGCATGCTGTTGGTTTTGTTTTGGTTCTTTTCGTGTTCCGGTGATTGATTTGTTGAATTGTGTGAAACGTGTAGATTGTCCAGAGTGCGACGCGAGCTATTGTCAGGAGTGTGACTTTCTGAACCAGAACCAAGGCAAGTTACATGTTGATCATCCTTTACCTATTATTTTCTATGCATGTAGTTATATCACACTATGAATATATGCATGTATAGGAGTATTATATATGTTGGCTATGCTGTTGAGCTATCTTCAAATCGTGGTAGTTGTAGTTTGCTATGCATTGTAGACGGGGGTGGTTCGTGTATTCATTGAGTTTATGTGAGGATTATATATATATATAACAATTGAGTAGTAACTCAGGATTTAACTCACCTCTGGGCGGAAGTGGTATTGCTTGGTGTTGAGGGAAGGCATCATGGGGTCTTGCACCTTTTCTAAGGCCATGCGCTCATGAGAGTGCACCCTAAGTGGAATGTCGCCTGGTTCAAAAACATCGACAGACTTAGTGACTAGTAGCTTCCATGTGGCCACTAGCTATATGGGCTCGCTTAGTTGATCAGTTGTTGGAACCCTTGCCCAAACAAAGGTCGACGGATGTAGCATATGTAGGTGGGATGTGGCCGTCGGTGGTTAAGGGACCTCTTCAAAGACTTTGTCTCAATCTTGGATTGGGTCCAGTGGGTAAAGCGTACAAAACTCAGAGAGTATTAAAACTAATCATGATTAGCCATGCCCCCGGTTATGGGTAAATCTGAGCCACTATGCCATTACAGTTGTTGGATGATCTTGACAGATGTGACACTTAATAATATTTGTGGGCAACTTAATAATGGGTAGGTTGGAGTTGATTTTGCCAACTCAACCTTGTGCATTTAATTAGTAATAAAAGAACTAAATAAAAATTTGACTACTAGGTAGTTATTAGGATAAAATCATCTTTCTGCAAAATAAACCCTCAAGCTTTCCTTTGTTGTACTATGCATAAACATGTAGGTGCTTTATTATTACTCTGTGTAACTTGCCAATACATTCCGGTATTGACCTATATGGCTGCAACGTCTCATGTTGCAGGATATTGCACGAAGAGTAAGGTACCGTTAGGGTCGCGAGTCTGCACTCAAGATCGCGCCATCGGGCTATGATGGGACTCATCGTTATTTTCTCGCTACTTTCCATTGTTTGATTGAATAAAGCTAGCCAAGTGCTATGCAGATTGTTTTATTTTATATACTCTGGATCATACGTTGTAATAAATGATGCACTTGCTATTCGGTATTCATCTATCTTTGTGTGTGCTAGCGAGTTCGATCCGAGGACTAGCACGGTAAGCACAAAGACTCAAATCCTTGAGGTTTGGTGAATTCTGAGATGGCATCGAGCGGTGTGTTGATGTAGGACGTGACCCTAGAAAATGGATTAGAAAAGACATAGGACTGAAAATTATTTTATAAACTAGCTATTGTAACATCCCAATTTTTCCTAAATTAGGATGTTAATAGATCATTCATATGCATATCATATTTTTATTGCATTATTTGTCTTTCTGCAATATTCGAATCATTATGCAACTAAAGGCAATTTATTTGGAGTGGAGATAACATGACTTCTGCACTATTTAAAAATGTTCATAATGTGTAGAATATTATTTCCAGTTCATATGATATGTTCTGGTAATTTTTGTGATCTTCAAAATATTTTATTTGTTTGTTTTATTGCTGTTTGAGTGGCCTATTGCATCAAAATTATTTTACAAAATTGCACTAGAGTTGGAACTAGTGTTCCTGTAGTTTATAGCTGTAGAGCTATTTTTACTGTGTGTCTAGGTATTTTTATTTAGAATTTCTATTGTGTATTTTATTTTATTTATTTTTAGTTTTGCTGCTGTAGTTTTTGTTAAAAAAAAAGAAAACGCAGCGCAGCGCCACAGCGCACTGCACGGCCCAGCTCGCCGCCACGGCCAAGCCACGCGGCCCAGCACCGCGGCCCACCTAACCCCGCACAGCCGTGATCCAGCCCAGCCGACCGAATCAGAGAAACGCCGCAGCCCGCTCGCTCGCAGTCGCCGCTGACTAGCGGGCCCCGCACCTGTTCGTCCCATCCACCGAGCCGGACACCGCGCGCACGCACGCCGAGGCCGAGCCGGATCGTCCAACGCCCCTGGTCGACCCCGCGCGCGCTCGAGACCCCGTATGCGGGCAAAAACCCTCGACGAACCCTACCGCAGCCTTCTCCCCTTCGGCACTCGTCCACGCGTAGCCATAGTGCAAAACGGATCTTGCCGGAGGAACTCGAGACCGCCGCCGTTCGTCACTCCGTTCCGTCGCCGTAAGAGCATCTCGAGCCACACTGCCTGCTTCACTTGTTTCCCCGCTCGAAGCCGCCCTCGCCTGACGTCTTTGTGTTGCCGAAAACGCAGCAGAGGGAGAGGAACAAGCCGAGCCGACGCACCGGAGCAGCCGCCGTTCACATCCTCGCCGCCCTCAGTAGAGGACGCCCCGTCGCTGTTTGACGTCACCGCCGCCTCTGCCGCTCGACACCGCACCCGCCCGTCACCTCGCCGCCGCGGAGACCCACTGAGGAGCGCCGCCACCAACGCCGAGACCGCCGCCGCCGTCCTCGCTGGTGAGCACGCACACACAGCAAACCACAGCCAATCACAGGTGACACGTGGCAATTCGCTACAGGAATAGCACGGAGTTCGCTCTGAGACCAGGAGGTTTCTATTTCTTTTTGTTTTTCACAGATTTTCATCCAATATTCTTTTAGCTATATCTTTTATTTTATAAGTCCAATTTAGGTAATTCTTTTTCCTGTGATCTCAAAAAAAACCAGCACATTATCACAGTACCAACCTTGCACATGTTTGCTTTGTTCAAATTTGAATTCATTTGAATTTGAATTAAACCTTCCGGAGGCCGTAACTTTCAAACCTTTTATCGGAATTGAGTGATTCTTTTTGCATTGTGACCGTAGTGCAATTTAGGTGATGTTAAGATTCTGTTGTTGAGTTTTAAAAATGATTTGCTTGCTGTTGGTTTTGTTTTGGTTCTTTTCGTGTTCGGTGATTGATTAGTTGAATAGTGTGAAACGTGTAGATTGTCCGAGTGCGTATGACTATTGTCGAGTGTGACTTTCTGAACCAGAACCAAGGCAAGTTACATGTTGATCATCCTTTACCTATTATTTTCTATGCATGTAGTTATATCACACTATGAATATATGCATGTATAGGAGTATTATATATTTTGGCTATGCTGTTGAGCTATCTTCCCGTCTTTTGCAAATCGTGGTAGTTGTAGTTTGCTATGCATTGTAGACGGGGGTGGTTCGTGTATTCATTGAGTTTATGTGAGGATTATATATATATATAACAATTGAGTAGTAACTCAGGATTTAACTCACCTCTGGGCGGAAGTGGTATTCCTTGGTGTTGAGGGAAGGCATCATGGGGTCTTGCACCTTTTCTAAGGACATGCGCTCATGAGAGTGCACCCTAAGTGGAATGCCGCCCATGTTCAAAAAGATCAGACAGACTTAGTGACTAGTAGCTTCCATGTGCGGCCACTGGCTATATGGGCTCTGGCTTAGTTAATCAGTTGTTGGAACCCTTGCCCGATAAAGGTCGTGATGATGTAGCATATGTAGGTGGGATGTGGTCGTTAGGTGGTTAAGGGGACCTCTTCTGAAAGACTTTGTCTCAATCTTCGGAGTGGGTCCAGTGGGCAAAGCGTACAAAACTCTGCAGAGTATTAAAACTAATCATGATTAGCCGTGCCCCCGGTTATGGGTAAATCTGAGCCACTATGCCATTACAGTTGTTGGATGATCTTGACAGATGTGACACTTAATAATATTTGTGGGCAACTTAATAATGGGTAGGTTGGAGTTGATTTTGCCAACTCAACCTTGTGCATTTAATTAGTAATAAAAGAACTAAATAAAAATTTGACTACTAGGTAGTTATTAGGATAAAATCAGCTTTCTGCAAAATAAACCCTCAAGCTTTCCTTTGTTGTACTATGCATATACATGTAGGTCTGCTTTATTATTACTCCTGTGTAACTTGCCAATACATTCCAAGTATTGACCTATATGGCTGCAACGTCTCATGTTGCAGGATATTCAGACGAAGAGCAAGGTACCGTTAGGGTCGCGATGCACTCAAAGATCGCCGATGGGCTATGATGGGACTCATCGTTATTTTCTGCTACTTTCCGCTGTTTGATTGAATAAAGCTAGCCAAGTGCTATGCAGATTGTTTTATTTTATATACTCTGGATAATACGTTGTAATAAATGATGCACTTGCTATTCTGGTATTCATCTATACTGTGTGTGCTAGCGAGTTCGATCCAGGGACTAGCACGGTAAGCACAGAGACTCAAATCCTTCGAGGTTTGGTCGTTACAGTCGAGTTGCTGGTCTTAGTGTCTAGTTCGTTTAGAGTTTTGAGTTCTGTTCACATTAGTCACGCCGCCGCTGCATCGTTATCCCTTCCGCTGTCCACCACCTATCCATCAGTTGCCACCACGTGCTACCCACCATTCATTATCATGATCATAGTTGAGATCGTTCACATCTTTGCTTACTTCAATCTGCATCTTATCTAGACTCAATCTAGATAGAGAAAAAAAAGAGAAAAAAAGGAAAAAAAGAAAAAGAGAGAAGAAAAAGAAAAAAAAGTGTGAGAAAAAAAAAGAGAAAAAAAAGGAAAGTTCTGATCCATCTAGACTCAATCTCGTAGCTGAATTCGGATTGAAATATGTTTTGTGCACTGTTCAGTAAAACAGGCATAACTTCCTCATACGAAGTCCGTTTTGGCTCCGCGAGTACTCAAATTAAAGCTAGAGACGAGCCGCATCTAAATAGTTTCAGAAGCTTGTTCAATATTTGGCACCTCAAAATCGGCTTCTAAATAGGTCTTTTTGCCCTCCGAAGTTCGTGAACACAGCTTATTCCAGTTTTTCAAACCAGTTTTAGAATTTTTTGACTCCTCTTATCAACTCGGAATTGAGTGTATATTTTTGCATTGGAAAGCTTGAGTTAGTAGCATTCTTTGAAAAAAGTTATCAGAAAATTGGCTCAAACTTTTCAAGAGGAAAATTGGAGAGTTGTTGTATATCCTGCTTGGCAGTTGATTTTCATCATTATCTTTACTGCCGTTGTGATCTTCACTTATATCTTGTTGTCCAGAGCTACTTATTATCTTCATTGATGCTAGTTGTGCTACGCCGTGACCTCATTAGTGTTCTAGGCTCGCGTCTCTAGTCTGGTCTAGCCTAGGATTAGCACAGTATCGTCGTTGAGCGTTTATTCAATATTGCATCTCTGAATTGATTATTGCTAATCTTTTGCTACCATATATAGCCAACCCAGCTCCACATATTTCTACACCGTGTATCGTCGTTCCCAGCAATTGCTTTACACAATCTTGAGTTATTTGACACGCTGGTTGCTGTCACCACCGCCGCATGGTAAGAACTTGTATGTTATTGATATTTGCTTTACTGTGAGCACTTTACAACCACATCCTAGTAGTTCATCGGAACATTATTCTCGAATTTTGTTTCTTTTTTCTACTAATCATGATAGGTTCCGGAGATAGAAATTCTTGGACGACGGACACATCATCACCATCACGAGAGTTAGGACAACACGCACAAGCACACGGTCAGGTTATCTCTTTACCGTCATTTGCGGGTAGATTTAATCCTGCTATTTATCTAGCTTGGGAGCTTAAAGTAGAACAAGTTTTTAGTCACCATGACTTTTCTGAACTTGAGCAAGTACGAGTTGCCACTAGAGCATTTACTGGTTTTGCTTCTGTTTGGTGGAGTGTGCATTGTAAAAAAAACATTGATAACCAACCCACAACTTGGAAAGATTTGAAAGATGTAATGAGACAACAATTTTTCCCTCCTTACTATCGTCGTGAATTGCTTCGTAAATTTGAACAATTTAAACAAGGCAACAACACTGTTCATGCTTACTACCAAGAGTTCAAATCTTATGTGCATCATTGTGACATAGAAGAATTGAGGATGATACAATGAATAGATTTTTTGGTGGTTTGAACCATGATATCCGTGCAAGATTTCACTATATTCCTCGTTGCATTACTGGTATGTATGTTCGTGCTTGTACCTTTGAGAGACAGCTACAGGAGGATGCATTGGGTGACTACAACAACTACTATTCCAATTCATGCTCACTACCATCGGTTGATTCCTCCACCGTCGCACCTACTAGAGCAGCCACACCTTCGATCGTGAGCGCGACATCATCTCAAGTGTATTATACATTGTCATTGTCCATACCTACATCAACTACGTCTTTGCGACAAGGTAACAGTAAAGGTATTGATGATATAACTTCACATGGGAATGATGCATGCCTAATTAACTTAAATACATCATGTGTTGAGTTACCTGTTGATTTGAGCACGCCACCTATTTTAGAGAATCGTGTTACTATCATGAATGCATCATGTGATCAAACAACTGAAATACCAACAAAGAGTGCGTCCATTGAATTAACTGTTGATGCAAACGAATCAATGTTTAATCATTTTGATATGACCTCTAATCTTGGTGATGATTATGTGTCGAATGACTTATTGCATGTTTGCTTATATAAGCATCTTGTAGCATGTAAATTTGATGCAAGTAAGGTTTATTCACCAATGTTGGGATGGTTTAATGATGAACATTGTCAATCTTTTGAAATGAATAAGAGCTTCACTTATATGTGCAAACTGAGTTGCAATATTTTCATGCCTTTTACTTCTTGTGATAATGTTTTGGCTTTAGATTTTATGAACTATGCAAGTTACTCATCTATTCATGTGTCATATGTGCAAAAATCAAGGGAAGTACAAATGGATGACATATACATATACAACATCTACACTTTGTCTTTTTTGTTAGCCACATTTCAGATTAAGCAACGCCGAGGACGGCTTTGTTTTCAAGAAGGGGAGGATGATGAGGACATGACTACCTTGGATACAACCGAAAATATTGCATACATGTATATTTGTGAGGTGATTTCTAATACAAACTATGCAATAATTTATTTATGTCATCCAGGACAAAAATACTTCACAAACTTTTGTGCCATGTCTAATTGCAGGTGTATGGGACATTTGTACAATCCACATATGAAGATAAGGGAGAAAGAGATGTTTACCTGCTGTTCAAAAAGTTCTCTCACGTCACTTTTGGCCCAAGAGAAGATAGAGTCCAAGTCTCTCACGTTCTGGACTCAGATTCGGACTGCACAGACATACCTGACTCAAAATGTCAATAAATTTTTCATACGGACTCCAAATTGGTTGATTCTTTTTCTGTTGGAAAATAGATTTCGTGCACTTTTGAACCCAATTGGATTCACCTTAAAATTCATCCGGAGCGTTGAGTTATGGACGAAACAATCTGATGCTGCAACAGAATTCGAGTCAAACTACAAGTCCAAAGGTGTTACGTCACCTCCACTTGAGCCCATTGGCCTTGTACGACCTAGGGTTAGTTTTAGGCTGCCTTGGGACATCCTCCCACCTCGTTGGCCGCCACCCCTTGCTCCTATATAAGTAGATCCATCTAGTAGCTTTTCCCTTGGGATTTGTTTAGTTAAAAGTTAGCCATTGCAACCGTACTTCGTTTGTGTCCAACGACCAGACCAAGAACGCTTACGGATCCCCACCATTATCAATACTTCATATATATTCACAATATTCAGATTGCTTTATCATATTCTTGCTCGTTCTTCGATTGCGTGTAGGAATAGACCTTCATGGTCAGGCTGATTGTGCTTCCAGCATCGTCAGTAACCTCAGGAGATTGGTTTAGCGATTGTTAAGGCACAATGTCGTGCATGTTTGTAGTCGGGTCGTCAAAGTCGACTCCACCAGATCGATAGTTATCATCTCATCAAAAGATTGGGAAACCCTCGCCTTTATCACCCTTTCCCACTTACCCCTTCGTGGCTTAGACTATAAATAGACCACCCTCCTCCTAGTTAGGGTTAGCAATGGTTTAGCTCATATTTTGTGTGAGAGCCTTGCTCATCCACTTGTTTACTTCTCCTCGGAGCTCACGACCTCTTCAGAGAAGATCCCCCAAGTGGATTCAAGACCCCTTCAAGGGAAGACCATCAAGACCTCCTCTCGGAGAAGAACCCGGTTACCTTTTGTATCGTCCTTTGTTGATCGTGGACCGTGTATCTCTCTTTGTGTTCATCGATCTAGCGCATGTGTAATCGAATCTTGTTGGTTTGAGTGGTTCTTTTGTGTTTTCCCCCGTGATTTCCTTCGTGCTCTTCCGCTCGTTCTTCGTGTTTCCCCGTAGGATCCACTCCAAACGTGAAAGATCTCCCCATAGGGTTCCACCCTACATTATATGGTATCAGAGCCACGTTGATCACGTTTTTGGAGCCCCTACCCCGTGTTTTCTAGCTTGATTTTGTTGATTTCGTCCTAAATCCGAAAATCCCCACCAAAAATAGCCCCAAATTGTTTTGTGATTTGTTGGTTTTGATGATGTTTTGTTGATTTTGATCCATGGATTCGTTGTGTTTCAAGTGGATCTAGCTTTCCCCCATCATTTTCCCCCTTTCCATCCACGAAATCTCCCCAATTTTGACCTTGGAAATCGAGTTTTTCTGCCCCCGTTCTCAGATCTGGAATTTAGGGTTCATCCCGGACGAAATTCCACGACCCCCGGAACTTCCGGACTCCCCCGGAACTTCCGTCCCCCGGAACTTCCGTCCTAGCCCTGGAACTTCTGAGCTAAACAGAAAGTTTACCCCAAAAATCTGACCAAGACTTTTTTCATGACCCGAACTTCCGGCACCCCGAACTTCCGGAGCCCGGACTTCCGGCCCTAACCCCGGAACTTCCGTCCTAACCAGAAATTTTCCCCAAAATTTCAACATCAGCCTTCTTCACCGTTTTCATCATAACTTTTCACTCCGAACTCCGATTTGAGTGTTCTTTGGCTTGTTTTGAAGCTATCGACGTGCCCGAGGTCCTCACCTTGGTTTCACCACCTTTTGACACCATCAAATTTTTGGTACTTTGGCATCTTTGCCTAGGTCTTCCACCAGATCATCCGCAATACCACCATATACTTCCGCAACCACCACCGCATTACCGCTACCACCATTTGACTTTTGTCCTTGAGATTTTGAGTTGTGGTTTTTCCATTTCCTAAGGTGTTTCGGCTACTTAGGAATGAGTCTCCATCATCTTGGTATCTACATCAAGAACACCACCACTCATCATCGCAAAGGACGGTAACCTCGACGACACCATTGTATATTCCCCTTGCAAATTGCATTGATAACCTCTAGCCCATTTTGCGTTACTTGCCTATCGAGACTAGCCATTTGAGTATTGCCGGCAACGTTATTTGTGCACATTAGAGGTCATATTTCCCATAGCATACATACCATATCATCGTGGTGCATATCTTGGTATCATATCGTGTGTCACAAGTTTGTTCCCGCATATACACAATTGTTATCTTGGTTTGTGCATTGTGCAAAAGTGGCCATACAAAAAAAGAGAATAAGCTTTTAAGCAAAGAAAAAGAGAGAGCAAAGAAGCTTGTAAGCAAGAGCCATAGCATCATACCACATTGCATAAGATTGTCATATCCAATCATCTTGGATCAAACACCGGGAACCATACATATATAGCATAGTTGGGATAGAAAGTTTATCCATTTTGCATCTTATAGGTTGTGCACAAGTGTCGTATCCACCTATTGAGCAATCGTGCTAGCGTCTCTCTTGAGTTGTGCACCACGAGCGTTTTGGTGGATTCCACATTTTGAGCTCATTCCTTGGTTGCACGGCCCCATTTATCTATCCGTGTGTGCGTTTCCGTGTGCCATTCATTTCTATTGGTCTACTTGTTTCACTTGCGAATTTGTGAATCTCTTTCAACATTATTGACTCTTGCTAACATTTTGCATCAAATTTTTGTGCCACTATCCTCACCGAGCTCCACCATAAGCCTTACTTGTGTAGGTGTGAGAAACCGACAAGAATTGGTACCAATTGTGCTATTTCCTTGTTACACATTGAGTGATCATTGATCCATCTTCAACATCGGTCAAGGTACAATTGGTATATGTTCTTCTCTTTCTCCCACTCATATTTGCTAGAGTCTTGTGATGGATAGGCAAGGCATTTCCTCTCCGGTCTTCGACAACGACGACGGCGTGAACAACTACATCACCAAAGCATCAATCTTCGATCTACAACGACAAATGCAAGGCGCACAATCAAGATTGCAAGAGCGCATCGAGAACTTCTCCATCGACATTCATCTCTCCGAAGCAAGGAAAAGGGACTACATCGACAACAAGCTTTCCGCACATAAAGAAGAGCAAGATGCAAGGATGGAGGAGATTAGAGCCTTGATCAAGTCTTCTTCCCCTTCGTCATCTTCAAGGCGGCGACGTTCAAGTCCAAGTCTTCGGAGCGCCCAAGCGATGCAAGCGCAAGTCGTCCACGTCCACATCTCCATGGCGACCACCATCACGTTCGTGATCCACATCATCATGAAGGTCAAGTCACCTCCAAGCATCATGTGCACGACGACGACGAACGACATCTACTACGAGCTCAAGCACGACAACGACATCATCATCATGAAGATGCTCCACAAGAACAAGTGCACAAGTCCCAACAAGCCCTACTTCATGCCAAGTCGAAGCTTCATGAGCACAAGAGAAGATCGCGAGACAAGCACCACCACGAGAACGCTACAGCTACTACACCAACCACTTTGGCATCTTCGCCAAGTGTTCTCAAGGTATCTTCGCCTTTGGACGTACGGCCTCTTCGCCTACTTCCCACGTGTACGCCTACATCGACTTCATTAAGTCCAAGGCGACTACCTACGAGCGAGGGTGACACTTCCATCTTCGGAAGCCCCCGAAGGAAGATGGCCGAGCATGGGAAACTCCCTTCGGTCATGGAGACGAGCTACGAGGTGCCACATCATGTGGGCCTCCCACACCAAGATGGTGACAAGAAGGTCGAGCAAGGGCCATCCCCTTCGACCACGGCGATAGGAATTGAGCATGGAGACATTTGCACCAAAATCTCTCCGACACACACATATGTCGAGATGCCCCATTTGTCATGTGAGGAGAGCCACCACCCCATGAGAGAGATGAGTGACTCCACCATATGTGACATTGAGAGCATTTCCTTTGAAAGGATGAGTGTGATCACCACTAGCCCCACACATGAGAGCATGCCACACATCCTATGTGAGGTTGAGCGCCATTTGAGTGACTCCACCAACCATATGAGTGAGAGCATCCTTGAGGGAGTGAGTGAACCACAACACTTAGTGAGTGAGGTAGTTGACACGGCATGTGAGGCCACTATGATTTCTAACGACTTACCCTCTACTCCTAGTGTGTTTTCTTCTTTGGTGCTAGGTCTCCTACATGACGACATGCCTATCCTCGACGAGTCCATCCCTCCAATGGAGACACCGATGGCCATGGTGGATGATGATGCACCCCCCACATGGTTCCATCAAGATGAAGATGACAACGAGTGGATCTTCAACACCACACCTACAACACATGAGCGATGCTCCAAAGGTAACATAGGTGATGGTGCTTCTCTTGTCCCACTAGTGGACTCTCTTGACATTGATTGCTTGCATGATGTTGATCCACCTATTCCCATGATTCATGCTAGTGCGATTTCTTCATGTCATGACTTACCTATTTATGATGAATATGATGATGAGCATGTTGAGTTTCCTAGTTGTGATGTTATGCTCCATAGGATATCATGTGAAAATTCTTTTGGTCACATCATGTTTGACAATCCATTGAACTTGTCATATGCTATGAGTGAGATCTCCCATATTTCATCATTTCAATCTCAACATAGTAACTATCCATGCCCCATTAAAATAAATCCCATTTGCACTTGTGGCATAGATGACGAGATGATGGTCATTGGCTTTTGTTTTTCATTTGATGATATTGCCATGCTTCCTTTACATGATTTGTGCAATTCATCTACTATACCATGCCATGATCACATTATTCCAAATATGCATTGTTTTGGATGTTGCCAATATTCTCCATGTGATGTTTCCATTAATGCTCAAGAGGAGACCCCCATAGTTTCCTCATACATATTAGGAGATTTCGATACATCTCATACTTTACATGATTCCCATAATTGCATGCACCATATGCATTCCATGAATAACAATGCTCTACGTATTTCTCATGATGCATTACACAATTTGAGTCTCCATTATGCTGTACATAACAACAAACCTCTCATGATGGATGACATGTTTCTATATCACGCATCTCATTTATTTGAGCATTGGCTATTTTGTGCTAACCAACACAAGCACGTATGCATCATGGTGGATGATGCGTACATCTACCATGCACACACAATTTTCCCTTTGTCTTTGTTTTGTGTAGGTACTCATGTATACTCGTCAACATCTTAATCCCATGAGTTGACGAAACGAGCTCTTGAGAGCAATGATGACTTGGGATCCCGTGGACTATCATTCCCACCATTCCTTTTGCGCAAGGACTACACGCATCTCTTTTAATTGTCTCTCACACGGCTATGGGCTATTTACCACTTGTCACCTTATGCTCATTTTCCCGTGTTCACTTTGCATGTTATTTTTACTCCTATGCCTTTGCCATGCAATTGTGACCCTTGCTTGCATTTACCCATGATTCACCATTATGATAATTCTATGTGTATTTGCATGCTTGGTGGAGATACTAGTAGCTATTGCCATGATTTCTTTGTGCCCCATACTATTGATGCTATTTTTCTCATATCTTGTCCTTATGCTTGTGAAATGTCATGTGCATTATATATTCCCACTATTTGCACACATGACATGTTTGCCATGATTCCTTCTAGTACGTTGCATCTTCGCACTACTAGCTTGCTTGACCTGACCACTATGATTACTTGCTTGGTTGCATCACCCATGTTCCACTCTTACTCGCTTTCTTGGGTTGATGACATATATGTTCATGCCTCTCACATGATTTGCCATGATCATTGTCTCTTGTGTCCATTAGTTGCCTCTCTCATATCCACTTATATGGAGTGCAACCATACTATGCTTAGTGATCTTGGAGACTTTGACTCTTACTTGTGATGCATGCTTGTTTACTTGAACCTCTTGTATTTGGTTGTTCTTGCATCGTATGTGATGTAGGGCGGAACCCTACGTGGACGATCTTTCACGCTTGGAGAGAATCCCTACGAGGAACACGAAGAACGAGCGGAAGAACACGAGGGAAAACACGGGGAGAACGAGAGAGAGATCACTCAACCGACAAGAAAACGATCACACAAGTGCTAGATTATCGAATGCATAAAGTGATACAAGATCCGAGATCAACAAAGGAAAGATACAAGGGTAGCCGTTCTTCTCCGAGAGGAGGTCTTGATGGGGTCCACCCTAGGAGGGGGTCTTGAATCCGCTTGGGGGATCTTCTCCGTAGAGGTCCTGATCTCGAAGGAGAAGTATCCAAGTGGATGAGCAAAGGCTCTCACACCGAAATATGAGCAAATCCAAAGCTAACCCTAGAAAGGATGAGGGGAAGGTCTATTTATAGTCTAGGACCTCCAAGGGGTAAGTTGGGGCGAACGAGTACATGGGCCTCGGCCCAAACGCTGCACGCAGCAGGCGGTAGTACTGTTGCTTCATGGCGGTAGTACCGCTTTCAGTAGTAATACCGCTTTGGGTGGTAGTACCGCTTTCAGCGGTAGTACCGCTTATCTTGATGTAGTACCGCTCCGACGCCTGCTCGATTCTGGAGTGTGTCGGGTTTTGCGGAAGTAGGCGGATGGAGAGCGGTAGTACCGCTTGGCTCCCATGTAGTACCGCTTGGCTTGAGCGGTAGTACCGCTCCGCTGGACTTTGCAGTTCTTCCTTTTGATCTTGGTGTCCATCTTGAGCTGTAGCTTCTCCTAGGTTGGTTCCTTGGTACCTAAGCATGCACAACATTCGGATTGAGGTAGTAGCCATGTCTCGAGAGGGTCATATGATATTTCACTAAGGAGAGAAGTCACCTCGGTCTCGAGAGCTCGAGCTCGTGCTCTCGTCATGGGTCCTTTTGGAGCTTGGTGAGGCGACGGAAGGTCCATGGGGATGATCGAAGGATGCTCCGCATCATCTCCCCTCCCTTGGGAGAGATCCGACCTCGGATCAAAAGCTTCATCTCCATGGAAAGGTGCGAGGTCCTTGGCGTTGAAGATGTCGCTCACGTTGTACTTGTCTCGAGGTATGTCGATCTTGTAAGCGTTGTCGTTGTAGCGTGCTAGTACCTTGAAAGGTCCATCGGCTCGAGGGAGAAGTTTGGACTTGCGTTCTTTGGGGAAGCGGTCCTTGCGAAGGTGTAGCCATACTAGATCACCAATGTTGAAGACGATGGGTTGCTTGTTGGCGTTGAGCTTGTTTGCTTGGCGTTGTACTTGGCGCTCGATGGTGTGCCTTGTTTCTTCGTGCATCTTCTTGATGTACCTTGCTCGTTCACTTGCATCCATGTTGGTGCGCTCTTGGAGAGGAAGTGGTAGAATGTCCAATGGGGACAACGGGTTGAAACCGTGAGCGACCTCGAAGGGGACTTGCGGTAGTTGAATGTCTTGCACGATTGTAGGCGTACTCGGCGATGGGTAGACATGCTTCCCACTCCTTGATGTTCTTCTTGATCAAGACACGAAGTAGAGTGGATAGTGTGCGGTTCGTCACCTCCGTTTGGCCGTCGGTTTGAGGATGGTATGCCGAGGAGAACAAGAGCTTGATTCCGAGCTTGGCACATAGGGTCTTCCAAAAGTAACTCAAGAACTTGGCGTCACGATCGGAGGCGATTGTCTTTGGTACGCCATGGAGTCGCAAGATTTCCTACAAAGAGATTTGCAACATGTGAAGCATCGTCTATCTTGTTGCAAGGAATGAAATGTGCCATTTTAGAAAATCTATCCACAACAACAAAGACGGAATCCTTGCCATTTTGAGTCCTAGGCAAACCAAGTACAAAATCCATACTAATGTCTTCCCATGGTTGATATGGAATAGGAAGAGGCATGTAAAGACCATGAGATTGAGCTTTAGACTTAGCTTTGCGACATGTGTAGCATCGGTTGGTGAAGCGTGAGGCGTCATGAACATCTTGGGCCAAAAGTAGTTGTTGGAGAGTGCGGCGAATGTCTTGTCGCGTCCAAAGTGTCCCATGAGGCCGCCTCCATGAGCCTCTTGCAAAAGGAGCAAACGAAGAGAAGACTAGGGAATGCAAAGTTTGTTAGCTCTCATAAGGTAACCATCCTTGATGTAATATTGTTCCCAAGACGTATGTGTCAAACACTTAGCATAAGGAGAAGCAAAAGATGGATCATGCTCATACAAGTCTTTTATATGCTCAAAACCAATAACATTCAACTCAAGTTGAGTGACAAGCATGTTTATGCGTGAAAGCGTCGGCAACTACATTTTCTTTACCCTTAATGTACTTGATCACATAAGGAAAAGATTCAATGAATTCACTCCATTTGGCATGACGCTTGTTCAATTTAGTTTGACCTTTGAGGTACTTAAGCGTTTCATGATCGGTATGGATGACAAACTCATGCGGTCTAAGGTAATGTTCCCAAACATGTAGTACACGCACTAAAGCATACAATTCTTTGTCATAGATGGGATAATTAAGTTGAGCACCGGAGAGTTTTTCACTAAAATATGCAATGGCTCGTTTTTCTTGCATTAAAACTCCGCCAATTCCGGTACCACTTGCATCACAATGAACCTCAAAAGTTTTGTCAAAATTGGGCAAAGCAAGAATCGGAGCATGAGTAAGCAAAGACTTGAGCTCATCAAAAGCGGTTGATTGCAAAGTTCCCCAAACAAAGGGAGTATTCTTCTTGCTCAAAGCATGCAAAGGAGCGGCAATTGTGCTAAAATCTTTCACAAAGCGACGATAGAAACCCATAAGACCAAGAAAACTTAGCACTTGTTGCAAATTGGTGGGTTGGGGCCAAGTTTTGATTGCTTCAATTTTAGATTCATCAACATGGACACCCTTTGAAGAAACAACAAAACCCAAGAAAACCACTTTGTCGACTCCAAAAGTGCATTTTTTCAAATTTGCATAAAGGCTTTCCTTGCGAAGAGTTTGCAACACAGATTTTACATGATTGAAGTGTTCTTTCATGGTTTTGCTAAACACAAGAATATCATCAAAGTAAACCACAACAAAGACTCCAATATAAGGACGAAGCACATGATGCATAAGACGCACAAAAGTACCGGAGCTTCGAAAGACCCATGGGCATCACTAACCACTCATATAAACCAAATTTGGTTTTGAAAGCGTTTTCCATTCATCACCCTCTTGTATGCGTATTTGATAATAGCCACTTTTAAGATCAATTTTGAGAAAAGTTGGCTCCACTAAGTTCATCAAGCATGTCATCTAAGCGAGGAATGGGATGCCTATATCGAACGGTAATAGCATTGATAGGTCTACAATCGAACACAAGCGGAAACTTCCATCGGGCTTAGGCACAAGAATAACCGGAACGGCACAAGGGCTTAGGCTTTCACGTACATGACCGTTGTCGATGAGTTGTTGTACTTGCCGTTGAATCTCCTTGGTTTCTTCCGGATTGACTCGGTATGGAGCTTTGTTTGGTAGCGGCGCTCGGGGATGAGGTCGATTCGATGCTCAATGCCTCAAGAGGAGGTAGACCGGAGGTAGCTCATCGGGAAAACATCTTGAAATTCCTGCAAAGAGATTGAAACACCAAAGGTAGCTCGTGAATGGTGTTAGTTTTGGTTCTCCATCCTTGCACACAAGGACAAAGTGCATCACACTCGATGGGTGCTCACACACTTCTCTCATCTCACTTTTGGTGGCAAATAGAATGAGGTTTTTCTCTAGGCGAAGAGTCTCTCAAATTTGGCTTGTGGCTCTCACTCACTTTTGGGTGGATCACTTTCTCACTCTTTTCTCTATGATGTGTGGCTTGCTTGTCGGCTATCACGTGACTAGGAGACATAGGTCGAGCACATACTCCTTCCCTTTCATCTTGAAGCTATAGTGATTGGTTCGCCCATTGTGGATGACACCACGGTCGAATTGCCATGGTCGACCAAGAAGGAGGTGGCAAGCGGTCATTGGGACCACATCACACTCCAAAGTGTCTTCATAAGCACCAATTTTGAAGGAGACTTGGACCGTATGCTCGACTCAGATAGTGCCGGAGTCACTTAGCCATTGAACCTTGTAGGGTGTGGGTGCTTCCTCTTGACCAATTGTAGCTTGGAGCATAGTTCTTCACTTGCCAAGTTGTGGCAACTACCTCCATCGATGATGACCTTGATGGACCGTCCATTGATGCGGCTTTTGTGTGGAAGATGTGGCATCGTTGGTCTTCTTCTTGTTGATGTTGAAGAGTCAAGACCTTGGAGACAACGAGGCGGGCTCGAATCCTCATCACACAAGACTTGATCATCTTCATCTTCATTCACTTGCCGGTGCATGGCCACTTGCTCAAGGGCTTCCATTTCCTCTTCACTCATAGAGTCATATGTGCCATCGTCGTTGAGGATCATGGTGCGCTTGTTGGTGCATTCGTATGACTTGTGGCCTCGGCCGCCGCAAGTGAAACACTTGAAGGAGCTTGTCTTGATGGTCTCATCGGTCGGAGTAGAGGATGAAGCACGCGGCTTGAGGTTGCTTGTAGTAGGAGGAGGACGACTTGAACTTGTCGATGTCTTCTTGTAACTTGACTTGTCGTCGTTTCTTGAAGGAAGCTTGGTTGGTGTAGATGTTGGAGGAGTCGTTGAAGCTTGATTGTTGGGGAAGCCGTAGGTCTTGGATGAGTACTTGGCGTATTTGAAGTCATCTTGCACTTGGTGTTCCGCCTTTGTAGCTTGATGCACGAGCTCAATGAGGGATGAGTATGGTTGGAAGTCGGCGATCTTCTTGATGGGATGATTGAGTCCGTTCAAGAAACGTGCCATAGTTTGCTCATCATCTTCCTTGACATTGGCTCGAATCATGGCTATCTCCATCTCCTTGTAGTATTCTTCAACGCTCTTTGTTCCTTGCTTGAGTAGTTGGAGTTTCTTGAAGAGGTCGCGGTTGTAGTAGGTTGGCACAAAACGTGCTCGCATGACATCCTTCATTTGAGCCCAAGTGGTGATTGGAGGTTCACCTCTTGCTTGTCGTCGCTCAATGATTTGTTCCCACCATATGAGCACATAATCTTGGAACTCAAGTGATGCCATAGCGATTTTCTTCGCTTCATCGTAGTTGTGCAAACGGAAGATTTTGTCAACCTTCAATGCCCATGAGAGGTAGTCTTCGGGGTCATTGCTTCCATTGAACTTGGGCATGGTGAATTTTAGCTTGCCGTAGCGTTGCTCTTCATTGTGTTGTTGGCGATGTTGATGATGACGTCCTTGACGTGGAATGTACTCGTCTTCATGTTGCTCTTGGCGCGGAGGAAGACCATGATCAACTTGCTCTTGTTGAACTTGATGTTGAGGTGGAGCTTGACGAGCTTGTGGAGGAGCTTGAGGAACTTGACGTTGTACATGAGGTTGGTAGTTCCTCTCTTGGATTTCTTCTCGAAGGGCTTCCTCTTGATTGCGCCGTTCGCGATTGCGGTTGGCGAAGGCTCTACTTGATTCTTGAAGTGCACGTTGCGCCTCAAGAGCTTGCGCTTCACGTTGTTGTTGTTGAAGACGTTGAGCCTTGGCGTCTTGTTCGTCTTGGTGACGACGTGCTCTTTCTTCCTCTTGTTGGCGACGAAGACGTTGTCGTTCTTGGGCTTGAGCAAAAGCCTCTTGGTTTGATTGAGGACGAGGAACTTGATCATCAACTTGCTCTTGTGAATGTTTGTCATGTAGCGGGTTGCGAGATGCATGACGGTCTTGGCGCGCGGCTCGTCGAAGAGTGTTCGATGACGGTGTACTTGAGTCGTAGAATGTGTCGTCGGAATGTCGTCTCGAGCGGCTCCGTCTTGATGATGAAGAAGTGGAATGATGTCGTTTTCTCATCAACGCGCGAATCTCGTCCATTCTTGCATCATTCTCTTCCTTGTGAGCCTCGAACTTGTTGTCGAAGTAGTCTCTTGTACGTTGCTCGGAGAGTCGCAAGTCGGTGGCGAGGTTGTCGATGCGGTCGCTCATTGCTTGTTGTTCTTGGTGCAACGCTCGTTGTGCACCAAAGAGGTGGCTCTTGGTGACGTATGAAGACATGTCGTCGTCTTTCTCGATGAAGAGTGGGTTGGTAGAAGAACTTGGCCTATCCATCATTCCAAGCAAGATGTGAGTGGTAGAACGGAAAAGAACTTATACCAATGTACCTTTGACCGATGTTGAAAATGAATCAAGTTCACTCAAATGCGGACAAATAGCACTCTTGGTACCGATTCTTGTCGGTTCTCACACCTACACAAATAAAAGCTTATGGTGGAGCTCGGTTAGGATGGTGGCACAAAATTTGATGCGATTGTAAGTGAAACTCAATAAAGTTGAAAAAGATTCGCAAATTCGCAAATGTAACAAGTAGACCAAGCAAGTAGTGGTACACGGAAACACACACGCAAAAAGATAAGTGGGATTGTGCAAACCAAAAGTGAGCCAAAATGTGGAAACCACGAGAATGCTCTTGTTGCACAATACTAGAGAGACGCTAGCATGATTGCACAAAAGGCGGATACGCGAACTTGTGCACAACCTATTAGGCAAAAATGCAACGATCTCTATCCCAAGTATGCTATATGTATGATATTTCGGTGCAATGATCCAAGATGATCGGATATGACAATCTTAATGTTGTATGATGCTTTGGTTCTTGCTTATAAGCTCTTTGCTTATCTTTCCTCTTTGCTTAAAAGCTTGGGTGGCTCTTTCACTTTTGAGCTCTTTTCTTATGCAAACTTCACGAACCAAGATAGCAATTGTGTATGCGATGACAACATTGTGACACACAAGTTGATCTCAAGATATGCACCACTATGGTATGCTATGTATGCTATGGAGTATGATCACTAAGGTGCACAAGTCACGTTGCGGCAATACTCAATGGCTAGTCTCGATGGGTAAGCAACGCAAAAGTAAGGCTATGTGGTTATCAATGCAATTGCGAGAGATGACAAAGATGTCGACGAGGTTACCGTCCTTGACGATGATGAGTCCTTGGCGAAGATGAGTGGTGGTGATGTTGACGTCGAACCGCACCTATATAGCGAAACACAATAGGACACGGGAACCACAACTCAAATTCTCAAAGACCAAAAGCGAAAATGTGGTAGCGGAAAGTGGAGGTGGTATAGCGGATGATGTGGTTTAAGCCCTAGGCAAAGATGCCGATGTTCGGAAAATTTGATGGTGTCAAAAGGTGGTGAAACCAAGGTGAGGACCTCGGGCACGTCGATAGCTTCAAAACGAGCCAAAGAACACTCAAATCGGAGTTCGGAGTGAAAAGTTATGATGAAAATGGTGAAAGTCGGAAGGCTGAAACTGGCTAGGGCGGTAGTACCGCTAGGTAGGGCGGTAGTACCGCTCGTAAGCGGTAGTACCGCTTGGATCGGGCGGTAGTACCGCTCGTGTCGGGATTTTTCGACTATTTAGGCTGAACGGGGGCTGGCGGTAGTGCCGTACTCAGCGGTAGTACCGCTAGGAGGGCGGTAGTACCGCTCACAGCGGTAGTACCGCTCGAAGGGCGGTAGTACCGCTCGCGTCGGGATTTTCTCGATTGCTCGAACCGTGGCGCGATTTTGGGGCGGAAATGGGCGATTTCGGGGTCAAAATTCGATGGATTTTGTGGATGGAAAGAGGTGAAACTTGGGGAGATGCTAGATCGACTCGAAACAAAGCAAATCCACGGATCAAAATCAACAAAATTTCATCACACTAACAAATCACAAAAAAAATTGGGGCTATTTTTGTGGGGAATTTTCGGAATTAGGACAAAAACAACAAAATCAAGCTAGAAAAAGAGGGGTAGGGGCTCCAATAACGTGATCAACCTGGCTCATGATACCATAGATGATGTAGGGCGGAACCCTACGTGGACGATCTTTCACGCTTGGAGAGAATCCCTACGAGGAACACGAAGAACGAGCGGAAGAACACGAGGGAAAACACGGGGAGAACGAGAGAGAGATCACTCAACCAACAAGAAAACGATCACACAAGTGCTAGATTATCGAATGCATAAAGTGATACAAGATCCGAGATCAACAAAGGAAAGATACAAGGGTAGCCGTTCTTCTCCGAGAGGAGGTCTTGATGGGGTCCACCCTAGGAGGGGGTCTTGAATCCGCTTGGGGGATCTTCTCCGTAGAGGTCCTGATCTCAAGGAGAAGTATCCAAGTGGATGAGCAAAGGCTCTCACATCAAATATGAGCAAATCCAAAGCTAACCCTAGAAAGGATGAGGGAAGGTCTATTTATAGTCTAGGACCTCCAAGGGGTAAGTTGGGGCGAACGAGTACATGGGCCTCGGCCCAAACGCTGCACGCAGCAGGCGGTAGTACTGTTGCTTCATGGCGGTAGTACCGCTTTCAGTAGTAGTACCGCAGGGTGGTAGTACCGCTTTCAGCGGTAGTACCGCTTATCTTGAGCGGTAGTACCGCTCCGACGCTGCTCGATTCTGGAGTGTGTCGGGTTTTGCGGAAGTAGGCGGATGGAGAGCGGTAGTACCGCTTGGCTCCCAATGTAGTACCGCTTGGCTTGAGCGGTAGTACCGCTCCCGCTGGACTCTGCAGTTCTTCCTTTTGATCTTGGTGTCCATCTTGAGCTGTAGCTTCTCCTAGGTTGGTTCCTTGGTACCTAAGCATGCACAACATTCCGGATTGAGGTAGTAGCCATGTCTCGAGAGGGTCATATGATATTTCACTAAGGAGAGAAGTCACCTCGGTCTCGAGAGCTCGAGCTCGTGCTCTCGTCATGGGTCCTTTTGGAGCTTGGTGAGGCGACGGAAGGTCCATGGGGATGATCGAAGGATGCTCCGCATCAGTATGCCTCCATACTATGAAATGCTCCCTTGTCCTTTCTTATGATGAGCATGATGCATACACTTGTTGGGTATCTTACCACACGAATGATAGGTTTTGCACTTCTGCTAACCTCATTTGTTTTTCCGAGTGTTTGTCATGTTCTTTCATTTTGAAGGATTCACAAGGCGGTACAATAAAAAGAAATTTTGGTTATGTGAAGGCGTACATGATGTGCAACACCAACATTGGCGAGAATCTCCTAAAGGTGAACTCCTTCCCTTTGAGCCATCTTCAAATATGCATATGGGATGGGCCATACTTTCATTGTTGTTTCCTTCTTCTTGTCTACATGATACATATATTGGATGGAGGACCGACATTGGAGATGGACCCTATGGACCTTCAAGTTGAGGAGTGCCACGACATTGAGCTATGGTACAACACCACCCATGACAAATTTGCACCCTATGCATGGATTAACACACATTATGATTTTCTTGTTGGACCTATTCCCATGTCATCCATGATATATGAGCTTGTGCATTTTCTTAGCAAATTTGTTGTGATCTTTCTTGATGGCATATTCATACATCGTGATCATATTGCCTACCATCAATTGCATGATAACATAATCATATTGAGCATCCATTGCCATATTCATACTATTGATAAACCGTCTCACTATGACATCATTTTGCACCGTGGTTGCAATGATCATATTTACAACACATTTGTGTGCACAATGATTGCATTTCCTCCCGTGAATGCTTTGCATCTCATTCTAGATCATCTTGATAAGCTTCACGCGCTTTGTCACGACCAATCTTGCCGCACGGACTCATTCTTACATGATGGACTCTTTGTGTGCGCTAACCATTGTATTCCCGAGTGTTGCTTGTGTTTGCTCTTTTTGCATGTCTATCACTCCGGCGACACCTTGGACTACTTGGATTGCGCCATGTCTTCAACTTCGTCCAACTACAAGTCCGTCTACGACAACCGTTTCCATGGTGATGAGGATCACGATCCGAGGTCGGATCTTTCCCAAGGGAGGGGATATGATGCGGAGCATCCCACGTTCATCCCCATGTACACTCCGACTACTCTCCAAGCCCCAAGAGGACATATGACGAGACCTCGACCATACGGCATAGGGCACAAGGTGAACTCACTCCTCTTCGAACCGTCACTTTCCACATGTGAGACATGCCTACTACCTCATGCATGGACCTTGCATACACTCAGGTACAACCGAGACGACCATGGAGGATCTAAGGACCAAGGCCAAGCATGGAAGAAGAGAAGGAAGAAGAAGAAGGGACAAGCTTCTGGAAAGCCCGGACCTTCCGGCCTCTGCCCGGAACTTCCGGCCCCCGGAACCTCCGGCCCCCGGAGTCCAGACCAGCCCCGAGCGCGCCAACTCTCTGGATAGCCCGAAACCCGGCCGGAACCTGCTCGGAAGTTCCGGAGCCCGGAACTTCCGGCCCTGCCCGAAACTTTCGGCCTGCCTGCGTGCAAAGACTCGGGCCGAAGCCCATGTAACCCTTTCCCACTTACCCCTTCGTGGCTTAGACTATAAATAGACCACCCCCTCCTCCTAGTTAGGGTTAGCAATGGTTTAGCTCATATTTTGTGTGAGAGCCTTGCTCATCCACTTGGTTACTTCTCCTCGGAGCTCATATCCTCTTTGGAGAAGATCCCCCAAGCGGATTCAAGACCCCTTCAAGGGAAGACCATCAAGACCTCCTCTCGGAGAAGAACCCGGTTACCTTTTGTATCGTCCTTTGTTGATCATGGATCGTGTATCTCTCTTTGTGTTCATCAATCTAGCGCATGTGTAATCGAATCTTGTTGGTTTGAGTGGTTCTTTTGTGTTTTCCCCCGTGATTTCCCTCGTGCTCTTCCGCTCGTTCTTCGTGTTTCCCCTTAGGATCCACTCCAAACGTGAAAGATCTCCCCATATGGTTCCACCCTACATCATTGGTGGAGTCACTCAAATGGATCTCAACCTCACATAGGATGTGTGGAATGCTCTCAAGTGTGGGGCTAGTGGTGGTCACACTCATCCTCTCATAGGAAGTGCATGCAATGTCACATATGGTGGAGTCACTCATACCACTCATGGTGGGGTGGCTCTCCTCACATGGGAATTGGGGCATCTCTTCATATGTGGGTGTCGGAGAGATGTTGGTGCAAATGTCTCCATGCTCAACTATGTCGTAGTTGTAGGCGTGGAGGAAGGCCGAAGATGGCACATCATCACTCTCCTCCAAGACCAAAGATAAGGTCTCATGTGCGGTCTCGTAGCTTGACTCGGAGTATGAGTCCAATATGGGCGCCGTGTTCGTGTTGTTGAAGAGGTTCGCGCTCGTCGCCGTGGTCGAAGGGGATGGCCCTTGCTCGACCGTCTTGTCGCCGTCTTGATGTTGGAGGCCCGTATGATGTGGCACCTCGTAGCTCATCCCCATGACCGAAGGGAATTTCCCATGCTCGGCCATCTTCCTTGAGGGGCTTCCAAAGCTGGAAGTGTCGCCCTCGCTCGTAGGTGGTCGCCTTGGACTTGATGAAGTCAATGTAGGCGTACTCGTGGGAAGTAGGCGAAGATGCCATACGTCCTAGTGCGAAGATGCCTTTATAGCACTTGGCGAAGATGCCGAAGTGGTTGTTGTAGCCGTAGCTCCGTCTTGGTGGTGCTCGTCTCACGGTCTTCTCTTGTGCTCTTGAAGTTTGTACTTGGCATGAAGTAGGGCTTGTTGGGACTTGTACGTTTGCGCTTGTGGAGCATCTTCATGATGATGGTGTTGTTGTCGCACTTGAGCTCATAGTAGATGTCGTTCGTCGTCGTCGTCGTGCACATGTTGCCTGGAGGTGACTTGCCCTTCATGACAATGTGGATCACGAACGTGATGGTGGTCGCCATGGAGATGTGGACGTGGACGAATTGCGCTTGCGTCACGTGGGCGCTCCGAAGATGATCGACTTGCTCGCCGCCGCCTTGAGGATGATGAAGGGGAAGAAGACTTGTAGTCGGCCACCATGTCTCGTAGTTGATCCTTTAGCTCGCCTAACTTGGTGTCGATGTGGTCCCTTTTCCTTGCTTCGGAGTGTCGTATGTCGATGGCGAGGTTGTCGAGGTGCTCACGCAAGGTAGATTGTGCGCCTTGCATTTCGTGTTGTAGTCCGAAGATGGACATTTTGGTGATGTAGTTGTTCGCGTCTTCGTTGTTGTTGAAGACCGGAGATGAAATGCCTTGCCTATCCATCAGAAGACTCGAGCAAATATGAGTGGGAGAAAGAGAAGAACGATACCAAATGTACCTTGAACGATGTTGAAGATGGATCAATGATCACTCAATAGTGTAACAAGGAATTAGCACAATTGGTACCAATTCTTGTCGGTTTCTCACACCTACACAAGTAAGGCTTATGGTGGAGCTCAGTGAGGATAGTGGCACAAAAAATTTGATGCAAAATGTTAGCAAGAGTCAATAATGTTGAAAGAGATTCACCAATTCGCAAGTGAAACAAGTAGACCAATAGCAAAGAATGGCACACAGAAACACACACACAGATAGATAAATGGGGTCGTGCAACCAAGGAATGAGCACAAAATGTGGAATCCACGAAAAACGCTCGTGTTGCACAACTCAAGATAGACGCTAGCACGATTGCTCTATAGGCGGATACGACACTTGTGCACAACCTATGTCGTGGTTTTGTCACGGCAGATGTCCTCTTGCAAGGACTTAGTCGTGGAGCCATCGCAACTAGGAAGCTTAAAGGGGTTAATCGGGACAAGGGACACGAGAGAGTTTTTATACTAATTCGGCCCCTTACGGTGAAGGTAAAGCCTACGTCTAGTTGGGTTGGTACTGCTAGGGTTTCGATCACCAGGGAGCGAGATACGCTATGCCCGACTCTCGATGATATGTTACCTGCCCTAAGCCGTCAGTGGGTCGTCCCCTTATATACACGGGTTGACGCCCTGCGGCCTACAGAGTCCCGGCCGGCTCATAAGCAGTGTCTGGCTCGGTGACTAGTTAATCCTGCCTTATAATACAAGTCATGCCATTACAACGGTTTATCACTACGGGCCTTAAGTCGCCCGTGGGCTTTAGACCCTTTATTGAACCGCCATCTTCACGCTTGATCTTGGGCTTCATACGATGAATCGTCTTTGCGTAACCCGGCCCCTCCTGGGCGTCTTACAAGAATAGTTATATCCCCAACATTAGGCCCCAGATTGATTTGAACCGGTTCATGTCAATCTTGAAATACCTTAAGAAAAAGCCTTCTGTCTGTGCAAAGGTTATAACCCGCCGTGACGTCATCTTCTGGATCCGTGATAACCCGCCGTGACGTCATCTTTGATTAAATTCATATTTTATTCCTTCATATCTTAACGGATCTTTATCTTTAATGACCATTCCGAAAATCGAGGCGTCAGAGTCATTGGATAATGACGCCCGGCCTCCTCGTTTCTCGCGCTTTCTCAGTCGGCCCTTCCTTATAAATAGACACGGCCATAAGGTCTTTTCCATTCTCCCCCTTCTGTCGTCCTCTTCCTCTCGCTATTCTTCTGCTTGCTCGAGCTCCACTGCCGCCGTCGCCGCCGCAGCGGAGCTCCGCATCTTCGTCGACCTTGGCCGCTGCATCGACCTGATCCGACCAGAAAAACGCGACAAACCTCCACAGCAACTCTGCATCTGTAAGTTTCTTCCTCCCTGTTCCTCAGATCTGCATTGAGATTTTCGAGTCCGTCAGTGTTCGTCGCTGCTCATCATGAACCCTTGATAGATTTCACCTCCGCCGCCCTTTTCTGATCTTTAAGATAATATAAAACTGCCGCGGTAGCTGTTTCGCACCCATTTCGAATGCAAATAGATCCCTTTTCGCTTGCATATGGGCCTCATTCAAGTTTATGAACTCCTCTGTACTGGTTTCTAGGTCTAGAAATATTTCCTTTCCTGCACACCTGTTTGATCCAAAATAATATCTGCCAATTGCGAAACTTGTTTGTGCGACACTTAGGCAAAATCTGTTTCTGTCAGGCCCATTTAACTCTGGCGGCTCTCATTGCCGGTTTAAAATAAACAATGTTAATCGGCAGCCTTGCCAGCTCCTGGCGGCTTAAAATAACTTAAGTGTTTCTGATTCCCATAGCGGCTTAGATAACCAGATATAATTAGCCATATGTAATTAGGCCCCTTCATAAGCCGCCGTATGGAATAGAATTTGAAATGTTTTTTCTCCGGGTTAAACTGGACCGAATTTTTTTTATTCTGTCATAGGTTTTCATCTGCATAATGGCACCCACAGCTCCCAAAGCACCTGTGACTTGTAACTGGGCCAGGTCCATCGTTACTGAGAACACCTTATCTGATTTCGTGAAGACCGGTTATCTGCCTGAGAAAGAAGTTATGTCTTATCATGCTCCTGACCCGTCAGGGGAAAAGCCTCAGCCCAAGGAGGGGGAAGTGATCGTTTTTACTGATCATATGAACCGGGGCTTTTCTCCACCGAGCTCAAAATTCTTCAGGGATGTTTTACACTTTTTTGACCTCAGATCTCAAGATATCGGGCCCAACTCCGTGTCAAACATTTGCAACTTCCAAGTCTTTTGCGAGGTATATCTTGGAGAAGAACCCAACTTACCGCTTTTCAAAGAATTGTTTTATTTAAACCGGCAAAATGAACGTGCCAACGGGCCCAGCCTGGAACTTGGTGGTATCTCCATTCAGCGATGAGAGGCGCCTTTCCATATCTTTGAACGCCAAGCCATCCTAAGGATTGGAACCAGACGTGGTTCTATTGCCTGGACACTTCTCCGGCTGATGAGAACCCGCTGCCCGGCTTTCGCGCTCTGCGCCTTGAATCCAACCATCCACTGCCGGATAAGATATCTGCCGCTGAACGCCTACAGATTGCTCCTACCATAAAGAAAATCAAAGCTCTCTTGGGGAACGGCTTAGATGGCATTGATTTAGTCCCTGTCTGGATCTCATGGCGGGTGATACCCTTAAGCCGCCGGCCCGGCTTGATGTGCACTTACACAGTCGAAAAAGATGAACCGCTGCGTCATTGTCCTGATGACTTGCCTGATGACATAATTGAAGCCACGACCCAATCTCTTTTGAAAGAAGGCTCAGTGGTCAGTAACACCTTCGGCTTACTTCCCTTCTACAAGAATAACCCGGCTCCTGCAGTAAGTTATCAATCTAAGAATTTTACTCTGATGAGGACATCAATACCATTGTTACACCCACAGCCCCTACTGCTACATATACTGGACCAATTACTAGAGCTCGCGCACGCCAAATAAATTATCAGGTACTTTCATTTCTTGGTAATGATTCTAATGTTCATGAGAATATAATGCTGCCTAAATTGGATACATTTGTTTTGCTTACAAATGAAGGGCCTAGCTTGGAGAAGGATGGACATTGGAGTAAGAACAAGCATGGAGATGATGGCATGCGCAAGGGGAACAAGAACAGAGTTACAAGTGATGATTTCAGGACTTCGAAGCCACCATAATGAGTGCATGAAGCCTTGGACGAAATATACAAGATGCCACTTCATAAATTTCGTCCAGAGGCTATTCTAGGTGCTGCGTCACCTTATTATTGGGCCAGGCCCATGTAGTTTTGAAATACATAAGTATAGGCTATTTTTAGAGTCCGTATGTGTGGGGAAACAAGAGATAGGGGTAGTTTCGGAACCGCCACGAAATTCACCACGTCTTCCTCTATATATACAACCCTTAGGGCACCGTTCAGACTTTGGGTTTTGTTTAGATTAAAAGTTCGCCATAGCTGCAACTTCACGTACTTCGTTTGTGTTCAACGACCAGACAAAGGCGTCACAGAACCCCACCTTGATCAATAAAGCTTTCCTCTTATATTCGCGATAACCAGATTGCAATCTTAGTTTCTTGCTTGTTCTTTGTTTGCCTACAGGAAACAGACCTTCGTGGTCTGGTTGATCGTGCTCCGGCGTGGTCAATACTTCACCTTCTTCCGGCGAATCTATGTAATCCAACATGCTGGCTTTCAAGACTGCTCCAGGGTAATGTCAATGTATTCATTTTCAAATTTATCTGACTCATGTCTTTGTACTTAACCTTTCTGTTTTGCACACAGCGTACAAGTGAAGCCCAGCAAAAGGGCGAAGAAAAATAAGCCGGCCAAAGAGCCAGTCGTGACTGGCCCTGAGGTCGGAACAACCGTTCCTGAGACCTCCACACATGAGCCGCCACCTGAACCGTCCCATGACAGATGTCGGGGAAACTGATCTGACCCACAAACACCTATGGGACCGGCGGACCGAGCCTGCTCGTTCAAGGGGGCGGAGATCGCACGAAGAGCGGATCGAGGCGAAGCACACGAGCAGTTTACCCAGCTTCTTAGCTCTCGGAGAGATAACACTCCTCTTGCTGCATGTCCGAGTGTATTGAGTTCTTGCTAGGGAGCGCTGAGTGCTCAAGACACACCACCGCTAACGAGACCTAGCGTGAGTGTTTTACGCCTTGAACCTTTCGAACCCCTCTCTCGTTGTGCATGGGCCTCCTTTTATATGCTCAAGGGTCTCCGACAGGTGGCAACGTAGACAAGGGTAAAATGGAAAAGGAATGCGGTTGGTACAGCTACTGTATAGTGTATCATACCTAACCCCGACGGCGGGGACAAAGGCATTAAATGCCCGCGTCTCGTCGCCCAAACAAGGCAAACAGGGACCGTCGGGCGCCACCGCTGCCACGATGGCAATCTTGTCGGCGTCGCTCGCCATCAGCGCTCCGGCCGCCAAGACCTCTTGCCACGCGGCGCTTGGAAAGGTTCGAGGCGACACGTTGGTGGATGTGCTGGAGCGCAGGTACAGAGTGGTAGTCTGCCGCGGCAAGCGCCTTGCTGCGGTTGTTGCCATGTCGCGTCCGGAAGCTCGTCGCTCACCGGGCCTTGGTTGGCCTTCCCGGCAAGCTCCTCTTGCCGGGGCCTTGCCTCCTAGATGCCTTGGTTGGCCTTCCCGGCAAGCTCCTCTTGCCGGGGCCTTGTCTCCTTGGCTTGAATACTTTGTCATGCCTTGGTTGGCCTTCCCGGCAAGCTCCTCTTGCCGGGGCCTTGTCTCCTTGGCTTGTATACTTTGTTCTTGAATGGCTCCAAAGGAACCACGGAGGACCTTGGCGGTCACCCGGCAAGCCTTGCCGCGGGGTGCTGCAACTGCCTGTGCACAAGTTCGGGATACTAGGGCACCCCTACTCTAGTACACCGACAGGAGCCCCCGGGTCTGGGCACACACGGTGCCGAGCGCTATTGGGCCAGGCCCAAAACAGGGCACGAGCACGCGTGGCCTGGGTTACGCCGTAACTCACTCCGGACCCACCACGCCCTCCACGAACAGCACGCGTCGAATGCGGCGTCGTGGGAGAGATCGTGGGTGGTTTCTTTATTCGGAGAAACGGAACGTCTGCCCCCTCCCTCTTTATAAGCAGGGGAAACAGGGGCAGTTCGCCCATCTCGCCAGTTGCTTTTCCAATCTCGAAAACCTCTGCTGCTCCCCCCCTTCTTCCCAAGGCTGAAAAGAGAGCAGCGCTCCGCCCCCCATCGCCACCAGCATCACCAACGCCGTCGATCTCCCCCACCACCTCCGCCATGGCTCGGAAGCCGACAAGGGGAAGGTCGTGAAGTCGGCCGGCGCAGCGGCTCATGGCGCTGCTGAAAGGAGCGGGCAATCTTTCCCACTCAGCTCGCCGCCAAGGATCGAGGGAGTACTACTACCTCTTACGTCGACGGAGACGCGAGCGCATCCGCAAGACGAAGGTACTCCCAGCTGCCGCTGAACTGGCTCGAATGGATACCCTTTCTTGCTGCTGTTCTTCTACTGCGGGCTCTGTCCGCCTTTCTCTGAATTTTTCTGTGATATCATGAACACCTATGGATTCCGCCTCCTTGACTTCACCCCCAATGCCGTTCTGACCATGGCAGTTTTCGCACATCTCTGCGAAAACTTTGTCGGGGTCTATCTGAACGTAGCTCTTTTCCGCCACTTCTTTATGCCCCGAGTTGGGAGAGGGGAGCCTCTTGCCGGCGGAATCGCTTGGATCTCGAGGACTGGCAAGAAGGAATCTTATCTGGAGGGAGAGCTCCACAGCAAGTGGGAGGAATGGAGGCGATCGGTGCTGGATTGTCGAGGAGAACCTGCAGCCATTTACCTTGATGCCAAACCCGAATGCGCAATAACGATTGGAGCAGCGTGGCCGGAAGACGCTTAGGCTGAAGATTGCCGTCACCGGATCCTACGCCTTAGACTTGCGGGCTCACCAGAGGCGCCGTGGCGCGGATTTTCTCCGTCACCGCGACGCTTCGCAGAGAAGAGGAGACCCGCTGGGAGTTCGAACGCGGCGGATATCATGAGGCTGCGCCGGGCCTCAACTTCAACTTCACCGTCTTGAACTGGGACGCGATGCTCTTGGAACTGTTCAAGCACGATCCTGATCATCCCGAAATGGTCAGGTTGCCGAGGGGTGTCGTTCCGCTGTGCAACAATTCCTCGCTCGACCGCATCCGTGCCATGATGCCGCTGTGTGACTCGCATGGAATTGTCCCAACTTGGCAAGAGCCTGTAGATGACGTCGTGCAGGAGTTCTTTGATGGCCTAGTAGAAGTGCCGGTCCGCCCCGATGAATAGAAGAGCCTCACCCGCGACACCACCGATGATGAGATGCAGCGCATCGCCACCAGGCTGGAAGAGGCGGCAGCGGCAGCTGCCATGGCGCAGTTCGGATTCACCGTGGAGGAGGCAGAGGCAGCAGAGGCGGCAAGCCTTGTCGAGCGAGGGGAGCTTGCCGGTGAGGAAGAGCTTGTCGGGCCTGAAGCTGAGTCGAGCGAGCCCGCCGAGGGCGCCTCCTCCCCACCTTCAGACAGCTTGCCGCAAGCGGAGCCCCCAGCTCCACCAAGAAGGCGTCTCTACCTACACAAAACAAAGACAAAGGAAAAATTGTGCGTGCGTGGTAGATGTACGCATCATCCATCATGATGCATACGTGCTTGTGTTGGTTAACACCAAATATCTAATGCTCAAATAAATGAGATGCGTGATATAGAAACATGTCATCCATCATGATAGGTTTGTTGTTATGTATAGCATAAAGGAGACTCAAATGGTGTAATGCATCATGAGAAATATGTAGAGCATTGTTATTTATGGAATGCATGTGGTGCACACAAGGGATGTAATCATGCGATAGACAATAATTTTCATGGCATGGCATATGAGATGAATTGCACAAATTTTGCAAAGGAAGCTTAGCAATATCATCGCAAGAGAAACAAAAGCCAATGACCATCATCTTGTCATCTATGCCATAAGTGCAAATGGGATTTATTTTAATGGGGCATGCATAGGTACTATGTTGAGATTGAAATGATGCAATATGGGAGATCTCATTCATAGCATATGACAAGTTCAAAGGATTGTCAAACATGACGTGACCAATGGAATTTTCACAAGATGTCCTATGGAGCATAGCATCACAACTAGGCAAATCAACGTGCTCATCATCATATTCATCATAAACAGGTAAGTCAAGGCATGAAGGAATTTCACTAGTATGAAGCATGGCAATAGGTGGGTCAACATCATGGGAGCAATCGATGTCAAGAGAGTCCACTAGTGGGACAAGAGAAGCACCATCACCTATGTTACCATTGGAAGGTCGCTCATGTGTTGTAGGTGAGGTGTTGAAGATCCACTCGTTGTCATCTTCATCTTGATGGAACCATGTGGGTGGTGCATCATCGTCCATCATGGCCATCGTCGTCTCCATTGGAGGTATGGACTCATCAATGGTAGGCATGTCGTCATGTAGGAGACCTAGCACCATAGAAGAAAACACACTAGGAGTAGAGGTTAAGTCGTTAGAAATCATAGTGGCCTCACATGTCGTGTCAACTACCTCACTCACTAAGTGTAGTGGCTCACTCACTCCCTCAAAGATGCTCTCACTCATATGGTTGGTGGAGTCACTCAAATGGCGCTCAACCTCACATAGGATGTGTGGCTTGCTCTCATGTGTGGGGCTAGTGGTGGTCACACTCATCCGCTCATAGGAAATGCTCTCAATGTCATATAGGGTGGAGTCACTCATCTCACACATGGGTTGGTGGCTCTCCTCACATGGTAATTGGGTCATCTCATGATATGTGGGTGTCGGAGCAGGGTAGGTGCAAATGTCTCCATGCGCGGCCGCGTAGCTTGACTCGGAGTATGAGTCCAATATGGGCGTCGTCTTCATGTTGTAGAAGAGATTCGAGCTTGTCGCCGTGGTCGAAGGTGATGGTCCTTGCTCGAACGTCTTGTCACCGTCTTGGTGTTGTAGGCCCATATGATGTGGCACCTCTTAGCTCGTATCCATGACCGAAGGGAATGTCCCATGCTCGGACATCTTCCTTGAGGGGCTTCCGAAGATGGAAGTATCTCCCTCGCTCGTAGGTGTTCGCCTTGTTGTTGAAGTTGTCGATGTAGGCGAACTCATGGGAAGTAGGTGAAGATGTCGTACGTCCAAAGGCGAAGATGCCTTGATAGCACTTGGCGAAGATGCCGAAGTGGTTGGTGTAGCCGTAGCGCCGTCTTGGTGGTGGTCATCTCGCGGTCTTCTTTTGTGCTCTTGAAGCTTGGACTTGGCGTGAAGTAGGGCTTGTTGGGAGTTGTGCATTTGCGCTTGTGGAGCATCTTCATGATGATGATGTCGTTGTCATGCTTGAGCTCATAGTAGATATCGTTCGTCGTCGTCGTGCACATGATGCTTGGATGTGACTTGCCCTTCATGACGATGTGGATCACCAATGTGATGGTGGTCGCCATGGAGATGTGGACGTGGACGACTTGCGCTTGCATCGCTTGGGCGCTCTGAAGACTTGTGGCTTGAACGTTGCCGTCTTGAAGATGACGAAGGGGAAGAAGACTTGATCAAGGCCCGAATCTCCTCCATCCTTGCATCTTGCTCCTCCTTTTGTGCGGAAAGCTTGTTGTCGATGTAGTCCCTTTTCCTTGCTTCGGAGAGATGAATGTCGATGGAGAGGTTCTCGATGCGCTCTTGCAAGGTAGATTGTGCTCCCTGCATTTCGTGTTGTAGTCCGAAGATCGACATTTTGGTGATGTAGTTGTTCACGCCGTCGTCGTTGTCGAAGACCGGAGAAGAAATGCCTTGCGTGTCCATCACAAGACTCGAGCAAATATGAGTGGGAGAAATAGAAGAACTTATACCAAATGTACCTTGACCGATGTTCAAAATGGATCAATGATCATTCAATGTGTAACAAGGAAATAGCACAATTGGTACCAATTCTTGCCGGTTTCTCACATCTACACAAATAAGGCTTATGGTGGAGCTCGGTGAGGATAGTGGCACAAAAATATGATGCAAAAATGTTAGCAAGAGTCAATAATGTTGAAAAAGATTCACAAATTCGCAAGTGAAACAAGTAGACCAATAGCAAAGAATGGCACACGGGAACGCACACACGGATAGATAAATGGGGTCGTGCAACCAAGGAAAGAGCTCAAAATGTGGAATCCACCAAAACGCTCATGTTGCACAACTCAAGAGATACGCTAGCACGATTGCTCAATAAGCGGATACGACACTTGTGCACAACCTATAAGATGCAAAATGTATGAGCTTTCTATCCCAAGTATGCTATGTGTATTATGTTCCCGTTGTTCTTCTCAAGATGATCCAAGATGATCGGATATGACAATCTTATGTGCAATGTGGTATGATGCTATGGCACTTGCTTACAAGCTCTTTGCTCTCTTTTCTTTTGCTTAAAAGCTTATTCTCTCTCTTTTTTTCTCTATGGCCACTTTTGCACAATGCACAAACCAAGATAGCTATTATGTATATGCGGGAACGATATTGTGACACAATGGATGATATGATACCAATATGATATGATATGTATGCAATGGAATGGTGGATCACTAATGTGCACAAGTAAAGTTGCCGGCAATATTCAAATGGCTAGTCTTGATAGGTAAGTGACGCAAAAATGGGCTAGGGGTTATCAATTGCAAGGGGAATATACAATGGTGTCGTCGAGGTTACCGTCCTTTGCGATGATGAGTGGCGGTGTTCTTGATGTAGAAACCAAGATGATGTATACTTGTCCCTAAGTAGCCGAAACACCTTAGGAAACGGAAAAACCGCGAACTCAAAATCTCAAATGACAAATGTCAAATGGTGGTAGCGGAGATGGAAATGTGGAAGTGGTGGTGGTGGTTGATGAAGAAGCAATTGTCCCTAAGTAGCCTAAACATCTTAGGAGACTCACGTCACCACTCAAACAACCACAAATGCTATATGGAGCGAAACGGGTTAGGTTGCGGAAGACTATGGTGGTTTTAGGAATGATATGGTGGGGGGCCTAGGCAAAGATGCCAAAATGTCAAAATTTTGATGGAGTCAAATGGTGATGGAATCTATCTAGGTGGATGGTGGATGTCAATAGCTACTCAACGATCTAAAGAACGCGAAAATCCGACTCCGGATGTGGAAGTTATGGACAAAACGGGGAACTGCTCGTGGCTGACCTGGGGGGGCCGTGCGCACGGGGGTACGAGCCCGTGGGCACGGGGTCCCGTGCGCACGGTACACACACCAAGGGCAAGGGGTCACCTTGGACTCGCGGGTTTGGCGGAATTCTTGTCGATTTGGGCGGCAAGATGGATGAACTCGTGGCTGGGGAGTAGCTGGGGGTAGGGGGTGGTATGGGAGGACGAAGGGACAGCGGAAGAAACGCGCTGGAAGGGCCGTGCGCATGGGGTCTGTCTGGCCCGTGTGCACGGGGTCCCGATGGCCCGTGCGCATGGGGTCCTCTGAGAGGGACGAACTGCTCCGGATCCGTGGCAAAACTCGAATTTGCTGTCAAAATCGAAGGATGGAAGGTAGGGGAAGGTGGTAGAGGGGTGGATCTACTTGCTAAACACCGAATCCATGGATCAAAATCCAACAAAATCAACACTAAACCAACAAATCACAAAAAAAATTGGGGCTATTTTTGGTGGGGAATTTTTAAATTTAGGGCAAAAACAACAAAATCAAGCTAGAAAACACGGGGTAGGGGCTCCAAAAACGTGATCAACGTGGCTCATGATACCATATGATGTAGGGTGGAACCTATGGGGTCGATCTTTCACGTTTGGAGAGGATCCCTACGAGGAACAGGAAGAACGAGTGGGAGAGCACGAGGAAAATCACGAGGAAAACACAAGAGAATCACTCAAACCAACAAGATTCGATTACACATGCGCTAGTTCGATGAACACAAAGAGAGATACACGATCCATGATCAACAAAGGACGATACAAGGGGTAACCGGGTTCTTCTCCGTGCGGAGGTCATGATAGGGGCCACCCATGAGGGGGTCTTGAGGTAGGTCACTCCAAGAGGAGGTCTTGTTCTCCTAGTGGAGTGGATCCATGGAGCAAAGCTCTCATATGTCTAACATATCCTTTGCTAACCCTAACAAATGACCTAGGTACGGAAAATATAGTCTTGGGGACAAAGTGGAGAAAGAGGGGCTCGGAGTGGAGATCACAGCCGTCCATCCTGATGAGCCCGTGTGAACGGGGTAAGTTGGGCCCGTGCGCACGGGGTCCCGTGGGCACGGTACAGGCCCGTGCGCACGGGGTGCTCCAGCGTAAACTCTCTGAGTTGCCCGTGCGCACGGGATCTTCGAGGCCCGTGGGCACGGGGTCGCCTGGGAGGTGCAGAGTTCGTCTTGTTGCACTCCTTCTTCCTCCTTGTGGCCTCGGGGTCCTTCTCCTACTCCTTTGGGGTGTTCCTCACCAGCTTGTGGTCGTCGGTCTTCGTATCTAAGGGCACATAGAGCTCTTTGGTGAGGTAGCAAGCAAGTCCAATGGATATTCATCATATTCTCGAAGAAGAGCGGGTTCACCTTAATTCCGGTAGGTCCGCTTGGGGCTTGATGTGCTATGAAGGTGTACATGGAGATGACAGTAGGATGCTCCGCATCATATTCTGCAAGTTTAAATAATGTAAATCTTTTTTTGACAAGTAACTTGTCTGTCATCTTCGGGTCAACTTATGTTTGTTAATGCAGGCCCCAGGAGCTCCAATCTGAACCAGAATATGTTAACAAAGCTGAAGGCGGTTTACACATTGGTGGAACAACTGTACATCGGGTCACAACGCGCTTTAGCCGTTGTTGCTTTGTCAAACGATGTTCCCACTCGCCTGGCTGACGTGCTGAAGCGACTTGCTGTGCTTCCTCAACGGATCAAAGAATTGAGACGTGCTTCTGCAAGAGCCGGAGCCATAGCCGCCTTAAGCCGGGCTAAGGCATGGTTACCAGAGCTGTACCCGGCCGGCATCTCCCTTGGATATCCAAGCTTTAAGGAGTATGGCACCCCCTTTGATGAGAAGGATTTCACCGCTTGCGTGAAAGAAATACGCCCTGTGGCCACTCTGATCGAGAATGATACGGATCTTACCAAGTATCAGCCGGGTTATGACAGCCAAAGTCAGAGGATCGCCACGCCACATTATGATGACGTCAGCTTGAGTCCTCCAATTCGTAAGCATACCTTCGCCCCCGAAGTCGATCCGGCTGGGTTAATTGATGATGAAGCTGAATTTGAAGCTTTGAGTGGCATTGATGGTCATCATCAACCTTCCGGGACAGGAAGCCGACGGAGGAGCGGAAAGGATGACCGGAAGCTTCGTGCCAACAAAATGAATGATCCATCGAGCGCCTTATTTTTCGCCTTGTAGAAACAATGATTCCTTATTCAGACTCGGGAGTCTTGTAATAGGATAGAAGAAAACTTGATTTTGGCGTGCCATCGCAAGACGCTTGAGGCGCTCAACACTTGTTCAAGCCGCCGTCGTTATATTCTTCCGGTTTGTATTGATCTTCTGCTTTAGTTGCCCTACATACAGAACAAAAATGCAAGTCCCTTGGCGGTTTACAGCAGGGCGAGTCATATGTTTTACAGATAACCCGGAGTATGAATCAAAAATCATAAGCAAAGCCGGTTCTCAATTATATCTTTTAAGACATAACTGCAATAGCATACCTATGATCCTTTGATTACCTTGCCGGCTTGTGCGACCCGAATAAGGAGGGTAAGTTTTTTTCAAACTCATAAATGCTTTCAGAAAAAAGATATGCAAACCGCCAAACAATTGTGATTCGCAAAGTTCCATGATTGATAGACAATATTGAAAGGCTGCTGATTCGAATACGATCAGTAAACCGTTCCAAAGGGGTTAAGCTAAGATTCAGATACGATCATATAACCCCAGTGGCTCTGGCGATGCCGATCAAGTGGGTATCGACAGCTATGTTCTCTTTGGTTCGAATACGACCTATGTTTGAACAGGAAGCCCCCAAGTGACCATAAGAGTTGTGATGCGGAGCATCCCACGATCATCCCCATGGACACCACTTCAACTATCCAAGCTCCAAGTGGACCCATGATAAGAGCTAGGGCTCGTGCTATTCAATCCGAGGTGACATCTTTCCTACTTGAGTTTCCCTCCTCTTCAAGTGAGACATGGTTACTGCCTAACTCCGAGATGCTATGTGTGATCAGGTACAACACTCAAGACCCGGAACCGAGGGCTGAGGAAGAAGAGACAGGCGTCAACACTCTGAACAGCCTGGACCTTCCGGCCAGAGCCCGGAACTTCCGGCCCCTGGACCCTCCGGCCGACCCGGAGCTTCCGGCCTCCAGCGGCTTCGACTAGACCGGACCTGCCTACTTTCCGGTTAGCCCGGAACCAGGCCCGGACCTTCCGGCCCCCGGAACCTCCGGCCAGCCCGGACCTTCCGGCCCCCGAAAGCCAGGCCAGCTCCTCCCGCGCCCACACTCTGGTTCGGCCGGACCTTCCCCGGAACTTCCGGCACCCGGAACTTCCGGCCTCGCCCGGAACTTCTGGCCCTGCCAGTGCGCAGCGACTTGGGCCGAGGCCCGTGTACCCTTTCATCACTTAGACTATAAATACTCTTCTCCTACCTATGTTTTAGGGTTAGCATTGTGATAGCTCATTAGAGATAGAGCTTTGCTCATCCATATCGGATCTACTCCACGAGAGAGACCGCGGCCCCTCTACGGAGACGATCCTCTTGGATTCAAGACCTCCTTTACGAAGAAGACCCCATCAAGACCTCCTCACGGAGAAGAACCCGGTTACCTCTTGTATCGTCCTTTATTGACTTTGGACATGGATCTCTCTTTGTGTTCATCGATCTAGCGCATGTGTAATAGAATCTTGTTGGTTGAGTGTTCTTCGTGTTTGCCCCCGTGATTTCCCTCGTGTTCTTCCGCTCTTTCTTCGTGTTTCTCGTAGGGATCCTCTCCAAACGTGAAAGATCGGCCGTAAGGAGTTCCGCTCCACATCATCTTGGTATCATGAGCCACGTTGATCACGTTTTTGGAGCCCCTACCTCATGTTTTCTAGCTTGATTTTGTTGTTTTCGTCCTAAATCCCGAAAGTCCCCACCAAAAATAGCCCCAAAATTTTGTTGGTGTGATGAAGTTTTGTTGGATTTGATCCATGGATTTGCTTTGCTTCGAGTGGATCTAGCACCCCTACCCTTCTTCCCCTCTAATTTCTTCTTTTTCCCCTTCGGATTTGGGTTTTCCCCCAAGTTTTTCCGCCCAAATCCACGATCCCGTAGTCTCTATTCTTGGCAGAATCACGACCACCGGAACTTCCGGCCCATCCCGGAAGTTCCGGCCCCCGGACCTTCCGGCCTTCCCCGGAACCTCCGGACCCTGGACCTTCCGTCTTGCCAGGAACTTCCGGCCTAGACAGAAAGGTTGCGCATCTTCGACGACTCCCGCTACTTCGGCATCTCCGACCAAGGTGCAGCGGCATCTTCGCCAACGTACTGAAGACCGTGCATCACATCATCATCCACATTCGCATCTGTTTGGAACCTTCAACCGTAAGAAAGGACGGTAATCTTGACGACATCTTTGTCCAAACCTTGCCATTGCATGGATAAACATCAAAGCCCATCTTTTGCGTTGCTTACCCATCGAGACTAGCCCTTGAGTATTGCCGGCAACGTGACTTGTGCACATTAGTGATCATACTCTATAGCATACATACCATACCATAGTGGTGCATATCTTGGCATCAACTTGTGTGTCGCAAAGTTGTCATCGCATACACAATTGCTATCTTGGTTCGTGAAGTTTTGCATAAGAAAAGAGCTCACAAGTGAAAGAGCCACCAATTTTAAGCAACGAGGAAAGATAAGCAAAGAGCTTATGAGCAAGAACCATAGCATCATACTACATTAAGATTATCATATAAGATCATCTTGGATCATAGCACCAAAATACCATAGTTATAGCATACTTGGGATAGAGATCGTTGCATTTTTGCCTAGTAGGTTGTGCACAAGTTCCGTATCCGCCTATTGCGCAATCGTGCTAGCGTCTCTCTAGTATTGTGCAACAAGAGCATTTTCCTGGATTCCACATTTTGGCTCAATTATGGTTTGCACAATACCACTTATCTATTTGCTTGTGTGTTTCCGTGTAACCCCTACTCGCTTGGTCTACTTGTTGCATTTGCAAATTTTTGAATCTTTTCCAACATTATTGAATCCCACTTTCAATTGCATCAAATTTTGTGCAACTATCCAAACCAAGCTCCACCATAAGCTTTTACTTGTGTAGGTGTGAGAACCGACAAGAATTGGTACCAATTGTGCTATTTCCTTGTTACACTTTGAGTGATCATTGATCCATCTTCAACATCGGTCAAGGTACATTTGGTATAAGTTCTTCTCCTTCTACCACTCACATTGTTGCTTGGAATGATGGATAGGCCTAGTACTTCTACCAACCCACTCTTCTTGGAGCAAGACGACGACATGTCATCGTACGTCACCAAGAGCCACCTCTTCGGTGCACAACGAGCGTTGCATCAAGAGCAACAAGCAATGGACGACCGCATCGACAACCTCACCACCTACTTGCGACTCTCCGAGCAACGTACAAGGGACAACTTCGACAACAAGCTCGACGTGCACAAGCAAGAGAATGATGCAAGAATGGACGAGATCCGTGCTTTGTTGGTAAACCGTCCTCCTTCAACTTCTTCATATTCAAGACGGATCCATTCAAACCGACACTCCGACGACTCCTTCTCCGGCTCAAGTACACCGTCATCGAACACTCTTCGACGAGCCGCGCGTCAAGACCGGCGTGCATCCCGCAATCCGCTACGTCAAGCATTCACAAGAGCAAGTCCCTCGTCCTCACTCAAACCTAGACGCTTTTGGTCAAGCTCAAGAACGACAATGACTACGACGCCAAGAGGAAGAACGAGCGCGTCTACACCAAGAGGAACAAAACGTCGAGGCTCAACGTCTTCAACAACAACAACGAGAAGCGCAAGCTCTTGATGCGCAACGTGCCCTTCAAGAATCAAGTCGAGCCATCGCCAACCGCAATCGCGAATGGCGCAATCAAGAGGAAGCCCTTCGAGAAGAAATCCAAGAGAGGAACTACCAACCACGTGTGCAACGTCAAGTTCCTCAAGCTCCTCCACAAGCTCGTCAAGCTCCACCTCAACCTCAAGTTCAACAAGAGCAAGTTGATCATGGACTTCATCCACGTCAAGAGCAACATGAAGATGATTGCCATCCACGTCAAGGGCGTCATCATAACCATCGCCAACAACACAACGAAGAGCAACGCTATGGGAAGCTAAAATTCACAATGCCCAAGTTCAATGGAAGCAATGACCCCGAAGAGTACCTTTCATGGGCATTCAAGGTCGACAAAATCTTTCGTTTGCACAACTATGAGGAAGAGAAGAAGATCGCCATGACATCACTTGAGTTCCAAGACTATGTGCTCATATGGTGGGAACAAATCCTTGAGCGCCGACAAGCAAGAGGTGAACCTCCAATCACCACTTGGGCTCAAATGAAGGATGTCATGCGAGCACGTTTTGTGCCCACCTACTACAACCGCGACCTCTTCAAGAAACTCCAATTCCTCAAGCAAGGAACAAAGAGTGTTGAAGAATACTACAAGGAAATGGAGATAGCCATGATTCGAGCCAATGTGAAGGAATATGATGAGCAAACAATGGCACGTTTCTTGAATGGACTCAATCATCCCATCAAGAAGATCGCCGACTTCCAACCCTACTCCAACCTCATTGAGCTCGTGCATCAAGCTACAAAGGCGGAACATCTAGTGCAAGATGACTTCAAGTACACCAAGTACTCATCCAAGACCTATGGCTTCTCCAACAACCAATCTTCAACAACTCCTCCAACATCTACATCAACCAGACCTTCTACAAGCAACGACGACAAGTCAAGTTACAAGAAAACTTCGACAAGTTCAAGTCGTCCTCCTCCTACTACAAGCAACTTCAAGCCGCGTGCTTCATCATCTACTCCGACCGCTGAGACCATCAAGACAAGCTCCTTCAAGTGTTTCACTTGCGGCGGCCGAGGCCACAAGTCCTATGAATGCACAAACAAGCGCACCATGATCCTCAACGACGATGGCACATATGACTCAATGAGTGATGAGGAGATGGAAGCTCTTGAGCAAGTGGCCATGCACCGGCAAGTGAACGAGGATGAAGATGATAGATTCTTTTGTGATGAGGATTCGAGCCCCGCTCTAGTCGTCTCCAAGGTCTTAACTCTTCAACATCAACAAGAAGAAGACCAACGATGCCACATCTTCCACACAAAGGCCGGCAGCAATGGAAGGTCCGTCAAGGTCATCATCAATGGAGGTAGTTGCCACAACTTGGCAAGTGAAGAACTATGCTGCAAGCTTCAATTGGTAAAGAGGAAGCACCCACACCGCTACAAGGTTCAGTGGCTAAGTGACTTCGGCACTATACGAGTTGAGCATACGGTCCAAGTCTCCTTCAAAGTTGGTGCATATGAGGACACTTTGGAGTGTGATGTGGTCCCAATGACCGTTTGCCACCTCCTTCTTGGTCGACCATGGCAATTCGACCGTGGTGTCATACACAACGGGCGTACCAATCACTATAGTTTCAAGATGAAAGGGAAGGAATATGTGCTACGACCTATGTCTCCTAGTCAAGTGATAGCCGACAAGCAAGCCACCCATCATGGAGAGAAGAGTGAGAAAGAGATCCACCAAAAAGTGAGTGAGAGCCACAAGCCAAACTTGAGCGCCTCTTCGCCTAGAGAGAAAAACCTCATACTATTTGCCACAAAAAGTGAGATGAGAGAAGTGTGTGAGAACCCATCGAGTGTGATGCACTTTGTCCTTGTGTGCAAGGATGGGGAACCAAAAACTAACACCTCTCACGAACTACCTTTAGTGTTTCAATCTCTTTTGCAGGAATTCCAAGATGTTTTCCCCGGTGAGCTACCTCCGGGTCTACCTCCTCTACAAGGCATTGAGCATCAAATCGACCTCATCCCCGGAGCGCCTCTCCCAAACGAAGCTCCATACCGTGTCAACCCCGAAGAAACAAAGGAGATCCAACGGCAAGTACAACAACTCATCGACAACTGTCATGTACTTGAAAGCTTAAGCCCTTGTGCCGTTCCCGTTATACTTATGCCTAAGCTAGATGGAAGTTTCCGCTTGTGTTCCGATTGTAGACCTATCAATGCTATTACCGTTCGCTATAGGCATCCCATTCCTCGCTTAGATGATATGCTTGATGAACTTAGTGGAGCCAACTTTTTCTCAAAAATTGATTTTAAAAGTGGCTATTATCAAATCCGCATACAAGAGGGTGATGAATGGAAAACTGCTTTCAAAACCAAATTTCGCTTATATGAATGGTTAGTCATGCCTATGGGTTTATCGGAAGCTCCCGGTAATTTTGTGCGTCTTATGCATTATGTGCTTCGCCCTTATATTGGAGTCTTTGTTGTGGTTTACTTCGATGATATTCTTGTGTTTAGCAAAACCATGAAAGATCATCTTAATCATGTTAGGGCTGTTTTGCAAACCCTTCGCAAGGAACGTCTTTATGCAAACTTAAAAAAATGCACATTTGGTTTTGACAAAGTGGTTTTCTTGGGTTTTGTTGTCTCTTCCAAGGGTGTCCATGTTGTTGAATCTAAAATTGAAGCAATTAAAACTTGGCCACAACCCTCCAATTTGCAACAAGTGCGTAGCTTTCTTGGTCTTGCGGGTTTTTATCGTCGCTTTGTGAAAGACTTTAGCACAATAGCCGCTCCTTTGCATGCTTTGAGTAAGAAGAATGCTCCTTTTGTTTGGGGGTCTTTGCAATCCACCGCTTTTGATAAGCTCAAGTCTTTGCTTACTCATGCTCTGATTCTTGCTTTGCCCAATTTTGACAAAACTTTTGAGGTTCATTTTGATGCAAGTGGTACCGGAATTGGCGGAGTTTTGATGCCAGAAAAACGAGCCATTGCAAATTTTAGTGAAAAACTCTCCGGTGCTCAACTTAACTATCCCATATATGACAAAGAATTGTATGCTTTAGTCCATGTGCTACATGTTTGGGAACATTATCTTAGACCTCATGAGTTTGTCATTCTTACCGATCATGAAACGCTTAAGTACCTTAAGGGTCAAACTAAGTTGAACAAGCGTCATGCTAAGTGGAGTGAATTTATTGAGTCTTTTCCTTATATAATCAAGTATATTAAAGGTAAGGAAAATGTTGTGGAGGATGCGCTTTCCCGTATATGCATGCTTGTTATCTCAACTTGAATTGAATGTCATTGGCTTTGAGCACATAAAAGACTTGTATGAGCATGACCCTACTTTTGCCATCCCTTATGCTAAATGTTTGACGCATACATCTTGGGAACGCTATTACATCAAGGATGGATATCTTATGAGAGCTGACAAACTTTGCATCCCCGAGTCTTCTCTTCATTTGTTACTTTGTGATGTAGGGCGGAACCCTACGTGGATGATCTTTCACGTTGGAGCGGATCCTACGGTGAATCACGAAGAACACGCAGAAGACCAAGAGGGAAACACGGGGGAAACGAGAGAGAAATCACTAAACCAACAAGAGATCAATCACACAAGTGCTAGATCACCGATCACATAAGCTGTCACAAGATTCAAGATCAACAAAGGAAAGATACAAACGGTAGCCGTTCTTCTCCGTGAGGAGGCCTTGATGGGGTCCACCCTAGAAGGGGGTCTTGAATCCGCTTGGGGGATCTTCTCCGTAGAGGTCCTGATCTCCGAGGAGAAGTAGCCAAGTGGATGAGCAAAGGCCCTCACACAAAATATGAGCTAATCCAATGCTGCCCTAGCTAGGAGGAGGAGGGGTTCTATTTATAGTCTTAGTGCAAAAGGGGGCGAAGTGAAGGGGTACATGGGCTTCGCCGGCTATCGCAGACAGTACGGACGTCCGCTGGGGCCGGTCGTCCGTGTTTCAGGAGGACCGGTCGTCCGGTGTCGTCGGACGTCCGCTGGATCCGTTCTGTGAAGGAGGCGTCGGTCGTCCGGTATCTTCATACTTCCGCTAATATCCATTCTGTTGGGGGGTGCCGGACGTCCGGTGACGTCGGTGGTCGTCCTTCATTGAGAGTGTGGCGGTCGTCCGGTCGGGCCGGACGTCCGCTTCTTTGAACTGCATTGGTGGGACTTGGCAGTTGGGGCTTAGTGCCGGACGTCCGGTCCCGACCGGTCGTCCGGTGGCTGGAGTTTTCTCCGGTAGCTCTTCTTCTTGTCCTTTGCGGTTGGTAGCTTCGTCTCCTTGTCCAATAGATGTAGATGCACCATGGCTTTCCTCCGTGTACCGATCACACACAAAGTGTCCATATGAGGTAGTAGGCAAGTCTCGTGAGTAGAGAGAGGAAGTTCGGAAAGGAGCGAGTTCACCTTATCTTTGATAGCCTTGGCTCTAGCTCTTGTCATGGGCCCAAGTGGTGTTGAGGAAGATGTAGACACGTCCATGGGGATGAGCGAGGATGCTCGCATCATCCCCCCCAGGAAGGATCCGACCTCGGATCAAGATCTTCATCTCCATGGTATGGCGCAAGGTCCTTGATGTTGAAGATGTCGCTCACATTGTACTTGCCTCGTGGTAGATCTATCTTGTATGCGTTGTCGTTGTAGCGTGCTAGCACCTTGAAGGGTCCATCGGCTCGAGGGAGAAGCTTGGACTTGCGTTCTTTGGGGAAGCGGTCCTTGCGAAGGTGCAGCCATACTAGATCACCAATGTTGAAGACCATGGGTTGCTTGTTGACGTTGAGCTTGGTCGTTAGTCGTTGAACCTGTCGTTCGATGGCATGTCTTGTACCCTCATGCATCTTCTTGATGTAGCTTGCCCGTGCACTCGCATCCATGTTGGTGCGCTCTTGTAGAGGAAGAGGTAGAATGTCCAATGGTGACAACGGGTTGAAGCCGTGAGACGACCTCGAAGGGGACTTGCCGGTAGTCGAATGTCTTGCGGTTGTAGGCGTACTTTCGGCGATGGGTAGACATGCTTCCCACTCCTTGATGTTCTTCTTGATCAAGACACGAAGTAGAGTGGATAGTGTGCGGTTCGTCACCTCCGTTTGGCCGTCGGTTTGAGTGTGGTATGCGGATGAGAACAATAGCTTGATTCGAGCTTGGCGCATAGGGTCTTCAAAAGTAACTCAAGAACTTGGCGTCACGATCGGGGCGATTGTCTTTGGTACTCCATGGAGTCGCAAGATTTCCCTACAAAAGAGATTTGCAACATGTGAAGCATCGTCTATCTTGTTGCAAGGAATGAAATGTGCCATCTTAGAAAATCTATCCACAACAACAAACACGGAATCCTTTCCATTTTGAGTTCTAGGCAAACCAAGTACAAAATCCATGCTAATGTCTTCCCAAGGTTGATAAGGGATAGGAAGAGGCATGTAAATACCATGGGATTGAGCTTTTGACTTAGCTTTGCGACATGTAGAGCAACGATTGGTGAAGCGTGAGACATCACGAAACATCTTGGGCCAAAAGTAGTTTTTGGAGAGCGTGGCGAATGTCTTGTCGCGTCCAAAGTGTCCCATGAGTCCGCCTCCATGGGCCTCTTGCAAAAGGAGCAAACGAAGAGAAGACTCGGGAATGCATAGTTTGTTAGCTCTCATGAGATAACCATCCTTGATGTAATATTTTTCCCAAGAAGTATGCGTCAAACACTTGGCATAAGGAGAAGCAAAAGATGGATCATGCTCATAAAAGTCTTTTATATGCTCAAAACCAATAACATTCAACTCAAGTTGAGTGACAAGCATGCATATGCGTGAAAGCGCGTCGGCAACTACATTTTCTTTACCCTTAATGTACTTGATCACATAAGGAAAAGATTAAATAAATTCACTCCATTTTGCATGACGCTTGTTTAATTTAGTTTGACCTTTTAAGTACTTAAGCGTTTCATGATCGGTATGGATGACAAACTCATGAGGTCTAAGATAATGTTCCCAAACATGTAGCACACGGACTAAAGCATACAATTCTTTGTCATATATGGGATAGTTAAGTTGAGCACCGGAGAGTTTTTCACTAAAATAAGCAATGGCTCGTTTTTCTTGCATCAAAACTCCGCCAATTCCGGTACCACTTGCATCACAATGAACCTCAAAAGTTTTGTCAAAATTGGGCAAAGCAAGAATCGGAGCATGAGTAAGCAAAGACTTGAGCTCATCAAAAGCGGTGGATTGCAAAGATCCCCAAACAAAAGGAGTATTCTTCTTGCTCAAAGCATGCAAAGGAGCTGCAATTGTGCTAAAATCTTTCACAAAGCGACGATAAAAACCCGCAAGACCAAGAAAGCTACGCACTTGTTGCAAATTGGTGGGTTGGGGCCAAGTTTTAATTGCTTCAATTTTAGATTCATCAACATGGACACCCTTTGAGGAAACAACAAAACCCAAGAAAACCACTTTGTCAACACCAAATGTGCATTTCTTCATGTTTGCATAAAGACTTTCCTTACGAAGGGTTTGCAAAACAGCCCTAACATGATCAATATGTTCTTTCATGGTTTTGCTAAACACAAGAATATCGTCGAAGTAAACCACAACAAAGACTCCAATATAAGGACGAAGCACATGATGCATAAGACGCACAAAAGTATCCGGAGCTTCCGATAGACCCATAGGCATCACTAACCACTCATATAAACCAAATTTGGTTTTGAAAGCAGTTCATCACCCTCTTGTATGCGGATTTGATAATAGCCACTTTTAAGATCAATTTTTGAGAAAAAGTTGGCTCCACTAAGTTCATCAAGCATATCATCTAAGCGAGGAATGGGATGCCTATAGCGGACGGTGATCGCATTGATAGGTCTACAATCAGAACACAAGCAAAAACTTCCATCGGGCTTAGGTACAAGTATAACGGGAACGGCACAAGGGCTTAAGCTTTCACGTACATGACCGTTGTCGATTAGTTGTTGTACTTGCCGTTGAATCTCCTTGGTTTCTTCGGGATTGACTCGGTATGGAGCTTTGTTTGGTAGAGGCGCTCGGGGATGAGGTCGATTCGATGCTCAATGCCTCGAAGAGGAGGTAGACCGGAGGTAGCTCATCGGGAAAACATCTTGAAATTCCTGCAAAGAGATTGAAACACCAAAGGTAGCTCGTGAATGGTGTTAGTTTTGGTTCTCCATCCTTGCACACAAGGACAAAGTGCATCACACTCGATGGGTTCTCACACTTCTCTCATCTCACTTTTGGTGGCAAATAGGATGAGGTTTTCTCTCTAGGCTAAGAGGCGCTCAAGTTTGGCTTGTGGCTCTCACTCACTTTTGGTTGGATCACTTTCTCGCTCTTGTCTCTATGATGGGTGGCTTGCTTGTCGGCTATCACTTGAGTAGGAGACATAGGTCGTAGCACATTTTCTTTCCCTTTCATCTTGAAGCTATAGTGATTGGTACGCCCATTGTGTATGACACCACGGTCGAATTGCCATGGTCGACCAAGAAGTAGGTGACAAACGGTCATTGGGACCACATCACACTCCAAAGTGTCTTCGTATGCACCAATTTTGAAAGAGACTAGGACCGTATGCTCAACTCGTATAGTGTTGCAGATCCTTAGCCATTGAACCTTGTAAGGGTGCGGGTGCTTCTTCTTTACCAATTGGAGCTTGGAGCATAGTTCTTCACTTGCCAAGTTGTGGCAACTACCTCCATCGATGATGACCTTAATGGACCGTCCATTGATGCCGGCTTTTGTGTGGAAGATGTGGCATCATTGGTCTTCTTCTTGTTGATGTTGAAGAGTCAAGACCTTGGAGACAACGAGAGCGGGGCTCGAATCCTCATGACAAAAGACTTGATTATCTTCATCTTCGTTCACGATCCAATTCCATTTCAACCGCTGAGGTCATTAACGAACTAGAAAAGAGCTAAGGAACTATCCCCTTTGCCCTTTCCAAAGTGGTTACTCCCGATCCGAAGCACGGTGCATGGCCACTTGCTCAAGGGCTTCCATCTCCTCCTCACTCATTGAGTCATAGGTGCCGTCGTCGTTGAGGATCATGGTGCGCTTGTTGGTGCATTCGTAGGACTTATGGCCTCGGCCGCCGCAAGTGAATCACTTGAAGGAGCTTGTTTTGATGGTCTCATCGGTCGGAGTAGATGATGAAGCACGCGGCTTGAAGTTGCTTGTAGTAGGAGGAGGACGACTTGAACTTGTCAACTTTCTCTTGTGAATCGACTTGTCGTCGTTGTGTGTAGAAGGTTTGGTTGATGTAGATGTTGGAGGAGTCGTTGAAGCTTGGTTGTTGGAGAAGCCGTAGGTCTTGGATGAGTACTTGGCGTACTTGAAGTCATCTTGCACTTGGCGTTCCGCCTTTGTAGCTTGATGCACGAGCTCAATGAGGGTTGAGTATGGTTGGAAGTCAGCGATCTTCTTGATGGGATGATTGAGTCCATTCAAGAAACGTGCCATAGTTTGCTCATCATCTTCTTTGACATTGGCTTGAATCATGGCTATCTCCATTTCCTTGTAATATTCTTCAACACTCTTTGTTCCTTGCTTGAGTAGTTGGAGTTTCTTGAAGAGGTCGCGGTTGTAGTAGGTTGGCACAAAACGTGCTCGCATGACATCCTTCATTTGAGCCCAAGTAGTGATTGGGGGTTCACCTCTTGCTTGTCGTCGCTCAATGATTTGTTCCCACCATATGAGCACATAGTCCTGGAACTCAAGTGATGCCATAGCGATTTTCTTCGCTTCATCGTAGTTGTGCAACCGGAAGATTTTGTCAACCTTCAATGCCCATGAGAGGTAGTCTTCGGGGTCATTGCTTCCATTGAACTTGGGCATGGTGAATTTTAGCTTGTTGTAGCGTTGCTCTTCATTGTGTTGTTGGCGATGTTGATGATGGCGTCCTTGGCGTGGATTATGTCGTCTTCATGTTGCTCTTGGCGTGGAGGAAGACCATGATCAACTTGCCCTTGTTGAGCTTGAGGTTGGGGTGGAGCTTGACGAGCTTGTGGAGGGGCTTGAGGAACTTGACGTTGTACATGAGGTTGGTAGTTCCTCTCTTGGATTTCTTCTCGAAGGGCTTCCAGATTGCGCCGTTCGCGATTGCGGTTGCCGAAGGCTCTACTTGATTCTTGAAGGGTACGTTGCGCCTCAAGAGCTTGCGCTTCACGTTGTTGTTGTTGAAGACGTTGAGCCTTGGCGTCTTGTTCGTTTTGGTGAAGGCGCGCTCGTTCTTCCTCTTGTTGGCGACGAAGACGTTGTCATTCTTGAGCTTGAGCAAAAGCCTCTTGGTTTGATTGAGGATGAGGAACTTGATGATCAACTTGCTCTTGTGAATGCTTGTCATGTAGCGGGTAGCGAGATGCATGACGGTCTTGACGAGCGGCACGACGAAGAGTGTTCGACGTAGGTGTACTTGAGTCGTAGAAGGTGTCGTCGGAGTGTCGACTCGAGCGGCTCCGTCTTGATGATGAAGAAGTAGAATGATGTCGGCTTCTCATCAAGGCGTATCTCGTCCATTCTTGCATCATTCTCTTGCTTGTGAGCGTCGAACTTGTTGTCGAAGTAGTCCCTTATACGTTGCTCGGAGAGTCGCAAGTCGGTGGCGAGGTTGTCGATGCGATCGCTCATTGCTTGTTGTTCTTGGTGCAACGCTCCACAGCGCCAAAGAGGTGGCTCTTGGTTACGTATGATGACATGTCGTCGTCTTGCTCGATGAAGAGTGGGTTGGTAGAGGTACTTGGCCTATCCATCATTCCAAGCAAAATGTGAGTGGTAGACCGGAAAAGAACTTATACCAATGTACCTTTGACCGATGTTCAAGATGAATCAAGTTCACTCAAATGCGGACAATGAAATAGCACTCTTGGTACCGATTCTTGTCGGTTCTCACACCTAAAAAATAAAAGCTTATGGTGGAGCTCGGTTAGGATGGTGGCACAAAATTTGATGCAATTGTAAGTGAGACTCAATAATGTTGGAAATGATTCAAAATTTGCAAATGCAACAAGTAGACCAATAGGAAGATATGGTACTCGGAAACACACACGCAAATAGATAATATGGGGTTATGCAACCAAAGATGAGCCAAAATGTGGAATTCACCAAGATGCTCTTGTTGCACAACACTAGAGAGACGCTAGCACGATTGCACAATAGGCGGATACGAGCTTGTGCACAACCTACTAAGCAAAAATGCAACGACTTCTATCCCAGGTATGCTATATGTATGGTGTTTCGATGTGTTGATCCAAGATGATCAAGTATGACAATCTTAATGTTGTATGATGCTATGGTTCTTGCTCATAAGCTCTTTGCTTATCTTTCTCTCTTTGCTTAAAAGCTTGATTGGCTATTTCTCTTTTGAGCTCTTTTCTCATGCAAAACTTCACGAACCAAGATAGCAATTGTGTATGCGATGACAACTTTGTGGCACACAAGTTGATGCTAAGATATGCACCACTATGGTATGATATGCTATATGGAGTATGATCACTAAGGTGCACAAGTCACGTTGCCAGCAATACTCAATGGCTAGTCTCGATGGGTAAGCTATGCAAAATGAGGCAATGTGGGTTATCAATGCAATTGCAAGGTATGACAAAGATGTCGTCGAAGTTACCGTCCTTGCGATGATGACTAGTCGATGTAGATGAGCGGTGGTGATGATGAATTCGAACCGTACCTATATAGCCGAAACACAATAGGATACGGGAAACCACAACTCAAAATCTCAAGGACCAAAATGTGTCAAAATCGTCATCGGAAGTGTCGTGGAAGATTTTGGTGTATGTGGGTTCGGGAGATGTGGTGGGAGGTGGGGTTGTGGTGGTGGCCGAACTAAAAATTCAGTTTCGTCAGAGTTGAACGGACGTCCGGTTTTTGCGGTCGTCCGGCCGTCGGACGTCCGATACCTGCCGGTCGTGCGGTGCACGGGTGATTTTCGACGCGGAAGAACTGCTTTCGGTTTGGGGTGGAAGGGATGGTGAGGTCGAAATCGAGTGGTTTGGTGGATGGAAAAGGGTGGGGAGGGTGGGGAAAGCTAGATCCACACGTACCAACACAAATCAATGGACCAAATCCAACAAAATCTCAACTCACAAACAAATCACAAAAAAAATTGGGGCTATTTTTGGTGGGGATTTTCGAATTCAGGACGAAAACAACAAAATCAAGCTAGAAAACACGGGGTAGGGACTCCAAAAACGTGATCAACGTGGCTCATGATACCAAGATGATGTAGGGCGGAACCCTACGTGGATGATCTTTCACGTTGGAGCGGATCCTACGGTGAATCACGAAGAACACGCGGAAGAACAAGAGGGAAACACGGGGGAAACCAGAGAGAAATCACTAAACCAACAAGAGATCAATCACACAAGTGCTAGATCACCGATCACATAAGGTGTCACAAGATTCAAGATCAACAAAGGAAAGATACAAACGGTAGCCGTTCTTCTCCGTGAGGAGGCCTTGATGGGGTCCACCCTAGAAGGGGGTCTTGAATCCGCTTGGGGATCTTCTCCAGAGGTCCTGATCTCCGAGGAGAAGTAGCCAAGTGGATGAGCAAAGGCCCTCACACAAAATATGAGTTAATCCAATGCTGCCCTAGCTAGGAGGAGGAGGGGTTCTATTTATAGTCTTAGTGCAAAAGGGGCGAAGTGAAGGGGTACATGGGCTTGGCCCAAATCTTGTGACAGTACGGAAGTCCTTGGGGGCGGTCGTCCGTGGCTCGGGAGGGACGGTCGTCCGGTGTCGTCGGACGTCCACTGGATCCGTTCTGTGAAGGAGGCGCCGGTCGTTCGGTATCTTCATACTTCCGCTAATATCCATTCTGTTGGGGGGTGCCGGATGTCCGGTGACGTCGGTCGTCCGCTCATTGGAGAGTGTGGCGGTCGTCCGGTTCGGGCAGACGTCCGCTTCTTCAGAACTGCGTTGGCTGGGACTTGGTAGCTGGGGCTTCAGGCGCCGGACGTCCGGTCCCGACCGGTCGTCCGGTGGCTGGAGTTTTCTCCGGTAGCTCTTCTTCTTGTCCTTTGCGGTTGGTAGCTTCGTCTCCTTGTCCAATGGATGTAGATGCACCATGCCTTTCCTCCAGGTACCTGATCACACACAAAGTGTCCATATGAGGTAGTAGGCAAGTCTCGTGAGTAGAGAGAGGAAGTTCGGAAAGGAGCGAGTTCACCTTATCTTCAATAGCCTTGGCTCTAGCTCTTGTCATGGGCTCAAGTGGTGTTGAGGAAGATGTAGACATGTCCATGGGGATGAGCGAGGGATGCTCCGCATCACTTTGGCACGAATCTCATGGAGGACTCATGGGTCACTTTGTACGCAACAAGACATTTGCTACGCTCTCTAAGAACTACTTTTGGCCCAAAATGTTTCGCGACGTCAACCGCTACACCAACCGATGCTGTACATGTCGCAAAGCTAAGTCTAAAGCTCAATCTTATGGCCTTTACATGCCACTTGCAATTCCATATCAATCATGGGAAGATATTAGCTTGGATTTTGTGCTTGGTTTACCTAGAACTAGAAATGGAAAGGATTCCGTTTTTGTTATTGTGGACCGATTTTCCAAAATGGCACATTTCATTCCTTCCAACAAGATAGACGATGCTTCACATGTTGCTAATCTCTTTTGTAGGGAAATCTTGCGACTTCATGGAGTGCCAAAGACGATTGTCTTGGACCGCGACGTCAAGTTCTTGAGTTACTTTTGGAAGACCTTATGCGCCAAGCTCGGAATCTAGCTACTATTCTCCGTAGCATATCATCCACAAACCGACGGCCAAACGGAGGTGACAAACCATACTCTCTCCACCCTTCTCCGCGTGCTAATCAAGAAGAACATAAAGGAGTGGGAAGAGTGCCTACCCATCGCCGAGTAGGCCTACAATCATGCAAGACATTCAACTACCGGCAAGTCCCCCTTCGAGGTCGTCTACGGTTTCAACCCGTTGTCCCCTTTGGACATTCTTCCTCTTCCACTTCAAGAGCGAAACAACATGGACGCGAGTGCCCGAGTCAACCACCTCAAGAAGATGCATGAAGATACAAGGCACACCATCGAGCGCCAAGTACAACGACTCGTGACCAACCTCAACGTCAACAAGCAACCCATGATATTCAACACCGAAGATCTTGTGTGGCTACACCTTCGAAAGGAACGATTCCCGAATGAACGTAAGTCCAAACTCCTACCTCGTGCCGATGGACCCTTCAAGGTGCCAGCACGCTACAACAACAACGCGTACAAGATCGACCTTCTGCGCGACAAGTACACCGTGATCGACATCTTCAACATCAAGGACCTTTCGCCATACCATGGTGATGAGGATTTCGATCCGAGGTCGGATCTTTCCCAAGGGGGGGGGGAGATGATGCGGAGCATCCCACGATCATCCCCGTGGACACCACTTCAACTATCCAAGCTCCAAGTGGACCCATGACAAGAGCTAGGGCTCGTGCTATTCAATCCGAGGTGACATCTCTCCTACTTGAGTTTCCCTCCTCTTCAAGTAGACATGGTTACTGCCTAAGTACGAGATGCTATGTGTGATCAGGTACAACACTCAAGACCCGGAACCGAGGGTTGAGGAAGAAGAGACAGGCGTCAAGACTCTGAACAGCCCGGACCTTCTGGCCAGATCCCGGAACTTCCGGCCGACCCGGAGCTTCCGGCCTCCGGCGTCTTCGACCAGACCGGACCTGCCTACTTTCTGGTTAGCCCAGAACCAGGCCCGGACCTTCCGACCCCTGGAACCTATGGCCAACCTGGACCTTCCAGCCCCCGGAAGCCAGGCCAGCTCCTCCCGCGCCCACACTCTGGTTAGGCCGGACCTTCCCCGGAACTTCCGGCATCGCCCGGAACTTCCAGCCCTGCCTGCGCGCAGCGACTTGGGCCGAGGCCCATGTACCCTTTCGTCACTTAGACTATAAATACTCTTCTCCTAACTACGTTTTAGGGCTAGCATTGTGATAGATCATTAGATATAGAGCTTTGCTCATCCATATCGGATCTACTCCACGAGAGAGACCGCGACCCCTCTACGGAGACGATCCTGTTGGATTCAAGACCTCCTTTACGGAGAAGACCCCATCCAGACCTCCTCACAGAGAAGAACCCGGTTACCTCTTGTATCGTCCTTTATTGACTTTGGATCATGGATCTCTCTTTGTGTTCATCGATCTAGCGCATGTGTAATCGAATCTTGTTGGTTGAGTGTTCTTCGTGTTTTCCCCCATGATTTCCCTCGTGTTCTTCTGCTCTTTCTTCGTGTTCCTCGTAGGGATCCTCTCCAAACGTTAAAGATCGGCCGTACGGAGTTCCACTCCACATCAAGTTGTTTAATGACGCTGATTCGAATACGATCCATGTCAGACCCAAAGGGGTTGAGCTATGATTCAGATATGATCAAGAAGCCCCCTAGTGGGTTTGGCAGTATGCCGATCAAGAGGGTATCGACAGCTATGTTCTCTTTGGTTCGAATACGACCTATGTTTGAACAGGAAGCCCCCTAGTGACTATGGATAGATTCAGATATGATCATAAGCCGCACCAGAAGGAAAGCCAGATTCAAATATGACCCGCTCTGATGCGGAGCATCCTACGGTCATCACCATGTCAAGAGTTCGTTTGGCAAGTGACACGTGCGACCTCTACTTCTCATACATAAAGGTGAATCTTCTCCTTTACACGTGTTCACTTGACCCCTTCGAGGATGGTATACTACTTGACACTCCACTCGTGTGCATGCATAGGGATTGCCGGAGCTTCACGGACGACGAGGAGGAGTGCAAGCGCCAAGGAACACCTACACCATCCGCGAGGGAAGCACGGAAGAGAACATCGAAAAAACGCGAGCGCGGAGTCCCCATCGGCGGACGATCGGAAGCCACCGGACGTCCGACACTCTCCAATGACGACGACCGGCGACCACCGGACGTCCGACAATTACCGAGAACGGACGACAAAGCCGACGGACGACCGCACCTCTGTCGAGCTAAAGCGTCGGAAGTCCGACGCCCTCGACGTCCGGACCCCGGAGCGACCGGACGTCCGACCCGATCGGACGTCCGACACTTTGTGCAGCAGCCGGGCCTTTGGCCTTGTATCCCTCTCTCACTTACCCCTTCGTGACTTAGAATATAAATGGACCTTCCCTCTTCCTTTGTAGGGTTAGCAAAGTGATAGCTCATTTGTATGTGAGCTTTGCTCCTACCTTCCTCTACTCTTGAGAGAGAGAGAGACCACTACTCCATTGGAGGCCAAGACCTCCATCTAGGAGAAGATCCTGCGGGATATCATCAAGACCCCCTCGTGGGAAGATCCGTCTAGGATATCTTCAAGACCTCATCTCCTCTTGGATTTGAGATGAACGCTACCTTGTATCATTCCCTTTGTTGCTCATGTACCTTGTGGATCTTGTGTGTTTGATTGTCTAGTGGATGTGTGATCGGACTTGTTCTTGAGTGTTTCCCCTTGTGATTTCTCTCCGTTCTTCCCTGTGTTCATTGTGTTCTTCGAGGGATCCCACTCCAAACGTGAAAGATCGACCTACACCGGGTTAGCCCCGTATCATATGGTATCATGAGCCACGTTGATCACGTATTTGGAGTCCCTCCCACCGTTTTCTAGCCTTCTTTTGCTTGATTTCGTCCTAAATTTCAAAAATCTGCACCAAAAATAGCCCCATTTTTTTTTGTGATTTGTTGGTTTGATGATGTTTTATTGATTTTGATCCATGGATTTGCTTGGTTTCGAGTGGATCTAGCATTTCTCCAAGTTTCCCCATCTTTCATCCACGAAATCTCTTTATTTTTGACCCCAAAATCCCCATTTTCCGCCCATAATCGCGCCCCGAACTCGCATTTCGCATTGACCCCGACCCCCCGGACGACCGGCGTTTTACGGACGTCCGGAACCCCTAACCCGAACCAAATTTACGGATTTCTGACTTTCCCGGACGTCCGACGCCCCGGACATCTGACCTTTACAGACGTCCGTAACCTGTAGTTTCAGACTTCGGCTGATTTTTGCTTTGTCCATAACTAATTCATCCGAACTCCAATTTTGACGTTCTTTAGCTTATTTTGAAGCTATTGACATCCCCCTTCCCACAAAAATACCACCAACACCATTTGACTTCATCAAATTTTCCAAAATTTGGCAAGTTTGCCTAGGCCCTCCACCATATCATCCGCATAGCCACCACCGACTTCCGCAACCTAACCAATTTTGTTCCCCACTGTATATGTGGTTGCTTGAGTAGTGATTCGAGTCTCCTAAGGTGTTTCGGCTACTTAGGGATGATTGCTTCTTTTTCAACGACCACCACCACTTCCGCATAGGCTTACCCACCATACACTTCCACCCCAACTTAACCCAATTTTATTTGAGCTTTTTTGAGTTGTGGCTTGTGTCTCCAAAGGTGTTTCGGCTACTTAGGGACGGCAACTTCAACTCCGACACGTGTATAGCCCATCATTCCACTTCCGCATCGCCAAGTGCAAACCACCACCGCTTTTCCGCTACCACCATTTGACATTTGTCATTTGAGATTTTGAGTTCGCGGTTTTTCCGTTTCCTGAGGTGTTTCAGCTACTTAGGGACGAGTTTCAATCATCTTGGTATCTACATCAAGAACACCGCCACTCATCATCGCAAAGGACGGTAACCTCGACGACACCATTGTATATTCCCTTGCAATTGCATTGTTAACCCCTAGCCCATTTTGCGTCACTTGCCTATCGAGACTAGCCATTTGAGTATTGCCGGGCCACGCTACTTGTGCACATTAGTGATCTACACCATCCATTGCATACATACCATATCATATTAGTATCATATCATCCATTGTGTCACAATATCGTTCCCTCATATACACAATAGCTATCTTGGTTTGTGCATTGTGCAAAAGTGGCCATAAAAAAAAGAAAAAGAGAATAAGCTTTTAAGCAAAGAAAGAGAGAGAGCAAAGAGCTTGTAAGCAATAGCCATAGCATCAAAATATATCATATGGTATCATATCCGATCATCTTGGATCATCTTGAGAGAAACACCGGGAACCATACATACATAGCATACTTGGGATAGAAAGTTTATTCATTTTGCATCTTATAGGTTGTGCATAAGTGTCATATCCGCCTATTGAGCAATCGTGCTAGCGTCTCTCTTGAGTTGTGCAACACGAGCGTTTTCCGTGGATTCCACATTTTGTGCTCATTCCTTGGTTGCACGACCCCATTTATCTATCCGTGTGTGTGTTTCCGTGTGCCACATATTGCTATTGGTCTACTTGTTTCGCTTGCGAATTTGTGAATCTCTTTCAACATTATTGAATCTTGCTAACATTTTGCATCAAATTTTTGTGCCACTATCCTCACCGAGCTCTACCATATGCTTTACTTGATAGGTGTGAGTGAACAAGTCCGGTACCAATTACACTATTCTTTCATCTCACATTGAGTGAAACGGGATACATCCTCAACTTTGGGAAAAGGTAACTTGGTATTGTTTATCTCATTTCCTACTCACCTCTACTCGAGTCTTGTGATGGATAGGCAAGGCATTTCACCTTCGGTCTACAACAACAACGACGAGTTCGATGCCACGAACAAGAACTCCGACGCAAAGATGCAAGCTCAAATGGAGGAGATCAAAGCCCTCATCAAGTCCTACAAGCGATCTTCCTCATCTTCGAGAAGACGCTCAAGAGCACATGCTTCCGAGCTACCATCTCCGGCAAGATCTCATCGGCATCGACACCATCACCACCAATAACGTGAAGGTCATGAGCTCAACACCAACTACCGCTCAAGGACTTCACCATCTCCCTTGGCATCTTTGCCAAGCGACTTGAAGGCATCTTCGCCTACGGATATACGGCATCTTCGCCAACAAGAACCTCAAGGCTACGCTCAAGAGAAGCTCCCCAAGCTCAAGTCCACGACTTCCACGAGCTACTACGACCTCGACATCGACCATGCGATTCCTTTCTATGGGACTCAAGAACCCAAGGAGTACCTCGAGTGGGAGCGTTTAATGGACGACTACCTCAAGCTACATCAAGTTCGTCCCGAAGATCAAGTGAAGTGCGCCACAAGAAACTTCCATGACTACGCATCGGCATGGTGGGTTCACACACCTTCAGAGTACTACGACATGAGTTGGGCCAAGACGAAGAGAGCTTTGCGGCGAGAGTTTGTGCCTCCAACATACATGGAACAACTTCTTCGCCAATTGGAGAACACCATCCAAGGATCCAAGTCCATCGACAAGTACTTCAAGGAGATGAAGATTGCCTTGCGACGAGCCGGCGTGGATGAACCCATTTTGATGAAGTTCCACTTCATGATGGGATTGAACAACGACATCTCCAAGACTATCTTCCTCGAGAACTACAAGTCCCTCGACGACTACTACATTGGTGCTCTCAAGGCGAAACAAGAACTCATGAAGGCCAAGGCTTCTCCACCCCAAGCACACTTCGCGGTGACCAAGCTCTACGACAAGCATGAGGCTAGTACAACCATGATGTCCAAGCCCGACGAGCTCCAAGACGATGCTCCCAAGTTCGACTTCACCGCCATCCCTCTTTGTGGCATTGATGATGCCGACTCTACTTCGACTCTTTTTCAAGACGGTGCGGCGACGAGTACAACTACGGAGACCCTCAAGGACCAAGCTTTGGAGGCGAGCGACAAGGTGGCGAGCAAGGATGATGCTTCCATCTTAGGAGGCGAGAGTGATGTTGTGCCATCTTCGGCCTTCATCCAGGACGACGATGACGAGATGATCGAGCATGGGATTTTCTCTTCGGTCATGGAGGAGAGTTATGATGTGCCATCTTCGACCTTCATCCATGGCGACGGTGATGAGGTGCTTGAGTATTTCACCTCGACCACGGCGACGTATGATGACTTAAGTGACTTGTGCCACCATATTGAGAGTGAGAGTGCCTTCACCACTAGCCCTATATATGATGTGTTGCCACAAATCCCATGTGAGGGGAGCCACAACCACCACTTGAGTGAGATGAGTGACTCCACCATACGTGAGTTTGAGTGCACCTATTTTGAGGGAGTGAGTGAACCACCACATAGAGAGAGTGAGATAGTTGATAGGTCATGTGAGGCCACTTTCAACACTAACGACTTGACCTCTACCTCTATTGTGTCTTCTCATTTGGTGCTAGGTCCCATTTATGATGACGCGCCGATCCTCGACAACTATGTCCTTCCTTTAGACAAGACGATGGCCATGGTGGAATATGATGCACCCCCCACATGGTTCCATCAAGATGAAGATGACTACCATTTGGTCTTTCACACCTCACCTACACCACTTGAGTGGAATGAACAAGGTTACATAGGTGAAGACGATGCTCTCGTCCCACTAGTGGACTATTTTGACATTGATTGCTTGCATGATGTTGACCACCCTATTGACATGCTTCATTCTAGTATGATTTCCCCATGCGATGATTTAACCATTTATGATGAATATGATGATTCTCATGTGGAGTCTCTTAGTCGTGATGCCATGTTACATAGGATTTCTTGTGACAATTCTTTAGGTCACATCATGTTTGCTAATCCGCTTGACTTGTCATACGCTATGCATGAGATCCATCATATGTCTTATTTGCAATCTCTTCATAGTGACTATGCATATGCCATTAAAATAAACCCAATTTGCACATATGGCATACATGACAAGCCCATGGTTATTGGAATTTGTTTTTCGTGTAATGATATTGATATGCTCCCTTTGCATCATTTATCTCGTATGCCATGCCATGCCCACCTAGCTTCGGATATGCATTGTTTTGGATGTTGTCCATTTTCTCCAAATGATGTTTCCAATATTGCTCATGAGGAGACCCCCATAGTTTCCTCATACATGTTAGGAGAATTTGATCCATCCCACTCATTGCATGATCCCAATACTTGTGTGCATCACATGCTCCCCATGAACAAACATGCTATTGATGTGCCATATACTTGCATTCTCAATTTGTGTCCCCATCGTGTCATACATAATAACTATTCTTTCATGATGGATGACATGTTCTTATACCATGCATCAAATTTCTTTGAGCGATGCTTATCTTGTGCTAACTCACACGTGCACATACACATCATGATGGATGATGTGTACATTTACCACGCGCACAATTTCTTTGGTTTGTGTCTCTTTTGTGTAGGTACCCATGAATACTTGTCAACCTCGCAGTCCCACGAGTTGACAAAACGAGATCTAGAGAGCAACGATGATTTGCGATCTCATGGATTGTCTTTCCCACCGCTCTCTTCGCGCGTAGATGTCGCGCATTCATTCTACATGGCCCTCACTTGGCTATGGGTTGTTGTCCATTACGTATTATATGCCCATCTTGCCATGTTCATTATGCATGATATGTTCATTACTATGCCTTTCCCATGCATTTGCGACCCATGCTTTGCATTACACATGTTGATTGACTCTAACACTTGTATGTGTATTTGCAAGCTTGGTGGAGACATTGCTTGGTATTGCCATGTTCCATTTATGACCCATTCCTATGATGATACTTTCATCTTGCTTTGTGTTCGTGCTTGCGATATGTCACGTGCATTCCCTATGCCTATTATTTGCTCACATGACATGATTGCCATGATTTCTTCTAGTGTGTTGCATCTTCGCTCCACTAGTTTGCATGACTTGATTACTATGCTTGCATATGTTGCATCACCAATGACTCATACTTGCTCATTTCATGCGGTTGATGACAACCATCTATATGCTTTGCACATGATTCATATTGCTTCTTGTCATATATCTCCATGTGTGGCCTCTCTCATGCTAGATGATTCGCCATGTATTGAGTGCAACAATGATTCTCTTCTTACTCATGAGATTGCCCCCATAGCATTCTCACATATGATTGGAGATTTTGACATATTACTTGTGAAGCATGCTTGTCTTACTTCTTTGCACCATATACCTAGTGCCATGAATATTGCCATTGTTGCATCATCTTATTCATGCACTTGTGCTTCTAATGGTTATGTGCAAAAGATGAGAACCATCATGATGGATGATGTGTTCATCTACCATGCGCATACGTTCTTTGTTTTGTTTTGTGCATGTGTAGGATACTTGGACTTTGTGGCAACTTCCACTTCACGTGAGTTGAGCATTCGAGCTCTTGAGAGCGAGCCTCATACATTCTACCACGAATCGCTTCTACACCGCATTTGCTTCCACTTCGGCATTGTGAAGAATGCACAAGGACACGCCTTCAAGGTGACATCCTTCTTGAGCTTGGATATTGTGGATTATACTTCATGTGTTGCTTGCACCATTTGCACGCATGCTCGAGATATTGCTTTCACCCATGATTGCCACATTTCCATGCTTCATGACATATATACCTTGTGTGTTGCATCCAATTCACGGACTACTTGCTACTATCATATGGTTGGTTGCACCAATATCATTTCTTCACATATGCCATGTCCCTTTGCTTGTCACATGATTCACTTGATTGCCTCACACATGATGAACAATTGCTCTTTCTATTGTGTTGAGTGCCACTCCATCTTCACTACACCCTATGCACATTATGCTTGGATTGTCTTGCACTTGTCCCATGTGTTTAGACACTTCATTTTACTTGGTGTTGTGAATGATTCATATGCCTACCATAGACCTTTCATTGAGCAATTTATGAATGCTTGCTATGAACTTGAGGTAGATGCTTATTCTCTTGACACACATATTTGCATCTCCACCTCCCATTTACATGCTTGTCCCCATGATATCTACGATTGTGCTCAATTTATGTGCTTACATGCCATGTCACAATCCTTTGTCACACCATTTGCTATGCTTGATGACGACACTTGTTTCGTGAATCACCTCATGAATGCTTGGTTTTGCACTAACGCTAACCACATTTGTTTTTCCAAGTGTTTGTTCCATTTGCTACTTTTGAAGGAATCACAAGACGGTGCGACACTGGAGAGTGCCCATTTCGAGCTACTAGACGATGAGTGCTTGGTGTTCGACCACTTCGACACGGCACCGCCATCTCTTTCCCATGGTGATTTGGTTTTCGATCCGAGGTCGGATCTTTTTCAAGGGGGAGGGGATGATGCGGAGCATCCTACGGTCATCACCATGTCAAGAGTTCATTTGGCAAGTGACACGTGCGACCTCTACTTCTCATACATAAAGGTGAATCTTCTCCTTTACACGTGTTCACTTGACCCCTTCGAGGATGGTATACTACTTGACACTCCACTCTTGTGCATGGATAGGTATTGCCGGAGCTTCACGGACGACGAGGAGGAGTGCAAGCGCCAAGGAACACCTACACCATCCGCGAGGGAAGCCTGGAAGAGAAGACGGAAAAAGACGAAGCTGCGGAGTCCCCAGCGGCCGGACGACCGGACGCCCGACACTCTCCAGCGGTCGGACGACCGACGACCACCGTACGTCCGACAAGTACCAGGAACCGGACGACCGAAGCCGACCGAACGACCGGCACCTCCTGTCCAGAGCCAAAACGTCGGAAGTCCGACGCCCTCCGGACGTCCGGACCCCCGCGAGCGACCGGACGTCTGACCCCGACTGGACGTCCGACACTGCCTGTGTGCAGCCGGGCCTTTGGCCTTGTATCCCTCTCCCACTTACCCCTTCGTGGCTTAGACTATAAATAGACCTTCCCCTCATCCTTTCTAGGTTAGCAAAGTGATAGCTCATTTGTATGTGAGCTTTGCTCCTACCTTCCTCTACTCTTGAGAGAGAGAGAGACCACTACTCCATTGGAGGTCAAGACCTCAATCTAGGAGAAGATCCTGCGGGATATCATCAAGACCTCCTCGTGGGAAGATCCGTCTAGGATATCTTCAAGACCTCATCTCCTCTTGGATTTGAGATGAACGCTACCTTGTATCGTTCCCTTTGTTGCTCATGTACCTTGTGGATCTTGTGTGTTTGATTGTCTAGTGGATGTGTGATCGGACTTGTTCGTGAGTGTTTCCCCTTGTGATTTCTCTCCGTTCTTCCCCGTGTTCATCTTGTTCTTCGAGGGATCCCACTCCAAACGTGAAAGATCGGCCTACACCGGGTTAGCCCCGTATCACGCTCCCTATCGGTTGTTTCAAAATAATAAGGAAGACATGTAAACATTTGAGGATGAAAAGGACAGAGGTCCTGCTTTATTGCTTTTCATAATATAAACATCTCCAAATATATGTACATCTTTAGAGCCGGTGGCTCAAGTATAGTAAGGCCAAAGATGAGCGATATTCCATGGCCGATGGGTCTCCTTGATGCGGAGCATCCTACGTTCATCTCCATGTACACCTTCATAGCACATCAAGCCCCAAGTGGACCTACCGGACTTAAGGTGAACCCGCTCCTCTTCAAGATTTACATGAATATCCATAGGACTTGGTTGCTACCACAACTTGGATCGTTGTGCATCTTTAGGTACGAGGGTGACTGCCACCAAGCAGCCAGGAAGCTTCCCGGAGGCCAAGGAGAAGGACCCCAAGCCCACACGGAGGAAGAAGGAACCCAACAGGAGCTGGACAGGAAGTCCCAGGCGACCCCATGCGCACGGGCCCCCGAGACCCCATGCGCACGGGCCTGTACCGTGCCCACGGGACACCCGTGCGCACGGGCCCAACTTACCCCGTGCGCACGGGGCCCATCAGGATGGACGGCTGTGAGCTGCTGTTTGGGCCTCCTCTTCATCCACTTCGTCCCCATGCCTATATATTCCGTACCTAGACCATATGTTAGGGTAAGCAAAGTAGATGATAGACATATCAGAGCTTTGCTCCATGGATCCACTCCACTAGGAGATCAACACCTCCTCTTGGAGTGACCAAGCTCAAGACCCCCTCCTGGGTGGCCCCACCTCAAGACCCCTCTCCTTAGAGGATTGGGATGAACTAGTATCTTGTATCTTTCCTTCGTTGCTCTTGGATCATTGTATCTCTTGTGTGTTCTTGGATCTAGCATATGTGTGATTGGATCAAGTCAATTTGAGTATTTCACATCTCTTTTGTTCTTTGTGTTCATCTTGTTCTTGGGGATTCCCCCTCCAATTCGTGAAAGATCTCCCCATAGGGTTCCACCCTACATCACTCTCCTCCGACTTACGTGAATCTTTGTGTTCTCGAACATCGATGAGGTAATATGACCCGTTGTTCAGGTTCTTGCTGACCACAAAGGGCCCTTCCCAAGGGGGAGATAGCTTGTGCATATAGGATTGACCCTGGATGAGCCGGAGCACCAAATCGCCTTCCTGAAAGGTTCTGGACCTAACCCGGCAGCTGTGGTAGCGGCACAGGTCTTGCTGGTAAATTGCCGAGCGGGCTATTGCCAAGTCTCGCTCTTCATCCAGTAAGTCAAGTGCATCCTGACGAGCTCGTTCATTGTCAGCTTCAACGTAATCCACCACGCGGGGCGAGTCATGATGGATATCACTTGGCAGGACCGCCTCTGCTCCGTACACCATGAAGAAAGGTTTATAACCCGTAGATCTGTTAGGTGTAGTGTTGATGCTCCAAATCACAGAGGGTAATTCCTCCACCCAACAACCAGGCGTCCACTGTAAGGGGACCAAGAGCCAGGGTTTTATACCTTTCAAGATCTCCTGATTGGCTCTTTCTGCTTGACCATTGGATTGAGGATGAGATACCGCCGAAACATCAAGCCGGATATGTTCTCGTTGACAGAACTCTTCCATAGAACCTTTGGAGAGATTAGTGCCATTATCAGTTATGATCTGTGTGGAAAACCAAAGCGAAAATCACCTTTTCATGAACTGAACCGCCGTGGCTGCATCACACTTCGGTAGCTCTGCCTCAACCCACTTTGTAAATTTATCCACCGCCACGAGAAGGTGTGTCTTTTTATCCTGAGACCTTTTGAAAGGCCCGACCATATCAAGCCCCCAGACTGCAAATGGCCAAGTAATTGGAATCATCCTCAATTCTTGAGCGGTACATGAGCTCGTTGTGAATTTTTGACAACCGTCACATTCTTGACGAGATCTTCCGCATCGGCATGATGAGTCGTCACCAATAAAACCCATGACGGAAAGCTTTGGCCACAAGAGATTTTGAGCCGGCATGATGACCAAAATCGCCTTCATGGATCTCCCGAAGTATTTCCTGACCTTCCGCTAGCGATACACAACGTTGGAACGCCCCAGTGATGCTGCGATGATGCAGTTCACCATGAACAATTGCCATGGACTTAGACCGCCGGGTGATTTGTCTTGCCAAGGTCTCATCCTCAGGCAACTCTCCCCGGCTCATGTAAGCCAAATATGGCACTGTCCAATCCGGGACGACATGAAGAGCTGCCACCAACTGTGCTTCCGGGTCTGGAACAGCTAAGTCCTCCTCTATGGGTAACTTGACAGAAGGATTATGCAAAACATCCAAAAAGGTCTTAGGCGGTACAGGCTTACGTTGAGATCCCAGCCGGCTTAAAGCATCAGCCGCCTCATTCTTCCTTCGATTAATGTGCTCCACTTGATAACCCTTGAAGTGCCCTGCTACAACATCAACTTCTCGACGATAAGCCGCCATGAGGGGGTCCTTGGAGTCCCACTTGCCTGACACCTATTGAGCCACAAGATCTGAATCGCCCAAACACCTTACCCGGCTCAAATTCATCTCTTTGACCATCCGAAGACCATGGAGTAAGGCCTCATATTCAGCTGCATTATTAGTACGAGGAAACATGAGCCGGAGCACATAGCAAAATTTGTCACCTCGAGGGGAAGTTAAAACAACTCCAACCCCCGAGCCTTCCAACTGCCTGGATCCATCAAAATGAATAGTCCAATATGTGATATCCGGCTTTTCCTCCGGCGTCTGGAGCTCTGTTCAACCGTTGATGAAGTCCACCAGTGCTTGAGATTTAATAGCAGTGCGTGGCACATACTTCAAATCATGAGGCACAAGCTCAATGGCCCACTTGGCGACTCGTCCTGTGGCCTCTCTATTCTGGATGATGTCTCCCAAAGGAGCAGAACTTACCACGGTGATAGGGTGACCCTGGAAGTATTGCTTAAGCTTCCGGCTTGCCATGAGCACCCCATAAACAAGCTTCTACCAGTGCGGGTATCTTTGTTTAGACTCAATGAGCACCTCACTGATGTAGTAAACCGGTCGTTGAATCAGATGCTCCTTGCCAGCCTCCTTGCGCTCCACCACAATTGCAACACTGACAGCACGTGAGTTAGCAGCCAGGTATAATAGCAGCGGCTCTTTATCAATGGGAGCCGCAAGAATCGGCGGTTCAGACAACTGTCTCTTTAAATCTTCAAAAGCAGCATTAGCAGCGTCACTTCAGATAAATCTGTCCGTTTTCTTCATCAGCTGATACAGCGGTATAGCCTTCTCACCTAACCGGCTTAAAGCAGCGATACGGCCCACCAGTCACTGAACCATTGATGCACGCCGGTTTATCCAAAGAGGTGATTGCCTTGATTTTCTCCGGATTAGCTTCAATACCTTTGTTAGAGACCAAAAAACCCAGAAGTTCGCCTGTTGGCACCCCGAACACACATTTGGCTGGGTTAAGCATCATCTTGTAGACCCGAAGATTATCAAAGGTTTCCTTCAGATCATCTATCAAAGTTTCCTTCTCTCTGGACTTCACCAATATATCATCCACATAAGCGTGAACATTCCGCCCAATCTGATTGTGGAGACAGTTCTGTACACACCGCTGATAAGTCGCCTGGGCACTCTTGAGCCCAAAAGGCATAGATACATAGTAGAAGGCTCCAAACGGAGTAATGAAGGCCGTCTTCTCCTGGTCCTTAACTGCCATCTTGATCTGATGGTAACCAGAGTAAGCATCCAAAAAGCTCAAATGCTCACAACCCGCCGTAACATCAATGATTTGATCAATACGGGGGAGAGCAAAAGGATCAGCCGGACAAGCCTTATTTAAGTCTGTGTAATCCACACACATCTGCCATGTGCCATTCTTCTTAAGTACAAGCACCGGGTTAGCCAACCACTCAGGGTGAAAAACTTCAATAATAAACCCGGCCGCCAAGAGCTGGGCCACCTCCTCACCAATAGCTTTCCATCGCTCTTCTTTGAACCGCCGAAGAAACTGCCTGACCGGCTTAAACTTCGGATCAATATTAAGAGTGTGCTCAGCGAGTCCCCTCGGTACACCCGGCATGTCAGAAGGTTTCCATGCAAAGATGTCCCGATTCTCACGGATAAACTCGATGAGCGCGCTTTCCTATTTAGGATCTAGATTGGCACTAATGCTGAATTGTTTAGATGAGTCGCCTGGAATAAAATCAACAAGCTTGGTTTCATTAGCCGATTTAAACTTCATCGCCGGGTCATGCTCGGTGGTCGGCTTCTTCAGAGGTGTCATATCCGCCGGGTCAACGTTATCCTGATAAAATTTTAGCTCCTCGGTGCGCAAGAAACAGACTCGGCATAAGCCGACGCCCCTCCTCGTATTCCAGGGCTATCTTTCGACTCCCATGCACAGTAATGGTGCCCTTGTGACCCGGCATCTTGAGCTGCAAGTAAACATAACACGGTCGCGCCATGAACTTGGCGTAAGCCGGCCGACCAAACAGAGCATGATACGGGCTTTTGATTTTGACCACCTCAAAGGTTAATTTCTCAGCCCTAGAATCATATTCGTCTCCAAAGGCCACCTCCAGCTCAATTTTTCCAACCGGGTACGCCGATTTACCAGGCACCACTCCATGGAAAACGGTGTTGGATGTCTTCAAATTTTTGTCAGTCAGCCCCATGCGCAGGAAGGTCTCATCATAGAGGATGTTGATGCTGCTACCTCCATCCATGAGCACCTTAGTAAACTTATATCCACCAACTTGAGGTGCTACCACCAAGGCTAACTGACCTGGATTGTCAACCCGGGGAGGGTGATCCTCTCTACTCCATACAATAGGCTGCTCTGACCACCTTAAATAACGGGGAACCGCTGGCTCAACAGCGTTCACAGCCCTTTTATGAAGCTTCTGGTCCCGCTTGCATAAGCTAGTGGTGAACACATGATACTGTCCACTATTCAGCTGCTTTGGATTGCTTTGATAACCTGACTGTTGTTGCTACTGACCTCCCTGACCAGACTGCTGGTGATTATAGCCACCTTGATTTCCCTGAAAGCCGGAATTTGAACCGCCACCCGAGCCATGAAAGCCGCCAGCACCTGAGCCGCCACCCGACCCATGATTGCCGTCGAACGTGTTGGAATTCTTGAAAGCCTTCATGATCGCGCAATCCTTCCATAAGTGAGCGGCTGGCTTTTCCCGGGTACCGTGTCTCGGGCAGGGCTCAGTGAGTAGCTGCTCAAGAGATGGACCTGACCCGCCAGATCGAGGGGGCCGCCTCCCCTTGCGCCTCTGATCATTACCCTGTGTATTAGCGTTGGCCACAAACTCTGTATTACCATCGGCTTTACGCTTATTGCCTCCTTGATTTGCGGGTTATGTTCTGGCCCTTTCCATTGCCGTTCTTCTTCCCTTCCCGCCTTTTCCTCGTCGACGCAGGATCCGCGGTAGATATCGAATCGGCGTATTTTACCAGAGCCGCCATCAGCTGACCCATATCATTACAATCACGCTTGAGGCGCCCCAACTTTTGTCTTAGTGGTACAAATCGGCAATTTTTCTCCAGCATGAGGACTGCAGAGCCGGCATCCATCTTGTCAGACGAATGTATTATCTCCTTGACCCGGCGCACCAATGAGTGGTAGATTCACCCTCCTCTTGTTTACAATTAGTTAAATCCACAATTGACATGGACTGCTTGCAGGTGTCTTTGAAGTTCTGAATGAACCGGGCCTTCAATTCCGCCCATGAGCCGATGGAATTGGGCGGCAAGCCTTTTAACCAAGTCGGGGCCGTTCCATCCAACATCATGGTGAAGTATTTAGCCATTGCCGCGTCACTGACCTCCAACAGCTCCATGGCCATATCATAGCTTTCGATCCACGCCCCGGGCTGTAAGTCGGCCGTATAATTTGGCACCTTCCGGGGTCCCTTGAAATCCTTAGGCAGACGTACATTACGTAAAGCCGGTACACCGCAGGTTCTGGTGGCCACTCCTGCCTCAACAGAAGTCGTCGGATAATCCGAGAAAGCTTGATGAGTCGTCTGCTGAGCCGCCAATTGAGCCGCCCGCTGGTCCTCCTGACGTATCCGGTCCTGTACCGGGTTATAACCACCAGGTTGGTTACGGCGCTGGGCGTTGCTTGACAAAGCTTCCGACTCCATGTGCCTGCTATAACTCGGACTCCGGCTTGGGCGAGGAGTCGAATGAATCCTGTCTCGGCTATAGGAATAAGCCTCTTGCTGAGCCAGAGCCGTCTGGACGAGTTATCTGATCCTTCGCGTCTCCACCGCTGTTGGATCGTCGCCGTCCACTAGGAGAGCCGCCAAACATGCTGATGCTGCGATCAGGTTCTCCATGGGGTTAGAAAAATGACCCGGTGGTGTTGGTACGTAGCGAGGCGGGGCCATATTCCCATGAGGAGGTGCCATCACCCGAGGCTGAACCGGTCCCCCTGGTCCGGGTGTTATGAACTGGTTTGCTTCTGGCGGGTTACTAGGGCCGGCTCCAGGTGTCGTAAAAAGGCTCCGAGGATCATAAACCGGAGGCAAACGGGATTGATTTTTCTGGTGCCTCCTCCTCATCACCTTGTTAGACGCGTTTAGGTTCATCGTAAGCTGGAATGCCTCTGACTGGAGCTGTTGGGCCCGTGCATCCAATGCCGCCCGTTCTGCGGCCAACCGGGTGTCCTCTGCTGCTAAGGCCTCCTTGGCCCGAGCTATTTCCTCACGCACCTGTGCCACCTCTGCATCACGTTCCTCTTGATTAGCAGGAATAACTGTGGCGGTTAACAGGGCCGTCAGCTTATCCATGAGATCAAGCAGCACCTGAGTCGGCGGGCGCACAGGGCCTCCTGCCCCGGCCGCTCCTAACCCGGACGTTATTGCAGCCGGCAGTAGAGAGTTCGGCGGGTTGAGTGCCAGCCATGAAGACCCCTACCCAGCTTGGCGGCTCAAAGGGGTCCGGAATACTGCTGCCATCGGAACAGCCCCCAAGCCTGCCATCTTACAGTTGATACAACGAATCGGTCTCACAAGTGGACGAATCACCGTCGGAGTGGACGGCCGACTCATCGCCATCGAAGGATCCTTCAGAAAGTTCTCCTCCATGGATGCAACCCACGAAGGCACGCTTCACGATTGGTTGAGCACGGGCGGGTCTCGCACGCTGAGCCGTCTCGACGAGGTCGGTGCAGTTGTCCGGCTCAGGGCTCGGCTCACCGATCCGGCCGATGAAAATATGGATTCCGCCGAAGGGAACCCGGTACCCGTCTCAATTGAGCCGGCGTCGGGGCCCCAGCCTTCGTCGTCGATGTAGATCTTGCCGCGACGACTCTTGGTCATCCGGCCCACAGCGTATCCCTTGAGCCCTTCAAAGTTGCCCTTCAAGAACTCAAATCCACCGTGCGCTGGCCCCACGATGGGCGCCAACTGTCGTGGTTTTGTCACGGCAGATGTCCTCTTGCAAGGACTTAGTCGTGGAGCCATTGCAACTAGGAAGGTTAAAGGGGTTAATCGGGACAAGGGACACGAGAGAGGTTTTATACTAGTTCAGCCCCTTACGGTGAAGGTAAAGCCTACGTATAGTTGGGTTTGTACTGCTAGGGTTTCGATCACCAGGGAGCGAGATACGCTGATGCGGAGCATCCTTCGATCATCCCCATGGACCTTCCGTCGCCTCACCAAGCTCCAAAAGGACCCATGACGAGAGCACGAGCCCGAGCTCTCGAGACCGAGGTGACTTCTCTCCTCAGTGAAATATCATATGACCCTCTCGAGACATGGCTACTACCTCAATCCGGAATGTTGTGCATGCTTAGGTACCAAGGAACTAACCTAGGAGAAGCTACAGCTCAAGATGGACGCCAAGAGCAAGAGGAAGAACTGCAGAGTTCAGCGGAGCGGTACTACCGCTCAAGCCAAGCGGTACTACATTTGGGAGCCAAGCGGTACTACCGCTCTCCATCCGGCCTACTTCCGCAAAACCCGACACAGTCCAGGAATCGAACGGCGTCGGAGCGGTACTACCGCTCAAGATAAGCGGTACTACCGCCCACAAAGCGGTACTACCGCTGAAAGCGGTACTACCGCCATGAAGCAACGGTACTACCGCCCTGCCTGCGTGCAGCGTATCGGGCCGAGGCCCATGTACTCTTTTCGCCCCCAACTTACCCCTTGGAGGTCCTAGACTATAAATAGACCTTCCCCTCATCCTTTCTAGGGTTAGCTTTGGATTTGCTCATATTTCGGTGTGAGAGCCTTTGCTCATCCACTTGGCTACTTCTCCTTCGAGATCAGGACCTCTACGGAGAAGATCCCCCAAGCGGATTCAAGACCCCCTCCTAGGGCGGACCCCATCAAGACCTCCTCGCGGAGAAGAACGGCTACCCTTGTATCCTACCCTTTGTTGTCCTTGAATCTTGTGCCACTCTATGTGTTTGATAATCTAGCACTTGTGTGATCGTTTTCTTGTCGGTTGAGTGATCTCTCTCTCGTTCTCCCCGTGTTTTCCCTCGTGTTCTTCCGCTCGTTCTTCGTGTTCCTCGTAGGGATTCTCTCCAAGCGTGAAAGATCGCCCACGTAGGGTTCCGCCCTACATCATCATGGTATCATGAGCCACGTTGATCACGTTATTGGAGCCCCTACCCCTCTTTTTCTAGCTTGATTTTGTTGTTTTTGTCCTAATTCCGAAAATTCCCCACAAAAATAGCCCCAATTTTTTTGTGATTTGTTAGTGTGATGAAATTTTGTTGATTTTGATCCGTGGATTTGCTTTGTTTAGTCGATCTAGCATCTCCCCAAGTTTCACCTCTTTCCATCCACAAAATCCATCGAATTTTGACACGAAATCGCCCATTTCCGCCCCAAAATCGCGCCACGGTTCGAGCAATCGAGAAAATCCGACGCGAAGCGGTACTACCGCCCTTCGAGCGGTACTACGCTGTGAGCGGTACTACCGCCCTCCTAGCGGTACTACCGCTGAGCACGGCACTTCCGCCAGCCCCGTTCAGCCTAAAATCGAAAAATCCCGACACGAGCGGTACTACCGCCCGTTCCAAGCGGTACTACCGCTTACGAGGTACTACCGCCCTCTCCGGTGGTACTACCGCCTGGCCAGTTTCAGCCTTCCAACTTTCACCATTTTCATCATATCTTTTCACTCCGAACTCCGATTTGAGTGTTCTTTGGCTCGTTTTGAAGCTATCGACGTGCCCGAGGACCTCACCTTGGTTTCACCACCTTTTGACACCATCAAATTTTCCGAGCATCGGCATCTTTGCCTAGGGCTTAAACCACATCATCCGCTATACCACCTCCACTTTCCGCTACCACATTTTTGCTTTTGGTCTTTGAGAATTTGAGTTGTGGTTCCCGTGTCCTATTGTGTTTCGGCTATATAGGTACGGTTCGACGTCAACATCACCACCACTCATCTTCGCCAAGGACTCATCATCGTCAAGGACGGTAACCTCGGCGACATCTTTGCCATCTCTCGCAATTGCATTGATAACCACATAGCCTTACTTTTGCGTTGCTTACCCATCGAGACTAGCCATTGAGTATTGCCGCAGCGTGACTTGTGCACCTTAGTGATCATACTCCATAGCATACATAGCATACCATAGTGGTGCATATCTTGAGATCAACTTGTGTGTCACAATGTTGTCATAGCATACAATTGCTATCTTGGTTCATGAAGTTTGCATAAGAAAAGAGCTCAAAAGTGAAAGAGCCACCCAAGCTTTTAAGCAAAGAGGAAAGATAAGCAAAGAGCTTATAAGCAAGAACCATAGCATCATACAACATTAAGATTGTCATATCCGATCATCTTGGATCATTGCACCGAAATATCATACATATAGCATACTTGGGATAGAGATCGTTGCATTTTTGCCTAATAGGTTGTGCACAAGTTCGCGTATCCGCCTTTTGTGCAATCGTGCTAGCGTCTCTCTAGTATTGTGCAACAAGAGCATTCTCGTGGTTTCCACATTTTGGCTCACTTTTGGTTTGCACAATCCCACTTATCTATTTGCGTGTGTGTTTCCGTGTACCACTACTTGCTTGGTCTACTTGTTACATTTGCGAATTTGCGAATCTTTTTCAACTTTATTGAGTCTCACTTACAATCGCATCAAATTTTGTGCCACCATCCTAACCGAGCTCCTCCATAAGCTTTCATTTGTGTAGGTGTGAGAACCGACAAGAATCGGTACCAAGAGTGCTATTTCATTGTCCGCATTTGAGTGAACTTGATTCATTTTCAACATCGGTCAAAGGTACATTGGTATAAGTTCTTTTCCGTTCTACCACTCACATCTTGTTTGGAATGATGGATAGGCCAAGTTCTTCTACCAACCCACTCTTCATCGAGAAAGACGACGACATGTCCTCATACGTCACCAAGAGCCACCTCTTTGGTGCACAACGAGCGTTGCACCAAGAACAACAAGCAATGAGCGATCAGATCGACAACCTCGCCACCGACTTGCGACTCTCCGAGCAACGTACAAGAGACTACTTCGACAACAAGTTCGAGGCTCACAAGGAAGAGAATGATGCAAGAATGGACGAGATCCGCATGTTGATGAGAAAACGGCATCATTCCACTTCTTCATCATCAAGACGGAGCCGCTCGAGTCGACATTCCGACGACACATTCTACGACTCAAGTACACCGTCATCGAACACTCTTCGACGAGCCGCGCGCCAAGACCGTCATGCATCTCGCAACCCGCTACATGACAAGCATTCACAAGAGCAAGTTGATGATCAAGTTCCTCGTCCTCAATCAAACCAAGAGGCTTTTGCTCAAGCCCAAGAACGACAACGTCTTCGTCGCCAACAAGAGGAAGAAAGAGCACGTCGTCACCAAGGCGAACAAGGCGCCAAGGCTCAACGTCTTCAACAACAACAACGTGAAGCGCAAGCTCTTGAGGCATAACGTGCCCTTCAAGAATCAAGTAGAGCCTTCGCCAACCGCAATCGCGAAAGGCGCAATCAAGAGGAAGCCCTTCGAGAAGAAATCCAAGAGAGGAACTACCAACCTCATATACAACGTCAAGTTCCTCAAGCTACTCCACAAGCTCGTCAAGCTCCACCTCAACATCAAGTTCAACAAGAGCAAGTTGATCATGGTCTTCCTCCGCGCCAAGAGCAACATGAAGACGAGTACATTCCACGTCAAGGACGTCATCATCAACATCGCCAACAACACAATGAAGAGCAACGCTACGGCAAGCTAAAATTCACCATGCCAAAGTTCAATGGAAGCAATGACCCCGAAGACTACCTCTCATGGGCATTGAAGGTTGACAAAATCTTCCGTTTGCACAACTACGATGAAGCGAAGAAAATCGCAATGGCATCACTTGAGTTCCAAGACTATGTGCTCATATGGTGGGAACAAATCATTGAGCGACGACAAGCAAGAGGTGAACCTCCAATCACCACTTGGGCTCAAATGAAGGATGTCATGCGAGCACGTTTTGTGCCAACCTACTACAACCGCGACCTCTTCAAGAAACTCCAACTACTCAAGCAAGGAACAAAGAGCGTTGAAGAATACTACAAGGAGATGGAGATAGCCATGATTCGAGCCAATGTCAAGGAAGACGATGAGCAAACTATGGCACGTTTCTTGAATGGACTCAATCATCCCATCAAGAAGATCGCCGACTTCCAACCATACTCAACCCTCATTGAGCTCGTACATCAAGCTACAAAGGCGGAACGCCAAGTACAAGATGACTTCAAGTACGCCAAGTACTCATCCAAGACCTACGGTTTCTCCAACAACCAAGCTTCAACGACTCCTCCAACATCTATACCAACCAAGCTTCCTTCAAGAAACGACGACAAGTCAAGTTACAAGAAGACATCGACAAGTTCAAGTCGTCCTCCTCCTACTACAAGCAACCTCAAGCCGCGTGCTTCATCCTCTACTCCGACCGATGAGACCATCAAGACAAGCTCCTTCAAGTGTTTCACTTGCGGCGGCCGAGGCCACAAGTCATCTGAATGCACCAACAAGCGCACCATGATCCTCAACGACGATGGCACATATGACTCTATGAGTGAAGAGGAAATGGAAGCCCTTGAGCAAGTGGCCATGCACCGCAAGTGAATGAAGATGAAGATGATCAAGTCTTTTGTGATGAGGATTGAGCCCGCTCTCGTTGTCTCCAAGGTCTTGACTCTTCAACATCAACAAGAAGAAGACCAACGATGCCACATCTTCCACACAAAAGCCGGCATCAATGGACGGTCCATCAAGGTCATCATCGATGGAGGTAGTTGCCACAACTTGGCAAGTGAAGAACTATGCTCCAAGCTACAATTGGTCAAGAGGAAGCACCCACACCCTACAAGGTTCAATGGCTAAGTGACTCCGGCACTATACTGAGTCGAGCATACGGTCCAAGTCTCCTTCAAAATTGGTGCTTACGAAGACACTTTGGAGTGTGATGTGGTCCCAATGACCGCTTGCCACCTCCTTCTTGGTCGACCATGGCAATTCGACCGTGGTGTCATCCACAATGGGCGAACCAATCACTATAGCTTCAAGATGAAAGGGAAGGAATATGTGCTCGACCTATGTCTCCTACTCAAGTGATAGCCGACAAGCAAGCCACACATCATAGAGAAAAGAGTGAGAAAGTGATCCACCCAAAAGTGAGTGAGAGCCACAAGCCAAATTTGAGAGACTCTTAGCCTAGAGAAAAACCTCATTCTATTTGCCACCAAAAGTGAGATGAGAGAAGTGTGTGAGCACCCATCGAGTGTGATGCACTTTGTCCTTGTGTGCAAGGATGGAGAACCAAAACTAACACCATTCACGAGCTACCTTTGGTGTTTCAATCTCTTTGCAGGAATTTCAAGATGTTTTCCCGATGAGCTACCTCGGGTCTACCTCCTCTTGAGGCATTGAGCATCGAATCGACCTCATCCCGGGCGCCGCTACCAAACAAAGCTCCATACCGAGTCAATCCGGAAGAAACCAAGGAGATTCAGCGGCAAGTACAACAACTCATCGACAACGGTCATGTACGTGAAAGCCTAAGCCCTTGTGCCGTTCGGTTATTCTTGTGCCTAAGCCCGATGGAAGTTTCCGCTTGTGTTCGATTGTAGACCTATCAATGCTATTACCGTTCGATATAGGCATCCCATTCCTCGCTTAGATGACATGCTTGATGAACTTAGTGGAGCCAACTTTTTCTCAAAAATTGATCTTAAAAGTGGCTATTATCAAATACGCATACAAGAGGGTGATGAATGGAAAACTGCTTTCAAAACCAAATTTGGTTTATATGAGTGGTTAGTGATGCCCATGGGTCTTTCGGAAGCTCCCGGTACTTTTGTGCGTCTTATGCATCATGTGCTTCGTCCTTATATTGGAGTCTTTGTTGTGGTTTACTTTGATGATATTCTTGTGTTTAGCAAAACCATGAAAGAGCACTTCAATCATGTAAAATCTGTGTTGCAAACTCTTCGCAAGGAAAGCCTTTATGCAAATTTGAAAAAATGCACTTTTGGAGTCGACAAAGTGGTTTTCTTGGGTTTTGTTGTTTCTTCAAAGGGTGTCCATGTTGATGAATCTAAAATTGAAGCAATCAAAACTTGGCCCCAACCCACCAATTTGCAACAAGTGCGAAGTTTTCTTGGTCTTATGGGTTTCTATCGTCGCTTTGTGAAAGATTTTAGCACAATTGCCGCTCCTTTGCATGCTTTGAGCAAGAAGAATACTCCCTTTGTTTGGGGAACTTTGCAATCAACCGCTTTTGATGAGCTCAAGTCTTTGCTTACTCATGCTCGATTCTTGCTTTGCCCAATTTTGAAAAAACTTTTGAGGTTCATTGTGATGCAAGTGGTACCGGAATTGGCGGAGTTTTAATGCAAGAAAAACGAGCCATTGCATATTTTAGTGAAAAACTCTCCGGTGCTCAACTTAATTATCCCATCTATGACAAAGAATTGTATGCTTTAGTGCGTGTGCTACATGTTTGGGAACATTACCTTAGACCGCATGAGTTTGTCATCCATACCGATCATGAAACGCTTAAGTACCTCAAAGGTCAAACTAAATTGAACAAGCGTCATGCCAAATGGAGTGAATTCATTGAATCTTTTCCTTATGTGATCAAGTACATTAAGGGTAAAGAAAATGTAGTTGCTGACGCGCTTTCACGCATAAACATGCTTGTCACTCAACTTGAGTTGAATGTTATTGGTTTTGAGCATATAAAAGACTTGTATGAGCATGATCCATCTTTTGCTTCTCCTTATGCTAAGTGTTTGGCGACACGTCTTGGGAACAATATTACATCAAGGATGGTTACCTTATGAGAGCTAACAAACTTTGCATTCCGAGTCTTCTCTTCGTTTGCTCCTTTTGCAAGAGGCTCATGGAGGCGGCCTCATGGGACACTTTGGACGTGACAAGACATTCGCCGCACTCTCCAACAACTACTTTTGGCCCAAGATGTTCATGACGTCTCACGCTTCACCAACCGATGCTACACATGTCGCAAAGCTAAGTCTAAAGCTCAATCTCATGGTCTTTACATGCCTCTTCCTATTCCATATCAACCATGGGAAGACATTAGTATGGATTTTGTACTTGGTTTGCCTAGGACTCAAAATGGCAAGGATTCCGTCTTTGTTGTTGTGGATAGATTTTCTAAAATGGCACATTTCATTCCTTGCAACAAGATAGCGATGCTTCACATGTTGCAAATCTCTTTTGTAGGGAAATCTTGCGACTCCATGGCGTACCAAAGACAATCGTCTCCGATCGTGACGTCAAGTTCTTGAGTTACTTTTGGAAGACCCTATGTGCCAAGCTCGAATCAAGCTCTTGTTCTCCTCGGCATACCATCCTCAAACCGACGGCCAAACGGAGGTGACGAACCGCACACTATCCACTCTACTTCGTGTCTTGATCAAGAAGAACATCAAGGAGTGGGAAGCATGTCTACCCATCGCCGAGTACGCCTACAATCGTGCAAGACATTCAACTACCGGCAAGTCCCCCTTCGAGGTCGCTCTCACGGTTTCAACCCGTTGTCCCCATTGGACATTCTACCACTTCCTCTCCAAGAGCGCACCAACATGGATGCAAGTGAGCGAGCAAGCTACATCAAGAAGATGCACGAAGATACAAGGCACACCATCGAGCGCCAAGTACAACGCCAAGCAAACAAGCTCAACGCCAACAAGCAACCCATCGTCTTCAACATTGGTGATCTAGTGTGGCTACACCTTCGCAAGGACCGCTTCCCCAAAGAACGCAAGTCCAAACTTCTCCCTCGAGCCGACGGACCTTTCAAGGTACTAGCACGCTACAACGACAACGCCTACAAGATCGACATACCTCGCGACAAGTACAACGTGGCGACATCTTCAACGTCAAGGACCTCGCACCTTTCCATGGAGATGAAGCTTTTGATCCGAGGTCGGATCTCTCCAAGGGGGAGATGATGCGGAGCATCCTTCGATCATCCCCATGGACCTTCCGTCGCCTCACCAAGCTCCAAAAGGACCCATGACGAGAGCACGAGCCCGAGCTCTCGAGACCGAGGTGACTTCTCTCCTCAGTGAAATATCATATGACCCTCTCGAGACATGGCTACTACCTCAATCCGGAATGTTGTGCATGCTTAGGTACCAAGGAACTAACCTAGGAGAAGCTACAGCTCAAGATGGACGCCAAGAGCAAGAGGAAGAACTGCAGAGTCCAGCGGGAGCGGTACTACCGCTCAAGCCAAGCGGTACTACCGCTGGGAGCCAAGCGGTACTACCGCTCTCCATCCGCCTACTTCCGCAAAAACCCGACAGTCCCAGAATCGAGCAGCGTCGGAGCGGTACTATCGCTCAAGATAAGCGGTACTACCGCTGAAAGCGGTACTACCGCCACAAAGCGGTACTATCGCTGAAAGCGGTACTACCGCCATGAAAGCAGTACTACCGCCATCACTGCGTGCAGTAGTGTCGGGCCGAGGCCCATGTACTCTTTTCGCCTCTAACTTACCCCTTGGAGGTCCTAGACTATAAATAGACCTTCCCTCATCCTTTCTAGGGTTAGCTTTGGATTTGCTCATATTTCGGTGTGAGAGCCTTTGCTCATCCACTTGGCTACTTCTCCTTGAGATCAGGACCTCTACGGAGAAGATCCCCCAAGCGGATTCAAGACCCCCTCCTAGGGCGGACCCCATCAAGACCTCCTCGCGGAGAAGAACGGCTACCCTTGTATCCTACCCTTTGTTGTCCTTGAATCTTGTGCCACTCTATGTGTTTGATAATCTAGCACTTGTGTGATCGTTTTCTTGTCGGTTGAGTGATCTCTCTCTCGTTCTCCCCGTGTTTTCCCTCGTGTTCTTCCGCTCGTTCTTCGTGTTCCTCGTAGGGATTCTCTCCAAGCGTGAAAGATCGTCCACGTAGGGTTCCGCCCTACATCATACGCTATGCCCGGCTCTCGATGATATGTTACCTGCCCTAAGCCGTCAGCGGGTCATCCCCTTATATACACAGGTTGACGCCCTGCGGCCTACAGAGTCCCGGCCGGCTCATAAACAGTGTCCGGCTCGGTGACTAGTTAATCCCGCCTTATAATACAAGTCATGCCATTACAACGGTTTATCACTACGGGCCTTAAGTCGCCCGTGGGCTTTAGACCCTTTATTGAACCGCCATCTTCACGCTTGATCTTGGGCTTCATACGATGAATCGTCTTTGCATAACCCTGCCCCTCCTGAGCGGCTTACAAGAATAGTTATATCCCCAACAACCAATGATATGCAAAATGGATAAACTTGCTATCCCAAGTATGCTATATATGTATGGTTCCCGGTGTTTCTCACAAGATGATCCAAGATGATCGGATATGACAATCTTATGCAATGTGGTATGATGCTATGGCACTTGCTTACAAGCTATTTGTTCACTCTTTTTCTTTGCTTAAAAGCTTTATTCTCTCTTTTTTTTGTGTATGGCCACTTTGCGAAATGCACAAACCAAGATAGCAATTGTGTATATGCGGGAACAATCTTGGTGACACAATGGGTGATATGATACCAAGATGATATGGTATGTATGCAATGGAAGGTGTAGATCACTAATGTGCACAAGCAACGTTGCCGGAAATACTCAATGGCTAGTCTCGATAGGTAAGTAACGCAAAATTGGCTAGGGGTTAACAATGCAATTGCAAGGGAATATACAATGGAGGGATACCACGATACCAAGATGATATGGAGGTTACCGTCAAGGGTTTCTCATTTGTACGCCAAGGACGGATGATGATGAAGTGGTCAATGTTAATGACGACCTCGAGGCGATGATGGGTTGCGGTGATCTTGATGGAGATACCAAGATGATGGATACTCGTCCCTAAGTAGCACTAGGAAACGGAAAAACCACGAACTCAAAATCTCAAATGTCAAATGTCAAATGGTGGTAGCGGGAATGCGGTGGTAGTTTTGCGGAAACTCAAAGGGATTGCAGAAATTCAATAATGGGGTTTGAGACGCAATGCGGAAGTGGAGGGTAAGGTGGTGGACTATACACGGTGTCGGAGTTGGAAGCACGGTCCCTAAGTAGCCGAAACACCTTAGGAGACACAACTCACGACAAAAACGAACTTGTGTTAAGTTGGGGTGGCAGAAGTGTATGGTGGGTAAGCCTATGTGGAAGTTAAGGTGGTGGTTGATGAAGAAGAAACCGTCCCTAAGTTGCCGAAACACCTTAGGAGACTCAAATCACTACTCAAGCAACCACTAATGCAATGGGGAACAAAATTGGTTAGGTTGCGGAAGGCTATGGTGGTTTTGCGGAAGTTATGGTGGAAGCCCTAGGCAAAGATGCCAAAGTTCAAAAAATTTGATGGATTCAAATGGGGATGGTAGTATTTTTGTGTTATGGGGGATGTCAATAGCTTCAAAACGAGCTAAAGAACGTCAAAAACGGACTCCGGATGAATTAGTTATGCACAACACGGTGAAACGGGGAAGGCTGAAATCCCAGGGGCCGGACATCCGGGGCTCGGGCCGGATTTCCGGGACATGATGTCCAGAACCTTGCGCGAAAATGCGCTCTAGGAGCCGGATGTCCGGGCTACGGGGCGGATGTCTGGGGGGCTAGATGTACGGGGCTACGAGCCGGATGTCCGGGCTCCAAATCCGAGGATGAACTCGATTTTGGGGACGGAAATTGATGATTTCGGGGGCAAAATTGCGGAGATTTCGTTGTTGGAAAGTGGGGAAAATTGGGGGAAAGCTAGAACCACAAGTAACAAAGAAAATCCAGGGATCAAATCCAACAAAACATCATCACACCAACAAATCACAAAAAAATTTGGGGCTATTTTTGTGGGGCAATTTTCGAATTTGGGACAAAATCAACAAAACAAGGCTAGAAAACACAACGGGGAGGCTCCGAAATCGTGATCAACGTGGCTCACGATACCAAGATGATGTAGAGTGGAACCCTAGACGACCGATATTTCACAAAAGGGGCGGATCCCAACTAAGGACACGAAGAACACGGGGGGGGACGAGGGAAATCACAAGAGGAAACACGCGAGAATCACTCAACCAACAAGAATAGATCACACATGCGCTAGATCGATGAACATAAAGGTGAGATACAGGATCCAAGTCCAACAAAGGACGATACAAAGGTAACCGGTTCTTCTCCGTAAGGAGGTCTTGATGGGGGCCACCCAAGAGGGGGTCTTGAATCCAAGGTGATCTTCGTAGAGGGGCCGCGGTCTCTCTCGTGCAGTAGATCCATAATGGATGAGCAATGCTCTATCACACATATGAGCTAAACCAATGCTAACCCTAACTAGGAGGAGGTGGGGGTCTATATATAGTGTTAGCCCACGAAGGGGTAAGTGAGAGGGGGGATACATGGGCCCTTGGCCCGTTCTCTACGCACAGGCAGGTGCCGGATGTCCGGGCTGGCGGCAGGATGTCCGGCGGCTCACGAAGAGCCAGATGTCCGGGCCTCTGGCCGGATGTCCGGGCTGACGGGGTTCAGCTTCGGGTGCGTTCTGTGATGGGCGCCGGATTTCCGGGGGTCGGTTCGGATGTTCGGGCTGGGGCCGGATGTCTGGGGCCTGTGGCAGCTATCTAATGAGGACATCATACCATTGTTACACCCACAGCCCCTGCTGCTATACATACTGGACCAATTACTAGAGCTCGCGCACGCCAATTAAATTATCAGGTACTTTCGTTTCTTGGTAATGATTCTAATGTTCATAAGAATATGATGCTGCCTAAATTGGATACATTTGTTTTGCTTACAAATGAAGGTTCTGTCATGGATAAGAGGGATGAACACTGGACCAAGACCAAGCATGGAGATGATGGCATGCGCGAGGGGAACAAGAACGGAGTTACAAGTGATAATTTCAGGACTTTGAGGCCCCCGTAATGAGTGCATGTAGCCTTGGACGAAATATACAAGATGCCACTTCATAATATTTGTCTATAGGCTATTCTAGGTGCTGCATCACCTTATTATTGGGCTAGGCCAATGTAATTTCGAAATACTTAAGTATAGGCTATTTTTAGAGTCCGTATGTGTGGGGAAGCAAGAGTTAGGGTTGGTTTCGGACCCCTCTGATGTAGGGCGGAACCCTACGTGGATGATCTTTCACGTTGGAGCGGATCCTACGGGAAATCACGAAGAACACGCGGAATAACAAGAGGGAAACACGGAGGAAACGAGAGAGAAACCACTAAACCAACAAGAGATCAATTACACAAGTGCTAGATCACCGATCACATAAAGTGGCTCAAGATTCAAAATCAACAAAGGAAAGATACAAACGGTAGCCATTCTTCTCCGTGAGGAGGCCTTGATGGGGTCCACCCTAGAAGGGGGTCTTGAATCCGCCTGGGGATCTTCTCCGTAGAGGTCCTGATCTCCGAGGAGAAGTAGCCAAGTGGATGAGCAAAGGCTCTCACACAAAATATGAGCTAATCCAATGCTAACCCTAGAAAGAGGAAGGGGATGAAGTAATTATAGTCTCGGGGGCGAAGGGGTACATGGGACAAGTCCCGGATACAATGCACGCTTGGCAGGGAGGCGGATGTCAGGCGCCGGGCGGATGTCCGGGCCTTTTGCGAGGCGCCGGATGTCCGGGCTATCCGGCCGGATGTCCGGGCTGGGACGACCAATTCTGCCGAATCGGGAGGGGGGTGCCGGATTTCCGGGCTTCAGGCCGGATATCCGGGCTGGGGGCCGGATGTCCGGGCTTGGACGCCGGATGTCCGGGGCAGCTTGGCTGATGCTGAGGTAGAAGCTCCAGGGGCCGGATGTCCGGGGTCATGGCCGGATGTCCGGGGCCTGGAACGTGATTTTGCCCGTTTCCGTTGGTTCTCTTCATCCATGGACTTGGCGGCTTGTCCATCTTCACGTGCATCCTCGGGAGGTTCCCCTTGACACCTAATCATGCATAGCATATCGGACTTAGGTAGTAGCCATGTCTCGAGTGGATCATATGTGATATCAATAAGGAAGGAGGTCACCTCGTTCTCGAGAGCTCTAGCTCTAGCTCGTGTCATGGGTCCTCTTGGCTCTTGATGAGACGGTTGTAGGTCCATGGGGATGATCGTGGGATGCTCCGCATCATCTCCCCCCCCTTGGGAGAGATCCGACCTCGGATCAAAACCTTCATCGCCATGGAATGGTGTGAGGTCCTTGACGTTGAAGATGTCGCTCACGCTGTATTTGTCTCGAGGTATGTCGATCTTGTAAGCGTTGTCGTTGTAGCGTGCTAGCACCTTGAAGGGTCCATCGGCTCGAGGTAGAAGCTTGGACTTGCGTTCTTTGGGGAAGTGGTCCTTGCGAAGGTGTAGCCACACTAGATCACCAATGTTGAAGACGATGGGTTGCTTGTTGGCGTTGAGCTTGGTTGCTTGACGGTGTACTTGTCGCTCAATGGTGTGCCTTGTATCTTCGTGCATCTTCTTGATGTAGCTTGCTCGTTCACTTGCATCCATGTTGGTGCACTCTTGGAGAGGAAGTGGTAGAATGTCCAATGGGGGCAACGGGTTGAAACCGTAGACGACCTCGAAGGGGGACTTGTTGGTAGTCGAATGTCTTGCTCGGTTGTAGGCGTACTCGGCGATGGGTAGACATGCTTCCCATTCCTTGATGTTCTTCTTAATCAAGACACGAAGTAGAGCGGATAGTGTGCGGTTCGTCACCTCCGTTTGGCCGTCGGTTTGAGGATGGTATGCCGAGGAGAACAAGAGCTTGATTGCGAGCTTGACGCATAGGGTCTTCCAAAAGTAACTCAAGAACTTGACGTCATGATCGGAGACGATTGTCTTTGGTACGCCATGGAGTCGCAAGATTTCCCTACAAAAGAGATTTGCAACATGTGAAGCATCGTCTATCTTGTTGCAAGGTATGAAATGTGCCATCTTAGAAAATCTATCCACAACAACAAACACCGAATCCTTGCCATTTTGAGTCCTAGGCAAACCAAGTACAAAATCCATACTAATGTCTTCCTATGGTTGATATTGAATAGGAAGAGGCATGTAAAGACCATGAGATTGAGCTTTAGACTTAGCTTTGCGACATGTATAGCATCGGTTGGTGAAGCGTGAGACGTCGCGGAACATCTTGGGCCAAAAGTAGTTGTTGGAGAGCGTGGCGAATGTCTTGTCGCGTCCAAAGTGTCCCATGAGTCCGCCTCCATGAGCCTCTTGCAAAAGGAGCAAACGAAGAGAAGACTCGGGAATGCAAAGTTTGTTAGCTCTCATAAGATAACCATCCTTGATGTAATATTGTTCCCAAGACGTATGCGTCAAACACTTAGCATAAGGAGAAGCAAAAGATGGATCATGCTCATACAAGTCTTTTATATGCTCAAAACCAATAACATTCAACTCAAGTTGAGTGACAAGCATGCATATGCGTGAAAGCGCGTCGGCAACTACATTTTCTTTACCCTTAATGTACTTGATCACATAAGGAAAAGATTCAATGAATTCACTCCATTTGGCATGACGCTTGTTTAATTTAGTTTGACCTTTGAGGTATTTAAGCGTTTCATGATCGGTATGGATGACAAACTCATGAGGTCTAAGGTAATGTTCCCAAACATGTAGCACACGCACTAAAGCATACAATTATTTGTCATAGATGGGATAATTAAGTTGAGCACCAGATAGTTTTTCACTAAAACAAGCAATGGCTCGTTTTTCTTGCATCAAAACTCCGCCAATTCCGGTACCACTTGCATCACAATGAACCTCAAAAGTTTTGTCGAAATTGGGCAAAGCAAGAATCGGAGCATGAGTAAGCAAAGACTTGAGCTCATCAAAAGCAGTTGATTGCAAAGTTCCCCAAACAAAGGGAGTATTCTTCTTACTCAAGGCATGCAAAGGAGCGGCAATTGTGCTAAAATCTTTCACAAAGCGACGATAAAAACCCGCAAGACCAAAAGAACTTCGCACTTGTTGGAAATTGGTGGGTTGGGGCCAAGTTTTAATTGCTTCAATTTTAGATTCATCAACATGGACACCCTTTGAGGATACTACAAAACCCAAGAAAACCACTTTGTCAACTCCTAAAGTGCATTTTTTCAAGTTTGCATAAAGGATTTCCTTGCGAAGGGTTTGCAACACAGATTTTACATGATTGATGTGCTCTTTCATGGTTTTGCTAAACACAAGAATATCGTCGAAGTAAACCACAACAAAGACTCCAATATAAGGACGAAGCACATGATGCATAAGACGCACAAAAGTACCGGGAGCTTCCGAAAGACCCATAGGCATCACTAACCACTCATATAAACCAAATTTGGTTTTGAAAGCAGTTTTCCATTCATCACCCTCTTGTATGCGGATTTGATAATAGCCACTTTTAAGTTCAATTTTTGAGAAAAAGTTGGCTCCACTAAGTTCATCAAGCATATCATCTAAGCGAGGAATGGGATGCCTATAGCGGACTGTGATCGCATTAATAGGTCTACAATCAGAACACAAGCGAAAACTTCCATCGGGCTTAGGCACAAGTATAACGGGAACGGCACAAGGGCTTAAGCTTTCACGTACATGACCGTTGTCGATTAGTTGTTGTACTTGCCTTTGAATCTCCTTGGTTTCTTCGGGATTGACTTGGCATGGAGCTTTGTTTGGTAGAGGCGCTCCGGGGAGGAGGTCGATTCGATGCTCAATGCCTCGAAGAGGAGGTAGACCCGGAGGTAGATCATCGGGGAAAACATCTTGAAATTCCTGCAAAAGAGATTGAAACACCAAAGGTAGCTCGTGAATGGTGTTAGTTTTTGGTTCTCCATCCTTGCACACAAGGACAAAGTGCATCACACTCGATGGGTTCTCACACACTTCTATCATCTCACTTTTGGTGGCAAATAGAATGAGGTTTTTCTCTCTAGGCGAAGAGTCGCTCAAATTTGGCTTGTGGCTCTCACTCACTTTTGGGTGGATCACTTTCTCACTCTTTTCTCTATGATGTGTGGCTTGCTTGTCGGCTATTACTTGAGTAGGAGACATAGGTCGTAGGACATATTCCTTCCCTTTCATCTTGAAGCTATAGTGATTGGTGCGCCCATTGTGGATGACACCACGGTCGAATTGCCATGGTCGACCTAGAAGTAGGTGGCAAACGGTCATTTGGATCACATCTCATTCCAACGTGTCTTCATAAGCACTGATTTTGAAGGAGACTTGGACCGTATGCTCGACTCGTCTAGTGCCGGAGTCACTTAGCCATTGAACCTTGTAGGGGTGCGGGTGCTTCCTCTTTACCAATTGGAGCTTGGTGCATAGTTCTTCACTTGCCAAGTTGTGGCAACTATCTCCATCGATGATGACCTTGATGGACCGTCCATTGATGCCGGCCTTTGTGTGGAAGATGTGGCATCTTTGGTCGTGTTCTTGTTGATGTTGAAGAGTCAAGACCTTGGAGACAACAAGAGCGGGGCTCGAGTCCTCATCACAAAAGACTTGATCATCTTCATCTTCGTTCACTCGCCGGTGCATGGCCACTTGCTCAAGAGCTTCCATCTCCTCTTCACTCATGGAGTCATATGTGCCATCGTCGTTGAGGATCATGGTGCGCTTGTTGGTGCATTCGTATGACTTGTGGCCTCGGCCGCCGCAAGTGAAACACTTGAAGGAGCTTGTCTTGATGGTCTCATCGGTCGGGGTAGAGGATGAAGCACGCGGCTTGAGGTTGCTTGTAGTAGGAGGAGGACGACTTGAACTTGCCGAAGTCTTCTTGTAACTTGACTTGTCGTCCTTTCTTGAAGAAAGCTTGGTCGAAGTAGATGTTGGAGTAGTCGTTGAAGCTTGGTTGTTGGAGAAGCCGTAGGTCTTGGATGAGTACTTGGCGTACTTGAAGTCATCTTGCACTTGGCGTTCCGCCTTTGTAGCTTGATGCACGAGCTCAATGAGTGTTGAGTATGGTTGGAAGTCGGTGATCTTCTTGATTGGATGATTGAGTCCATTCAAGAAACGTGCCATAGTTTGCTCATCATCTTCTTTGACATTGGCTCGAATCATGGCTATCTCCATTTCCTTGTAGTATTCTTCAACACTCTTTGTTCCTTGCTTGAGTAGTTGGAGTTTCTTGAAGAGGTCGCGGTTGTAGTAGGTTGGCACAAAACGTGCTCGCATGACATCCTTCATTTGAGCCCAAGTGGTGATTGGAGGTTCACCTCTTGCTTGTCGTCACTCAATGATCTGTTCCCACCATATGAGCACATAGTCTTGGAACTCAAGTGATGCCATAGCGATTTTATTCGCTTCATCGTAGTTGTGCAACCGGAAGATTTTGTCAACCTTCAATGCCCATGAGAGGTAGTCTTCGGGGTCATTGCGTCCATTGAACTTGGGCATGGTGAATTTTAGCTTGCCGTAGCGTTGCTCTTCATTGTGTTGTTGGCGATGTTGATGATGACGTCCTTGACGTGGATTGTAATCGTCTTCATGTTGCTCTTGGCGAGGAGGAAGACCATGATCAACTTGCCCTTGTGATGAGGACATCAATACCATTGTTACACCCACAGCCCCTACTGCTACATATACTGGACCAATTACTAGAGCTCGCGCACGCCAATTAAATTATCAGGTACTTTCGTTTCTTGGTAATGATTCTAATGTTCATGAGAATATGATGCTGCCTAAATTGGATACATTTGTTTTGCTTACAAATGAAGGCCCTAGCTTGGAGAAGGATGGACATTGGAGCAAGAACAAGCATGGAGATAATGCCATGCAAGGGGAACAAGAACGGAGTTACAAGTGATGATTTCAGGACTTTGAAGCCACCATAATGGTGCATGAAGCCTTGGACGAAATATACAAGATGCTACCTCATAAATGTCGTCCGAGGCTATTCTAGGTGCTGCGTCACCTTATTAGTGGGCCAGGCCCATGTAATTTCGAAATACTTAAGTATAGGCTGTTTTAGAGTCCGTATGTGGGAAACAAGAGTTAGGGTTGATTTGGACCCCTCCACCAAGGGCCACGAAATTCCCCTCTTCCTCCATATATACAGCCCTTAGGGCACCGTTTAGACCTTGGGTTTTGTTTAGATTAAAAGTTCGCCATAGCTGCAACTTGGCGTGCATTTCGCTTGTGTTCAACGACTGCATAAAGCGCCACGTAACCCCACCTTGATCAATAAAGCTTTCATCTTATATTCGCAATATCCAGATTGCAATCTCAGTTTCTTGCTTGTTCTTCGCTTGCTCGCAGGAAACAGGCCCTCGTGGTCGTTGATCGTGCTCGGCGTGGTCAATAACCCTCGGAAGTTGGTTTAGCGATTGCTAAGGCGCGACGTCTCGCGACGTTCAGTAGTCGGATCGTCAAGGTCGACTCCCACGAAACGATAGCCACCATCTCATCGAAACATCGGGACACCTTTGCCTCTATCAAGTGGTATCAGATTTTCAGGTTGCTCGGTGAGATTTTACAGTTTTTCGAGATTAGATCGAGTCTGTTCTTCATACCTAAAGTCCACGAAAAAGCCACAAAAAAATTAGGGTTAGTTCATCATATCCGAACCAATCTGAGCCTTTGCATAATCTTTTTAGGGTTTTGCTTTGTTGAATTTGCGGTTGCATCGTCGTGTCAAGTTGCTGGTCTTAGAGTCTAGTCTTTAGAGTTTGAGTTCGGTCATAAGTTGTCACGCCCGCCGCACCATCATCACCGCCTTGCCATCTACCACCATTGCTTATCCGCCACCGCCTCAATCCGTATCCATATACCACCACCAATCCGTATCCATATACCACCACCAATCCATATCCATATACCACCACCGCTACCATATACCACCACCGCTGCCATATACCACCACCATATATCCACCACCAATCCGAAGTTCTTCTCATATTAGGTTTGTTTTCGAGATCCATCTAGTTTCCGATTCGTGTTTCCTTGCCGGAGTAGGTTTCGAAAAAAAAAAAAAGTCTGGAAACCACCCTCCGTTTAGGCCCAAAATTTTCAAAACGCACTTGTCGAAAAAAATTTTGGCTATCCTATTTTAGGTGTTTCTAAGTGGATTGAGACGATCGCCGTTATAGAAAGTTTTTTGACTGCTTCAGTTTTTGGGTCCGGCAAAAAAAAAAAAAATTTTGGTCGAACAAATTTCGTGCCCATCCTGTCGGTTTGACTGGAAGAGTTTTGAGACACTCGCCATTATAGTGATTTTTCGCAAAAAAAAAAAGCAGCGCAAAAAAAGCAGCGCAAAAAAAAAAAAAAAAAAAAAAAAAAAAAATTCCAGAGTGTGCTTTTCCGTTGTTTACGTGCAGCGCCGTGATTTTGTTAGTGTTCTAGGCTCGCGTCTCTAGCACGGTCTAGCCTAGGACCAAAGACAAAGATCGTCGTTGAGCGCTTATTCAACTTTGCATCTCTGAATTGATTATTGCTAACCATTTTGCTACCATATTATAAGCCTTCCCAGCTCCACATACATCTACATCGTGTGTTTGACTCTCCCCGTAATCGCTCTATCCAAGCTTTGAGAGTTTTGACTACATCGGTTGCCGATCACCGCTTCTTCTTGGGTAAGAACTGGTAAGAATTTGAGATTTGCTTGACGGATTTGTGATCGTCCACCACACCACCACCACCACTTCCTAGTAGTCCGTCAATCATATTCTTGTGTGTTTCTATTGCTGCTAACCATGGCAGGATCACAAGTCGATTTAGACTGACCGGGAGAACATGACAAACAAAGCGCTACATGATAAGTTTCAACAAATGATGAGTGGGCAGGTGGACGATGTGCTAAATAGATTTGAAGAGGCCATGGAGAAGATAGATGGCATTGAGAAGGCGTTCAAACAAAGTTCGATAACAAGTTTAATGAATTGCTCGCGTCTACCACCACCACCACCGGCTGCACCTAACGCACCTCTACTACAACAACACGGACTACCTCCACATCGCGAATCAGCCCTCCGCCGAGCTTCCCGTGTCCCTCTTCACCGCCAAGCTGCTTTGGTGCTGCTGTTGATACTTCGTGGCTCCTGCTGCTGCGGCGGGGAGGATGATTATGTGAGAGCTTACGAGGATGAGGTTGATCAACATCGAACTACGTGCAACCACCAGCACCACAACCACCGTGTCGCCCACATGCAAATAATGGCAATGTTGGGCTCCCCTTCAGTGCGAGATCATGACCATCTCCCTAAACTGAAATTGAATATTCCACCATTTGAGGGTAGATATGTTCCTGATATATATCTTACTTGGGAGTTAGAAACTGAACAACGATTTACATGTTTACAATATCCCGAGGAGAGACGTGTTCTGCTGCTGTTTGTGCTTTCACTAGCTTTGCATGTGTTTGGTGGTCCGAACATTGTAGATTATATCCTGTTCCAGCTACTTGGGCTGCTTTGAAAACTGCTATGCGACTCGTTGGGTTCCACCATATTATCAGCGTGAATTACTTCAAAATTGCAGCGCTTAAGACAAGGAAAAATTCGGTAGAAGAATATTATCGGGAATTACAAACTGGCTTGATTAGATGTGGTATTGTTGAGGAGAATGAAGCTATGCTTGCACGTTTTCGGGTGGATTAAATAGAGAGATTCAGACCATTCTAGACTACAAGGATTATAATAATATCACTCGATTATTCCATCTTGCTTGTAAAGCTGAACGTGAAGTGCAGGATCGATGTGCCTTGGCACGGACTAACTTTTCTCGCAGGTCGACCTTCATCATGGACACCACGTGCATCATCTACTTCCACACGTTCTACTACACCGGCACCTCCGCCGGCTGCCACCTCCAACCGTGATACAAGAAAGCAGGCACAACCACCACTATCCGCCAAGAGTACACTGCTGGGCCTACACAGAGCTCTTCTTCTTCCATGGCGTCAACAGGCACACAAGTGATATTATTTGTCGTCGTTGTAAGGGAAGAGGACATTTTATGAGAGAATGCCAATCTCAGCGTGTGATGATTGCTACCGAGGATGGTGGGTATGAGTCTGCTAGTGACTATGATGAAGAGACTTTGGCTCTTATTACACATGAAGAACACGGTGGAGATGATTACGATCTTGAGACGCAATACATGGCTGTCAAGATGCCGACAGGTATGAATGTTTAGTTGCTCAACGTGTTTTGAGTGTGCAGGTTACACAAGCTGAGCAAAATCAGAGGCATAACTTGTTCCATACAAAGGAGTTGTGAAGGAACGTTCTATTCAAGGCCATCATAGATGGAGGGAGCTGCAACAACTTGGCTAGCATGGATATGGTGGAGAAGCTTTCTCTCACCACAAGACCACATCCACATCCTTACTACATCCAATGGTTCAACAACAGCGGCAAGGTTAAGGTAACACGTCTTGTTCGTGTGCATTTTAGTATCTCTACATATGCTGATTATGTTGATTGTGATGTGGTACCTATGCAAGCATGTTCCTTATACTTGGTAGACCATGGCAATTTGATAAAAATTTGTACACCATGGTAGAAACAATCAGTATACTCTTGTTCACAAGGATAAAAATATTACTTTGCTTCCTATGACTCTGATTCCATTTTGAAAGATGATATTAATAGAGCTAATAAAGCAAAACAGGAGAAAATAAGAGTGAAAATCAGATTGTGGCAAAAGAATTTGAGCAACAAATGAAGCCTAATAATAAACCATCTAATGTTGCTTTGAAATTAAACTGAAAAGTGCATGTTTATTTGCCACCAAATCTGATATTGATGAGCTAGATTCTAGCAAATCTGTTTGCTATGCTTTTGTGTGCAAAGAGGCATTATTTTCATTTGAGGACGTGCCTTCCTCTTTGCCCCTCGCTGTCACTAACATTTTGCAGGAGTTCGCCGACGTCTTCCCACAAGACGTGCCACCGGATTACCACCTATTCGAGGGATTGAGCATCAAATTGACTTAATTCGGTGCATCGCTACCCAACCGTGCACCATACCGCACCAATCCAGAGGAGACGAAGGAGATTATGCGTCAAGTACAGGAGCTGCTCGACAAAGGTTATATACGCGAATCTCTTAGTCCTTGTGCTGTTCCTATTATACTAGTGCCTAAAAAGGATGGTACGTCGGCGTATGTGTGTTGATTGTAGAGGCATTAATAATATTACTATTCGTTATCGCCATCCTATTCCTAGGCTAGATGATATGCTTGATGAATTGAGTGGCTCTACAATATTCTCCAAAGTTGATTTATGAGTGGATACCATCAAATTCGTATGAAATTGGGAGATGAATGGAAAACAGCATTTAAAACTAAGTTTGGATTATATGAGTGGTTAGTCATGCCTTTTGGGTTAACTAATGCACCTAGTACTTTCATGAGATTAATGAACGAAGTTTTACATGCTTTCATTGGACGATTTGTGGTAGTTTACTTTGATGATATACTGATTTATAGCAAATCTTTGGAAGAACATTTGGAACATTTACGTGTTGTTTTTAATGCTCTACGTGATGCACGCTTGTTTGGTAACCTTGGTAAGTGCACCTTTTGCACCGACCGAGTATCTTTTCTTGGCTATGTTGTTACTCCACAGGAATTGAAGTTGATAAAGCCAAGATTGAAGCTATTGAGAGTTGGCCGCAGCCCAAAACGGTCACACAAGTGAGGAGTTTTCTTGGACTCGCTGGTTTCTATAGGCGTTTTGTGAGAGACTTTAGCACCATTGCTGCACCTCTCAATGAGCTTACAAAGAAGGATGTGCCTTTTGTTTGGGGTACCGCATGGGAAGAAGCCTTCACGGTATTGAAAGATAAGTTGACACATGCTCCTTTACTCCAACTTCCGACTTTAATAAGACTTTTGAGCTTGAATGTGATGCTAGTGGAATTGGATTAGGAGGTGTGTTATTACAAGATGGCAAACCTGTTGCATACTTTTCTGAAAAATTGAGTGGGCCTAGTCTGAACTATTCTACTTATGACAAAGAATTATATGCTCTTGTTAGGACTTTAGAGACATGGCAACATTATTTATGGCCCAAAGAATTTGTTATACATTCGATCATGAATCTTTGAAACATATTAAAAGTCAAGCTAAACTGAATCGTAGACATGCTAAATGGGTTGAATTCATTGAGACTTTCCTTATGTCATTAAACACAAGAAGGGTAAAGAAAATGTTATTCTTGATGCTTTGTCTCGTCGATATACTATGCTTTCACAACTTGACTTCAAAATATTTGGTTTGGAGACCATCAAAGATCAATATGTGCATGATGCTGATTTTAAAGATGTAATGCAGAATTGTAAAGAGGGAAGAACATGGAACAAGTTCGTTATTAATGATGGTTTTGTGTTCGTGCTAACAAGCTATGCATTCCTGCAAGCTCTGTTCGTCTTTTGTTGTTGCAGGAGGCGCATGGAGGAGGATTAATGGGACACTTTGGCGTGAAGAAGACGGAGGATATACTTGCTACACATTTCTTTTGGCCAAAGATGAGACGGGATGTTGAGCGCTTTGTAGCTCGCTGCACTACATGTCAAAAAGCTAAGTCACGACTCAATCCTCATGGTTTATATATGCCTTTGCTCTGTGCCTAGTGTTCCTTGGGAGGATATATCTATGGACTTTGTTTTAGGTTTACCTCGAACAAAGAAGGGAGGATAGCATATTTGTTGTCGTGGATAGATTCTCGAAAATGGCACACTTTATACCATGTCATAAAAGCGATGATCTTTGTTAATGTTGCTGATTTGTTCTTTCGTGAAATTATTCGCTTGCATGGTGTGCCAAATACTATTGTTTCAGATCGTGATACTAAATTTCTTAGCCACTTTTGGAGATGTTTATGGGCTAAGTTGGGGACTAAACTGCTTTTTAGTACTACTTGTCACCCCAAACTGATGGATAAACTGAAGTAGTCAATAGAACATTGTCTACTATGCTTAGGGCTGTTTTGAAGAATAATAAGAAAATGTGGGAAGAATGCTTGCCTCATATTGAATTTGCTTATAATCGTTCATTGCATTCTACAACTAAGATGTGCCCTTTTGAAATTGTGTATGGCTTCCTACCTCGTGCACCTATTGATTTGTTGCCTCTTCCATCTTCGGAGAAGGTTAATTTTGATGCTAAAGAACGTGCTGAATTGATTTTGAAAATGCATGAGATAACTAAGGAAAACATTGAGCGTATGAATGCTAAATATAAACTTGCTGGAGATAAGGGTAGAAAACATGTTGTCTTTGCACCTGGAGATCTTGTTTGGTTACATTTGCGTAAGGATAGGTTTCTAATTTGCATAAATCAAAGCTAATGCCACGTCTTGATGGTCCATTTAAGGTGTTAGAGAAAATAAATGATAATGCATATAAACTTGAGCTGCCTGCAGATTTTGGGGTTAGTCCCACTTTTAACATTGCAGATTTGAAGCCTTATTTGGGTGAGGAATATGAGCTTCGTCGAGGACGACTTCATTTCAAGAAGGGAGGATGATGAGGACATCAATACCATTGTTACACCCACAGCCCCTACTGCTACATATCTTGGACCAATTACTAGAGCTCGCGACGCCAATTAAATTATCGGTACTTTCGTTTCTTGGTAATGATTCTAATGTTCATGAGAATATGATGCTGCTTAAATTGGATACATTTGTTTTGCTTACAAATGAAGGCCCTAGCTTGGAGAAGGATGGACATTGAGCAAGAACAAGCATGGAGATAATGCCATGCAAGGGGAACAAGAACGGAGTTACAAGTGATGATTTCAGGACTTTGAAGCCACCATAATGGGTGCATGAAGCCTTGGACGAAATATACAAGATGCTACCTCATAAATGTCGCCCCGAGGCTATTCTAGGTGCTGCGTCACCTTATTAGTGGGCCAGGCCCATGTAATTTCGAAATACTTAAGTATAGGCTGTTTTAGAGTCCGTATGTGTGGGGAAACAAGAGTTAGGGTTGATTTGGACCCCTCCACCAAGGGCCACGAAATTCCCCTCTTCCTCCATATATACAGCCCTTAGGGCACCGTTTAGACCTTGGGTTTTGTTTAGATTAAAAGTTCGCCATAGCTGCAACTTCGCGTGCATTTCGTTTGTGTTCAACGACTGCACAAAGCGCCACAGAACCCCACCTTGATCAATAAAGCTTTCATCTTATATTCGCAATATCCAGATTGCAATCTCAGTTTCTTGCTTGTTCTTCGCTTGCTCGCAGGAAACAGGCCCTCGTGGTCGTTGATCGTGCTCGGCGTGGTCAATAACCCTCGGAAGTTGGTTTAGCGATTGCTAAGGCGCGACGTCTCGCACGTTCGTAGTCGGATCGTCAAGGTCGACTCCCACAGAAACGATAGCCACCATCTCATCGAAACATCGGGACACCTTTGCCTCTATCACCTTGTTGAACTTGAGGTTGGGGTGGAGCTTGACGAGCTTGTGGAGGGGCGTGAGGAACTTGACGTTGTACATGAGGTTGGTAGTTCCTCTCTTGGGTTTCTTCTCGAAGGGCTTCCTATTGATTGCGCCGTTCGCGATTGCGGTTGGCGAAGGCTCTACTTGATTCTTGAAGGGCACGTTGCGCCTCAAGAGCTTAAGCCTCACGTTGTTGTTGTTGAAGACGTTGAGCCTTGGCGTCTTGTTCGCCTTGGTGAAGACGTGCTCGTTCTTCCTCTTGTTGGCGCATTTAAGACGTTGTCGTTCTTGAGCTTGAGCAAAAGCCTCTTGGTTTGATTGAGGACGAGGAACTTGATCATCAACTTGCTCTTGTGAATGCTTGTCATGTAGCGGGTTGCGAGATGCGTGACGGTCTTGACGAAAGGCACAACGAAGAGTGTTCGAAGTAGGTGTACTTGAGTCGTAGAAGGTGTCGTCGGAGTGTCGACTCGAGCGGCTCCGTCTTGATGATGAAGAAGTTGAATGATGCCGGTTTCTCATCAAAGCGCGGATCTCGTCCATTCTTGCATCGTTCTCTTGCTTGTGAGCGTCGAACTTGTTGTCGAAGTAGTCTCTTGTATGTTGCTCGGAGAGTCGCAAGTCGGTGGCGAGGTTGTCGATGCGGTCGCTCATTGCTTGTTGTTCTTGGTGCAACGCTCTTTGTGCACCAAAGAGGTGGCTCTTGGTGACGTATGATGACATGTCGTCGTCTTGCTCGATGAAGACTGGGTTGGTAGAGGTACTTGGCCTATCCATCATTCCAAGCAAAATGTGAGTGGTAGAACGAAAAAGAACTTATACCAATGTACCTTTGACCGATGTTGAAGATGAATCAAGTTCACTCAAATGCGGACAATGAAATAGCACTCTTGGTACCGATTCTTGTCGGTTCTCACACCTACACAAATAAAAGCTTATGGTGGAGCTCGGTTAGGATGGTGGCATAAAATTTGATGCAATTGTAAGTGAGACTCAATAATGTTGGAAATGATCACAAATTTGCAAATGCAACAAGTAGACCAATTGCAAGATATGGTACACAGAAACACACACGGAAATAGATAATATGGGGTTATGCAACCAAGGATGAGCCAAAATGTGGAATACACCAAGATGCTCTTGTTACACAACACTAGAGAGACGCTAGCACGATTGCACAATAGGTGGATACGAACTTGTGCACAACCTACTAAGCAAAAATGCAACGACTTCTATCCCAAGTATGCTATATGTATGGTGTTTCGATGTGTTGATCCAAGATGATCAAGTATGACAATCTTAATGTTGTATGATGCTATGGTTCTTGCTCATAAGCTCTTTGCTTATCTTTCTCTCTTTGCTTAAAAGCTTGATTGGCTCTTTCTCTTTTGAGCTCTTTTGTCATGCAAAACTTCACGAACCAAGATAGCAATTGCGTATGCGATGACAACTTTGTGGCACACAAGTTGATGCTAAGATATGCACCACTTTGTTATGGTATGTATGCTATGGAGTATGATCACTAATGTGCACAAGTCACGTTGCCGGCAATACTCAATGGCTAGTCTCGATGGGTAAGGAACGCAAAAGATGGGCTATGATGGTTATCAATGCAATTGCAAGTAATGACAAAGATGTCGACGATGTTACCGTCCTTGGCGAAGATGAGCGGTGGTGATGTTGATGTTGAACCGTACCTAGATAGCCGAAACACACAAGGATACGGAAACCCCAACTCAAATTCTCAAAGTAAAATTTGGCAACATTGTCGGAATTGGTAGTGGGAAAGGCTAAGGTGGTGCTATGCGGAAGTGGTGGAGGTAAGTGGAAGTGTATGTGGGCACGGGACAAAATTTGGCGAAAGTTAGGCGGTGAACGGGGTGGTGGAAGGGCCGGATGTCCAGGATGCCGGATGTCCGGGCTGTTCGGGCCGGATGTCCGGGCTCGATGAACACCGCGTGGAGAGGTCAAATCCGGTCAAAATTTGGGCGATTTTGTGGATGGAAATTGTGGAAATGGTGGGGGAATGCTATATCTACCTGCAACACACGAAATCCGCGGATCAAATCCAACAAAACTTCATCACACCAACAAATCACAAAAAAAATTGGGGCTATTTTTGTGGGGAATTTTCGGAATTAGGACAAAAACAACAAAATCAAGCTAGAACAAGAGGGGTAGGGGCTCCGAAAACATGATCAACGTGGCTCTGATACCAAGATGATGTAGGGCGGAACCCTACGTGGATGATCTTTCACGTTGGAGCGGATCCTACGGGAAATCACGAAGAACATGCGGAAGAACAAGAGGGAAACACGGAGGAAACGAGAGAGAAACCACTAAACCAACAAGAGATCAATTACACAAGTGCTAGATCACCGATCACATAAAGTGGCTCAAAATTCAAAATCAACAAAGGAAAGATACAAACGGTAGCTGTTCTTCTCCGTGAGGAGGCCTTGATGGGGTCCACCCTAGAAGGGGGTCTTGAATCCGCCTGGGGATCTTCTCCGTAGAGGTCCCGATCTCCAAGGAGAAGTAGCCAAGTGGATAAGCAAAGGCTCTCACACAAAATATGAGCTAATCCAGTGCTAACCCTAGAAAGAGGAAGGGGATGAAGTATATATAGTCTCGGGGGCGAAGGGGTACATGGGACAAGTCCGGATACATCGTGACGCAGTAGGGAGGCCGGATGTCCGGCGTCGGGCGGATGTCCGGCGCGAGGCGCCGGATGTCCGGCTATCCGCCGGATGTCCGGCTGGGGCGACCAGTTCTGCCGAATCGGGGGGGGTGCGGATTTCCGGAGCGGTGCCGGATATCGTGGCTGGGGCGGATGTCCGGGCTTGGACGCCGGATGTCCGGCCTCAGAGACTTGGGCAGCTTTGGCGTCTTTGAGGTAGAAGCTCCCGGGGCCGGATGTCCGGGGTCATGGCCGGATGTCCGGGGCCTGGAAGGTGATTTTGCTCGTTTCCGTTGGTTCTCTTCATCCATGGACTTGGCGGCTTGTCCATCTTCACGTGCATCCTCGGGAGGTTCCCCTTGACACCTAATCATGCATAGCATATCGGACTTAGGTAGTAGCCATGTCTCGAGTGGATCATATGTGATATCAATAAGGAAGGAGGTCACCTCGTTTTCGAGAGCTCTAGCTCTAGCTCATGTCATGGGTCCTCTTGGCTCTTGATGAGACGGTTGTAGGTCCATGGGGATGATCGTCGGATGCTCCGCATCACCCTCCCTCAAGGGCCACGAAATTCCCTCCTCTTCCTCCATATATACAGCCCTTAGGGCGTCGTTTAGACTTTGGGTTTTGTTTAGATTAAAGTTCGCCATAGCTGCAACCCTGCATTTCGTTTGTGTTCAACGACTGCACAAAGGCGTCCACAGAACCCCACCTTGATCAATAAAGCTTTCTTCTTATATTCGCAATATCCAGATTGCAATCTTAGTTTCTTGCTTGTTCTTCGTTTGCCTGCAGGAAACAGACCTTCGTGGTCAGGTTGATCGTGCTCCGGCGTGGTCAATAACCTCTTGGAGTTGGTTTAGCAATTGCTAAGGCGCGACGTCCTAGCGCGTTTGTAGTCGGATCGTCAAAGTCGACTTCATCCTAAACGATAGCCACCATCTCATCGAAAGACGGGACACCTTCGCCTCTATCAAGTGGTATCAGATTTCCAGGTTACTCGGTGAGATTTTCCAGTTTTTCATAGTTTAGATCGAGTCTGTCCTTCATACCTACAGTCCACGAAAAAGCCAGAAAAAAATAGGGTTAGTTCATCATATCTGACCAGTCTGAGCCTTTGCATAGTCTTTTCAGTATTTTGCTTTGTTGAATTTGCGGTTGCATCGTCGTGTCTAGTTCTTGGTCTTAGAGTCTAGTCTTTTAGAGTTTGAGTTACGGTCATAAGTTGTCACGCCACGCCGCACCATCATCATCGCCTCGCCATCTACAACCGCCGCTTATTCGCCGCTGATCCATATCCATATACCACCACCAATCCGTGTCCATATACCACCACCAATCCATATCCATATACCAGCACCGCTGCCATATCCTACCACCATATATCCACCACCAATCCGAATTACTGTCATGTTAGGTTTGTTTTTTAGGTCCGTTTAATTTCCGATTCGTGTTTCCTTGCCTGAGTAGGTCTCGGAAAAAAAAAGGGAGTCTGGAGACCCCCGGGCAGTTTTTAGGCCAAAATTTTAGCAGTCAATTTTTTCCCTATCTTGTTTTTAGGCTTTTCCGAGTCTTTTGAGCCACGTGCCATCATAGTGATTTTTGGTCGCACTTTTTCATCGTCGCTGCCCTGATTTCGGAAAAAAAGTCAAAAAACATTTCGTGCCCATCCTGTCAGTTTGACCTGGGAAGAGTTTTGAGACACTCGCCATTATAGTGATTTTTCGCTAAAAAAAAGAGCGAAAAAAAATTCCAGAGTGTGCTTTTCCCTTTTTTACGTGCAGCGCCGTGATTTTGTTAGTGTTCTAGGCTCGCGTCTCTAGCACGGTCTAGCCTAGGACCAGCATAGTACTGTCGTTGAGCATTTATTCAATTTTGCATCTCTGAATTGATTATTGCTGATCCTTTTTGCTACCATATTATAAGCCTTCCCAGCTCCACATACATCTACGTCGTGCGTTTGACTCTCCTTGGTAATCTCTCTATCCAAGCTTTGAGAGTTTTGACTACAACGGTTGCCGATCATCGCCTGCTGCTGGGTAAGAACTGGTAAGAATTTGAGATTTGCTTGATGGATTTGTGACACCCACCACTACCTCTTGTTAGTAGTCTGTAGGATCATATTCTTGTGTGTTTCTATTGCTGCTAACCATGCCAGGATCACAAGCCGACGAGAATGACTGGGAGAACATGACGAATAAGGAGTTGCATGATAATTTTCGGCAAATGATGAGTCGACAGGTGCAAGATGTGCTAAACAGATTTGAAGAGGCCATGGAGAAGATAGATGGCATGGAGAAGACGTTCTGATGCGGAGCATCCCACGTTCATCCCCATGTACACTCCCACTACTCCCCAAACCCCAAGTGGACATATGACGAGACCTCGAACAAACGCCATTGGACACAAGGTGAACTCGCTCCTCTCCGAATAATCACTTTCCATATGTGAGACATGGCTACTACCTCAAGCATGTGTGCTATGCATGTCCAGGAACCAAGAGGAAGGCCATGGAACAACTACGAGCATTGGACAAGACGGCGAGGACACCAAGTACAAGGACCAAGAGAAGAAGCTGCCCGAGGCTACAGCGGCCGGACGTCCGACCAGGACCGGACGTCCGACGAACTCCAGGCACCGGACGACCGACCCCCTCCGGACGTCCGACAGAAGCGCACCCGAGCCGAATCTACGGATGTCCGAAGATCACCGGATGTCCGGACCCTCCGGACGACCAGAACCCTCCGGACGTCCGACCGAAGCGCACCCGAGCCGAATCTACGGTTGTCCGGAGATTGCCGGACGTCCGGACGCCCACGAGCCACCGGACGACCGGAACCTCCGGACGTCCGGCTTCTCACAAGAGTGTTTGGGCTGAGGCCCATGTACCCCTTCACTTCGCCCCCATTTGCACTAAGACTATAAATAGACCTCCTCCTCCTCCTAGTTAGGGTTAGCATTGATTTAGCTCATTGTTAGATAGAGCTTCGCTCATCCATACCGGATCTACTCCACGAGAGAGACCGCGGCCCCTCTTCGGAGAAGATCCACCTTGGATTCAAGACCCCCTCTTGGGTGGCCCCCATCAAGACCTCCTCACGGAGAAGAACCCGGTTACCTCTTGTAACGTCCTTTGTTGATCGTGTATCGTGTATCCCTCTTTGTGTTCATCGATCAAGCACATGTGTAATCGAATCTTGTTGGTTTGAGTGATTCTCTTGTGTTTTCCCCGCGATTTCCCTCGTGCCCTTCCGCTCGTTCTTCGTGTTCCTCGTAGGGATCCTCTCCAAACGTGAAAGATCGTCCACATAGGGTTCCACCCTACATCATCTTGGTATCAGAGCCACGTTGAATACGTTTGGAGCCCCTACCCCGTGTTTTCTAGCTTGATTTTGTTGTGTTCTTCCCCAAATTCGAAAATCCCCACCAAAAATAGCCCCAATTTTTTTTGTGATTTGTTAGTGTGATGAAGTTTTGTTGATTTTGATCCATGGATTTGCTTGGTTTCGAGTTGATCTAGCATTTCCCCAAGTTTCCCCATCTTTCATCCACGAAATCTCCTCTATTTTGACCCCAAAATCCCCAAATTCCGCCCAAAATCGCGCCCCCGAACTCGGATTTTGCGTTGACCCCGACCCACCGGACGACCGGCGTTTTACGGACGTCCGGAGCCCCAGGAACGACCGGACGTCCGACCTTTTCTGGACGACCGGAACCCTTAACCAGAGTTGAATTTATGGATTTCCGACTTTTCCGGACGTCCGACGCCCCGGACATTCGACCTTTACGGACGTCCGTAACCTGTAGTTTCAGATTTCGGCTGATTTTTGTTTTGTCCATAACTAATTCATCCGGACTCCGATTTTCGCGTTCTTTAGCTCGTTTTGAAGCTATTGACATCCCCCTTCCCACAAAAATACCACCAACATCATTTGACTCCATCAAAGTTTGTGAATTTTGGAAAGTTTGCCTAGGGTTTCCACCACATCATCCGCTACTCCACCACCGACTTCTGCAACCTAACCAATTTTGTTCCTCGTGGTTGTTCAAGTTGTGATTCGAGTCTCCTAAGGTGTTTCGGCTACTTAGGGACGGTTGCTTCTTCATCAACCACCACCGCCACTTCCGCATAGGCTTGCCCACCATACACTTCCACCACCCCCAACTTAACCCAATTTTGTTTGTGTTGTGAGTTGTGTCTCCTAAGGTGTTTAGGCTACTTAGGGACCGTGCTTGCAACTCCGACACCGTGTATAGTTCACCACCTTACCATCCACTTCCGCATTGTGTACTCCAAAACCACCATTGCATTTCCGCAATCCCATTGAGCTTCCGCAACCACCACCGCATTCGCGCTACCACCATTTGACTTTTGTCCTTGAGATTTTGAGTTGTGGTTTTTCCGTTTCCTAAGGTGTTTCGGCTACTTAGGGACGAGTCTCCATCATCTTGGTATCTACATCAAGAACACCACCACTCATCATCTCAAAGGACGGTAACCTCGACGACACCATTGTACATTCCCCTTGCAATTGCATTGTTAACCCCTAGCCCATTTTGCGTCACTTGCCTATCGAGACTAGCCATTTGAGTATTGCCGGGCCACGCTACTTGTGCACATTAGTGATCTACACCATCCATTGCATACATACCATATCATATTGGTATCATATCATCCATTGTGTCACAATTTGTTCCCGCATATACACAATTGCTATCTTGGTTTGTGCATTGTGCAAAAGTGGCCATAGAAAAAAAAAGAATAAGCTTTTAAGCAAAAGAAAGAGAGCAAAGAGCTTGTAAGCAAGTGCCATAGCATCATACCACATTGCATATAAGATTGTCATATCCGATCATCGTGGATCGTCTTGAGAGAAACACCGGGAACCATACATACATAGCATACTAGGGATAGAAGTTTATCCATTTTGCATCTTATAGGTTGTGCACAAGTGTCGTATCCGCCTATTGAGCAATCGTGCTAGCGTCTCTCTTGAGTTGTGCAACACGAGCGTTTTGGTGGATTCCACATTTTGAGCTCATTCCTTGGTTGCACGGCCCCATTTATCTATCCGTGTGTGTGTTTCCGTGTGGCATTCTTTGCTATTGGTCTACTTGTTTCACTTGCGAATTTATGAATCTCTTTCAACATTATTGACTCTTGCTAACATTTTGCATCAAATTTTTGTGCCACTATCCTCACCGAGCTCCACCATAAGCCTTATTTGTGTAGGTGTGAGAAACCGACAAGAATTGGTACCAATTGTGCTATTTCCTTGTTACACATTGAGTGATCATTGATCCATTTTCAACATCGGTCAAGGTACATTTGGTATAAGTTCTTCTCTTTCTCCCACTCATATTTGCTCGAGTCTTGTGATGGATAGGCAAGGCATTTCATCTCCGGTCTTCGACTACGACGACGGCGTGAACAACTACATCACCAAAGCGTCAATCTTCGATCTACAACGACAAATGCAAGGCGCACAATCAAGATTGCAAGAGCGCATGGAGAACCTCTCCATCGACATTCATCTCTCCGAAGCAAGGAAAAGGGACTACATCGACAAGAAGCTTTCCGCACATAAAGAGGAGCAAGATGTAAGGATGGAGGAGATTAGAGCTTTGATCAAGTCTTCTTCCCCTTCGTCATCTTCAAGGCGGCGACATTCAAGCCACAAGTCTTCGGAGCGCGAAAAAGATGCAAGTGCAAATCGTCCTCGTCCATATCTACATGGCGACCACCATCACGTTCGTGATCCACATCATCATGAAGGGCAAGTCACCTCCAAGCATCATGTGCATGACGACGACGAACGACATCTACTACGAGCTCAAGCACGACAACGACATCATCATCAGGAAGATGCTCCACAAGCGCAAGTGCACAAGTCCCAACAAGCCCTACTTCACGCCAAGTCCAAGCTTCAAGAGCACAAAAGAAGACCGCGAGACGACCACCACAAGGACGGCGCTACGACTACAACAACCACTTCGGCATATTCGCCAAGTGCTATCAAGGCATCTTCGCCTTTGGACGTACGGCATCTTCGCCTACTTCCCACGAGTACGCCTACAACGACTTCATCAAGTCCAAGGCGACTACCTATGAGCGAAGGCGACACTTCCATCTTCGGAAGCCCCCCAAGGAAGATGGCCGAGCATGGGAGATTCCCTTCGGTCATGGAGACGAGTGCTAGGTATCCTACATGACGATATGCCTATCCTCGACGAGTCCATACCTCCAATGGAGACGACGATGGCCATGGTGGACGATGATGCACCCCCCACATGGTTCCATCAAGATGAAGATGACAACGAGACGATCTTCAATACTTCACCTACAACACATGAGCGACGCTCCAACGGTAACATAGGTGATGGTACTTCTCTTGTCCCACTAGTGGACTATCTTGACATCGATTGCTTGCATGATGTTGGTCCACCTATTCCCATGCTTCATGCTAGTGCGACTTCTTCATGTCATGACTTACCTATTTATGATGAATATGATGATGAGCATGTTGAGCTGCCTAGTTGTGATGCTATGCTTCATAGGATATCTTGTGAAAATTCTATTGGTCACTTCATGTTTGACAATCCATTGAACTTGTCATATGCTATGAGTGAGATCTCCCATATTGCATCATTTCAATCTCAACATAGTAACTATGCATACCCTATTAAAATCAATCCCATTTGCACTTATGGCATAGATGACGAGATGATGGTCATTGGCTTTTGTTTCTCTTGTGATGATATTGCCATGCTTCCTTTACATGATTTGCGCAATTCACCTACTATGTCATGCCATGATCACATTGTTCCAAATATGCTTTGTTTTGAATGTTGTCAATATTCTCCATGTGATGTTCCTACTAATACTCATGAGGAGACCCCCATAGTTTCCTCAAACATATTAGGAGATTTTGATACATTCCATAATTTGCATGATTCCCATAATTGCGTGCACCATATGCTTCCCATGAATAACAATGCTCGACATATTTCCCATGATGCATTACATAATTTTAGTCTCCATTATGCTATACATAATAACAAACCTATCATGATGGATGACATGTTTCTATATCACGCATCTCATTTATTTGAGCGTTGGCTATTTTGTGCTAACCAACACGAGCACGTGCGCATCATGATGGACGATGTGTACATCTACCACACGCACACAATCTTCCTTTTGTCTTTGTTTTATGTAGGTACTCATGTATACTTGTCAACTTCTCAATCCCAAGAGTTGACGAAACGAGCTCTTGAGAGCAACGATGCTTTCGGATCCCGTGGACTATCCTTACCACCGTTCCCTTCGCGCAAGGACTATGCGCATCTCTTTTACTTGGCTCTCACACGACTATGGGCTATTTACCACTTGTCACCTTATGCCCATACTATCGTGTTCACTTTGCATGTTATTTTTACTCCTATGCCTTCGCCATGCAATTGTGACCCTTGCTTGCATCTACCCATGATTCACCATTCTGCTACTCCTATGTGTATTTGCATGCTTGGTAGATATCCTTGTTGCTATTGCCATGTGTTATCAGGTGCCCCATGCTATTGATGCTATTTTGCTCATATCTTGCCTTTATGCTTGTGAAATGTCATGTGCATTTTGTATGCCCACTATTTGCACACATGACATGCTTGCCATGATTCCTTCTAGTACGTTGCATCTTCGCACTACTAGCTTGCTTGACTTGATCTCTATGATTGCTTGCTTTGTCGCATCACCCATGTTCCATTACTTGCTTTCTTGGGTTGATGACATATATGTTCATGCCTCTCACTTGATTTGTCTTGATCATTGTCTCTTGTCTCCATTAGTTGCATCTCTCATATCACCTTGTATTGAGTGCAACCATACTATGCTTATTGATCTTGGAGACTTGGACACTTCACTTGTGATGCATGCTTGTTTGATTGAGCCTATTGTATTTGGTTGTTCTCGCATCATATGCCTCCATACTATGAAATGCTCCCTTGTTCTTTCTTATGATGAGCACGATGCATACTCTTGTTGGGTATCTTACCACACGAATGTTAGGTTTTGCATTTACGCTAACCTCATTTGTTTTTCCGAGTGTTTGTCATGTTTGTTCATTTTGAAGGATTCACAAGGCGATACCGTCATGAGACATATTGGTTATGTGAAGGCATACAAGATGTGCAACTCCATCATCCTTGAGAACCTCCTAAATGTGACCTCCTTCCCTTTGAGCCATCCTCAAATACACATATTGAACGCGTCATTCTTTCATTGTTGTTTCCTTCTTCTTGTCTACATGATACATATATTGGATGGAGGACCGACATTGGAGATGGACCCTATGGACCTTCAAGTTGAGGAATGCCACGACATTGAGCTATGGTACAACACCACCCATGACAAATTTGCACCCTATGCATGGATTGACACACATTATGATTGTCTTGTTGCACCTATTCCCATGTCATCCATGATATATGAGCTTGTGCAATTTCTTAGCAAATTTGTTGTGATCTTTCTTGATGGCATATTCATACATCATGATCATATTGCCTATTATCAATTGCATGATAACATAATCATATTGAGCATCCATTACCATATTCATGCTATTGATAAACCGTCTCACTATGACATTATTTTGCACCGTGGTTGCATTGATCACATACACGACACCTTTGTGTGCCCAATGCATGAATTTTCTCTCATGAATGCTTTACATGTCAGTTCATGCCTTGTCATGAACAATTCCTTTGGACGGACTCATTCTTACATGATGGACACTTTGTGTGCGCTAACCATTGTATTTCTGAGTGTTGCTTGTGTTTGCTCTTTTTGCATGTCTATCACTCCGGTGACACCTTGGACTACTTGGATTGCGCCATGTCTTCAACTTCGTCCAACTACAAGTCCGTCTACGACAACCGTTTCCATGGTGATGAGGATCACGATCCGAGGTCGGATCTTTCCCAAGGGGGGAGATGATGCGGAGCATCCCACGTTCATCCCCATGTACACTCCCACTACTACCCAAACCCCAAGTGGACATATGACGAGACCTCGAACAAACGCCATTGGACACAAGGTGAACTCGCTCCTTTCCGAATCGTCACTTTCCATATGTGAGACATGGCTACTACCTCAAGCATGTGTGCTATGCATGTCCAGGAACCAAGAGGAAGGCCATGGAACAACTACGAGCATTGGACAAGACGGCGAGGACACCAAGTACAAGGACCAAGAGAAGAAGCTGCCCGAGGCTACAGCGGCCGGACGTCCGACCAGGATCGGACGTCCGACGAACTCCAGGCACCGGACGACCGACCCCCTTCGGACGTCCGACAGAAGCGCACCCGAGCCGAATCTACGGATGTCCGAAGAGCACCGGACGTCCAACCGAAGCGCACCCGAGCCGAATCTACGGATGTCCGGAGATTGACGGACGTCCGGACGCCCACGAGCCACCGGACGACCGGAACCCTCCGGACGTCCGACGCCTGTCTGCGCACAGTGTTTCGGGCTGAGGCCCATGTACCCCTTCACTTCGCCCCCATTTGCACTAAGACTATAAATAGACCTCCTCCTCCTCCTAGTTAGGGTTAGCGTTGATTTAGCTCATTGTTAGATAGAGCTTCGCTCATCCATACCGGATCTACTCCACGAGAGAGACCGCGGCCCCTCTTCGGAGAAGATCCACCTTGGATCCAAGACCCCCTCTTGGGTGGCCCCCATCAAGACCTCCTCACGGAGAAGAACCCGGTTACCTCTTGTATCGTCCTTTGTTGATCGTGTATCGTGTATCCCTCTTTGTGTTCATCGATCTAGCACATGTGTAATCGAATCTTGTTGGTTTGAGTGATTCTCTTTTGTTTTCCCCGTGATTTCCCTCGTGCCCTTCCGCTCGTTCTTCGTGTTCCTCGTAGGGATCCTCTCCAAACGTGAAAGATGGTCCACATAGGGTTCCACCCTACATCACATTCGAAACAAAGCTCGATAACAAGTTCAATGAATTGCTCGCGCGTCTTCCACCACCACCACCGGCTGCACCTAACGCACCTCTACAACAACAACAACGACTACCTCCACGTCACGAAACAGCCCTCCGCCGAGCGAGCCGTGTCCCTCTTGCGCTTGGCCAAACTGTGGGTGCTGCTGTTGATACTTCTATGGCTCCTGCTGCTGATGCGGAGGAGGATGATTATGTGGGAGATTACGAGGATGAAGTTGATCAAAATCAGAACTACGTGCAACCACCAGCACCACAACCACCAGGTCGTCCACATGCAAATAATGGCAATGTTAGGGCTCCCCCTCAGGTACGAGATCATGACCATCTCCCTAAACTGAAATTGAATATTCCACCATTCGAGGGTAGATATGTTCCTGATATATATATCTTACTTGGGAGTTATAAACTGAACAACGATTTACATGTTTACAATATCCTGAGGAGAGACGTGTTCCTGCCGCTGTTTGTGCTTTCACTAGCTTTGCATGTGTTTGGTGGTCTGAACATTGTAGATTATATCCTATTCCAGCTACTTGGGCTGCTTTGAAAACTGCTATGCGTACTCGTTGAGTTCCACCATATTATCAACGTGAATTACTCAAAAATTGCAGCGCTTAAGACAAGGAAAAAATTATGTAGAAGAATATTATCAGGAATTACAAACTGGCTTGATTCGATGTGGTATTGTTGAGGAGAATGAAGCTATGCTTGCACGCGTTTATGGGTGGATTAAATAGAGATTCAGACCATTCTAGAGTATAAGGATTATAATAATATCACTCGTTTATTCCATCTTGCTTGTAAAGCTGAACGTGAAGTGCAGGATCGTGAGCATTGGCGCTAACTAACTTTTCTCGCAGGTCGACCTTCATCATGGACACCACGTGCATCATCTACTTCCACCGCACCATCACCTCCTTGGTGCCACCTCCAACCGTGATACAAAAAGCAGGCACAACCACCACTATCCGCCAAGAGCACACCTGCGGGCCTGCATGAGCTCTTCTTCTTCCATGGCGTCAACAGGCACACAAGTGATATTATTTGTCGTCGTTGTAAGGGAAGAGGACATTTTTGAGACAATGCAAATCTCAGCGTGTGATGATTGCTCCGAGGATGGTGGGTATGAGTCCGCTAGTGACTATGATGAGGAGACTTTGGCTCTTATTACACATGAAGAAAGCGGTGGAGATGATTCGATCATGAGACGCAATACATGGCTCTTGAAGATGCCGACGGTATGAATGTTTAGTTGCTCAACGTGTTTTGAGTGTGCAGGTTACACAAGTGAGCAAAATCAGAGGCATAATTTGTTCCATACAAAGGAGTTGTGAAGGAACGTTCCATTCGCGTCATCATAGATGGAGGGAGCTGCAACAACTTGGCTAGCATGGAGATGGTGGAGAAGCTATCTCTCACCACAAGACCACATCCACATCCTTACTACATCCAATGGCTCAACAACAGCGGCAAGGTTAAGGTAACACGTACTGTTCTGGTGCATTTTAGTATCTCTACATATGCTGATTATGTTGATTGTGATGTGGTACCTATGCAAGCATGTTCCTTATTACTTGGTAGACCATGGCAATTTGATAAAAATTCTGTACACCATGGTAGAAACAATCAGTATACTCTTGTTCATAAGGATAAAAATATTACTTTGCTTCCTATGACTCCTGATTCCATTTTGAGAGATGATATTAATAGAGCTAATAAAGCAAAACAGGAGAAAAATAAGAGTGAAAATCAGATTGTGGCAAAATAATTTGAGCAACAAATGAAGCCTAATAATAAACCATCTAGTGTTGCCTCTGAAATTAAATTGAAAAGTGCATGTTTACTTGCCACCAAATCTGATATTGATGAGCTAGATTTTAGCAAATCTGTTTGCTATGCTTTTGTGTGCAAAGAGGCGTTATTTTCATTTGAGGTCGTGCCTTCCTCTTTGCCCCTTGCTGTCACTAACATTTTCCAGGAGTTCGCTGACGTCTTCCCACAAGACGTGCTACCGGGATTACCACCTATTCGAGGGATTGAGCATCAAATTGACTTAATTCCCCTTGCATAGCTACCCTACCATGCACCATACCGTACCAATTCAGAGGAGACGAAGGAGATTATGCGTCAAGTACAGGAGCTGCTCGACAAAGGTTATATACGCGAATCTCTTGGTCCTTGTGCTGTTCCTATTATACTAGTGCCTAAAAAGGATGGTACGTCGCGTATGTGTGTTGATTGTAGAGGCATTAATAATATTACTATTCGTTATCGTCATCCTATTCCTAGGCTAGATGATATGCTTGATGAATTGAGTGGCTCTACAATATTCTCCGAAGTTGATTTGTGTAGTGGATACCATCAAATTCGTATGAAATTGGGAGATGAATGGAAAACATCATTTAAAACTAAGTTTGGTTTATATGAGTGGTTAGTCATGCCTTTTGGGTTAACTAATGCACCTAGTACTTTCATGAGACTAATGAACGAAGTTTTACGTGCTTTCATTGGACGATTTGTGGTAGTTTATTTTGATAATATACTGATTTATAGCAAATCTTTGGAAGAACATTTGGAACATTTACATGCTGTTTTTATTGCTCTTCGTGATGCACATTTGTTTGGTAACCTTGGGAAGTGCACCTTTTGCACCAACCGAGTATCTTTTCTTGGCTATGTTGTTACTCCACAGGGAATTGAAGTTGATGAAGCCAAGATTGAATCTATTGAGAGTTGGCCGCAGCCCAAAACGGTCACACAAGTGAGGAGTTTCCTTGGCCTCGCTGGTTTCTATATGCGTTTTGTGAGAGATTTCAGCACCATTGCTGCACCTCTCAACGAGCTTACAAAGAAGGATGTGCCTTTTGTTTGGGGTACCGCACAGGAAGAAGCCTTCACGGTATTGAAAGATAAGTTGACGCATGCTCCTTTACTCCAACTTCCTGATTTTAATAAGACTCTTGAGCTTGAATTTGATGCTAGTGGAATTGGATTAGGAGGTGTGTTATTACAAGATGGCAAACCTGTTGCATACTTTTCTGAAAAATTGAGTGGGCCTAGTCTGAACTATTCTACTTATGATAAAGAATTATATGCTCTTGTTCGGACTTTAGAGACATGGCAACTTTATTTATGGCCCAAAGAATTTGTTATACATTCTGATCATGAATCTTTGAAACATATTAAAAGTCAAGCTAAACTGAATCGTAGACATGCTAAATGGGTGGAATTCATTGAGACTTTCCCTTATGTCATTAAACACAAGAAGGGTAAAGAAAATGTTATTGCTTATGCTTTGTCTCGTCGCTATACTATGATTTCACAACTTGACTTCAAAATATTTGGTTTGGAGACCATCAAAGATCAATATGTGCATGATCCTGAATTTAAAGATGTAATGCAGAATTGTAAAGAAGGAAGAACATGCAACAAGTTCGTTGTTAATGATGGCTTTGTGTTCCGTGCTAACAAGCTATGCATTCCTGCTAGCTCTGTTCGTCTTTTGTTGTTGCAGGAGGCGCATGGAGGAGGATTAATGGGACACTTTGGCGTGAAGAAGACGGAGGACGTACTTGCTACACATTTCTTTTGGCCAAAGATGAGACACGATGTTGAGCGTTTTGTTGCTCGCTGCACTACATGTTAAAAAGCTAAGTCACGACTAATTCCTCATGGTTTATATATGCCTTTGCCTGTACCTACTGATCCTTGGGAGGATATATCTATGGACTTTGTTTTAGGGTTACCTCGAACAAAGAAGGGGAGGGATAGCATATTTGTTGTCGTGGATAGATTTTCGAAAATGGCACACTTTATACCATGTCATAAAAGCGATGATGCTGTTAATGTTGCTGATTTGTTCTTTTGGGAAATTATTCGCTTGCATGGTGTGCCAAATACTATTGTTTCAGATCGTGATACTAAATTCCTTAGCCACTTTTGGAGATGTTTATGGGCTAAGTTGGGGACTAAACTGTTTTTTAGTACTACTTTGTCACCCCCAAACTGATGGACAAACTGAAGTAGTCAATAGAACATTGTCTACTATGCTTAGGGCTGTTTTGAAGAATAATAAGAAAATGTGGGAAGAATGCTTGCCTCATATTGAATTTGCTTATAATCGTTCATTGCATTCTACTACTAAGATGTGCCCTTTTGAAATTGTGTATGGTTTCCTACCTCGTGCACCTATTGATTTGTTGCCTCTTCCATCTTCGGAGAAGGTTAATTTTGATGCTAAAGAACATGCTGAATTAATTTTAAAAATGCATGAGTTAACTAAGGAAAACATTGAGCGCATGAATGCTAAATATAAACTTGCTGGAGATAAGGGTAGAAAACATGTTGTGTTTGCACCTGGAGATCTTGTTTGGTTACATTTATGCGGATAGATTTCCTAATTTGCATAAATCAAAGCTAATGCCACGTGCTGATGGTCCTTTTAAGGTGTTAGAGAAAATAAATGATAATGCATATAAACTTGAGCTCCCTGCAGATTTTGGGGTTAGTCCCACTTTTAACATTGCAAATTTGAAGCCTTATTTGGGTGAGGAAGATGAGCTTCCGTCGAGAACAACTTCATTTCAAGATGGGGAGTATGATGAGGACATCAATACCATTGTTACACCCACAACCCCTGTTGCTATACATACTGGACCAATTACTAGAGCTCACGCACGCCAATTAAATTATCAGGTACTTTCGTTTCTTGGTAATGATTCTAATGTTCATGAGAATATGATGCTGCCTAAATTGGATACATTAGTTTTGCTTACAAATGAAGGGCCTGTCATGGATAAGTGGGATGAACACTGGAGCAAGACCAAGCATGGAGATGATGGCATGCGCGAGGGGAACAAGAATGGAGTTACAAGTGATGGTTTCAGGACTTTGAGGCCCCCATAATGAGTGCATGAAGCCTTGGACGAAATATACAAGATGCCACTTCATAATATTCGTCCATAGGCTATTCTAGGTGCTGCGTCACCTTATTATTGGGCCAGGCCCATGTAATTTCGAAATACTTAAGTATAGGCTATTTTTAGAGTCCGTATGTGTGGGGAAATAAGAGTTAGGGTTGGTTTCGGACCCCTCGCTCAAGGGCCACGAAATTCCCTCCTCTTCCTCCATATATACAGCCCTTAGGGCGTCGTTTAGACTTTGGGTTTTGTTTAGATTAAAAGTTCGCCATAGCTGCAACTTCGCGTACTTCGTTTGTGTTCGACGACCAAACAAAGGCGTCACAGAACCCCACCTTGATCAATAAAGCTTTCCTCTTATATTCACAATATCCAGATTGCAATCTTAGCTTCTTGCTTGTTCTTCGTTTGCCTACAGGAAACAGACCATCGTGGTCAGGTTGATTGTGCTCCGGCGTGGTCAATAACCTCTCGGAGTTGGTTTAGCGATTGCTATGGTGCGACGTCCTCGCGCGTTCGTAGTCGAATCGTCAAAGTCGACTTCATCCTAAACAATAGCCACCATCTCATCGAATGTAACATCCCAATTTTCCTAAATTATGATGTTAATAGATCATTCATATGCATATCATATTTTTTATTGCATTATTTGCTTTTTCAGAATATTCAAATCATTATGCAAATAAAGGCAATTTATTGGAGCGGAGATAACATGACTTCTCCCCTATTTTTAAAATGTTCATAATGTGAAGAATATTATTTCCAGTTCATCTGTTATGTTCTGTTAATTTTTGCAATCTTCAAAATATTTTATTTGATTGTTTTATTGCTGTTTGAGTGGCCTATTGCATCAAAATTATTTTACAAAATTGCATTAGTATTGGAACTAATGTTCCTATAGTTTATAGCTATAGGGCTATTTTTTACTGTGTGTCTAGATATTTTTATTTAGAATTTATATTGTGTATTTTATTTTATTTATTTTTTATTTTTGCTGCTGTAGTTTTTGTTTTAAAACAAAAAAAAAGGAAAACGCAGCGCACAGCGCACTGCACGTCCCAGCTCGCCGCCACGGCCCAGCAGCCTCCTGTTCGCCCGCAGCCCACCTAGCCGCTACGCGAAGCGGTACACGGCGCGCCGCCCGAACCCGACCCGCACCTGACCCGTCCCCTACCCCGAACCGGACACTGTAGCCGCCGCACCGCACGCACGCACGCCGAGGCCGACCCGGGCCACCCGGTGCAGCCCGACCTGTCTGGCGCATACCCAAGGCCCCGACGCGACGAACCTCTTTCCCTCGACACCTCTCGCTACCGCACGCGCGAGCTAGGGCAGAACGCATCTCGTGCGGAGCTCCGTTGTACGCCATCGTTTGCCAGTTGTTCCCGTCGCCGTAAGAATCGCAGATCCGCTCCGCCTGCTCCACTCGTTTCCCCGCTCGAAGCCGCCCTCGCCTGACGTCTTTGTGTTGCCCAAATCGCAGCTGAGCGAGGGAAACAAGCCCGTCTGCCGCCGCCGGAGCAGCGGCTGTTCACGTCTTCACCGCCGCCGGCACAGGACACCTTGACGCCGTTGAACACCACCATCGTCTTTCAGCGCGCCGCCGCACCGTCCATCCTTCGTCTTCGCGGAGACTCACGGATAGCACCACCGCCGACGCCGACCGCCGCCGCCGTTTTCCTCTGACACGGTGAGCACACGCCCAGCCAATCACGTGCTGCCACGTGGCAAACCGCTTCTGAGAAGCGCATGAGCAGCCATGAGTTTTCTGTTGGTTTTTGTCGCTTTCAGTTTTGCATCTAAAACTTCAATTAGCTATAACTCCTATTCTATATATCTAAATTAGGTGATTCTTTTCCTGTGCACTCACAAAATCAGCACATTATCACAGATCTTGACTTTGCACATGTTTGCCTGTTCAAATTTGAATTCGTTTGAATTTGAATTAAATCTTCGGAGGCCGTAACTCTCAAACCGTTTATCGGAATCGAGTGATTCTTTTTGCATTGTGACCGTAGTGCAATTTAGGTGATGTTAAGATTCTGTTGTTGAGTTTTAAAAATGATTTTTTTCTTGCTGTTGGTTTTGTTTTGGTTCTTTTCGTGTTCCGGTGTTTGATTTGTTGAATTGTGTGAAACGTGTAGATTGTCCGAGTGCGACGCGAGCTATTGTCGAGTGTGACTTTACGAACCGAACCAAGGCAAGTTACATGTTGATCATCCTTTACCTATTATTTTATATGCATGTAGTTATATCACACTATGAATATATGCATGTATAGGAGTATTGTATATGTTGGCTATGCTGTTGAGCTATCTTCCCGTCTTTTGCAAATCGTGGTAGTTGTAGTTTGCTATGGTTTGTAGACGCGGGTGGTTCGTGTATTCATTGAGTTTGTGTGAGGATTATATATATAACTAAAATGAGTAGTAATTAAGGATTTAATTCACCTCTGGGCGGAAGTGGTATTGCTTGGTGTTGAGGGAAGGCATCATGGGGTCTTGCACCTTTTCTAAGGCCATGCGCTCATGAGAGTGCACCCTAAGTGGAATGCCGCCTGAGTTCAAAAAGATCGAGACAGACTTAGTGACTAGTAGCGTCCATGTGCGGCCACTTGGCTATATGGGCTCGCTTAGTTGATCGCTTGTTGGAACCTGGCCCGCATAAAGTGTCAACAGATGTAGCATATGTAGGTGGGATGTGGCCGTCGGTGGTTAAGGAACCTCTTACAAAGACTTTGTCTCAATCTTGGATTGGGTCCGATGGGTAAAGTGTACAAAACTCTGCGAGTATTAGAACTAATCATGATTAGCCGTGCCCCCGGTTATGGGTAAATTTGAGCCACTATGCCATTATAGTTGTTAGATGATCTTGACAGATGTGACACTTAATAATATTTGTGGGCAACTTAATAAAGGGTAGGTTGGAGTTGATTTTGCCAACTCAACCTTGTGTATTTAATTGTAGTAATAAAAGAACTAAATAATAAAATTGACTATTAGGTAGTTATTAGGGTAAAATCAGCTTTCTGCAAAATAAACCCCAAGCCTTCCTTTGTTGTACTATGCATATACATGTAGGTCTGCTTTATTATTACTCCTGTGTAACTTGCCAATACATTCCAAGTATTGACCTATATGGCTGCAACGTCTCATGTTGCAGGATATTCAGACGAAGAGTAAGGTACCGTTAGGGTCGCGAGTCGCACTCAAAGCATCCCGATGGCTATGATGGGACTCATCATTATTTTACGCTACTTTCCGCTATTTGATTGAATAAAGCTAGCCAAGTGCTATGCAGATTGTTTTATTTTATACATTACGGATCATACGTTGTAATAAATGATACACTTGCTATTACGGTATTCATCTATTGTGTGTGCTAGCGAGTTCGATCCGAGGACTAGCACGGTAAGCACGGAGACTCAAATCCTTCGAGGTTTGGTCGTTCTGAGATGGTATCGAGCATTGTGTTGTTGATGAGGACGTGACCCTAGAAAATGGATTAGAAAAGCCATAGGAGTGAAAATTATTTTATAAACTAGCTATACTTCTTCTGTTTATTAGTTAACCCCTCAAGTATCTTGAGCAGTTAAGTAGGAACTAGTCTTTGAGACCACCATTCATGTTTGTTTCATATTGCAACGTTATCGTGTTAGCGTATCTGATTATGCCCACTTTCGTGGTATGAAGATACTAGATTGTTTGCTTGATTGGTAGTTGTTTGTTAAATTGCTTAGTGTCAAAATTATTTGACTATATATATAATATTATCATATTGTTTGTTGTTTGTTGTTTGTTTGTCGGTGTTATTCGTTGTTGTGTTTTGTTGGCTTGATCATATTATGCATATGGGTAGAATATATATATATATATATATATATATATAGCGTTTGGCCCTATTATATCTATAACTCTTCTATCCTTGCCCACCAAATGCCGCCGAGGCGTGATAATAGGCGTAATGCTGCAGGAGGAGACAACAATGACAATGATGTACCGCCATACATGCAACAGTTGCTTCAGGGACAAGCTCAGTTGATCCAGTTGCTTGTCCAGAACCAGAACAACAACAACAATAACAACAACAATCCACCGCCACCTCCACCAGTGGATATGCTTACCAGGTTCTTGAGGTTGAATCCTCAGAGGTTCTCCAGTTCCCCTGAACCTATTGTGGCTGATGCTTGGCTCCGTGCAGTCAATAGGAACACAGAGGCAGTTGGATGCACAGATCAGAGAGGGTGAGGTTTACCTCACATTTGTTGGAGGGTCCCTGCTGCAGCATGGTGGGACAATTACTTGGTCACCTATCCCATTGCTACTATCACATGGCCTCAGTTTCAGGATGCTTTCCGTGCTGCACATGTGTCTGCTGGTGCTATGAGTCCGAAAAAGAAGGAGTTTCGCAGTTTGCGCCGTGGAGGTCGCATACGTTAATGCGTATGTGGAGGAATTTAATAATCTTGCACGTTATGCTCCTAATGATGTTAACACCTTGATGCAGCTAGGCGGAGAAATTCTTGGAGGCCTAAATGATGACTTGAGCCTTCAATTGACGGTGGCCACTTTTAGGAATTGTCGGGACCTGATTGATAAGGCTATTGTTTGGAGGAAAGCAACAAGCCATAGAGAATCGCAAGAGGAAGTACAACAACAATAACAGGTATAATTCAGACCACACGCAGGCCACGGACTTCATATCATCATGGAGGTAATGGGCATAATCATCATGGAGGTAATGATCATAATCATCATGGAGGAATGGCCACAACCATAATGGCCACCATCATCATAATGGGCACAAGAGTAACAATGGCAATGGCAAAGGTAATGGTAATGGTAATGGCAATGGAGGAACAATAACCGAACCACCGGGTTACACGTGCGCCAAGGATTTGAGTCGGTGCGATTAGCTTGGTGTAAGGCTATGGGGCACTATGCCATAGATTGCCCGGGGCGAAGAACTCGGGATCCAACAAGCCAAACCCCTTCCAAAAGGGTCATGTCAACCATGTTAATGTGGAGTTGGTTTACAATGAACCTGATGCAGTGATTGGTAAGTTCTTGATTAACTCAGTACCCGCGCTTGTTCTTTTTGATACTGGTGCATCACATTCAATCATTTTGAGGGTATTTGTTGATAAACATGGATTGCCAACCAAAACACTTAGCATGCCTATTAGAGTGAGTTCCCCAGGAGCTGAGATGATAGCAGGTGTTGGTTGTCATCAGTTAACCTTGTCTATTGGGAAGCATGAGTTTCCTACAGATTTGATTATATTGAAGTCACAAGGTCTGGATATTATTTTGGGTATGGATTGGTTGCAGTTATATAAAGGTCGTATTGATAGTGCCAGTCGATCTATTACTCTCAGTGCACCAGGAGGGAAGAGGATCAAATATGTGTGTAAGTATAAGTGTAATCAGGTGCAGGTGAACTCTTGATGCGGAGCATCCCACGTTCATCCCCATGTACACTCCATCTACTCTCCAAGCCCCAAGGATACATAAGATGAGACCTCGACTTTGCGCCATTGGACCTAAGGTGAACTCGCTCCTTTCCGAATCTTCCCTTTCCGCATGTAAGACATGGATGCTACTTCAAGAGCGGACCTTGTGCATACGCAGTACACCCGAGGAGACCATGGAGAGCCCAAGGACCAAGGCCAAGCGTGCTTGTGAAGCGAACGAAGGAGAAGGAGAAAGAAGACCTGCGGCGGTACTACCGCCAACACCAAGCGGTACTACCGCTAAAGGCCCCGAGCGGTACTACCGCCCCGTTAGCGGTACTACCGCTAACCAGTGTACTACCGCCCCCCATGCCGCCGCCGCCACTACCGCTCAACCCGACAAGTACTAGTGTTCGACGATCCGGCCCAGTACTACCGCTCAGCCTAAGCGGCACTACCGCTTGAGCGGTACTACCGCCCTTGCCGTACTACCGCCTGCTTGCATCGCAGAGTCGGGCAGAGGCCCATGTATCCCTCCTCACTTACCCCTTCGTGGACATATGCTATATAAACTCCCCACCTCCTCCTAGCTAGGGTTAGCTTTGGATTTGCTCATATTTGGTGTGAGAGCCTTTGCTCATCCACTTGGCTACTTCTCCTTGAGATCAGGACCTCTACGGAGAAGATCCCCAAGCGGATTCAAGACCCCCTCCTAGGGTGGACCCTCAAGACCTCCTCATGGAGAAGAACGGCTACCCTTGTATCCTACCCTTTGTTGATCTCGGATCTTGTATCACTTTATGCATTCGATAATCTAGCACTTGTGTGATCGTTTTCTTGTCGGTTGAGTGATCTCTCTCTCGTTCTCCCCGTGTTTTCCCTCGTGTTCTTCCGCTCGTTCTTCGTGTTCCTCGTAGGGATTCTCTCCAAGCGTGAAAGATCGCCCACGTAGGGTTCCGCCCTACATCATCTATGGATCAGAGCTTAGGTTGATCACGTTTTGGAGCCCCTACCCCTCTTTTTCTAGCTTGGTTTTGTTGATTTCGTCCTAAATCCGAAAATCCCCACCAAAAATAGCCCCAAATTTTTTTGTGATTTGTTAGTTTTGATGATGTTTTGTTGATTTTGATCCATGGATTTGCTTGGTTTCGAGTGGATCTAGCATTTCCCCAAGTTTCCCCACTTTCCATCCACGAAATCTCTCCAATTTTGACCCCGAAATCATCCATTTCCGCCCCAAAATCGCGCCCCTATCCGGATTTGCGAAAAATCCCGACACGAGCGGTACTACCGCCCTTCCAAGCGGTACTACCGCTTAGCACCTCCAAGCGGTACTACCGCCCTTCCAAGCGGCACTACCGCCTCCCGAACAAGATTTTGCGAAAAAACCCGACACGAGCGGTACTACCGCCCGTTCCAAGCGGTACTACCGCATTTAGCGGTACTACCGCCCTCCCGAGCGGTACTACCGCCCTAGCCGTTTCAGCCTTCCGACTTTCACCGTTTCGCCATAACTAATTCATCCGGAGTCCGATTTTGACGTTCTTTAGCTCGTTTTGAAGCTATTGACATCCCCCTTCCCATAAAAATACTACCATCACCATTTGACTCCATCAAATTTTGTGAACGTTGGCATCTTTGCCTAGGGCTTCCGCCACATCCTCCGCATAACCACCACCGACTTCCGCAACCTAACCAATTTGTTCCCCATAGCATTAGTGGTTGCTTGAGTAGTGATTCGAGTCTCCTAAGGTGTTTCGGCTACTTAGGGATGATTGCTTCTTCATCAACCACCACCACCACTTCCACATAACCTTGCCCACCATACACTTCCGACAACCCAACTTAACCCAATTGTTGATTGAGCTTTTTCGAGTTGTGGCATGTGTCTCCTAAGGTGTTTCGGCTACTTAGGGACGGCAACTTCAACTCCGACACGTGTATAGCCCATCATCCCACTTCCGCATTGCGAAGTGCAAACCACCACCGCATTCCCGCTACCACCATTTTGACATTTGACGTTGAGATTTTGAGTTCGCGGTTTTTCCGTTTCCTAAGGTGTTTCGGCTACTTAGGGACGCGTCTCCATCATCTTGGTATCCACATCAAGAACACCGCTACTCATCATCACCGGACGGTAACCTCCATATCATCTTTGTATCGTGGTATCCCTCCATTGTATATTCCCCTTGCCATTGCATTGTTAACCCCTAGCCTTACTTTTGCGTTACTTGCCTATCGAGACTAGCCATTTGAGTATTGCCGCAGCGTTACTTGTGCACATTAGTGATCATACCTTCCATTACATACCATACCATATCATATTGGTATCATATCACCCATTGTGTCTCAAGTTTGTTCCGCATATACACAATTGCTATCTTAGTTTGTGCATTGTGCAAAGTGGCCATAGAAGAAAAAAAAAGAAATAAAGCTTTTAAGCAAAGAAAGAGAGCAAAGAGCTTGTAAGCAAGTGCCATAGCATCATACCATATTGCAAATAAGATTGTCATATCCGATCATCTTGGATCATCTTGAGAGAAACACAGGAACCATACATACATAGCATACTTGGGATAGAAGTTTATCCATTTTGCATCTTATAGGTTGTGCACAAGTGTCGTATCCGCCTATTGAGCAATCATGCTAGCGTCTCTCTTGAGTTGTGCAACACGAGCATTTGGTGGATTCCACATTTTGAGCTCATTCCTTGGTTGCACGACCCCATTTATCTATCCGTGTGTGTGTTTCCGTGTGCCATTCTTTGCTATTGGTCCATTTGTTTCACTTGCGAATTTGTGAATCTCTTTCAACATTATTGACTCTTGCTAACATTTTGCATTAAATTTTTGTGCCACTATCCTCACCGAGCTCCTCCATAAGCTTTACTTGTGTAGGTGTGAGAACCGACAAGATTGGTACCAATAGTGCTATTTCATTGTCCGCATTTGAGTGAACTTGATTCATTTTCAACATCGGTCAAGGTACATTGGTATAAGTTCTTCTCTTTCTCCCACTCATATTTGCTCGAGTCTTGTGATGGATAGGAAGGCATTTCATCTCCGGTCTTCGACAACAACGACGGCGTGAACAACTACATCACCAAAGCATCTCTCTTGATCTACAACGACAAGTGCAAAGCACACAATCAAGATTGCGAGGCGCGCCGAGAACATCTCCATCGACATTCATCACTCCGAAGCAAGGAGAAGGGACTACTTCGATAAGAAGCTTGCCGCACATAAAGAGGAGCAAGATGCAAGGATGGAGGAGATTCGGGCCTTGATCAAGTCTTCTTCCCCTTCGTCATCTTCAAGGCGGCGACGTTCAAGCCACAAGTCTTGGGCGCCAAGCGATGCAAGCGCAAATCGTCCTCGTCCACATCTACATGGCGACCACCATCACATTCGTGATCAACATCGTCATGAAGGACAAGTCACCTCCAAGCATCATGTGCACGACGACGACGAACGACATCTTCTACGAGCTCAAACACGACAACGACACCATCATCATGAAGATGCTCCAAGCGCAAATGCACAAGTCCCAACACGCCAAGTCGAAGCTTCATAAGCACAAGAGAAGACCGCGAGACGACCACCACCAAGACGGCGCTACGGCTACATCTACCACTTCGGCATCTTCGCCAAGTGTTCTCAAGGCATCTTCGCCTTTGGACGACGGCATCTTCGCCTACTTCCCAATGCACGCCTACATCGACTTCATCAAGTCCAAGGCGACCACCCACGAGCGAGGCGACACTTCCATCTTGAAGCCCCTCAAGGAAGATGGCCGAGCATGGGAAACTCCCTTCGGTCAAGGAGACGAGCTATGAGGTGCCACATCATATGGGCCTCCAACACCAAGGCGGTGACAAGGCGGTCGAGCAAGGGCCATCCCTTCGACCACGGCGACGCCTTGCGAACCTCTTCAACAACATGAAGACGACACCCACATTGGACTCATACTCCGAGTCAAGCTACGCGACAGCGCATGGAGACATTTGCACCTACATCTCTCCGACACCCACATATGTCGAGATGCCCCAATTGCCATGTGAGGAGAGCCACCACCCCATGAGTGACATGGTGACTCCACCATACGTAACATTGAGAGCATTTCCTATGAGAGGATGAGTGTGACCACCACTAGCCCCACACATGAGAGCATGCCACAAATCCTATGTGAGGTTGGCGCCATTTGAGTGACTCCACCCACCATACGAGGGAGAGCATCCTTGAGGGAGTGAGTGAGCCACAACACTTAGTGAGTGAGGTAGTTGACACGGCACATGAGGCCACTATGATTTCTAACGACTTAACCTCTACTCCTAGTGTGTTTTCTTCTTTGGTGCTAGGTCTCCTACATGACGACATGCCTATCCTTGACGAGTCTATTCCTCCATTAGAGACGACGATGGCCATGGTGGATGATGATGAACCCCCACATGGTTCCATCAAGATGAAGATGACAACGAGACGATCTTCAACACCTCACCTACACCTCATGAGCGACCTTCCAAAGGTAACATAGGTGATGGTACTTCTCTTGTCCCACTAGTGGACAATCTTGACATTGATTGCTCCCATGATGTCGACCCACCTATTACCATGCTTCATGCTAGTGAAACTTCTTCATGCCTTGACTTACCTATTTATGATGAATATGATGATGAGCATGTTGAGTTGCCTAGTTGTGATGCCATGCTCCATAGGATATCATGTGAAAATTCGATTGGTCACTTCATGTTTGACAATCCATTGAACTTGTCATATGCTATGAGTGAGATCTCCCATATTGCCTCATTTCAATCTCAACATAGTAACTATGCATGCCCCATTAAAATAAATCCCATTTGCACTTATGGCATAGATGGCGAGATGATGGTCATTGGATTTTGCTTCTCTTGTGATGATATTGCCATGCTTCCTTTACATGATTTATGCAATTCATCTACTATTCCATGCCATGATCACATTGTTCCAAATATGCATTGTTTTGGATGTTGTCAATATTCTCCATGTGATGTATCCATTAATGCTCATGAGGAGACCCCCATAGTTTCCTCATACACATTAGGAGATTTTAATTCATCCCATACTTTGCATGATTCACATAATTGCTTGCACCTTATGCATTCCATGAATAACAATGCTCTACATATTTCTCATGATGCATTACACAATTTGAGTCTCCATTATGCTATACATAACATCAAACCTATCATGATGGATGACATGTTTCTATATCACGCATCTCATTTATTTGAGCATTGGATATTTTGTGCTAACCGACACATGCATGTGCGCATCATGATGGATGATGTGTATATGTACCATGCACACACAATTTTTCCTTTGTCTTTGTTTTGTGTAGGTACTCATGCATACTCGTCAACTTCTCAATCCCAAGAGTTGATTTAAACGAGCTCTTGAGAGCAACGATGACTTGGGATCACGTGGACTTTCATTCCCACCATTCCTTTTGCGCAAGGACTACGCAAGCATCTCTTCTACTTGGCTCTCACACGGCTTTGGGCTATTTACCACTTGTTACCTTATGCCCATTCTATCGTGTTCACTTTGCATGTTATGCTTGCTTCTATGCCTTTGCCATGCAATTGTGACCCTTGCTTGCATATACCCATGATTCACCATTACGATACTCCTATGTGTATTTGCATGCTTGGTGGAGATCCTTGTTGCTTTTGCCATGTTTATCATGTGCCCCATGCTATTGTTGATTGTTGTGTTGGGAGAGTCATGATGCCCCATTGCTATTTACATATGGTCTCTCGCCAATACATTGATGATAATTTTCTCATATCTTGCTTTCATGCTTGTGCTATGCCATGTGAATTATTCATGCCCACTATTTGCACACATGACATGCTTGCCTTGATTCCATCTAGTACGTTGCATCTTTGCACTACTAGCTTGCTTCACTTGATTGATATGATTGCTTGCTATGTTGCATCACCCATGTTCCACTATTACTTGCTTTCTTGGGTTGATGACATATATGCTCATGCCTCTCACATGATATATCTTGATCATTGTCTCTTGTGTCCATTAGTTGCCTCTTTCATATCCACTTGTATTGAGTGCAACCATACTATGCTTATTAATCTTGGAGACTTTGACATATTACTTGTGATGCATGCTTGTTTGAATGAGACTATTGCATTTGGTTGTTCTCGCATCATATGCCTCCATACTATGCAATGCTCCTTGTCCTTTCTAATGATGAGCATGATGCATACACTTGTTTGGTATCTTACCACACGAATGATAGGTTTTGCACTTTCGCTAACCTCATTTGTTTTTCCGAGTGTTTGTCATGTTCTTTCATTTTGAAGGATTCACAAGGCATTACCGTCAGGAGACATTTTGGTTATGAGAAGGCATACTCAATGCGCAACTACATCATCCTTGAGACACTCCTAAAGGTGAACTCCTTCTCTTTGAGTCATCCTCAAATACGCATATTGGATGGGTCACTCTTTCATTGTTGTTTCCTTCTTGTTGTCTACATGTTACATCTAGTGAACGGAGAAACAACATTGGAGATTGGCTACATGGACCTTCACATTGAGGAGCGCTCGCACTTCTTGGATGCACCTTCAAAACTCCACTCATGCCTCGACATCGAGCTTTGGTACACCAACACCTCCATATTTGTTGATTGTGCTCATACATGTCATGCTCGATGGACATATCATACTCACCACAAGTTTGCACGCTATGCATGGATTGACTCACATTATGCTTGTCTTGTTGCATCTATTTCCATGTCATCCATGATATATGAGCTTGTGCATTTCCTTAGCAAATTTGTTGTGATCTTCCTTGATGGCATATTCATACATCGTAATCATATTGTCCACCATCAATTGCATGATAATATCCACATGTTGAGCATCTATTGCCATGTTCATGCATTTGATAAACCATCCCATTATGACATCATTTTGCATCGTGGCTGCATTGCTCATATTCATAACACATTTGTGTACACAATGATTGCTTTTCCTCCCATGAATGCTTTGCATCTCATTCTAGATCAACTTGATAAGCTTCATGCGCTTTGTCACGACCAATCTTGCCGCACGGACTCATTCTTGCATGATGGACACTTTATGTGCGCTAACCATTGTATTTCGAGTGTTGCTTGTGTTTGCTCTTTTTGCATGTCTATCACTCCGCGACACCGTGGACTACTTGGATTGCGCCATGTCTTCAACTTCGTCCAACTACAAGTCCGTCTACGACAACCGTTTCCATGGTGATGAGGATCACGATCCGAGGTCGGATCTTTCCCAAGGGAGGGGAGATGATGCGGAGCATCCCACGTTCATCCCCATGTACACTCCATCTACTCTCCAAGCCCCAAGGATACATAAGATGAGACCTCGACTTTGCGCCATTGGACCTAAGGTGAACTCGCTCCTTTCCGAATCTTCCTTTCCGCATGTAAGACATGGATGCTACTTCAAGAGCGGACCTTGTGCATACGCAGTACACCCGAGGAGACCATGGAGAGCCCAAGGACCAAGGCCAAGCGTGCGCGGAAGCGAACGAAGGAGAAGGAGAAAGAAGACCCAGGGCGAGCGGTACTACCGCCAACACCAAGCGGTACTACCGCTAAAGGCCCCCGAGCGGTACTACCGCCCCCCGTAAGCGGTACTACCGCTAACCAGCGGTACTACCGCCCCCACTGCCGCTCGCCACTACCGCTCAACCCGACAAGTACTAGTGTTCGCACGATCCGGCCCAGTACTACCGCTCAGCCCAAGCGGCACTACCGCTTGAGCGGTACTACCGCCCTTTGCTTGATTACTACCGCCACCTTCGCAGAGTCGGGCCGAGGCCCATGTATCCCTCCTCACTTACCCCTTCGTGGACATATGCTATATAAACTCCCCACCTCCTCCTAGCTAGGGTTAGCTTTGGATTTGCTCATATTTCGGTGTGAGAGCCTTTGCTCATCCACTTGGCTACTTCTCCTTCGAGATCAGGACCTCTACGGAGAAGATCCCCCAAGCGGATTCAAGACCCCCTCCTAGGGTGGACCCCTCAAGACCTCCTCGCGGAGAAGAACAGCTACCCTTGTATCCTACCCTTTGTTGATCTCGGATCTTGTATCACTTTATGCATTCGATAATCTAGCACTTGTGTGATCGTTTTCTTGTCGGTTGAGTGATCTCTCTCTCGTTCTCCCCGTGTTTTCCCTCGTGTTCTTCCGCTCGTTCTTCGTGTTCCTCGTGGGATTCTCTCCAAGCGTGAAAGATCGCCCACGAGGGTTCCGCCTACATCAACTCTCTTAAGGGGTAGCACGGAAGAGGTGCAGTTGTGAGGATTATCCGGATGTGTTTCGGAGGAGTTGCGTGTATGCCACAGATAGAGATATTGAGTTTTTATTGATTTAATACGTGCAATTGGACCTATTGCAAAGAGACCAGTATAGAATGCCTCCTCAAGAGTTGGAGGAATTGAAGAAGCAGATAAGAGAATTGCGAGCACAAGGATTTATTCGCCCAAGTTCATTACCTTGGGGAGCTCCAGCTTTGTTTGTGGAGAAGAAGGATGGGACCTTGAGGATGTGTGTTGATTATCGTTCTCGAATGAGGTAACCATTAAGAATAAGTATCCTTTGCCTATGATAAATGATCTGTTTGACCAGTTGGAGGGAGCTACTGTGTTTTCTAAGATTGATCTTCGTTCTGGTTATCATCAATTGAAGATTCGTGAGCAAGATATTCCAAAGACTGCTTTTACTACAAGGTATGGGTTGTATGAATATCTTTGTTATGTCATTTGGATTGACTAACGCCCTCGCAGACTTCATGAATATGATGAACAAGGTGTTTATGGAGTTCTTGGATAAATTTGTGGTTGTTTTCATTGATGATATATTGGTGTTCTCCAAGAATAAGCAAGAGCATGAGGTGCATCTGCGTTTGGTATTGGAGAAATTGAGGGAACATCAGTTGTATGCCAAGTTCAGCAAATGCGAGTTTTGGCTGGATGAGGTTGCATTCCTTGGACATGTTGTGTTAGGTAATGGAGTTGCAGTTGATCCATCTAAGGTTCTTGCGATTCTGAGTGGGAGACACCCACGACAGTTGGGGAGATTCGCAGCTTTTTGGGCCTTGCAGGTCATTACAGGAGGTTTATTGAGAACTTTTCCAAAATTGCAAAGCCTATGACTGAATTGTTGAAGAAGGAGAAGAAGTTTGTTTGGAGTGACGAATGTGAAGCCAGCTTTCAGGAATTGAAGCAGCGTTTGGTTCTGACACCAGTTTTAACTCTCGCGGACATACATAAGGACTTCGGTATATTGTGATGCTTCTCGTCAAGGACTTGGGAGTGTTTTGATGCAGGAAGGTAAAGTTGTTTCTTATGCTTCACGTCAGCTTAAGAATCATGAGCATAATTATCCTACACATGATTTGGAGTTAGCCTCAGTTGTGCATGCATTGAAGACTTGGAGGCCATATCTTATTGGTAATCATTGTGATATATTTACTGATCATAAAAGCTTGAAGTATATTTTTACTCAGAAGGATTTGAACCTCAGGCAGAGGAGATGGTTGGAGCTTATTAAGGATTATGATTTGAATGTGCAGTATCATCCTGGTAAGGCTAATGTTGTTGCTGATGCATTGAGTCATAGGAGCCATGCTAATGCAATTAGTATTGATAATATGCCACCCGAGTTATGATAGAGGCAAAGGTGTCCCGTCTTTCGATGAGATGTGGTTTTCGCTTTGGAGGAAGTCGACTTTGACGATCCGACTACGAACGTGCGAGGACGTCGCGCCTTAGCAATCGCTAAACCAACTCCGAGAGGTTATTGACCACGCCGAGCACGATCAACGACCACGAGGGTGCATTTCCTGCGAGCAATCGAAGAACAAGCAAGAAACTGAGATTGCAATCTGGATATTGCGAATATAAGATGAAAGCTTTATTGATCAAGGTGGGGTTCTGTGGACGCCTTTGTCCGGTCGTTGAACACAAACGGCAATGCGAAGTTGCAGCTATGGCGAACTTTTAATCTAAACAAAACCCAAGGTCTAAACGGTGCCCTAAGGGCTGTATATATGGAGGAAGAGGGGGAATTTCGTGGCCCTTGGTGGAGGGGTCCAAATCAACCCTAACTCTTGTTTCCCACACATACGGACTCTAAAACAGCCTATACTTAAGTATTTCGAAATTACATGGGCCTGGCCCAATAATAAGGTGACGCAGCACCTAGAATAGCCTATAAACGAATATTATGAAGTGGCATCTTGTATATTTCGTCCAAGGCCTCATGCACTCATTAGGGTGGCTTCAAAGTCCTGGAATCATCACTTGTAACTCCGTTCTTGTTCCCTTTGCATGCCAACATCTCCATGCTTGAACTTGCTCCAAGGTTCATCTTTCTTGTCCATGGTAGGCCCTTCATTTGTAAGCAAAACAAATGTATCCAATTTAGGCAGCATCATATTCTCATGAACATTGGAATCGTTACCAAGAAACGAAAGTACCGATAATTCAATTGGCGTATGTGAGCTCTAGTAATTGGTCCATTATGTATAGCAGCAGGGGCTGTGGGTGTAACAATGGGATTGATGTCCTCATCATCCTCCCCTTCTTGAAATGAAGTCGTCCTCGACGGAAGCTCATCTTCCTCACCCAAATAAGGCTTCAAATCTGCAATGTTAAAAGTGGGACTAACCCCAAAATCTGCGGGCAGCTCAAGTTTATATGCATTATCATTTATTTTCTCTAACACCTTAAATGGACCATCAAGACGTGGCATTAGCTTTGATTTATGCAAATTAGGAAACCTATCCTTACGCAAATGTAACCAAACAAGATCTCCAGTGCAAAGACAACATGTTTTCTACCCTTATCTCCAAAGCAAGTTTATATTTAGCATTCATACGCTCAATGTTTTCCTTAGTTAACTCATGCATTTTTAAAATCAATTCAGCACGTTCTTTAGCATCAAAATTAACCTTCTCCCAAGATGGAAGAGGCAACAAATCAATAGGTGCACGAGGTAGGAAGCCATACACAATTTCAAAGGGCACATCTTAGTAGTAGAATGCAATGAATGATTATAAGCAAATTCAATATGAGGCAAGCATTCTTCCCACATTTTCTTATTATTCTTCAAAACAGCCCTAAGCATAGTAGACAATGTTCTATTGACTACTTCAGTTTGTCCATCGGTTTGGGGGTGACAAGTAGTACTAAAAAGCAGTTTAGTCCCCAACTTAGCCCATAAACATCTCCAAAAGTGGCTAAGAAATTTAGTATCACGATCTGAAACAATAGTATTTGGTACACCATGCAAGCTTAATAATTTCACGAAAGAACAAATCAGCAACATTAAAGCATCATCGCTTTTATGACATGGTATAAAGTGTGCCATTTTTAGAATCTATCCACGACAACAAATATGCTATCCTCCCTTCTTTGTTCGAGGTAAACCTAAAACAAAGTCCATAGATATATCCTCCCAAGGAACACTAGGCACAGCAAAGGCATATATAAACCATGAGGATTGAGTCGTGACTTAGCTTTTTGACATGTAGTGCAGCGAGCAACAAAACGCTCAACATCCCGCCTCATCTTTGGCCAAAAGAAATGTGTAGCAAGTATATCCTCCGCCTTCTTGACGCCAAAGTGTCCCATTAAGCCTCCTCCATGCGCCTCCTGCAACAACAAAAGACTAACAGAGCTAGCAGGAATGCATAGCTTGTTAGCACGAACACAAAACCATCATTAATAACGAACTTGTTCCATGTTCTTCCTTCTTTACAATTATGCATTACATCTTTAAAATCAGCATCATGCACATATTGATCTTTGATGGTCTCCAAACCAAATATTTTGAAGTCAAGTTGTGAAAGCATAGTATAGCGACGAGACAAAGCATCAAGCAATAACATTTTCTTTACCCTTCTTGTGTTTAATGACATAAGGGAAAGTCTCAATGAATTCAACCCATTTAGCATGTCTACGATTCAGTTTAGCTTGACTTTTAATATGTTTCAAAGATTCATGATCGAATGTATAACAAATTCTTTGGGCCATAAATAATGTTGCCATGTCTCTAAAGTCCGAACAAGAGCATATAATTCTTTGTCATAAGTAGAATAGTTCAGACTAGGCCCACTCAATTTTTCGAAAAGTATGCAACAGGTTTGCCATCTTGTAATAACACACCTCCTAATCCAATTCCACTAGCATCACATTCAAGCTCAAAAGTCTTATTAAAGTCAGGAAGTTGGAGTAAAGGAGCATGTGTCAACTTATCTTTCAATACCGTGAAGGCTTCTTCCCTGTGCGGTACCCCAAATAAAAGGCACATCCTTCTTTGTAAGCTCATTGAGAGGTGCAGCAATGGTGCTAAAGTCTCTCACAAAACGCCTATAGAAACCAGCGAGTCCAAGAAAACTCCTCACTTGTGTGACCGTTTTGGGCTGCGGCCAACTCTCAATAGCTTCAATCTTGGCTTTATCAACTTCAATTCCTGTGGAGTAACAACATAGCCAAGAAAAGATACTCGGTCGGTGCAAAAGGTGCACTTCCCAAGGTTACCAAACAAACGTGCATCACGTAGAGCATTAAAAACAGCACGTAAATGTTCCAAATGTTCTTCCAAAGATTTGCTATAAATCAGTATATCATCAAAGTAAACTACCACAAATCGTCCAATGAAAGCACGTAAAACTTCGCTCATTAATCTCATGAAAGTACTAGGTGCATTAGTTAACCCAAAAGGCATGACTAACCACTCATATAATCCAAACTTAGTTTTAAATGCTGTTTTCCATTCATCTCCCAATTTCATACGAATTTGATGGTATCCACTACGCAAATCAACTTTGGAGAATATTGTAGAGCCACTCAATTCATCAAGCATATCATCTAGCCTAGGAATAGGATGACGATAACGAATAGTAATATTATTAATGCCTCTACAATCAACACACATACGCCGACGTACCATCCTTTTTAGGCACTAGTATAATAGGAACAGCACAAGGACTAAGAGATTCGCGATATAACCTTTGTCGAGCAGCTCCTGTACTTGACGATAATCTCCTTCGTCTCCTCTGGATTGGTACGGTATGGTGCGCGGTTGGTAGCGATGCACCGGAATTAAGTCAATTTGATGCTCAATCCCTCGAATAGGTGGTAATCCGGTGGCACGCCTTGTGGGAAGACGTCGTGAACTCCCTGCAAAATGTTAGTGACAGCAGGGGCAAAGAGGAAGGCACGTCCTCGAATGAAAATAATGCCTCTTTGCACACAAAAGCATAGCAAACAGATTTGCTAGAATCTAGCTCATCAATATCAGATTTGGTGGCAAATAAACATGCACTTTTCAGTTTAATTTCAGAAGCAACATTAGATGGTTTATTATTAGGCTTCATTTGTTGCTCAAATTCTTTTGCCACAATCTGATTTTCACTCTTATTTTTCTCCTGTTTTGCTTTATTAGCTCTATTAATATCATCTTTCAAAATGGAATCAGAGTCATAGGAAGCAAAGTAATATTTTATCCTTGTGAACAAGAGTATACTGATTGTTTCTACCATGGTGTACAGAATTTTTATCAAATTGCCATGGTCTACCAAGTAATAAGGAACATGCTTGCATAGGTACCACATCACAATCAACATAATCAGCATATGTAGAGATACTAAAATGCACACTAACAAGACGTGTTACCTTAACCTTGCCGCTGTTGTTGAACCATTGGATGTAGTAAGGATGTGGATGTGGTCTTGTGGTGAGAGAAAGCTTCTCCACCATATCCATGCTAGCCAAGTTGTTGCAGCTCCCTCCATCTATGATGACTTGAATAGAACGTTCCTTCACAACTCCCTTTGTATGGAACAAGTTATGCCTCTGATTTTGCTCAGCTTGTGTAACCTGCACACTCAAAACACGTTGAGCAACTAAACATTCATACTGTCAAGCATCTTGACAGCCATGTATTGCGTCTCGGGATCGTAATCATCTCCACCGTGTTCTTCATGTGTAATAAGAGCCAAAGTCTCTTCATCATAGTCACTAGCGGACTCATACCCACCATCCTCAAGAGCAATCATCACACGCTGAGATGTGCATTCTCTCATAAAATGTCCTCTTCCCTTACAACGACGACAAATAATATCACTTGTGTGCCCTGTTGACGCCATGGAAGAAGAAGAGCTCTGTAGGCCCAGCAGGTGTACTCTTGGCGATAGTGGTGGTTGTGCTGCTTTCTTGTATCACGGTTGGAGGTGGCAGCCGGCGGAGGTGCGGTGTAGTAGAGCGTGTGGAAGTAGATGATGCACGTGGTGTCCATGATGAAGGTCGACCTGCAGAAAAGTTAGTCGCGCCAAGGCACATCGATCCTGCACTTCACGCTCAGCTTTACAAGCAAGATGGAATAATCGAGTGATATTATTATAATCCTTGTAGTCTAGAATGGTCTGAATCTCTCTATTTAATCCACCCGGAAAACGTGCAAGCATAGCTTCATTCTCCTCAACAATACCACATCTAATCAAGCCAGTTTGTAATTCCCGATAATATTCTTCTACCGAATTTTTCCTTGTCTTAAGCGCTGCAATTTTTGAAGTAATTCACGTTGATAATATGGTGGAACCCAACGAGTACGCATAGCAGTTTTCAAAGCAGCCCAAGTAGCTGGAACAGGATATAATCTACAATGTTCGACCACCAAACACATGCAAAGCTAGTGAAAGCACAAACAAGCAGCAGGAACACGTCTCTCCTCGTGATATTGTAAACATGTAAATCGTTGTTCAGTTTCTAATTCCCAAGTAAGATATATATCAGGAACATATCTACCCTCAAATGGTGGAATATTCAATTTCAGTTTAGGGAGATGGTCATGATCTCGTACTGAAGGGGAGCCGAACATTGCCATTATTTGCATGTGGACGACACGGTGGTTGTGGTGCTGGTGGTTGCACGTAGTTCGATGTTGATCAACCTCATCCTCGTAAGCTCTCACATAATCATCCTCCCCACCGCAGCAGCGAGGAGCCACGTAGTATCAACAGCACCACCAGCAGCTTGGCCAGTGAAGAGGGACACGGAAGCTCGGCGGAGGGCTGTTTCGCGATGTGGAGGTAGTCCATGTTGTTGTAGTAGAGGTGCGTTAGGTGCAGCCGGTGGTGGTGGTGGTAGACGCGAGCAATTCATTAAACTTGTTATCGAGCTTTGTTTCAACGCCTTCTCAATGCCATCTATCTTCTCCATGGCCTCTTCAAATCTATTTAGCACATCGTCCACCTGCCCACTCATCATTTGTTGAAACTTATCATGTAGCGCTTTGTTTGTCATGTTCTCCCGGTCGGTCTAAATCGGCTTGTGATCCTGCCATGGTTAGCAGCAATAGAAACACACAAGAATATGATTGACAGACTACTAGGAAGTGGTGGTGGTGGTGTGGTGGACGATCACAAACCGTCAAGCAAATCTCAAATTCTTACCAGTTCTTACCAAAGAAGAAGCCGTGATCGGCAACCGATGTAGTCAAAACTCTCAAAGCTTGGATAGAGCGATTACTGAGGATAGTCAAACATACGATGTAGATGTATGTGGAGCTGGGAAGGCTTATAATATGGTAGCAAAAAGGGTCAGCAATAATCAATTCAGAGATGCAAAGTTGAATAAACGCTCAACGACGATCTTGTCTTTGGTCCTAGGCTAGACCGTGCTAGAGACGCGAGCCTAGAACACTAACAAAATCACGGCGCTGCACGGAAACAACGGAAAAGCACACTCTGGAATAATTTTTTTTTTCGCTTTTTTTTTTTTTTTTTTTGCGCTTCTTTTTTTTTTTTTGCTGCTTTTTTTTTTTGAAAAATCACTATAATGGCGAGTGTCTCAAAACTCTTCCAGGTCAAGCCGACGGGATGGGCACGAAATTTTTTCGACCAAAAAAATTTTTTTTTTTTGCCGGACCCAAAAACTGGAAACGGGTCAAAAAAAACTTTCTATAACGGCGACTGTCTCAATCCACTTAGAAACACCTAAAAATAGGATAGCCAGAAATTTTTTTGACAAGTACGTTTTTGGAAAATTTTGGGCCTAAACGGAGGGTGGTTTCCAGACTTTTTTTTTTTTCGAAACCTACTCCGGCAAGGAAACACGAATCGGAAACTAGATGGATCTCGAAAACAAACCTAATATGAGAAGAACTCGGATTGGTGGTGGATATATGGTGGTGGTATATGGCAGCGGTGGTGGAATATGGATACGGATTGGTGGTGGTATATGGATACGGATTGGTGGTGGTATATGGATACGGATTGGTGGTGGTATATGGATACGGATTCAGAGCGGTGGCGGATAAGCAATGGTGGTAGATGGCAAGGCGATGATGATGGTGCGGCGGCGTGACAACTTATGACCGTAACTCAAACTCTAAAGACTAGACTCTAAGACCAGCAACTTGACACGACGATGCAACCGCAAATTCAACAAAGCAAAAACCCTAAAAAGATTATGCAAAGGCTCAGATTGGTTCGGATATGATGAACTAACCCTAATTTTTTTTTGTGGCTTTTTCGTGGACAATAGGTATGAAGAACAGACTCGATCTAAACTACGAAAAACTGGAAAATCTCACCGAGCAACCTGGAAATCTGATACCACTTGATAGAGGCAAAGGTGTCCCGTCTTTCGATGAGATGTGGTTTTCGCTTTGGAGGAAATCGACTTTGACGATCCGACTACGAACGTGCGAGGACGTCGCGCCTTAGCAATCGCTAAACCAACTCCGAGAGGTTATTGACCACGCCGAGCACGATCAACGACCACGAGGGTCATTTCTGCGAGCAATCGAAGAACAAGCAAGAAACTGAGATTGCAATCTGGATATTGCGAATATAAGATGAAAGCTTTATTGATCAAGGTGGGGTTCTGTGGACGCTTTGTCCGGTCGTTGAACACAAACGAAACGCAGCGAAGTTGCAGCTATGGCGAACTTTTAATCTAAACAAAACCCAAGGTCTAAACGGTGCCCTAAGGGCTGTATATATGGAGGAAGAGGGGGGGAATTTCGTGGCCCTTGGTGGAGGGGTCCGAAATCAACCCTAACTCTTGTTTCCCCACACATACGGACTCTAAAACAGCCTATACTTAAGTATTTCGAAATTACATGGGCCTGGCCCAATAATAAGGTGACGCAGCACCTAGAATAGCCTATAAACGAATATTATGAAGTGGCATCTTGTATATTTCGTCCAAGGCCTCATGCACTCATTAGGGTGGCTTCAAAGTCCTGGAATCATCACTTGTAACTCCGTTCTTGTTCCCCTTGCGCATGCCAACATCTCCATGCTTGAACTTGCTCCAAGGTTCATCTTTCTTGTCCATGGTAGGCCCTTCATTTGTAAGCAAAACAAATGTATCCAATTTAGGCAGCATCATATTCTCATGAACATTGGAATCGTTACCAAGAAACGAAAGTACCTGATAATTCAATTGGCGTGCGCGAGCTCTAGTAATTGGTCCAGTATGTATAGCAGCAGGGGCTGTGGGTGTAACAATGGTATTGATGTCCTCATCAAGTTATGTGAACAGTTCAGGAATCTCAGATTGGAGATGGTTCCTAAGGGATATTTAGCAACACTGGAGGTAAAGCCTAGTTTGCTTGACAGGATCAGAGAAGCTCAAAAGAATGATAAGGAGATTGCTGAGATAAAAGAGAATATGGATAAAGGTAAGGCAGAAGGTTTCCATGAGGATGAACATGGAGCCATATGGTTTGAGAAGCGTATTTGTGTACCTCAAGATGCAGATATTAGGAAGTTGGTTCTTCAAGAGGCATGATTCACCTTATTCTATTCACCCGGGTAATACTAAGATGTATTTGGATTTGAGGAAAGATTTTGGTGGCCTAGCTCAAGAGGGAAATTGCTGGGTATATTGCAACATGTGATGTGTGCACGAGAGTTAAAGCAGAACATCGAGACCAGCAGGTTTATTACAGCCATTGCCTATCCCTGATTGGAAGTGGGACGAGATTGGTATGGATTTCATTACAGGTCTACCCAGGACTATTGGGGAACGTAGCAGAAATTCAAAATTTTCCTACGTGTCACCAAGATCTATCTATGGAGAAACCAGCAACGAGGGGAAGGAGAGTGCATCTACATACCCTTGTAGATCGCTAAGCGGAAGCGTTCAAGAGAACGGGGTTGATGGAGTCGTACTCGTCGTGATCCAAATCACCGATGATCCTAGCGCCGAACGGACGGCACCTCCGCGTTCAACACACGTACAGCCCGGGGACGTCTCCTCCTTCTTGATCCAGCAAGGGGAGAGGAGAAGTTGAGGAAAAACTCCGACAGCACGACGGCGTGGTGGTGATGGAGCTCGTGGTTCTCTGGCAGAGCTTCGCTAAGCACTACGGAGGAGGAGGAAGTGTTGGAGGAGGAGGGCTGCGCCAGGGAAGGTTTTGCTGCCTCTCTCTCCCTCACTATATATAGGGGTAAGGGGGTGGAGGAGGCGCCCTAGGGTTCCCTAGGGAAGGGGCGGCGGCCACAGGGGAAACCCTAGATGGGTTTGGGCGCCCCACCCCTAGGAAACTTGCCCCCAAGCCGGGAAGGGGCTGCCCTAGGGAGGCGCCCCACCTCTCCTGGTTACGTGAGAGGGGCTGGGAGGGCGCACCACCCCTTAGTGGGCTGGTTTGCCCCTTCCCTTTGGCCCATGAGGCCCCCAACACTTGGGGCTCCCAAACACCTTTCGGTCATCTTGGCCATAGCCTGGTACCCCCGGAACACTTCCGGACTCCAATACCCTTCGTCCAATATATCGATCTTCACCGCCGGACCATTCGGAACTCCTCGTGACGTCCGGGATCACATCCGGGGCTCCAAACAACCTTCGGTAACCACATACTATTCCCATAACAACTCTAGCGTCACCGAACCTTAAGTGTGTAGACCCTACGGGTTCGGGAACCATGCAGACATGACCAAGACGTTCTCCGGTCAATAACCAACAGCGGGATCTGGATACCCATGTTGGCTCCCACATGTTCCACGATGATCTCATCGGATGAACCACGATGTCGAGGATTCAATCAATCCCGTATTCAATTCCCTTTGTCTAGCGGTATTGTACTTGCCCGAGATTCGATCGTCGGTATCCCGATACCTTGTTCAATCTCGTTACCGGCAAGTCTCTTTACTCGTTCCGTAACACATCATCCCGTGATCAACCCCTTGGTCACATTGTGCACATTATGATGATGTCCTACCGAGTGGGCCCAGAGATACCTCTCCGTCAACCGGAGTGACAAATCCCAGTCTCGATTCGTGCCAACCCAACAGATACTTTCGGAGATACTTGTAATGAACCTTTATAGCCACCCGATTCGTTGTGACGTTTGGTACACCCAAAGCATTCCTACGGTATCCGGAGTTGCACAATCTCATGGTCTAAGGAAATGATACTTGACATTAGAAAAGCTTTAGCATATGAACTACGATCTTTGTGCTAGGCTTAGGATTGGGTCTTGTCCATCACATCATTCGCTAATGATGTGATCCCGTTATCAACGACATCCAATGTCCATGGTCGAAACCGTAACCATCTATTGATCAACGAGCTAGTCAACTAGAGGCTTACTAGGGACATGGTGTTGTTTATGTACCCACACATGTATCTGAGTTTCCTATCAATACAATTATAGCATGGGTAATAAACGATTATCATGAACAAGGAAATATAATAATAACTAATTTATTATTGCCTCTAGGGCATATTTCCAACAGTCTCCCACTTGCACTAGAGTCAATAATCTAGTTCACATCGCCATGTGATTAACACTCACAGGTCACATCGCCATGTGACCAACATCCAAAGAGTTTACTAGAATCAATAATCTAGTTCACATCACTATGTGATTAACACTCAATGAGTTCTGGCTTTGATCATGTTATGCTTGTGAGAGAGGTTGTAGTCAATGGGTCTGCAATTTTCAGATCCGTATGTACTTCGCAAATCTCTAGGTCATATTGTAAATGTTGCTTCCACGCTCCACTTGGAGCTATTCCAAATGGTTGCTCCACTATACGTATCCGGTTTGCTACTAAGAGTCATTCGGATAGGTGTTAAAGCTTGCATCGACGTAACCCTTTACGCCGAACTCTTTATCACCTCCATAATCGAGAAACATGTCCTTATTTGCTGCAAGGACAATTTTGACCGCTGTCCAATGATCCATTCCTGGATCATTCTTGTACCCTTAGTCGACTCATGGCAAGGCACACTTCCGGTGCGGTACACAACATAGCATACTCTGAGCCTATGTCGAAGCATAGGGACGACCTTCGTCCTTTCTCTCTCTTCTGCCGTGGTCGAGCTTTAACTCTTAACTTCATACCTTACAACTCGTGCAAGAACTCCTTCTTTGGTGATCCATCTTGAACACCTTCAAGATCATGTCAAGGTATGTGCTCATTTGAAAGTACCATTTAGCGTTTTTTATCTATCCTCATAGATCTTGATGCTCAATGTTCAAGCAGCTTAATTCAGGTTTTCTATTGAAAAACACTTTTCAAATAACCCTATATGCTTTCCAGAAATTCTACGTCATTTCCGATCAACAATATGTCATTCACATATACTTTCAGAAATTCTATAGTGCTCCCACTCACTTCTTTGGAAATACAAGTTTCTCACAAACTTTGTATAAACCCAAAATCTTTGATCATCTCATCAAAGCGTACATTCCAACTCCGATATGCTTACTCCAGTCCTTAGAAGGATTGCTGGAGCTTTGCATACTTGTTAGCATCTTTCAGGATTGACAAAACCTTCTGGTTGTATCACATACAACCTTTCCTCAAGTATAACGTCGAGGAAACAATGTTTTGACATCCTATCTGCAAGATTTCATCAATCATGCAGTAATTGCTAATCCAATTCCAACAGACTCTTAGCGTCTCTACGAGTGAGAAAGCCTCACCGTAGTCAACTCCTTGAACTTGTCGGAAAACATCTTTAACGACAAGTCGAGCTTCTTAATGGTGATACTTACCATCATTGTCATCTTCCTTTTAAAATCCATCTTTACCCAACGTCCGGCACGACCATCAAGTATTTCTTCCAAAGTCATGGATCCTCTCTCGGATGTTATGGCCTTGAGCCATTCGTCGGAATTTGGGCCCACCATCGCTTCTTCATAGCTCGTGAGGTTCATTGTTGTCTAGCAACATGACCTTCAAGACAGGATTACTGTACCACTCAAGTAGTACGCATCCTTGTCACCCCACGAGGTCTGGTAGTGACTTGATCCAAAACTTCATGATCACTATCATAAGCTTCTACTTCAATTGGTGTAGGCGCCACAGGAACAACTTCTTGTGCCCTGCTACACACTTGTTGAAGTGACGGTTCAATAACCTCATCAAGTCTCCACCATCCTCCCACTCAATTCTTTCGAGAGAAACATTTCTCGGGAAAGGACCTAATTCTAGAAACAATCCTTTTTGCTTATGGAACTGAGACTGGAGGTATACCCAACTGTTTTGGGTGTCCTATGAAGAAGCATTTTATCCGCTTTGGGTTCGAGCTTATCAACCTGAAACTTTTTCACATAAGCGTCGCAGCCCCAAACTTTTAAGAAACGACAATTTAGGTTTCTCCAAACCATAGTTCAAACGGTGTCGTCTCAACGGAATTATGTGGTGCCCTATTAAAGTGAGTGTGGTTGTCTCTAATGCCTAACCCATGAACGATAGTGGTAATTCAATAAGAGACATCATGGTACGCATCATATCCAATAGGGTGCAACTATGATGTTTGGACACACCATCACACTATGGTGTTCCAGGCGGTATTTATTGTGAAACAATTTCCACAATGTCTTAATTATGTACAAAGATCGTAACTCAGATACTCATCTCTATGATCATATCATAGACATTTTATCCTCTTGTCACGATGATCTTCAACTTCACTCTGAAATTACTAGAACCATTCAATAGTTCAGACTTGTGTTTCATCAAGTAAATACACTCAGTATCTACTCAAATCATCCGTGAAGTAAGAACATAACGATACTCACTGCATGCCTCAGCACTCATTGGACTGCACACATCAAAATGTGTTACTTCCAACAAGTTGCTATCTTGTTCCATCTTACTAAAACCAAGGTTTTCAGTCATTTTGCCCATGTGGTATGATTTGCATATCTCAAGTGATTCAAAATCAAGTGAGTCCAAACGATCCATGCGTATACACCAATAGACATGGTTCGCATGTCTCAAACTTTTCAAAAACAAGTGAGTCCAAAGATCCATCAACATGGAGCTTCTTCATGCGTTTTATACCAATATGACTTACATGGCAGTGCCACAAGTAAGTGGTACCATCATTACTATCTTATATCTTTTGGCATGAAAATGTGTATTACTATGATCGAGATTCAATAAACCATCCCTTTAGGTGCAAGACCATTGAATGTATTATTCAAATAAATAGAGTAACCATTATTCTCCTTAAATGAATAACCGTATTGCGATAGACATAATCCAATCATGTCTATGCTCAACGCAAACACCAAATTACAATTATTCTGGTTTAATACTAATCTTGATGGTAGAGGAGCGCACGATGTTTGATCACATCAAACTTGGAAACACTTCAACACATATCGTCACTCACCTTTAGCTAGTCTCCGCTTATTCCGTAGCCTTTTATTTGAGTTACTAACACTTAGCAACCGAACGGTATCTAATACCCTGGTGCTACTAGGAGTACTAGTAAAGTACACAATAACTTAATGTATATCCAATATACTTCTATCGACCTTGCCAGCCTTCTCATCTACCAAGTATCTAGGGTAATTCTGCTCCAGTGGCTGTTCCCCTTATTACAGAAGCACTTAGTCTCGGGTTTGGGTTCAACCTTGGGTTTCTTCATTAGAGCAGCAGCTGATTTGTTGTTTCATGAAGTATCCCTTCTTGCCCTTGCCCTTCTTGAAACTAGTGGTTTCACCAACCATCAACAATTGATGCTCCTTCTTGATTCCTACTTTCGCGGTGTCAAACATCGCGAATATCTCAAGGATCATCATATTTATCCCTGATTTGTTATAGTTCATCACGAAGCTCTAGCAGCTTGGTGGCAATGACTTTGGAGAAACATCACTATCTCTGGAAGATCAACTCCCACTCGATTCAAGTGATTGTTGCACTCAGACAATCTGAGCACAAGCTCAACGATTGAGCTTTTCTCCCTTAGTTTGCAGGCTAAGAAAATCGTCGGAGGTCTTATACCTCTTGACGTGGGCACGAGCCTGAAATCCCAATTTCAGCCCTCGAAACATCTCATATGTTCGCGATGTTTCTAAAACGTCTTTGGTGCCTCAACTCTAAACCGTTTAACCGAACTATCACGTAGTTATGAAAACGTGTATGTCCGATGTTCGCAACATCCACAAACGACGTTTGGGGTTCAGCACATCGAGCGGTGCATTAAGGACATAAGCTTTCTTACGTCCGCATAATCGCTACTGTCAACTTTCAACTATATTTTCTCTAGGAACATATCTAAACAGTGGAACTAAAATGCGAGCTTACGACATAATTTGAAAAGATCTTTTGACTATGTTCAGGATAATTAAGTTCATCTAATGAACTCCCACTCAGATAGACATCCCTCTAGTCATCTAAGTGATTACATGATCCGAGTCAACTAGGCCGTGTCCGATCATCACGTGAGACGGACTAGTCATCATCGGTGAACATCTTCATGTTGATCGTATCTACTATACGACTCATGCTCGACCTTTCGGTCTCTTGTGTTCGAGGCCATGTCTGTACATGCTAGGCTCGTCAAGTCAACCTAAGTGTTTCGTGTGTGTAAATCTGGCTTACACCCGTCGTATGTGAACGTAAGAATCTATCACACCCGATCATCACGTGGTGCTTCGAAACGACGAACTTTATAACGGTGCACGATTAGGGGAACACTTTCTTGAAATTTTAATGAGGATCATCTTATTTACTACCGTCGTTCTAAGCAAATAAGATGTATAATCATGATAAACATCACATGCAATCATACGTAGTGACATGATATGGCCAATATCATATTGCTCCTTTGATCTCCATCTTCGGGCTCCATGATCATCATCGTCACCGGCATGACACCATGATCTCCATCATCGTGTCTCCATGAAGTTGTCTCGCCAACTTACTACTTCTACTACTATGGCTACGGTTAGCAATAAAGTAAAGTAATTACATGGCGTTGTTCAATGACACGCAGGTCATACAATAAATAAAGACAACTCCTATGGCTCGCCGGTTGTCATACTCATCGACATGCAAGTCGTGATTCCTATTACAAGAACATGATCAATCTCATACATCACATATCATTCATCACATTCTTCTTGGCCATATCACATCACATAGCATACCCTGCAAAAACAAGTTAGACGTCCTCTAATTGTTGTTTGCATGTTTTACGTGGCTGCTATGGGTTTCTAGCTAGAACGTTTCTTACCCACGCAAAACCACAACGTGATCGCCAATTGCTATTTACCCTTCATAAGGACCCTTTTCATCGAATCCGTTCCGACTAAAGTGGAGAGGCGGCACCCGCTAGCCACCTTATGCACCAAGTGCATGTCATCGGTGGAACCTGTCTCACGTAAGTGTACGTGTAAGGTCGGTCCGGCCGCTTCATCCCACAATACCGTCGAAACAAGATTGGACTAGTAACGGTAAGCATATTGAACAAAATCAACGCCCACAACTACTTTGTGTTCTACTCGTGCAAAGAATCTACGCAATAGACCTAGCTCATGATGCCTTTGTTGGGGAATGTAGCAGAAATTCAAAATTTTCCCACGTGTCACCAAGATCTATCTATGGAGAAACCAGCAACGAGGGAAGGAGAGTGCATCTACATACCCTTGTAGATCGCTAAGCGGAAGCGTTCAAGAGAACGGGGTTGATGGAGTCGTACTTCGTCGTGATCCAAATCACCGATGATCCTAGCGCCGAACGGACGGCACCTCCGCGTTCAACACACGACAGCCGGGGCGTCTCCTCCTTCTTGATCCAGCAAGGGAGAGGAGAAGTTGAGGAAAAACTCCGACAGCACGACGGCGTGGTGGTGATGGAGCTCGTGGTTCTCTGGCAGAGCTTCGCTAAGCACTACGGAGGAGGAGGAAGTGTTGGAAGAGGGAGGGGCTGCGCCAGGGGAAGGGTTTTGCTGCCCTCTCTCTCCCTCACTATATATAGGGGTAAGGGGGGGTGGAGGAGGCGCCCTAGGGTTCCCTAGGGGAGGGGCGGCGGCCACAGGGGAAACCCTAGATGGGTTTGGGCGCCCCCAACCCCTAGGAAACTTGCCCCCAAGCCGGGAAGGGGGGCTGCCCTAGGGGAGGCGCCCCCACCTCTCCTGGTTACGTGAGAGGGGCTAGGAGGGGCGCACCACCCCTTAGTGGGCTGGTTTGCCCCTTCCCCATTGGCCCATGAGGCCCCCCAACACTTGCCGGGGCTCCCGAAACACCTTTCGGTCATGCTGGCCATAGCTTGGTACCCCGGAACACTTCCGGACTCCAATACCCTTCGTCCAATATATCGATCTTCACCGCGGACCATTCCGAACTCCTCGTGACGTCCGGGATCACATCCGGGCTCCAAACAACCTTCGTAACCACATACTATTCCCATAACAACTCTAGCGCCACCGAACCTTAGTGTGTAGACCCTACGGGTTCGGGTACCATGCGAACATGACCAAGACGTTCTCGGTCAATAACCAACAGCGGGATCTGGATACCCATGTTGGCTCCCACATGTTCAACGATGATCTCATCGGATGAACCACGATGTCGAGGATTCAATCAATCCCGTATTCAATTCCCTTTGTCTAGCGGTATTGTACTTGCCCGAGATTCGATCGTCGGTATCCCGATACCTTGTTCAATCTCGTTACCGGCAAGTCTCTTTACTCGTTCCGTAACACATCATCTCGTGATCAACCCCTTGGTCACATTGTGCACATTATGATGATGTCCTACCGAGTGGGCCCAGAGATACCTCTCCGTCAACCGGAGTGACAAATCCCAGTCTCGATTCGTGCCAACCCAACAGATACTTTCGGAGATACCTGTAATGAACCTTTATAGCCACCCGATTACGTTGTGACGTTTGGTACACCCAAAGCATTCCTACGGTATCCGGAGTTGCACAATCTCATGGTCTAAGGAAATGATACTTGACATTAGAAAAGCTTTAGCATATGAAACTACGATCTTTGTGCTAGGCTTAGGATTGGGTCTTGTCCATCACATCATTCTCGCTAATGATGTGATCCGTTATCAACGACATCCAATGTCCATGGTCAAGAAACTGTAACCATCTATTGATCAACGAGCTAGTCAACTAGAGGCTTACTAGGGACATGGTGTTGTTTATGTACCCACACATGTATCTGAGTTTCCTATCAATACAATTATAGCATGGGTAATAAACGATTATCATGAACAAGGAAATATAATAATTACTAATTTATTATTGCCTCTAGGGCATATTTCCAACAAGGACACGGTCAGGTTATGATTCTATTTGGGTAGTTGTTGATCGTTTGACTAAAGTTGCTCACTTCATCCCGGTAAAGACTACTTATACCAGTGCTTAGCTAGCAATGATTTATATGTCTAAAATTGTTTGTCTGCATGGAGTTCCAAGGAAGGTATTGTCTGATAGAGGTACTCAGTTGACATCTAAATTTTGGCGTCAGTTGCATGAATCCTTGGGCACCGGCTGGAGTTGAGACAGCTTTCCATCCACGCAGATGGGCGGACAGAGAGGGTAAATCAGATTTTGGAGGATATGTTGAGAGCTTGTGCTTTGGACTATGGGTCCGATTGGGATGATAATTTACCTTATCTGAGTTCTCATATAATAATGAGTTATCGAGGCTAGTCGAAGATGGCACCATTTGAGGTATTGTATGGTAGGAAGTGCAGGACACCGTTGATGTGGGATGAGGTTGGAGCGTCAGTTCTTTGGACCAGACTTGATCGGAGATCTTTGAGGAGAAGGTCAAGTTGATTCGTGATAGGCGAAGATAGCACAGTCCGAGACGGAAGAGTTATGCAGATGCAAAAGCGTAAGGAGGTGACATATGAGGTAGGAGACCGTGCATATCTTAGAGTTTCACCACTTCGTGGAATTAAAAGGTTTGGAATCAAGGGTAAGTTAGCACCATGTTTTGTGGGACCTTACAAGATCTTGGAGCGTAGAGGAGAGGTAGCTTATCAGCTGGAGTTGCCAGAATCCTTGTCAGGAGTTCACGATGTGTTTCATGTATCTTAGTTGAAGAAGTGCCATGCAGAGATGATGGATGTTCCATTGAGGGACACAGTGCCACTTGAGGCAATTCAGTTGGAGAGTGATTTGACATATGAGGAGAAACCAGTTAAGATTTTGGAGACAGTAGAGAGAGTTACTCGCACCAAGACAATCAAGTTATGCAAGGTTCAGTGGGATCATCATACAGAGGAGGAAGCTACCTGGGAACGAGAGGAAGATCTCACGCAGGATCACCCACACCTATTTGCTAGCCAGCCCGAATCTCGAGGGCGAGATTCATATTAAGGGGGGTAGGTTTGTAACATCCCAATTTTCCTAAATTATGATGTTAATAGATCATTCATATGCATATCATATTTTTTATTGCATTATTTGCTTTTTCAGAATATTCAAATCATTATGCAACTAAAGGCAATTTATTGGAGCGGAGATAACATGACTTCTCCCCTATTTTTAAAATGTTCATAATGTGAAGAATATTATTTCCAGTTCATCTGTTATGTTCTGGTAATTTTTGCAATCTTCAAAATATTTTATTTGATTGTTTTATTGCTGTTTGAGTGGCCTATTGCATCAAAATTATTTTACAAAATTGCATTAGTATTGGAACTAGTGTTCACTGTAGTTTATAGCTATAGGGCTATTTTTCTTTGTATGTCTAGGTATTTTTATTTAGAATTTATATTGTGTATTTTATTTTATTTATTTTTAGTTTTGCTGATGTAGGTTTTGTTTTAAAACAAAAAAAAGGAAAAGCAGCTTGTTATGGCCTTATGACCGCAGACGCTGCAGCCCAGCTTCGCCGCCACGCCCAATGAGCCTCCGTTCGCCGCAGCCCACCTAGCCGCTCTGGCGCATGTGCCAATGCGCTTGCGCCGCCCGAACCCGACCACTTTGACCCGTCCCCACCCGGGCAGACATGCAGCCGCCAGCGCGCGCCAAGACGCCGCGCCGAGGCCGACCCGGGCCACCCGGTGCAGCCCGACCTGTCTGGCGCATACCCAAGGCCCCGACGCGCCGAACCTCTTTCCCTCGACACCTCTCGCTGCCGCACGCGCGAGCTAGGGCAGAACGCATCTCGTCCGGAGCTCCGTTGTTCGCCGTCGTTCGCCGGTTGTTCCCGTCGCCGTAAGAACTCGCAGATCCGCTCCGCCTGCTCCACTCGTTTCCTCGCTCGAAGCCGCCCTCGCCTGACGTCTTTGTGTTGCCCAAATCGCAGCTGAGCGAGGGAAACAAGCCCGTCTGCCGCCGCCGGAGCAGTGGCTGTTCACGTCTTCACCACCGCCGGGGCAGGACACCTTGACGCCGTTGAACACCACCATCGTCTTCACCGCACGCCGCCGCACCCGTCCATCCCCTCGTCTTCGGATGAGCAGCCATGAGTTTTCTGTTGGTTTTTGTCGTTTTCAGTTTTGCATCTAAAACTTCAATTAGCTATAACTCCTATTCTATATATCCAAATTAGGTGATTATTTTTCCTGTGCACTCACAAAAATCAGCACATTATCACAGTACCGACTTTGCACATGTTTGCACTGTTCAAATTTGAATTCGTTTGAATTTCAATTAAATCTTCCGGAGGCCGTAACTCTCAAACCGTTTATCAGAATCGAGTAATTCTTTTTGCATTGTGACCGTAGTGCAATTTAGGTGATGTTAAGATTCTGTTGTTGAGTTTTAAAAATGATTTTCTTGCTGTTGGTTTAGTTTTGGTTCTTTTCGTGTTCCGGTGTTTGATTTGTTGAATTGTGTGAAACGTGTAGACTGTCCGGAGTGCGACGCGAGCTATTGTCAGGAGTGTGACTTTCTGAACCAGAACCAAGGCAAGTTACATGTTGATCATCCTTTACCTATTATTTTCTATGCATGTAGTTATATCACACTATGAATATATGCATGTATAGGAGTATTATATATGTTGGCTATCTTTGTTGAGCTATCTTCCATCTTTTGCAAATCGTGGTAGTTGTAGTTTGCTATGCTTTGTAGACGGGGTGGTTCGTGTATTCATTGAGTTTATGTGAGGATTATATATATAACTAAAATGAGTAGTAATTAAGGATTTAATTCACCTCTGGCGGAAGTGGTATTGCTTGGTGTTGAGGAAGGCATCATGGGGTCTTGCACCTTTTCTAAGGCCATGCGCTCATGAGAGTGCACCCTAAGTGGAATGCCGCCCAGTTTCAAAAGATCGAGACAGACTTAGTGACTAGTAGCTTCCATGTGCGGCCACTTGGCTATATGGTCTCTGGCTTAGTTGATCAGTTGTTGGAACCCTGGCCAAGACAGTGTCGATAGATGTAGCATATGTAGGTGGGATGTGGCCGTCAGGTGGTTAAGGGAACCTCTTCTGAAAGACTTTGTCTCAATCTTCGGATTGGGTCCAGTGGGTAAAGCGTACAAAACTCTGCAGAGTATTAGAACTAATCATGGTTAGCTGTCCCCCCGGTTATGGGTAAATTTGAGCCACTATGCCATTATAGTTGTTGGATGATCTTGACAGATGTGACACTTAATAATGTTTGTGGGCAACTTAATAAAGGGTAGGTTGGAGTTGATTTTGCCAACTCAACCTTGTGTATTTAATTGTAGTAATAAAAGAACTAAATAATAAAATTGACTATTAGATAGTTATTAGGGTAAAATCAGCTTTCTGCAAAATAAACCGCAAGCCTTCCTTTGTTGTACTATGCATATACATGTAGGTCTGCTTTATTATTACTCCTGTTTAACTTGCCAATACATTCCAAGTATTGACCTATATGGCTGCAACGTCTCATGTTGCAGGATATTCAGACGAAGAGTAAGGTACCGTTAGGGTCGCGAGTCTGCACTCAGCATCCCTAGTGAGCTATGATGGGACTCATCGTTATTTTCTGCTACTTTCCGCTGTTTGATTGAATAAAGCTAGCCAAGTGATATGCAGATTGTTTTATTTTATACATTCTGGATCATACATTGTAATAAATGATGCACTTGCTATTCTGGTACTCATCTATACTGTGTGTGCTAGCGAGTTTGATCCAGGGACTAGCACGGTAAGCACGGAGACTCAAATCCTTCGAGGTTTGGTCGTTACATCGAAAGACGGGACACCTTCTCCTCTATCACTGTCTCTTCTTCCTTCTCCTTCCTTTGCTTCCACGCACGCTTGGCCTTGCTCCTTGGGTTCTCCGTGGTCTCCTCGGGTGTACCTGAGTATGAACAAGGTCCGCGTTTGAAGTAGCATCCATGTCTTGCATGCGGAAAGGGAAGATTCGGAAAGGAGCGAGTTCACCTTAGGTCCAATGGCGTAGGCTCGAGTGTACATGGGGATGATCGTCGGATGCTCCGCATGAGTAAGTGAGGGGACGAAACGGGTACACGGGCCTCGGCCCAAGTCACGCACGCACGCGGTGGCCGGATGATCCGGGAGTTGGTCCGGATGATCCGGGTCGGCGTCCAGATGATCCGGCTGTGTTGGAGCACCTGCGGGAGGGCCAGATGTCCGGGTCCTGGTCCGGATGTCCGGGTGTGGCCGGATGATCCGGGCCTGGGTCCGGATGATCCGGCTTCATGTTGAAGCTTCAGGTGTCGTTGGGCATTGTAGCCGGATCGTCCGGGCCGGGGTCCGGATCGTCCGGGCTGTGGCCGGATCGTCCGGACAGCGGTCCGGGTCGTCCGGGCTTCTGCTGACTTAGCCCTTTTCCTTCTCCGTCTTCACATCCATCTTCGTCTTCGGATTCTCCTTGCTCCTTGACGTCTCCATGGCTAATTCCTAGGTACCTGAGTATGCACAATGTCTCCGTTTGAGGTAGTAGCCATGTCTCATGTTCATCGAAGTGGAATTGTGAGAGGAGAGATGTCGCCTCGGTCTCGACAGCTCTTGCACGTGATCGAGTCATGGGTCCACTAGGCACTTGGTGAGACGATGGTAGATCCATGGGGATGACCTTGGGATGATCCGCATCAAGTTAATGGTGGTGGTAATGATATGAGAGGATGGTGGGTGTCAAGAGCTTCCAAACGAGCCAAAGAACACGAAAAACGGACTTGGGAGGTGGAAGTTATGGCCAAAACGGTGTTGGAAGTGGGCAGATTTGGGGGGGTGCGGGCACCCGAGGGTGGAGGGTGCGGGTGCCCGGGGTGGTCCTGGCAAACAGCCCGGTGGTTCGAGGTGCGGGTAGTCGGTGGTCTCCAATTTGGGCGGAAAATTTGGGGGAAATGCAAAATTCGGAGGATTTCATGGTGGGAAGGGTGGGGATTGTTGGGGAGGGGCTAGATCCACTTGCCAAACATCAAATCCATGGACCAAAACAACCAAATCTCACAAGATCCAACAAATTGCAAGAAAAATTTTTGGGGCTATTTTTGTGGGGAATTTTTGAATTTTGATGAAAGACACCAAAATCAAGGTAGCAAATGGGGGGATGGGACTCCAAGATGTGAATCAGCCTTGCTCATGATACCAAGATGTTTTAGGGTGAAACCCTAGAGGGGATCTTTTCACATTTGGAGGGGGAAAGGAGGAAGAACACTCAAGAACACAAGGCACAAATCACTCAAACAAACCCAATATCACATCCACTAGAGTAGCACACAAGAGATCCACAAGATTACATGAACAATTCAAGGAAAATAGCACTAGGTAATTTCTTCCCACTAGGTGAGGTCTTGATCTTGATCTCCTTCAAGAGGAGGGCTTGATAATCCCAACGATTCTTCCCAAAGAGGTGATGTAGGGCGGAACCCTATGGTGACAATCTTTAATGTTTGGAGAGGATCCCTACGAGGAACACGAAGAACGAGCGGAAGAGCACGAGGGAAATCACGGGGGAAACACAAGAGAATCACTCAAACCAACAAGATTCGATTACACATGCGCTAGATCGATGAACACAAAGAGAGATACACGATCCACGATCAACAAAGGACGATACAAGAGGTAACCGGATTCTTCTCCGTGAGGAGGTCTTGATTGTCTTCCCTTGAAGGGGTCTTGAATCCGCTTGGGGGATCTTCTCCGAAGAGGTCCTGAGCTCCGAGGAGAAGTAACCAAGTGGATGAGCAAGGCTCTCACACAAAATATGAGCTAAACCATCGCTAACCCTAACTAGGAGGAGGTGGAGGAGTATATATAGTCTAGGGCCACGAAGGGGTAAGTGAGGGATACATGGGCCTCGGCCTGATACTCTGCGCACAGACAGGCGTCGGTCGCCCGACAGGTACCGGACGTCCGGTGGCTCGCGAGGGTCCGGTCGTCCGGTACTTGTCGGACGTCCGGCGATTTGGCTCGGGTGCGGATTTGTCGGTCGTCCGGGCGCTGGAGGATGTCGGATGTCCGGTCGGCGTCGGTCGTCCGACCGCTATAGGTCTCGCTGGCTGGGACTTGTGCTGGCTGGTGAAGACTCCAGGCGTCGGACGTCCGGTAATGACCGGTCGTCCAGTGGCTGTTTATTTCTGGAAGCTTCTCCGTTTGGTCCTTGTACTTGGTGTCCTCGCTAGCTCGTCCGTTGGATGTGGTGGCTCCGTGGCTTTCCTCTAAGTACCTGATCATGCATAGCACACACGTTGGAGGTAGTAGCCACGTCTCACATGTAGAGAGTGAAGGTTCGGAGAGGAGCGAGTTCATCTTGTGTCCAATGGTGTATCTTCGAGGTCTCGTCATATGTCCTCTTGGGGCTTGGAGAGTAGTCGGAGTGTACATGGGGATGAACGTGGGATGCTCCGCATCATCTCCCCCCCCCCCTTGGGAAAGATCCGACCTCGGATCGTGATCCTCATCACCATGGAAACGGTTGTCGGGGACAGACTTGTAGTTGGACGGAGTTGAAGACATGGCGCAATCCAAGTAGTCCAAGGTGTCGCCGGAGTGATAGACATGCAAAAAGAGCAAACACAAGCAACACCCGGGAATACGATGGTTAGCGCACACAAAGTGTCCATCATGCAAGAATGAGTCCGCGCGGCAAGATTGTGCGTGGCAAGACACATGATGCTTATCAAGATGATCTAGAATGATATGCAAAGCATTCATTGTGCACAAAAATGTGTTGTGAATATGATGAATTTAACCACGGTGCAAAATGCTGTCATAGTGAGACGGTTTATCAATAGCATGAATATGGCAATGGATTCTCAATATGATTATGTTATCATGCAATTGATGGTAGGGAATATGATCACGATGTATGAATATGACTTCAAGATAGATCACAACAAATTTGCTAAGAAAATGCACAAGCTCATATATCATGGATGACCTAGAAATACAAGATGCACCAAGGCAATCATAATGCAAGTCAATCCAAGTATAAAGTGCAAACTTGTTTATGGGAGTTGTTGTACCATGGCTCAATGTTGTGGTGGAAATGGTGGTCCGTTGGTGAATCCACTAAGACCGAGCACTCCTCAACTTGAAGGTCCATAGGGTCCATCTCCAATGCCGGTCCTCCATCCAATAGATGTATCATGTAGACAACAAGAAGGAAACAACAATGAAAGAATGGCCCATCCAATATGCGTAATTGAGGATGGCTCAAAGGGAAGGAGTTCACCTTTAGGAGGATGTCGAAAATGTTGGTGCCGCACATCATGTACGCCTTCACATAACCAAAATGTCTCTTTATGGTACCGCCTTGCGAATCCTTCAAAATGAAAGAACATGACAAACACTTGGAAAAACAAATGAGGTTAGTGCAAATGTAAGACCTATCATTCGAGGGGCGATGATAGAGGCAATGGTGTCCCGTCTTTCGATGAGATGGTGGCTATCGTTTAGGATGAAGTCGACTTTGACGATCCAACTACGAACGTGCGAGGACGTCGCGGCTTAGCAATCGCTAAACCAACTCCGAGAGGTTATTGACCATGCCGGAGCACGATCAACCTGACCACAAAGGTCTGTTTCCTGCAGGAAAATGAAGAACAAGCAAGAAACTAAGATTGCAATCTGGATATTGCGAATATAAGAGGAAAGCTTTATTAAGGCGGGGTTCTGTGACGCCTTTGTCTGGTCGTTAAACACAAACGAAGTACGCGAAGTTGCAGCTATGGCAAACTTTTAATCTAAACAAAACCCAGAGTCTAAACGACGCCCTCAGGGCTGTATATATGGAGGAAGAGGAGGGAATTTCACGGCCCTTGAGGGAGGGGTCCGAAACCAACCCTAACTCTTGTTTCCCCACGCATACGACTCTAAAAATAGCCTATACTTAATTATTTAGAAAGTACATGGTCCTAGCCAAATAACAAGGTGACGCAGCACCTAGAATAGCCTATGGACGAATATTATGAAGTGGCATCTTGTATATTTCGTCCAAGGCTTCATGCACTCATTATGGGGGCCTCAAAGTCCTGAAATCATCACTTGTAACTCTGTTCGTGTTCCCCTCACGCATGCCATCATCTCTATGCTTGGTGTTGCTCCAGTGTTCATCCCTCTTATCCATAACAGGCCCTTCATTTGTAAGCAAAACAAATGTATCTAATTTAGGCAGCATCATGTTCTCATGAACATTAGAATCATTACCAAGAAACGAAAGTACCTGATAATTTAATTGGCGTGCGCGAGCTCTAGTAATTGGTCCAGTATGTATAGCAGCAGGGGCTGTGGGTGTAACAATGGTATTGATGTCCTCATCAGGCGAGATACCGAACAAGTGTTTTCATCATTCTTATCATAAGAAAGGACAAGGTGTGGTATGGTATGAAATCATATGATGCAACTACAACCAAAGACAATAGGCTCAAGTAAGCAAGCATGCATCACAAGTAATATGTCCAAGGCTCCACGATCAATAAGCATAGAGGCAATTATTGGAGGCAAGCGACAATGAACAAGATATATCATGTGAGAGGCATGAACATGATGCGGAGCATCCTATGGACATCACCATGTCAAGAGTCCATTTGGCAAGTGACACGTGCCACATCTACTTCATGCATACAAAGGTGAATCATCTCCTTTACACGTGTTCACTTGTACCCTTCGAGGATGGTATACTACTTGACCCCTCTCTCGTGTGCATACTTAGGTGTGAGCAGAGCTACACATTCATCATGGAGGAGTCCAAGTGCAAGAGAACAACTACACCATCCAAGACGGAAGCCTGGAAGCGGAGAAGGAAGCGCCAAGAAGAAGGCAGCAGCTCCTAGGCGACCCCGTGCCCACGGGCTTCCCATGTTGGCGGTCTGAAGACCCGTGCGCAGGCGTGTACCGTGCCACAGGACCCCCGTGTCCACGGGCCTCACGGACCCGTGAGCACGGGCCCTTGCGTCAGGTCTCTGGATACCCGTGCGACGGGCTCCACTTACCCGTCTTGCACGGGGCCCCCTGATGATCTGCGGGCTTTGCCCTTGTTTTACCATTTCGCCCCCACTTATCCCTCTCTTTGCCTAGGACTATATATACTCCTTCATCTCCTCCATTTATACTTAGCTAAGATTAGATCTAAACACTAGAGCTTAGCTCATGTACCTCCCCTTGTGGGATTTCTCTTGAGAGAGAGACTCTCCATTGGAGTTCAAGGCCTCCATTGGAGAAGATCCCTAGTGGATACATCAAGCCCTCGTCTCCTTCATAGGATTTGGGATGAACTCTACCATGTATCTTATTTCCCTTTGTTGTTCATGTACCTTGTCGATCTTGTGTGTTTGATTGTCTAGTGGATGTGTGATTGGACTTGTTCTTGAGTGTTCCTCTTGTTTTCCCTCTTGTGTTCATCTTGTTCTTGGGGATTCCCCCTCCAATTCGTGAAAGATCTCCCCATAGGGTTCCACCCTACATCATCTTCGTATTATGAGCCATGGTTGATCACGAAATTGGAGCCCCCCTCTTTGTTTTCTAGCCTTGTTTTGTGTGATTTCGTCCTAAATTCGAAAATTCCCCACCAAAAAAAGCCCCAATTTTTTTGTGATTTGTTGGTTTGGTGATCTTTTGTTGGATTTGATCCATGGATTTGCTTGGTTTCAAGTGGATCTAGCCTTCCCCCATCTTTTCCCCACCATGCATCCCCAAAATCTCCCCAATTTTGCCCAAGAAATCTTCAATTTCCGCCCCGAAATCGTGAATTTTCCGCCCACCCCGTGCCCACGGACCCCGGACCCCGTGCACACGGGCCCCCAAAAAGTCTCTGGACACCCCGTGCCCACGGGCTTGTACCGTGCGCACGGGACCCCGTGCCCACGGGCTCCTACCCCCGTGCGCACGCCCCCCTAGAAACAGCCGCGTGCAGTTCACCGTTTTGCCCATAACTTCCACATCCGGAGTCCGATTTTCGTGTTCTTTAGCTCGTTGAGTAGCTATTGACATCCACCATCCACCTAGATAGGCACCAACACCATTTGACTCCACCAAAACTTTTACATTTTGGCATTTTTGCCTAGGCCTTCCACCATATCATCCGCAAAACCACCATAGCCTTCCGCAACCTAACCCATTTTGCTCCATTTAGCATTTGTGGTTGTTTGAGTGGTGACTTGAGTCTCCTAAGGTGTTTAGGCTACTTAGGGACGGTTGCTTCTTCATAAACCACCACCACCATTTCCACATAGGCTTACCCACCATACACTTCCACCATCCCAACTTAACCCAATTTTGTTTGAGTTGTGAGTTGTGTCTCCTAAGGTGTTTCGGCTACTTAGGGACGGTGACCTCCAACTCCGACACCGTGTATAGTCCACCACCATAACCTCCACTTCCTCATTGCCTAGTGCAACACCACCGCTGTCCGCTACAACCATTTGACATTTGTCATTTGAGATTTTGAGTTCGCGGTTTTTCCGTTTCCTAAGGTGTTTCGGCTACTTAGGGACGAGTCTCCATCATCTTGGTATCTACATCAAGAACACAGCCACTCATCATCGCAAAGGACGGTAACCTCGACGACACCATTGTATATTCCCCTTGCAATTGCATTGTTAACCCCTAGCCCATTTTGCGTTACTTGCCTATCGAGACTAGCCATTTGAGTATTGTCGGGCCACGTTACTTGTGCACATTAGTGATCCACCCTTCCATTGCATACATACCATATCATATTGGTATCATCATGTCATCTCTTGTGTCACAAGATTGTTCCCGAATATACACAATTGCTATCTTGGTTTGTGCATTGTGCAAATTGGCCATACAAAAAAAAGAATAAGCTTTTAAGCAAAAGAAAAGAGAGCAAAGAGCTTGTAAGCAAGTGCCATAGCATCATACCACATTGCACATAAGATTGTCATATCCGATCATTTTGGATCACCTTGAGAAGAACACCAGGAACCATACATATATAGCATACTTGGGATAGAAAGTTATCCATTTTGCAACTTATAGGTTGTGCACAAGTGTCGTATCCGCCTATTGAGCAATCGTGCTAGCGTCTCTCATGAGTTGTGCAACACGAGCGTTTTGGTGGATTCCACATTTTGAGCTCACTCCTTGGTTGCACGACCCCATTTATCTATCCGTGTGTGTGTTTCCATGTGCCACATTTGCTATTGGTCTACTTGTCTCACTTGCGAATTTGTGAATCTTTCCAACATTATTGACTCTTGCTAACATTTTGCATCAAATTTTTGTGCCACTATCCTCACCAAGCTACTCCATAAGCTTTACTTGATAGGTGTGAGTGAACAAGTCCGGTACCAATTCCACTATTCTTTCATCTCACATTGAGTGAAATGGGATACATCCTCAACTTCGGGAAAAGGTAACTTGGTATTGTTTATCTCATTTCCTACTCACCTCTACTCGAGTCAAGGCATTTCACCTTCGGTCTACAACCACGATGACGAGTTCGATGCTATGAAGAACTTCATCGACACCAAGATGGACAAGCGCATGGAGGAGCTCAAGGCCCTCATCAAGAACCGCAAGCAGTCTTCCTCATCTTCGAGAAGACGCTCAAGTGCAAAAACTCCCGAGCTACCATCTCCGGCAAGTACACACAAGCATCGACATCGACAAGACCATGAAGAGCACACTTCTGGATGAGAGTTGGCTTCTCTCCCACCCCCGTGCCCACGGGCCCTCGACCCCCGTGCACATGGGACCCCGTGCACACGGCCTCCAGCACCCCATGCGCACGCGCTATACAGAGCCGCTACATCGACCTCAAGGCTTCAGCTTCTTCAACACCGATGGCATCTTCGCCAAGTGACTACAAGGCATCTTCGCCTTCGGACGTACGACATCTCCGCCTACTCCACAAGCTCAAGTCCACTACTCCCTCGAGCTACTACGAGCTCGACACCGACCACAAGATTCCTTTCTATGGGACCCAAGAACCCGAGGAGTACCTCGAGTGGGAGCGTTTGATGGACGACTACCTCAAGCTACATCAAGTCCCTTCCGAAGATCAAGTGAAGTGCGCCACAAGGAACTTCCATGACTACGCGTCCACATGGTGGCTTCACACACCTTCGGAGACCTACGACATGAGTTGGCCCAAGACGAAGAAAGCTTTGCAACGAGAGTTCGTGCCTCCAACCTACACGGAACAACTTCTACGCCAATTGGAGAACACCATCCAAGGATCCAAGTCCATCGACGAGTACTTCAAGGAGATGAAGCATGCCTTGCAACGTGCTGGCGTGGACGACCCCATGTCAATGAAGTTCCACTTCATGATGGGATTGCACAACGACATCTCCAAGACTATCTTCCTCGAGAACTACAAGTCCCTCGACGACTACTACATTGGTGCTCTCAAGGCGGAACAAGAACTCATGAAAGCCATGGCTTCTCCACCCTGAGCACACTTCTCAAAGACCAAGCTCAAAGACGCCGAGCATGAGGCTAGTACCACCACGATGTCCAAGCCCGACAAGCTCCAAGATGACGCTCCCAAGTGCGACTTCACCGCCATCCCTCTTTGTGCCATTGAAGATGCCGAGTCTACCTTGACTCTTTTTCAAGATGGTGCGGCGACGAGTACGACTACGGAGACCTTCAAGGACCAAGCTTTGGAGGCGAGCGACAAGGTGGCGAGCAAGGATGATGTTTCCATCTTAGGAGGCGAGAGTGATGTTGTGCCATCTTCGGCCTTCATCCACGACGAGAGTGATGATATGCCATCTTCGGCCTTCATCCACGGCGACGACTACGAGACGGTTGAGCATGGGATTTTCCCTTCGACCACGGTGAAGTATGATGACTTGAGTGACTTTAGCCACCATATTGAGATTGAGAGTGACTTCACTACTAGCCCCATATCTCTTGAGTTGCCCCAATTCCCATGTGAGGAGATCCACCGCCACCACCACTTGAGTGATTTGAGTGACTCCACCATATGCGACATTGAGAGCACCTACCTTGAGGGAGTCAGTGAGCCACCACCACATAGAGAGTGAGGTAGTTTATGAGGCATATGAGGCCATTTCGATTTCTAACAACTTAACCTCTACCTCTATTGTGTCTTCTCATTTGGTGCTAGGTCCCATATATGATGACGCGCCGATTCGCGACGACTACGTCCTCCCTTTGGACAAGACGATGGCCATGGTGGAATATGATGCACCCCCCATATGGTTCCATAAAGATGAAGACGACCACCATTTGGTATTTCCCACCTCACCTACACCACTTGAGTGGAATGACAAAGGTAACAAAGGTGACGGTGATGCTCTAGTCCCACTAGTGGACATTCTTGACATTGATTGCTTGCATGATGTTGATGCACCTAGTACCATGCTTCATGCTAGTATGATTTACCCATGTGATGATTTGCCATTTATAATGAGTTTGATGATTGTCATGTGGAGTCTATTAGTTGTGATGCCATGTTACATAGGATTTCTTATGACAATCCTTTAGGTCACATCATGTTTGCTAATCCGCTTGACTTGTCATATGCTATGCATGAGATCAACCATATGTCTTATTTGCAATCTTTTCATAGTGACTATGCATATGCCATTAAAATAAACCCAATTTGCACTTATGGCATAGATGACAAGCCCATGGTTACTGGCATTTGTTTCTCTTGTGATGATATTGATATGCTTCCTTTGCATCATTTATCTCATATGCCATGCCATGACCACCTAGCTTCGGATATGCTCTGTTTTGGATGTTGTCCATTTTCTCCCTGTGATGTTTCTGCTATTGCTCATGAGGAGGCCCCCATAGTTTCCTCGTACATTTTAGGAGATTTTGATCCATCCCATTCATTGCATGATCCCCATACTTGTGTGCACCATATGCTCCCCATGAAGAAACATGCTATTGATGTGCCATATACTTGCATTCTCAATTTGCATCCCCATCGTGTCATACACTATAACTATTCTTTCATGATGGATGACAGGTTCATATACCATGCCTCAAATTTCTTTGAGCATTGCTTATCTTGTGCTAACTCACACGTGCACATACACATCATGATGGATGATGTGTACATTTACCACGCGCACAATTTCTTTGGATTGTGTCTCTTTTGTGTAGGTACCCATGAATACTTGTCCACCTCGCAATCCCACGAGTTGACAAAACAAGCTCTAGAGAGCAATGATGACTTGGGATCCCACGGATTGCCTTTCCCACCGCTCTCTTCACGCGAAGTCTTCGCGCATTTCTTCTACATGGCTCTCACATGGTTATGGGTTATTGTCCATTACATATTATATGCCCATCTTGCCATGTTCACTTTGCATGATATTATCATTCCTATGCCTTTGCCATGCATTTGCGACCCATGCTTTGCATTACACATCATGATTGTTTCTACTACTTATATGTGTATTTGCATGCTTGGTGGAGACATTGTGATGCGGAGCATCCCTCGCTCATCCCCATGGACGCACCTACATCTTCCTCAACACCACTTGGACCCATGACTCGAGCTCGAGCTAAGGCTATTGAAGATAAGGTGAACTCGCACCTCTCCGAAATCCCTCTTCCTACACTTGAGACATGGCTACTACCTCAAGAAGAGATGCTTTGTGTGATTAGGTACCAAGGAACCAACCTAGAAGAAGCTACGGTACAAGATGGACGTCGAGAGCAAGGGGAGAAGTTTCCCAGCCTGGAATGGGCGGTACTACCGCCCCGACAAGCGGTACTACTGCTTAGTGCGACAAGCGGTACTACCGCTCTACATCCGCCGCCCTACCGCCGAACCCGACAAACTCAAGTGATCGAACGGCTCCAGAGCGGTACTACCGCCCATCACAGCGGTACTACCGCTTAAGCTCTGCAAGCGGTACAACCACCGAGGGCAGTACTACCGCCTGCACTGTGTGTGCAGCGTATCCGGGCCGAGGCCCATGTACCATTTTCGCCCCTCTTTTACCCCTTTGAAGGCTTAGACTATAAATAGACCTTCCCCTCGTCCTTTCTAGGGTTAGCATTGGTTTACCTCATATTTTGTGTGAGAGCCCTTGCTCATCCACTTGGTTACTTCTCCTCGGAGCTTAGGACCTCTTCGGAGAAGATCCCCAAGCGGATTCAAGACCCCTTCAAGGGAAGACAATCAAGACCTCCTCACGGAGAAGAACGGCTACTTGTGTATCTTTCCTTCGTTGAATTTGAATCTTGTGCTACCTTTTGTGTTCGGTGATCTAGCCCTTGTGTGATCGATACTTGTCGGCTTAGTGATTCTCTTGTGTGTTTTCCCTTGTGTTCTTCCACTCGTTCGTCGTGTTTTCCCCGTAGGATCCCCTCCAAACGTGAAAGATCTCCGATTAGGGTTCCACCCTACATCATCTTGGTATCATGAGCCACGTTGATCACGTTTTTGGAGCCCCTACCCCGTGTTTTCTAGCTTGATTTTGTTGTTTTCGTCCTAAATCCAAAAATCCCCACCAAAAATAGCCCCAAATTTTTTTGTGATTTGTTGGTTTTGATGATGTTTTGTTGATTTTGATCCTTGGATTTTCTTGGTTTCGAGTGGATCTAGCATCTCCTCAAGTTTCCCCACCTTCCATCCATGAAATCCATCCAATTTTGACCCCGAAATCATCCATTTCCGCCCCAAAATCGTGCCCTGATTCGAGCTGCGAAAAATCCCGACACCAGCGGTACTACCGCCCCCCTAGCGATACTATCGCTTAAGCGCCACAAGCGGTACTACCGCCCTCCCAAGCGGTACTACCGCCCAACCCAGTTTCACCGTGTCTATTTTGATGATATACTGATTTATAGCAAATCTTTGGAAGAACATTTGGAACATTTACGTGCTGTTTTTATTGCTGTACGTGATGCACGTTTGTTTGGTAACCTTGGGAAGTGCACCTTTTGCACCGACCGAGTATCTTTTCTTGGCTATGTTGTTACTCCACAGGGAATTGAAGTTGATAAAGCCAAGATTGAAGCTATTGAGAGTTGGGCCGCAGCCCAAGACGGTCACACAAGTGCGGAGTTTTCTTGGACTCGCAGGTTTCTATAGGCGTTTCGTGAGAGATTTTAGCACCATTGCTGCACCTCTCAACGAGCTTACAAAGAAGGATGTGCATTTTGTTTGGGGTACCGCACAGGAAGAAGCCTTCACGATATTGAAAGATAAGTTGACACATGCTCCTTTACTCCAACTTCCTGATTTCAATAAGACTTTTGAGCTTGAATGTGATGCTAGTGGAATTGGATTAGGTGGTGTGTTATTACAAGATGGCAAACCTGTTGCATACTTTTCTGAAAAAATTGAGTGGGCCTAGTCTGAACTATTCTACTTATGATAAAGAATTATACACTCTTGTTCGGACTTTAGAAACATGGCAACATTACTTATGGCCCAAAGAATTTGTTATACATTCTGATCATGAATCTTTGAAACACATTAAAAGTCAAGCAAAACTGAAGTAAACATGCTAAATGGGTTGAATTCATTGAGACTTTCCCTTATGTCATTAAACACAAGAAGGGTAAAGAAAATGTTATTGTAGATGCATTGTCTCATCATTATACTATGCTTTCTAATGCGGAGCATCCTACGGTCATCACCATGTCACGAGTCCGTTTGGCAAGTAACACATGCGACCTCTACTTCTCATACATAAAGGTGAATCTTCTCCTTTACACGTGTTCACTTGACCCCTTCGAGAATGGTATACTACTTGACACTTCTCCCGTGTGCATGCATACGTATTGTTGGAGCTTCACGGATGTCGAGGAGGAGTGCAAGCGCCAAGGAACCACTACACCATCCGCGAGGTAAGCCTGGAAGCAAAGACGAAAGTAGAAGGACCTGCCCAGTCCAGAAAGGGCGGTACTACTGCCCAAAGCAAGCGGTACTACCGCTCAGACCCTCCAAGCGGTACTACCGCTCATGTGTCTGGTACTACCGCCCCGCCTGTGCGCAGCCGCAGGCCTTTGGCCTTGTATCCCTCTCCCACTTACCCCTTTGTGGCTTAGACTATAAATAGACGACCTCCACCTCCTTTCTAGGGTTAGCAAAGTGATAACTCATCTGTATGTGAGCTTTGCTCCGACCACTCCTCCTCTTGAGAGAGAGAGAGAGAGAGAGAGAGAGAGATAGAGAGAGAGAGAGAGGCCACTACTCCATTGGAGGCCAAGACCTCCATCTAGGAGAAGATCCTGCGGGATAACATCAAGACCCCCTGACGGGCGGACCCCCTTCAAGACCTCCTCACGGAGATGAACCTTACCTTGTATCTTTCCCTTTGTTGTTCATGTACCTTGCGATCTTGTGTGTTTGATTGTCTAGTGGATGTGTGATTTGGACTTGTTCTTGAGTGTTTCCCCTTGTGATTTCTCCCCGTTCTTCCCCGTGGTCATCGTGTTCTTCGAGGGATCCCACTCCAATCGTGAAAGATCGGCCTACACCGGGTTAGCCCCGTATCATATGGTATCATGAGCCACGTTGATCACGAATTTGGAGCCTCCCCCACCGTTTTCTAGCCTTCTTTTGCTTGATTTCGTCCTAAAATTCGAAAATCCCCACCAAAAATAGCCCCCAATTTTTTTGTGATTTGTTGGTTTGATGATGTTTTGTTGATTTTGATCCATGGATTTGCTTGGTTTTGAGTGGATCTAGCATCTCCCCAAGTTTCCCCGCCTTCCATCCACGAAATTCGTCAAATTTTAATCCCGAAATCATCCTTTTCCGCCCCAAAATCGCGCCCTGATTCGATCTGTGAAGAATCCCGACACGAGCGGTACTACCGCCCTTCCAAGCGGTACTACCGCTGAGCACCACAAGCGGTACTACCCCCCCCCCCCCCCAAGAGGTACTACCACCCCCAGCCCAGTTTCAGCCTGAACCAGTCGAAAACTCCCGACACGAGCGGTACTACCGCCCATCACAAGCGGTACTACCGCCCCTCCCGGTTTGAGCGTTCCGAGTTTCACCGTTTCGGCCATAACTAATTCATCTGAACTCCGATTTTGACGTTCTTTAGCTCGTTTTGAAGCTCTTGACATTCCCCTTCACACAAAACTACCACCAACACCATTTGACTCCATCAATTTTTTGAAAATTTGGCAAGTTTGCCTAGGCCCTCCACCAAATCATCCGCATAGCCACTACCGACTTCCGCAACCTAACCCATTTTGTTCCCCTTAGCATTAGTGGTTGCTTGAGTAGTGATTCGAGTCTCCTAAGGTGTTTCGGCTACTTAGGGACGGTTGCTTCTTCTTCAACCACCACCACCATTTCCACATAGACGTGCCCACCATACACTTCTGCCACCCAAACTTAACCCAATTTTGTTTGAGCTTGTTTGAGTTGTGGCTTGTGTCTCCTAAGGTGTTTCGGCTACTTAGGGACCATTGCTTCAACTCCGACACCGTGTATAGCCCATCACTCCACTTCCGCATGGCCAAGTGCAAACCACCACCGCATTCCGCTACCACCATTTGACATTTGTCCTTGAGATTTTGAGTTGTGGTTTTTCTGTTTCCTAGGGTGTTCCGGCTAACTAGGAACGGGTCGACATTGGCAACACCGCCTCTCATCATCGCCAAGGACGGTAACCTCGACGACACCATTGTACATTCCCCTTGCAAATTGCAGTGATAACCCGTAGCCCATTTTGCATTACTTGCCTATAGAGACTAGCCATTGGAGTATTGCCGGCAACGTCACTTGTGCACATTAGTGATCATACTTCCCATAGCATACATACCATATCATCGTGGTGCATATATTGGTAACATAACTTGTGTCACAAGTTTGTTCCCGCATATACACAATTGCTATCTTGGTTTGTGCATTGTGCAAAAGTGGCCATACAAAAAAAAAGAAGAGAGAATAAGCTTTTAAGCAAAAGAGAGCAAAGAGCTTGTAAGCAATAGCCATAGAATCAAAATATATCTTATGGTATCATACTTGATCATCTTGGATCATTGTGAGAGAAACACCGGGAACCATACATATATATCATACTTGGGATAGAAAGTTTATCCATTTTGCATCTTATAGGTTGTGCACAAGTGTCGTATCCGCCTTTTGAGCAATCGTGCTAGCGTCTCTCTTGAGTTGTGCAACATGAGCGTTTTCCGTGGATTCCACATTTTGTGCTCATTCCTTGGTTGCACGACCCCATTTATCTATCCGTGTGTGTGTTTCCGTGTGCCACATATTGCTATTGGTCCACTTGTTTCGTTTGCGAATTTGTAAATCTCTTTCAACATTCTTGACTCTTGCTAACATTTTGCATTAAATTTTTGTGCCACTATCCTCACCGAGCTCTACCATAAGATTTACTTGATAGGTGTGAGTGAACAAGTCCAGTACCAATTCCACTATTCTTTCATCTCACATCGAGTGAATCGGGATACATCCTCAACTTTGGGAAAAGGTAACTTGGTATTTTTTATGTCATTTCCTACTCACCTCTACTCAAGTCTTGTGATGGATAGGCAAGGCATTACACCTTCGGTCTACAACAACAACGACGAGTTCGATGCCACAAACAACTCCAACGATGCCAAGATTGATGCGGAGCATCCCACGTTCATCCCCATGTACACTCCGACTACTCTCCAAACCCCAAGAGACTTATGATGAGACCTCAACTATACGCCATTGGACACAAGGTGAACTCGCTCCTCCCCAAACCTTCACCTTCTACATGTAAGACATGGCTACTACCTCCAACGTGTGTGCTATGCATGAGCAGGTACGTACTTAGAGGAAAGCCACGGAGCCACCACATCCAACGGACGAGCTAGCGAGGACGCCAAGTACAAGGACAAAGAGAAGAAGCTACTCGAAGTCTTCATCCACGGACGATCGGACAACACGGTTGTCGGCGCTGAGCACTCGGCCAACCGGAAGGGCCAGCCGGCCAGGCTTCTAGCGGCGGACAACCGGCAAGTACCGGACTCCGACATCCCCCAGGCCCCGGATGACCGTGCTCCACCGGTCGACCGGCACCATCACACCCGAGCCGAATTAGCGAAAGTTCGGAGATTGCCGGACGTCCGGACGCCCACGAGCCACCGGACGACGGAACCCACCAGACGTCCGACGCCTGTCTACGCACAGTGTTTCGGGCTGAGGCCCATGTACCCCTTCACTTCGCCCCCATTTGCACTAAGACTATAAATAGACCTCCTCCACCTCCTAGTTAGTGTTAGCATTGATTTAGCTCATTGTTAGATAGATCTTCGCTCATCCATATCGGATCTCCTCCTCGTGAGAGACCGAGGCCTCTTCGGAGAAGATCCACCATGGATTCGAGACCCCTTTACGGGAAGATCCCTCGTGGATTCAAGACCTCCTCTCGGAGATGAGCTACCGCCACTTGTATCATCCGTTGTTGACTTTGGACCATGTATCTCCCTTTGTGTTCATCGATCTAGCACATGTGTGATTGATCTTGTTGGTTTGAGTGATTCTCTTGTGTTTTCCCCGTGATTTCCCTCGTGCTCTTCCACTCGTTCTTCGTGTTCCTCGTAGGGATCCTCTCCAAACGTGAAAGATCGTCCGCATAGGGTTCCGCCCTACATCATCTTGGTATCATGAGCCATGTTGATCACGTTTTTGGAGCCCCTACGCCTCTTTTTCTAGCTTGATTTTGTTGATTTCGTCCTAAATCCGAAAATTCCCACCAAAAATAGCCCCAATTTTTTTGTGATTTGTTGGTGAGATGAAGTTTTGTTGATTTTGATCCATGGATTTGGTTGGTTTCGAGTGGATCTAACATTTCCCCAAGTTTCCCCCACTTTTCATCCACAAAATCTCCTCAATTTTGACCCCAAAATCCCAAAATTCCGCACAAAATCGCGTCTCGGAGCTCAAATCCCGTGTTGACCCTCGACCCCCGGACGTACGACCTTTTTCGGACGACCGGAACCCCTAACCCGAACTGAATTTACGTATTTCCGACCTTCCCAGACGTCCGGCGACCGTACATCCGTCTATTTACGGACGTCCGTAACCTGTAGGTTCCCACTTCGGCTGATTTTTGTTTTGTACATAACTAATTCATCCGGACTCTGATTTTCGCGGTCTTTAGCTCGTTTGGAAGCTATTGATATCCCCCTTCCAACAAAAATACCACCAAAACCATTTGACTCCATCAAATTTTGTGAATTTTGGCATCTTTGCCTAGGGCTTCCACCACATCATCCGCATAGCCACCACCGACTTCCGCAACATAACCCATCTTCATCCATATAGCATTAGTGGTTGCTTGCGAAGTGATTCGAGTCTACTAAGGTGTTTAGGCTACTTAGGGACGATTGCTTCTTCATCAACCACCACCGCCACTTTCGCATAGGCTTACCCACCATACACTTTCACCCCCAACTTAACCCAATAGTTGTTTGAGCTTCTTTGAGTTGTGGCTTGTGTCTCCTAAGGTGTTTCGGCTACTTAGGGACGGCAACTTCCAACTCTGACACTGTGTATAGTCCACCACCTTACACCAACTTCCGCATTGCGTACGGCAAAACCTTCATTGCATTTCCGCAATCCCATTGAGCTTCCGCAACCACCGCCGCATTCCGCTACCACCATTTGATATTTGTCATTTGAGATTTTGAGTTCGCGGTTTTTCCGTTTCCTAAGGTGTTTCGGCTACTTAGGGACGAGTCTCCATCATCTTGGTATCTACATCAAGAACACCGCCACTCATCATCGCCAAGGACGGTAACCTCGACGACACCATTGTATATTCCCCTTGCAATTACATTGTTAACCCCTAGCCCATTTTGCGTCACTTGCCTATCGAGACTAGCCATTTGAGTATTGCCGGGCCACGTTACTTGGGCACATTAGTGATCTACACCATCCATTGCATACATACCATATCATATTGGTATCATATCTTGTGTCACAAGTTTGTTCCCGCATACACACAATTGCTATCTTGGTTTGTGCATTGTGCAAAGTGGCCACAAAAAAAAAGAATTAAAGCTTTTAAGAAAATAAAAACAGAGAGCAAAGAGCTTTTAAGCAAGTGCCATAGCATCATACCACATTGCACATACGTTTGTCATATCCGATCATCTTGGATCATCTTGAGAGACACACCGGGAACCATACATACATAGCATACTTGGGATAGAAAGTTTATCCATTTTGCATCTTATAGGTTGTGCACAAGTGTCGTATCCGCCTATTGAGCAATCGTGCTAGCGTCTCTCTTGAGTTGTGCACCACGAGCGTTTTGGTGGATTCCACATTTGAGCTCATTCCTTGGTTGCACGACCCCATTTACCTATCTGTGTGTGTGTTTCCGTGTGCCATTCTTTGCTATTGGTCTACTTGTTTCTCTTGCGAATTTGTGAATCTCTTTCAACATTAGTGACTCTTGCTAACATTTTACATCAAATTTTTGTGCCACTATCCTCACCGAGCTCCACCATAAGCTTTACTTGTGTAGGTGTGAGAAACTGACAAGAATTGGTACCAATTGTGCTATTTCCTTGTTACACACTGAGTGATCATTGATCCATTTTCAACATCGGTCAAGGTACATTTGGTGAAGTTCTTCTCTTTCTCCCACTCATATTTGCTCGAGTCTTGTGATGGATAGGCAAGGCATTTCCTCTCCGGTCTATGACAATAACGACGGCGTGAACAACTACATCCCCAAAGCGTCAATCTTCGATCTACAACGACAAGTGCAAGGCGCACAATCAAGATTGCGAGAGCGCATCGAGAACATCTCCATCGACATTCGTCACTCCGAAGCAAGGAGAAGGGACTACATCGACAAGAAGCTTGCCGCACATAAAGAGGAGCAAGATGCAAGAATGGAGGAGATTCGGACCTTGCTCAAGTCTACTTCCCCTTCATCATCTTCAAGACGGTGACATTCAAGCCACAAGTCTTCGGAGCGCGAAACGATGCAAGTGCAAGTCATCCACGTCCACATCTACATGGCAACCACCATCACGTTCATGATACACATCGTCATGAAGGGCAAGTCACCTCCAAGCATCATGTGCAAGACGACGAACGACATCTACTACGAGCTCAAGCACGACAACGACATCATCAACATGAAGATGCTCCACAAGCACAAATGCACAATTCCCAACAAGCCCTACTTCACGCCAAGTCCTTGCTTCAAGAGCACAAAAGAAGACCGCGAGACGACCACCACCAAGACGGCGCTACGGCTACATCACCCACTTCGGCATCTTCGCCAAGTGTTCGCAAGGCATCTTCGCCTTTGGACGTACGGCATCTTCGCCTACTTCCCATGAGTTCGCCTACATCAACATCCTCAACAACAAGGCGACCACCTACGAACGAGGGCGACACTTCCATCTTCGGAAGCCCCTCAAGGAAGATGGCCGAGCATGGGACATTCCCTTCCGTCATGGAGATGAGCTACGAGGTGCCACATCATATGGGCCTCCAACAACAAGACGGTGACATGAAGGTCGAGCAAGGGCCATCCCCTTCGACCACGGCGATAGGAGTTGAGCATGGAGACATTTGCACCTACATCTATCCGACACCCACATATGTCGAGATGCCCCAAGTGCCATGTGACGAGAGCCACCACCACATGAGTGACATGAGTGACTCCACCATACGTGACATTGAGAGCATTTCTGATGCGGAGCATCCCTCACTCATCCCCATGGACGCACCTACATCTTCCTCAACACCACATGGACCCATGACTCGAGCTCGAGCTAAAGCTATTGAAGATAAGGTGAACTCGCTCCTCTCCGAACTCCCTCTTCCTAATCATGAGACATGGCTACTACCTCATTCGGAAACTGTATGTGTAATCAGGTACTTGGGAATGAGCCAAGGAACAGCTACTTGCAAGAGCCAAGACGACGAGGACCCCAAGCGTGATGGAGAAGAAAAGCTGCTGAAGCTACAGGCGTCGAACGACCGACCAAGTCCGGACGTCCATGACTCCCAGGCCACGGACGACCGACGCCCTCCGGACGTTCGGCAGCTGGGCACCCGAATGGAAACTCACGGAAGACCGAAGCCACCGGACGACCCGTACCAGAGCCGAATCTACGGGCGTCTGACGATCCACGGATGTCCTGGCCTTCCCGAAGCCCCGGACGACCGACGCACCCGAGTCCAAGCCGAATCTATGGACGTCCGAGCCCTGCCGCACGTCCGGACCGTCACGAGCCTCCGGACGTCCGACGCCTTCTGGACGTCCGGCCCCTGAGTGATCGCGCCCGCGGGCTGGAGCCCTTGTACCCATTCACTTCGCCCCCATTTTCACTAAGACTATAAATAGACCTCCTCCTCCTCCTAGTTAGGGTTAGCAAAGGATTAGCTCATATTTGTGCGAGAGCTTCGCTCATCTACTTGGTTACCTTCTCCTCGGAGTTCGCGCCTCCTCGGAGAAGATCCTTCCAAGAGGATTCAAGACCCCCTTCTAGGGTGGACCCCCATCAAGACCTCCTCACGGAGAAGAACGGCTACTCGTGTATCTTTCCTTTCTTGATTTTGAATCTTGTGCTACCTTATGTGTTCGGTGATCTACCCCTTGTGTGATCGAGACTTGTCGGTTTAGTGTTTCTCTTGTGTGTTTTTCCTTGTGTTCTTCCGCTTGTTCATCGTGTTCTCCCCGTAGGATCCCCTCCAAACGTGAAAGATCTCCGACTAGGGCTCCGCCCTACATCATCTTGGTATCAGAGCCAGGTTGATCACGTTTTTGGAGCCCCTACCCCGTGTTTTCTAGCTTGATTTTGTTGTTTTTGTCCTAAATCCGAAAATTCCCCGCCAAAAATAGCCCCAAATTTTTTTTGTGATTTGTTGGTGAGTTGAGATTTTGTTGGATTTGGTCCATGAATTTGAGTTGCTACGTGTGGATCTAGCTTTTCCCATCCTCCCCACCCTTTTCCTTCTATCAATCCGCTCAATTTTGACCTCACCATCTTCTTCCACCTCAAAATCGCCCCGACCCAACATGCGTTGACCCCGACCACCAGACGTCCGACCTTTCCGGACGACCGGAACCCCTGTCCTGATTCAAATTTACGGACGACCGGACCCTGCCGGACTTCCGACGTCCGGACGACCGGAAAAACCGGACATCCGTGAAACCCTGAGGAAACTGAAATTCTTCAGTTTAACCGCCACCACCACCCCACCTTCCACCACATCTTCCAAAACCACTTACACCACCATCCTCCCCAAGACATCCTATGACGATTTTGCCACATTTTGGTCCTTGAGATTTTGAGTTGTGGTTCCCGTGTCCTATTGTGTTTCGGCTATCTAGGTACGGTTCGACTTCATCATCACCTCGGCTCATCTTCGCAAGGGTCACATCATCGCCAAGGACAGTAACATCGTCGACATCTTTGTCATACCTTGCAATTGCATTGATACCCACATGGCCTTACTTTTGCGTAGCTTACCCATCGAGACTAGCCATTGAGTATTGCCGGCAACGTGACTTGTGCACATTAGTGATCATACTCCATAGCATACATACCATACCACTGTGGTGCATATCTTGGGATCCATTTGTGTGTCACAAAGTTGTCATAGCATACACAATTGCTATCTTGGTTCGTGAAGTTTTGCATGAGAAAAGAGCTCAAAAGTGAAAGAGCCACCCAAGCTTTTAAGCAAAGAGGAAAGATAAGCAAAGAGCTTATGAGCAAGAACCATAGCATCATATTACATTAAGATTGTCATATTGGATCATCTTGGATCATAGCACCGAAATACCATACATATAGCATACGTGGGATAGAGATAGGTGCATTTTGGCCTAGTAGGTTGTGCACCAGTTCCGTATCCGCCTATTGTGCAATCGTGCTAGCGTCTCTCTAGTATTGTGCAACAAGAGCATTTTCGTGGATTCCACATTTTAGCTCACTTTTGGTTTGCACAATCCCACTTATCTATTTGCGTGTGTGTTTCCGTGTACCATTATTTGCTTGGTCTACTTGTTGCATTTGCAAATTTGTGAACCTTTTCCAACATTATTGACGCTCACTTACAATTGCATCAAATTGTTTGCCACCATCCTCACCAAGCTCCACCATAAGCTATTACTTGTGTAGGTGTGAGAACCGACAAGGACTGGTACCAATAGTGCTATTTCATTGTCCGCATTTGAGTTATCTTGATTGATCATCAACATCGGTCAAAGGTACATTGGTATAAGTTCTTCTCCTTCTACCACTCACATATTTTTGCTTGGAATGATGGATAGGCCAAGTACTTCTACAAACCCACTCTTCATCGAGCAAGACAACGACATGTCCTCATACGTCACCAAGAGCCATCTCTTTGGTGCACAACGAGTGTTGCACCAAGAGCAACAAGCAATGAGCGACCGCATCGACAACCTTGCCACCGACTTGCGACTCTCCGAGCAACGTACAAGAGACTACTTCGACAACAAGTTCGACGCTCACAAGCAAGACAATGATGCAAGAATGGACGAGATCCGCGCCTTGATGAGGAACCGGCATCATTCCACTTCTTCATCCTCAAGACGGAGCCGCTCGAGTCGACACTCCGACGACACCTTCTACGACTCAAGTACACCTACTTCGAACACTCTTCGTCATGCCGCATGTCAAGACCATCAAGCAAACCGCAATCCTCTACACGACACCGACTCTCAAGAGCATCGACATCGTCAAAACCAAGCTACATTTGCACAAGCACAAGCACGGCAACGCCAACGACAACAAGAACAAGAAGAGCGAGCGCGACAACATCAAGATGCACAAGACGCCGAGGCGCAACATCGAGAACAACAACTACGGGAAGCTCAAGCACTTGAGGCACAACATGCACTTCGCGACTCAAGTCGAGCCGTTGCTGACCGAGGACACCAAGCTCGTGAATATCAAGAAGCGCTCCGCGAGGAAGTCCAAGAAAGGCTCTACCAAGCACGTGTGTATCGACAAGCCCCACAACAAGCTCGACAAGCTCCACCACATTCTCACCAAGAAACTCAAGTTCATCAAGCGCATGAAGACAATGGAAATCCACCAAGACAAGAGCAACATGAGGAAAACGACCCTCCTCGCCAAGAGCAACATGAGATTGTTAATCCTCAACGACATGGACGTCATCATCCTCGACCACAACAAAATGAAGAGCAATGATATGGAAAGCTCAAATTCACCATGCCCAAGTTCAATGGAAGCAATGACCCCGAAGAATATCTTTCATGGGCATTGAAGGTCCACAAAATCTTTCGTTTGCACAACTATGAGGAATAGAAGAAGATCGCTATGGCATCACTTCAGTTCCAAGACTATGTGCTCATATGGTGGGAACAAATCCTTGAGAGGCGACAAGCAAGAGGTGAACCTCCAATCACCACTTGGGCTCAAATGAAAGATGTCATGAGAGCACGTTTTGTGCCAACCTACTACAACCGCGACCTCTTCAAGAAACTCCAACTCCTCAAGCAAGGAACAAAGAGTGTTGAAGAATACTACAAGGAAATGGAGATAGCCATGATTTGAGCCAATGTGAAGGAAGATGATGAGCAAACTATGGCACGTTTCTTGAATGGACTCAATCATCCCATAAAGAAGATCGCCGACTTCCAACCATACTCCACCCTCATTGAGCTCGTGCATCAAGATACAAAGGCGGAACGTCAAGTGCAAGATGATTTCAAGTACACCAAGTACTCATCCAAGACTTACGGCTTCTCCAACAACCAAGCTTCAACACCTCCTCCAACATCTACATCAACCAAACCTTCTACAAACAATGACGACAAGTCAAGTTACAAGAAAAATTCGACAAGTTCAAGTCATCCTCCTCCTACTACAAGCAACTTCAAGCCGCGTGCTTCATCATCTATTCCGACCGATGAGACCATCAAGACAAGCTCCTTCACGTGTTGCACTTGCGGCGACCAAAGCCACAAGTCCTACGAATGCACCAACAAGTGCACCATGATCCTCAACGACGACGGCACCTATGACTCAATGAGTGATGAGGAGATGGAAGCTCTTGAGCAAGTGGCCATGCACCGACGAGTGAACGAAGATGAAGATGAAAGTCTTTTGTGATGAGGATTCGAGCCCCGCTCTCGTTATCTCCAAGGTCTTGACTCTTCAACATCAACAAGAAGACGACCAAAGATGCCACATCTTCCACACAAAGGCCGGCATCAACGGAAGGTCCGTCAAGGTCATCATCGATGGAGGTAGTTGTCACAACTTGGCAAGTGAAGAACTATGCTCCATGCTTCAATTGGTCAAGAGGAAGCACCAGAATCCCTACAAGGTTCAATAGTTAAGTGACTCCGGCACTATAAGAGTTGAACATATGGTCCAAGTCTCCTTCAAAATTGGTGCATATGAGGACACTTTGGAATGTGATGTGGTCCCAATGACGGTTTGCCACCTCCTTCTTGGTCGACCATGGCAATTCGACCGCGGTGTCTTCCATAACGGGCGCACCAATCACTATAGCTTCAAGATGAAAGGGAAGGAATATGTGCTACGACCTATGTCTCCTAGTCAAGTGATAGCCGACAAGCAAGCCACCCATCATAGAGACAAGAGTGAGAAAGTGATCCACCAAAAAGTGAGTGAGAGCCACAAGCCAAACTTGAGCGCCTCTTCGCCTAGAGAGAACAAACTCATCCTATTTGCCACCAAAAGTGAGATGAGAGAAGTGTGTGAGAACCCATCTAGTGTGATGCACTTTGTCCTTGTGTGCAAGGATGGAGAGCCAACAACTAACACCTCTCATGAGCTACCTTTAGTGTTTAAATCTCTTTTGCAGGAATTCCAAGATGTTTTCCCCGATGAGCTACCTTCGGGTCTACCTCCTCTTCGAGGCATTGAGCATCGAATCGACCTCATCTCCGGAGCACCTCTCCCAAACAAAGCTCCACACCGAGTCAATCCCGAAGAAACCAAGGAGATTCAACGGCAAGTACAACAACTCATCGACAACGGTCATGTACGTGAAAGCCTAAGCCCGTGTGCCGTTCCCGTTATACTTGTGCCTAAGCCCGATGGAAGTTTCCGCTTGTGTTCCGATTGTAGACCTATAAATGCTATTACCGTTCGCTATAGGCATCCCATTCCTCGCTTAGATGATATGCTTGATGAACTTAGTGGAGCCAACTTTTTCTCAAAAATTGATCTTAAAAGTGGCTATTATCAAATCCGCATACAAGAGGGTGATGAATGGAAAACTTCTTTCAAAACCAAATTTGGTTTATATGAGTGGTTAGTCATGCCTATGGGTTTATCGGAAGCTCCCGGTACTTTTGTCCGTCTCATGAATTATGTCCTTCGGCCTTATATTCGAGTCTTTGTTGTGGTTTACTTCGACGATATTCTTGTGTTTAGAAAAACCATGGAAGAGCATCTTGATCATGTTAGGACTGTTTTGCAAACCCTTCGAAAGGAAAGTCTTTATGCAAACATGAAAAAATGCAAATTTGGTGTTGACAAAGTGGTTTTCTTGGGTTTTGTTGTATCCTCAAAGGGTGTCCATGTTGATGAATCTAAAATTGAAGCAATTAAAACTTGGCCCCAACCCACCAATTTGCAACAAGTGCGTAGCTTTCTTGGTCTTGCGGGTTTTTATCGTCGCTTTGTGAAAGATTTCAACACAATTGCCGCTCCTTTGCATGCTTTGAGTAAGAAGAATACTCCTTTTGTTTGGGGAACTTTGCAATCCATCGCTTTTGATGAGCTCAAGTCATTGCTTACTCATGCTCCGATTCTTGCTTTGCCTAATTTTGACAAAACTTTTGAGGTTCATTGTGATGCAAGTGGTACCGGAATTGGCGGAGTTTTGATGCAAGAAAAACGAGCCATTGCATATTTTAGTGAAAAATTATCCGGTGCTCAACTTAACTATCCCATCTATGACAAAAAATTGTATGCTTTAGTGCATGTGCTACATGTTTGGGAACATTACCTTAGACCGCATGAGTTGTACCGATCATGAAACGCTTAAGTACTTAAAAGGTCAATCTAAGTTGAACAAGTGTCATTGCAAATGGAGTGAATTTATTGAATCTTTTCCCTATGTGATCAAGTACATTAAGGGTAAAGAAAACGTAGTTGCCGATGCCCTTTCACGCATATGCACGCTTGTCACTAAACTTGAGTTGAATGTTATTTGCTTTGAGCACATAAAAGAATTGTATGCTAACGACCCATCTTTTGCTATTCCTTATGGTAAGTGTTTGATGCATACTTCTTGGGAACAATATTACATCAAGGATGGTTATCTTATGAGAGCTAACAAACTATGCATTCCCGAGTCTTCTCTTCATTTGCTCCTTCTGCAAGAGGCTCATGGAGGAGGACTCATGGGACACTTTGGACGCGACAAGACATTCGCCACGCTTTCCAAGAACTACTTTTGGCCCAAGATGTTCCGCAACGTCTCACGCTTCACCAACCGATGCTCTACATGTCACAAAGCTAAGTCTAAAGCTCAATCTCATGGTCTTTACATGCCTCTTCCTATTCCTTATCAACCTTGGGAAGACATTAGCATGGATTTTGTACTTGGTTTGCCTAGAACTCAAAATGGAAAGGATTCCGTGTTTGTTGTTGTGGATAGATTTTCTAAGATGGCACATTTCATTCCTTGCAACAAGATAGACGATGCTTCACACATTGCAAATCTCTTTTGTAGGGAAATCTTGCGACTCCATGGAGTACCAAAGACAATCGTCTCCGATCGTGACGTCAAGTTCTTGAGTTACTTTTGGAAGACCCTATGCGCCAAGCTCGGAATCAAACTCTTGTTCTCATCCGCATACCATCGTCAAACCGACGGCCAAACGGAGGTGACAAACCGCACACTATCCACTCTCCTTCGTGTCTTGATCAAGAAGAACATCAAGGAGTGGGAAGCATGTCTACCCATCGGCGAATACGCCTACAACCGTGCAAGACATTCGACTACCGGCAAGTCCCCCTTCGAGGTCGTCTACGGCTGCAACCCGTTGTCCCCATTGGACATTCTACCTCTTCCTCTGCAAGAGTGCACCAACATGGATGCGAGTGCATGGGCAAGCTACATCAAGAAGATGCATGAGGATACAAGACAAACCATCGAGCGCCAAGTACAACGACTAGCGACCAAGCTCAACGTCAACAAGCAACCCATGGTCTTTAACATTGGTGATCTAGTGTGGCTACACCTTCGCAAGGACCGCTTCCCAAAGAACGCAGGTCCAAGCTTCTTCCTTGAGCCGATGGACCTTTCAAGGTGCTAGCATGCTACAACGACAACGCCTACAAGATCGACCTACCTCGAGACAAGTACAATGTGAGTGACATCTTCAACGTCAAGGACCTCGCACCATACCATGGAGATGAAGCTTTTGATCCGAGGTCGGATCTCTCTCTAGGGGGGAGATGATGCGGAGCATCCTCACTCATCCCCATGGGCGCACCCTACATCTTCCTCAACACCACGTGGACCCATGACTCGAGCTCGAGCTAAAGCTATTGAAGATAAGGTGAACTCGCTCCTCTCCGAACTCCCTCTTCCTAATCATGAGACATGGCTACTACCTCATTCGAAAACTCTATGTGTAATCAGTACTTGGGAGCAGGCCAAGGAACAGCTACTTGCAAGAGCCAAGGCGACGAGGACCCCAAGCGTCATGGAGAAGAAAAGCTGCTGAAGCTACAGTGTCGGACGACCGACCAAGTCCGGACGTCCGACGACTCCCGAACCACGGATGACCGAGCGCCCGGACGTCCGCACTGGGCACCGAATGGAAACTCACGGAAGGCCAAGCCACGGACGACCGGACGACCATACAAGAGCCGAATCTACGGACATCCGAGCGATCCACGGACGTCCGGGCCTTCCGATGCCCCGGACGACCCGCCCTCTCCGGACGACAGCGACCCGAGTCCGAGCGAATCCACGGACATCCGAGCCTGCCGACGTCCGGACCGTCCACGAGCCTCCGGACGTCCGAGCGCCTTCGAACGTCCGGCCCATGGTGATCGCGCTCATGGCTGGAGCCCTTGTACCCCTTCACTTCGCCCCCATTTGCACTAAGAATATAAATAGACCTCCTCCTCCTCCTAGTTAGTGTTAGCAAAGGATTAGCACATATTTGTGTGAGAGCTTTGCTCATCCACTTGGTTACCTTCTCCTCGGAGATCGCGCCTCCTCGGAGAAGATCCTTCCAAGAGGATTCAAGACCCCCTTCTAGGGTGGACCCCCATCAAGACCTCCTCACGGAGAAGAATGGCTACTCGTGTATCTTTCCTTTGTTGATTTTCAATCTTGTGCTACCTTATGTGTTCGGTGATCAAGACTTGTCGGTTTAGTGTTTCTCTTGTGTGTTTTTCCTTGTGTTCTTCCGCTCGTTCGTCGTGTTCTCCCCGTAGGATCCCCTCCAAACGTGAAAGATCTCCGACTAGGGCTCCGCCCTACATCAATTTCCTATGAAAGGATGAGTGTGACCACCACTAGCCCCACACTTGAGTGCATGCCATACATCCTATGTGAGGTTGAGAGCCATTTGAGTGACTCCACCAACCATACGAGTGAGAGCATCATATTGGGCGTGAGTGAGCCACAACACTTAGTGAGTGAGGTAGTTAACACGGCATGTGAGGCCACTATGATTTCTAACGACTTAACCTCTACTCCTAGTGTGTTTTCTTCTTTGGTGCTAGGTCTCCTACATGACGACATGCCTACCCTTGGCGAGTCCATCCCTCCAATGGAGACAACGATGGCCATGGTGGACGATGATGCACCCGCCACATGGTACCATCAAGATGAAGATGACAACGATTGGATCTTTGACACCTCACCTACGACACATGAGCGATGCTCCAAAGGTAACATAGGTGATGGTGCTTCTCTTGTCCCACTAGTGGACTCTCTTGACATCGATTGCTCCCATGATGTCGACCCACCTATTACCATGCTTCATGCTATTGAAACTTCTTCATGCCTTGACTTACCTATTTATGATGAATATGATGATGAGCATGTTGAGTTTCCTAGTTGTGATGCTATGCTCCATAGGACATCTTGTGAAAATTCTTTTGGTCACGTCATGTTTGACAATCCATTGAACTTGTCATATGCTATGAGTGAGATCTCCCATATTGCATCATTTCAATCTCGACATAGTAACTATGCATGCCCCATTAAAATAAATCCCATTTGCACTTATGGCATAGATGACGAGATGATGGTCATTGGATTTTGTTTTTCATGTGATGATATTGCCATGCTTCCTTTACATGATTTGCGCAATTCATCTACTATACCATGTCATGATCACATTGTTCCAAATATGCATTTTTTTGGATGTTGTCAATATTCTCCATGTGATGTTTCCATTCATGCTCATGAGGAGACCCACATAGTTTCCTCATACATATTAGGAGATCTTGATGCATTTCATACTTTGCATGATTCCCATGATAGAGTACACCATATGCATTCCATGAATAAAAATGCTCTAGATATTTCTCATGATGCATTACATCCTTTGAGTCTCCATTATGCCATACATAATAACAAACCTATCATGATGGATGACATGTTTCTATATCACGCATCGCATTTATTTGAGCATTGGATATTTTGTGCTAACCGACACATGCACGTATGCATCATGATGGATGATGTGTACATATACCATGCACACACAATTTTTCCTTTGTCTTTGTTTTGTGTAGGTACTCATGTATACTCGTCAACCTCTCAGTCCCAAGAGCTGACGAAACGAGCTCTTGAGAGCAACGATGACTTGGGATCCCGTGGACTTTCATTCCCACCATTCCTTTTGCGCAAGCACTACGCGCATCTCTTCTACTTGGCTCTCACACGGCTATGGGCTATATATCACTTGTCGATTCATGCTCATTTTACCGTGTTCACTTTGCATACTATGTTTGCTCCTATGCCTTTGCCATGCCATTGTGACCCTTGCTTGCATATACCCATGATTCACCATTATGCTACTTCCATGTGTATTTGCATGCTTGGTGGAGATCCTTGTTGCTTTCGCCATGTTTATCATGTGCCTCATGCTATTGTTGATTCTTGTGTTGGGAGAGTCATGATGACCCATTGCTATTTACATATGGCTTCTCACCAATACATTCATGCTATTTTCCTCATATCTTGCTTTCATGCTTGTGATATGTCATGTGCATTATTCATGCCCACTATTTGCACACATGACATGATTGCCATGATTCCTCCTAGTATGTTGCATCTTCACACTACTAGCTTGCTTGACTTGATTGCTATGATTGCTTGCTTGGTTGCATCACCCATGTTCCACTCTTACTCGCTTTCTTGGGTTGATGACATATATGTCCATGACTCTCACATGATATATCTTGTTCATTGTCGCTTGCCTCCAATAGTTGCCTCTATGCTTATTGATCGTGGAGCCTTGGACATATTACTTGTGATGCATGCTTGCTTGTTTAAGCCTATTGTCTTTGGTTGTAGTTGCATCATATGCTTTCATACCATACCACACCTTGTCCTTTCTTATGATAAGAATGATGAAAACACTTGTTGGGTATCTCGCACCTCGAATGATAGGTCTTGCATTTGCACTAACCTCATTTGTTTTTCCAAGTGTTGTCATGTTCTTTCATTTTGAAGGATTCACAAGGCGGTAACATCACGAGACAACTTGGTTATGTGAAGGCATACAAGATGCGCAACTCCATCATCCTTGAGAACCTCCTAAAGGTGACCTCCTTCCTTTTGAGCCATCCTCAAATACACATATTGGATGGGTCACTCTTTCATTGTTGTTTCCTTCTTGTTGTCTACATGATACATCTCGTGAACGGAGGAGCGACATTGGAGATTGGCTACATGGACCTTCACATTGAGGAGCGCTTGCACTTATTGGATGCACCTTCGGAACTCCACTCATGCATCGATATCGAGCTTTGGTACACCAACACCTCCATATTTGTTGATTGTGCTCATACATGTCATGCTCGATGAACATATCATACTCACCACAAGTTTGCACCCCATGCATGAATTGACTCACATTATGATTGCCTTGTTGCTTCTTGTATTCCCATGTCATCCATGATATATGAACTGGTGCATTTTCTTAGCAAATTTGTTGTGATCTTTCTTGATGGCATCTTCATACATAATGATCACATTGCCTATCATCAATTGCATTATAACATAATCATATTGAGCATCCATTACCATATTCATGTTATTGATGAACCGTCTCTCTATGACATCATTTTGCACAATGGTAGAATTTTTCGCTTTGTGCACCATGCTTTTGTTCCCATGAATGCTTTGCATCTCATTCTAGATCATCTTGATAAGCTTCATAAGATTTGTCACGACCAATCTTGCCGCATGGACTCATTCTTACATGATGGACACTTTGTGTGCGCTAACCATTGTATTCCCGAGTGTTGCTTGTGTTTGCTCTTTTTGCATGTCTATCTCTCCGGCGACACCTTGGACTACTTGGATTGCGCCATGTCTTCAACTCCGTCCAACTACAAGTTCATCCACGAGAACCGTTTCCATGGTGATGAGGATCACGATCCGAGGTCGGATCTTTCCCAAGGGAGGGGAGATGATGCGGAGCATCCCACGTTCATCCCCATGTACACTCCGACTACTCTCTAAACCCCAAGAGGACTTATGACGAGAGCTCAACTATACGCCATTGGACACAAGGTGAACTCGCTCCTCCCCGAACCTTCACCTTCTACACGTGAGACATGGCTACCACCTCCAACGTGTTTGCTATGCATGAGCAGGTACTTAGTGGAAAGCCATGGAGCCACCACATCGAACGGACGAGCTAGCGAGGACGCCAAGTACAAGGACAAAGAGAAGAAGCTACTCGAAGTCTTCAGCCACCGGACGACCGGACAACACCGGACGTCCGACGCTTGCGCACTCAGCCAGCCAGAAGGGCCAGCTGACGGAAGCTATAGCGGCCGGACAACCGGCAAGTACCGGACGTCCGACATCCCCCAGGCCCCGGACGACCGTGCTCCATCGGACGACCGGCACCATCACACTCGAGCCGAATTAGCGGAAGTCCGGAGATTGCCGGACGTCCGGACGCCCATGAGCCAACGGACGACCGGAACCCACCGGACGTCCGGCGCCTGTCTGCGCACAGTGTTTCGGGCTGAGGCCCATGTACCCCTTCACTTCGCCCCCATTTGCACTAAGACTATAAATAGACCTCCTCCTTCTCCTAGTTAGGGTTAGCGTTGATTTAGCTCATTGTTAGATAGAGCTTCTCTTATCCATATTGGATCTCCTCCTCGTGAGAGACCGCGGCCTCTTCGGAGAAGATCCACCATGGATTCAAGACCCCTTTAAGGGAAGACCCCTCGTGGATTCAAGACCTCCTCTCGGAGATGAGCTACCGCCACTTGTATCATCCGTTGTTGACTTTGGATCATGTATCTCCCTTTGTGTTCATCGATCTAGCACATGTGTGATTGATCTTGTTGGTTTGAGTGATTCTCTTGTGTTTTCCCCGTGATTTCCCTCGTGCTCTTCCGCTCGTTCTTCGTGTTCCTCGTAGGGATCCTCTCCAAACATGAAAGATCGTCCACATAGGGTTCCGCCCTACATCAAAGATGCAAGCTCAAATGGAGGATATCAAAGCCCTCATCAAGTCCTACAAGAGATCTTCCTCATCTTCGAGAAGACGCCCAAGAGCACATCCTTCCGAGCTACCATCTCCGGCAAGATCACATCGGCATCGACACCATCATCAACAAGAACGTGAAGGTCAAGATCTCAACACCAATAACCGCTCAACGACTTCACCATCTCCCTTGGCATCTTCGCCAAGCGATTTCAAGGCATCATCGCCTTCGGATATTGGGCATCTTTGCCAACAAGCATGATAGAGGCAAAGGTGTCCCGATGTTTCGATGAGATGGTGGCTATCGTTTCTGTGGGAGTCGACCTTGACGATCCGACTACGTACGTGCGAGATGTCGCGCCTTAACAATCGCTAAACCAACCGAGGGTTATTGACCACGCCGAGCACGATCAACTCCGACCACGAGGGCCTGTTTCCTGCGAGCAAGCGAAGAACAAGCAAGAAACTAAGATTGCAATCTGGATATTGCGAATATAAGAGGAAAGCTTTATTAATGAAGATGGGGTTACGTGGACGCCTTGGTGCAGTCGTTGAACACAAGCGGCACGAAGTTGCTGCTATGGCAAACTTTTGATCTAAACAAAACCCAAAGTCTAAACGACGCCCTAAGGGCTGTATATATGGAGGAAGAGGAGGGAATTTCATGGCCCTTGAGGGAGGGATCCGAAACCAACCCTAACTCTTGTTTCCCCACACATACGGACTCTAAAACAGCCTATACTTAAGTATTTCGAAATTACATGGGCCTGGCCCAATAATAAGGTGACGCAGCACCTAGAATAGCCTACGGACGGATATTATGAAGTGGCATCTTGTATATTTCGTCCAAGGCCTCATGCTCTCATTAGGGTGGCTTCAAAGTCCTGGAATCATCACTTGTAACTTCGTTCTTGTTCCCCTTGCGCATGCCAACATCTCCATGCTTGAACTTGCTCCAAGGTTCATCTTTCTTGTCCATGGTAGGCCCTTCATTTGTAAGCAAAACAAATGTATCCAATTTAGGCAGCATCATATTCTCATGAACATTGGAATCGTTACCCAGAAACGAAAGTACCTGATAATTCAATTGGCGTGCGCGAGCTCTAGTAATTGGTCCAGTATGTATAGCAGCAGGAGCTGTGGGTGTAACAATGGTATTGATGTCCTCATCAAAGCACCTCAAGACTACGCTCAAGAGAAGCTCCCCAAGCTCAAGTCCGCGACTTCCAAGAGCTACTACGACCTCGACATCAACGACGCGATTCCTTTCTATGGGACTCACGAACCCGAGGAGTACCTCGAGTGGGAGTGTTTGATGGACGACTACCTCAAGCTACATCAAGTCCCTTCCGAAGATCAAGTGAAGTGCGCCACAAGAAACTTCCACGACTACGCATTGGCATGGTGGCTTCACACACCTTCTGAGTACTACGACATGAGTTGGCCCAAGACGAAGAGAGCTCTGCGGCGAGAGTTTGTGCCTCCAACCTACACGGAACAACTTCGACGCCAATTGGAGAACACCATCCAAGGATCCAAGTCCATCGACGCGTACTTCAAGGAGATGAAGATTGCCTTGCGACGAGCCGGCGTGGACGACCCCATTTCGATGAAGTTCCACTTCATGATGGGATTGAACAATGACATCTCCAAGACTATCTTCCTCGAGAACTACAAGTCCATCGACGAATACTACATTGGTGCTCTCAAGGCGGATCAAGAACTCATGAAGGCCAAGGCTTCTCCACCCCAAGCAAACTTCGCGGCGACCAAGCTCTACGACAAGCATGAGGCTAGTACCACCACGATGTCCAAGCCCGACAAGCTCAAAGACGATGCTCCCAAGTGCGACTTCACCGCCATCCCTCTTTGTGGCATTGATGATGCCGAGTCTACCTTGACTCCTTTTCAAGATGGTGTGGCGACGAGTACGACTAGGAGACCTTCAAGGACCAAGCTTTCGAGGCGAGCGACAAGGTGGCGAGCAAGGATGATGTTTCCATCTTAGGAGGCGAGAGTGATGATGTGCCATCTTCGGCCTTCATCCACGACGGTGACGAGATCATCGAGCATGGGATTTTCCCTTCGGTCATGGAGGAGAGTGATGATGTGCCATCTTCGGCCTTCATCCACGGCGACCACGACGAGATGGTTGAGCATGGGATTTTCCCTTCGACCACGGTGACGTATGATGACTTGAGTGACTTGTGCCACCATATTGAGAGTGAGAGTGACTTCACCACTAGCCACAAATCCCATGTGAGGAGAGCCACAACCCCCACCACTTAATTGAGATGAGTGACTCCACCATATGTGAGTTTGAGTGTACCTACTTTGAGGGAGTGAGTGAACCACCACATAGAGAGAGTGAGATAGTTGATAGGTCTCGTGAGGCCATTTGCATTTCTAACAACTTGACCTCTACCTCTATCGTGTCTTCTCATTTGGTGCTAGGTCCCATTTATGATGACGCGCCGATCCTCGACGACTTCGTCCGCCCTTTGGACAAGACGATGGCCATGGTGGAATATGATGCACCCCCACATGGTTCCATCAAGATGAAGATGACCACCATTTGGTCTTTCCCACCTCACCTACACCACTTGAGTGGAATGACAAAGGTAACATAGGTGACTGTGATGCTCTAGTCCCACTAGTGGACATTCTTGACATTGATTGCTTGCATGATGTTGATCCACCTTGTACCATGCTTCATGCTAGTATGATTTCACCATGCGATGATTTGCCCATTTATGATGAATATGATGATTCTCATGTGGAGTCTATTAGTTGTGATGCCATGTTACATAGGATTTCTTGTGATAATTCTTTAGGTCACATCATGTTTGATAATCCGCTTGACTTGTCATATGCTATGCATGAGATACACCATATGTCTTATTTGCAATCTCTTCATAGTAACTATGCATATGCCATTAAAATAAACCCAATTTGCACATATGGCATAGATGACAAGCCCATGGTTATTGGCATTTGTTTTTCTTGTGATGATATTGATATGTTCCCTTTGCATCATTTATCTAATATGCCATGCCATGACCACCTAGCTTCGGATATGCATTGTTTTGGATGTTGTCCATTTTCTACGTATGATGTTTCCAATGTTGTTCATGAGGAGACCCCCATAGTTTCCTCATACATGTTAGGAGATTTTGATCCATCCCATCAATTGCATGATCCCAATAATTGTGCACCATATGCTCCCAATGAATAAACATGCTATTGATGTGCCATATACTTGCATTCTCAATTTGTGTCCCCATCGTGTCATACACAATAACTATTCTTTCATGATGGATGACATGATCTTATACCATGCATCAAATTTCTTTGAGCGGTGCTTATTTTGTGCTAACTCACACGTGCACATACACATCATGATGGATGATATGTACATTTACCACGCACACAATTTCTTTGGTTTGTGTCTCTTTTATGTAGGTACCCATGAATACTTGTCAACCTCGCAATCCCACGAGTTGACAAAACGAGCTCTAGAGAGCAATGAGGACTTGGGATCCCATGGATTGTCTTTCCCACCGCTCTCTTCGCGCAAAGAATTAGCGCATTTCTTCTACATGGCCCTCACTTGGCTATAGGTTGTTCTCCATTATATATCCTTTGCCCATATTACCATGTTCACTTTGCATGATATGCCCATTCCTATGCCTTTGCCATGCATTTGTGACCCATGCTTTGCATTACACATGATGATTGATTCTAGTACTTGTATGTGTATTTGCAAGCTTGGTGGAGATATCACTTGTTATTGCCATGTTCTATTCATGACCCATTCCTATGATGATACTTTCATCTTGCTTTGTGTCCGTGCTTGCGATATGTCTTGTGCATTGCCCATGCCTATTATTTTCTCACATGACATGATTGCCATGATTTCCTCTAGTGTGTTGCATCTTCGCTCCACTTGTTTGCAGGACTTGATTTCTATGCTTGCTTATGTTGCATCACCCATGATTAATACTTGCCCATTTCATGCGGTTGATGACAACCATCTACATGCTTTGCACATGATTGTTATTGCTTCTTGTCATATATCTCCATGTGTTGCCTCCCTCATGCTAGATGATTTCCCATGTATTGAATGCAACTATGCCTTTAGTCTTGATAATGAGTTTGCCCACATAGCATTCTCACATACATTTGGAGATTTTGACATATTCCTTGTGAAGCATGATTGCCTTACTTCTTTGCACCATATACCTAGTGCCATGAATATTTCCATTGTTGCATCATATTATTCATGCACTTGTGCTTCTAATGGTTATGTGCAAAAGATGAGAACCATCATGATGGATGATGTGTTTGTCTACCATGCTCATACTTTCTTGGTTTTGTTTTGTGCATGTGTAGGATACTTGGACTTCATGTCGACTTCCACTTCACGTGAGTTGACCATTTGAGCTCTTGAGAGCGAGCCTCTTACATTCTACCACGACTCGCTTCTACACCACATTTCCTACCACTTCGGCATTGTGAAGAATGCACAAGGACACGCTTTCAAGGTGACATCCTTCTTGACCTTGGATATTGTGGATCATACTTCATGTGTTGCTTGCACCATTTGCACGCATGGTCGAGATATTGCTTTCAACCATGATTGCCACATTTCCATTCTTCATGACATATGTACCTTGTGTGTTGCATCCAATTCTTGGACTACTTGCTACTATCATATGGTTGGTTGCACCAATGTCATTTCTTCACATATGCCATGTCCCTTTGCTTGTCACATGATTCAGTTGATTGCCTCACACATGATAAACAATTGCTCTTTCTATTGTGTTGAGTGCCACACTATATTCACTACACCCTATGCACATTATGCTTGGATTGTCTTGCACTTGACCCATATGTTTAGACATCTCATCTTATTTGGTGTTGTGAATGATTCCTATGCCTACCATCGACCATTTCTCGAGCGCTTTATGCATGCTTGCTATGACCTGGAGGTAGATGCTTATGCTCTTGTCACACATATTTGCATCTCTACCTCACATTTACATGCTTGTTCCCATGATATTTTTGCTTGTGCTCGATTGATATGCTTACATGCCATGTCACAATCCTTTGTCACACGCTATGCTATGCTTGATGACAACACTTGTTTGGTGAATCACCTCTTGAATGCTTGGTTTTGCACTAACGCTAACCACATTTGTTTTTCCAAGTGCTTGTTCTATTTGCTCCTTTTGAAGGAATCACAAGATGGTGCGACATTGGAGAGTGCCCATTTCGAGCTTCAAGATGACGAGAACTAGGTGATTGCCCGCTCCTACACGGCGACGCCATCTCTTTCCCATGGTGATCTGGTTTTCGATCCGAGGTCGGATCTTTTCCAAGGGGGAGGGGATGATGCGGAGCATCCTACGGTCATCACCATGTCAAGAGTCCGTTTGGCAAGTGACACGTGCGACTTCTACTTCTCATACATAAAGGTGAATCTTCTCCTTTACACGTGTTCACTTGACCCCTTCGAGGATGGTATACTACTTGACACTTCTCCCATGTGCATGCATAGGTATTGTTGGAGCTTCACGGATGTCGAGGAGGAGTGCAAGCGCCAAAGAACCACTACACCATCCGCGAGGGAAGCCTGGAAGCGAAGACGGAAGAAGAAGGACCTGCCCAGTTGATGCGGAGCATCCTACGGTCATCACCATGTCAAGAGTCCGTTTGGCAAGTGACACGTGCGACCTCTACTTCTCATACATAAAGGTGAATCTTCTCCTTTACACGTGTTCACTTGACCCCTTCGAGGATGGTATACTACTTCACACTTCTCCCGTGTGCATGCATAGGTATTGTTGGAGCTTCACGGATGTCGAGGAGGAGTGCAAGTGCCAAGGAACCACTACACCATCCGCGAGGGAAGCCTGGAAGCGAAGACGGAAGAAGAAGGACCTGCCCAGTCCAGAAAGGGCGGTACTACCGCTCAGACCCTCCAAGTGGTACTACCGCTCATGTGTCCGGTACTACCGCCCTGCCTGTCCGCAGCCGCGGGCCTTTGGCCTTGTATCCCTCTCCCACTTACCCCTTCATGGCTTAGACTATAAATAGACCACCTCCACCTCCTTTCTAGGATTAGCAAATATGATAGCTCATTTGTATGTGAGCTTTGCTCCTACCTATCTCTACTCTTGAGAGAGAGAGACCACTACTCCTTTGGAGGCCAAGATCTCCATCTAGGAGAAGATCCTGCGAGATATCATCAAGACCCCCTCGTGGGAAGATCCGTCTAGGATATCGTCAAGACCTAATCTCCTCTTGGATTTGAGATGAACGCTACCTTGTATCTTTCCCTTTGTTGTTCATGTACCTTGTGGATCTTGTGTGTTTGATTGTCTAGAGGATGTGTGATTGGACTTGTTCTTGAGTGTTTCCCCTTGTGATTTCTCCCCGTTCTTCCCCGTGTTCTTCGTGTCCTTCGAGGGATCCCACTCCAAACGTGAAAGATCGACCAACACCGGGTTAGCCCCGTATCACCAGTCCATAAAGAGCGGTACTACCGCCCAAAGCAAGAGGTACTACCGCTCAGACCCTCCAAGCGGTACTACCGCTCATGTGTCCGGTACTACCGCCCTGCCTGTCTTGTGAGCCAGCTGGCCTTGGCCTTGTATCCCTCTCCCACTTACCCCTTCGTGGCTTAGACTATAAATAGACCACCTCCACCTACTTTCTAGGGTTAGCAAAGTGATAGCTCATTTGTATGTGAGCTTTGCTCCTACCACTCCTCCTCTTGAAAGAGAGAGAGAAAGACCACTACTCCATTGGAGGCCAAGACCTCCATCTAGGAGAAGATCCTGCGGGATATTATCAAGACCCCCTGACGGGCGGACCCCCTTCAAGACCTCCTCACGGAGATGAACCTTACCTTGTATCTTTCCCTTTGTTGTTCATGTACCTTGTGATCTTGTGTGTTTGATTGTCTAGTGGATGTGTGATTCAGACTTGTTCTTGAGTGTTTCCCCTTGTGATTTCTCCCCGTTCTTCCCCGTGTTCATCATGTTCTTCGAGGGATCCCAGTCCAATCGTGAAAGGTCGGCCTACACCGGGTTAGCCCCGTATCACTTTCACAACTTGACTTTAAAATATTTGGTTTGGAGACCATCAAAGATCAATATGTGCATGATGCTGAATTTTAAGATGTATTGCAGAATTGTAAAGAAGGTAGAACATGGAACAAGTTCGTCGTTAACGATGGATTTGTGTTTCGTGCTAACAAGCTATGCATTCCAGCTAGCTCCGTTCGTCTTTTGTTGTTGCAGGAGGCGCATGGAGGAGGACTAATGGGACACTTTGGCGTGAAGAAGACGGAGGACATACTTGCTACACATTTCTTTTGGCCAAAGATGAGACGGGATGTTGAGCATTTTGTTGCTCGCTGCACTACATGTCAAAAAGCTAAGTCGCGACTCAATCCTCATGGTTTATATATGCCTTTGCCTGTACCTAGTGTTCCTTGGGAGGATATATCTATGGACTTTGTTTTAGGTTTACCTCGAACAAAGAAGGGAGGATAGCATATTTGTTGTCGTGGATAGATTCTCGAAAATGGCACACTTTATGCCATGTCATAAAAGCGATGATCTTTGTTAATGTTGCTGATTTGTTCTTTCGTGAAATTATTCGCTTGCATGGTGTGCCAAATACTGTTGTTTCAGATCGTGATACTAAATTTCTTAGCCACTTTTGGAGATGTTTATGGGCTAAGTTGGGGACTAAACTGCTTTTAGTACTACTTGTCACCCCAAACTGATGGACAAACTGAAGTAGTCAATAGAACATTGTCTACTATGCTTAGGGCTATTTTGAAGAATAATAAGAAAATGTGGGAAGAATGCTTGCCTCATATTGAATTTGCTTATAATCATTCATTGCATTCTACTACTAAGATGTGCCCTTTTGAATTTGTGTATGGTTTCCTACCTCCTGCACCTATTGATTTGTTGCCTCTTCCATCTTCAGAGAAGGTTAATTTTGATGCTAAAGAACGTGCTGAATTGATTTTAAAAATGCATGAGTTAACTAAGGAAAACATTGAGCGTATGAATGCTAAATATAAACTTGCTGGAGATAAGGGTAGAAAACATGTTGTGTTTGCACCTGGAGATCTTGTTTGGTTACATTTGCGTAAGGATAGATTTCCTAATTTGCGCAAATCAAAGCTAATGCCCCGTGCTGATGGTCCTTTTAAGGTGTTAGAGAAAATAAATGATAATGCATATAAACTTGACCTACCTGGAGATTTTGGGGTTAGTCCCACTTTTAACATTGCAGATTTGAAGCCTTATTTGGGTGAGGAAGATGAGCTTCTGATGCGGAGCATCCCACGTTCATCCCCATGTACACTCCGACTACTCTCCAAACCCCAAGTGGACATATGACAAGACCTCGAACATACGCCATTGGACACAAGGTGAACTCGCTCCTCTCCGAACCATCACTTTCTACATGTGAGATATGGCTACTACCTCCAACGTGTGTTCTATGCATGATCAGGTACTTGGAAGAAAGCCGCGAAGCCACCACATCCAACGGAACAGCTAGCGAGGACGCTAAGTACAAGGACCAAGAGAAGAAGTTGCGCGAAGCTACAGCCACCGGACGACCGGCCAAGCCTGGACGTCCGGCCCCTGAGGACCCGAGCCGAATCTACGGACGACCGGAGCCACCGGACGTCCGATGACTCCCAGCGCCCAGACGACCGCCAGACACCGGACGTCCGACACTCTCCAGCGCCGGACGACCGACGCCGACCGGACGTCCGCACCACCATCCAGAGTTAAACGCCGGACGTCCGACATGCACCGGACGACCGGACCCACGCGAGCCACGGGACGTCCGGTACCTGTCGGACGTCAGACGCCTGTGCGCCCGCCCGTGTGTTGGGCCGAAGCCACTTACCCTTTCATTCGCCTAGACTATATATACTCCTCCACCTCCTCCTAGTTAGGGTTAGCGTTGATTTAGCTCATTGGTGAGATAGAGCTTTGCTCCTCCATATCGGATCTCCTCCCCGTGAGAGACCGCGGCCTCTTCGGAGAAGATCCACCATGGATTCAAGACCCCTTTACGGGAAGATCCCTCGTGGATTCAACACCTCCTCTCGGAGATGAGCTACCGCCACTTGTGTCGTCCGTTATTGACTTTGGATCATGTATCTCCCTTTGTGTTCATCGATCTAGCACATGTGTGATTGATCTTGTTGGTTGAGTGATTCTCTCGTTTCTCCCCGTGTTTTCCCTTGTGTTCTTCCGTGCGTTCTTCATGTTTCTCTGTAAGATCCACTCCAAATGTGAAAGATCGACCCCGAGGGTTCCGCCCTACATCAGCTTCTGTCGAGGACGACTTCATTTCAAGAAGGGGAGGATGATGAGGACATAAATACCATTGTTACACCCATAGCCCCTACTGTTACATATAATGGACCAATTACTAGAGCTTGCGCACGCCTATTAAATTAACAGGTACTTTTGTTTCTTGGTAATGATTCTAATGTTCATGAGAATATGATGATGCCTAAATTGGATACATTTGTTTTGCTTACAAATGAAGGCCCTAGCTTGGAGAAGGATGAACATTGGAGCAATAACAAGCATGGAGTTGATGGCATGCGCAAGCGGAACAAGAACGGAGTTACAAGTGATGATTTCAGGACTTTGAAGGCACCATAAGGAGTGAATGAAGCTTTGGACGAAATATACAAGATGCCACTTCATAAATTTCGTCTAGAGGCTATTCTAGGTGCTGCGTCACCTTATTATTGGGCCAGGCCCATGTAATTTCGAAATACATAAGTTGATGTAGGGCGGAACCCTATGTGGACGATCTTTCACGTTTGGAGAGGATCCCTACGAGGAACACGAAGAACGAGTGGAAGAGCACGAGGAAAATCACGGGGGAAAACACAAGAGAATCACTCAAACCAACAAGATTTGATTACACATGCGCTAGATCGATGAACACAAAGAGTGTGATGTAGGGCGGAACCCGATGATGACGATCTTTCACATTTGGAGAGGATCCCTACGAGGAACACGAAGAACGAGCGGAAGAGCACGAGGGAAATCACAGGGGAAAACACAAGAGAATCACTCAAACCAACAAGATTCGATTACACATGCGCTAGATCGATGAACACAAAGAGAGATACACGATCCACGATCAACAAAGGACGATACAAGAGGTAACCGGATTCTTCTCCGTGACGAGGTCTTGATTGTCTTCCCTTGAATTGGTCTTGAATCCGCTTGGGGGATCTTCTCCGAAGAGGTCCTGAGATCCGAGGAGAAGTAACCAAGTGGATGAGCAAGGCTCTCACACAAAATATGAGCTAAACCATCGCTAACCCTAACTAGGAGGAGGTGGAGGAGTTCTGATGCAGAGCATCCCAAGGTCATCCCCAGGGACCTACCATCGTCTCATCAAGTGCCTAATGGACCCATGACTCGATCACGTGCAAGAGCTCTCGAGACCGAGGTGACATCTCTCCTCTCACAATTCCACTTCGATGACCATGAGACATGGCTACTACCTCAAACGGAGACATTGTGTATACTCAGGTATCAAGGAGTTAGCCATGGAGACGCCAAGGAGCAAGGAGATTCCGAAGAGGAAGATGGACGTGAAGACGGAGAAGTAAAAGGGCTATGTCAGCAGAAGCCCGGACGTTCCGGACCACTGTCCGGACGATCCGGCCTCAGCCCGAATGATCCGGACCCCGGCCCGGACGATCCGGCTAATTGCACCCGAAGCCAACAGAATCGGCCCCCTCGAAGCAGGATCATCCGGACCCAGTCCCGGATCATCCGGCCACATCCGGACGTCCGGACCAGGACCCGGACATCCGGCCCTCCCACAGCTGCTCCAACACTTCCGGATCATCCGGACGCCGTCCCGGTTCATCCGGACCCCCCGAAGCCTGGATCATCCGGACCAACTCCCGGATCATCCGGCCACCGCCTGCGTGCGTGACTTTGGGCCGAGGCCCGTGTACCCGTTTTGTCTCCTCACTTACCCCTTCGCCCCTTGGGCTATAAATAGACCTCCTCCTCCCCATTTTTAGGGATAACAAAGTAGTAGCTCATTTGTGAGGATAGCTTTAGCTCATCCATGCCGGATCGTCTCTTCGAGATTGACCGCGACCCCTCTACGGAGAAGATCCTCGTGGAATCAAGACCCCTCTTGGGTGGCCCCATCAAGACCTCCTATACGGAGAAGAACCGGTTACCGTTTGTATCGTCCATTGTTGACTTTGGATCGTGTATCTTACCTTTGTGTTCATCGATCTAGCGCATGTGTGATCTATTCTTGTTGGTTGAGTGATTTCTCCCGTGTTCCCCTCGCGTTTTCCTCGTGTTCCCCCTCGTGTTCATCGCGTTCCTCGTAGGGATCTGCTCCTTTCGTGAAAGATCGGGCCACTAGGGTTCTACCCTACATCATCTTGGTATCATGAGCCACCTTGATCACGATTTCGGAGCCTCCCCGTTGTGTTTTCTAGCTTGATTTTGTTGTTTTTCGTCCTAATCCAAAAATCCCCACAAAAATAGCCCAATTTTTTTTCTTGTGAATTGTGAGTTTTGATGATGTTTTGTTGGTTTTGATACTTGAGTTTGTTGTGTTGCAAGTGGATCTAGCCTTCCCCCACCATCTCCACCTCGAAATCCCTCCAAAATCCGCGAAATCCCCGAATTTGTGGCCGTTTTCGAGTTCATCCCGAGCCATCCCCGAGCGAGATTGACCCGCCCGGATCATCCGGCTGATCACCCAGATCATCCGGATACGCCCGGATCATCCGGCTCCTGGCCCAGATCATCCGGCTTCCTCTGCCGAAACTGCATTTCCTGTAGTTTTTGACCACCACCGCCTACATCTCCGCATACCCACTTCGACCACCACCACCTAACTTCCGCAAACCCCTCCAAAAACCTTTCCCATACCCCAACCATACCACCAATTGACCGCTACCTACTCCGACACTTTTTGTCGCTTTTGGTTTTGAGAATTTGAGTGTGGATCACCGTTTCCTTTCGTGTTTCGGCTACCTAGGGACGGTTCGACATCAACATCACCACCGCTCATCTTCGCCAAGGACTACTACGAACGACTACACCCTTGTGATATCATCATACTCTCTTGCATTTGCATTGATAACCCCATAGCCTTACTTCTGCGTAGCTTACCCATCAAGAATAGCCTTTGAGTATTGCCGGCAACGTGACTTGTGCACATTAGTGATCATACATCCCAATAGCATACATACTATCATCGTGTTGCATATCTTGAATCATCTCTTGCGTCACAAAGTTGTCATTGCATACACAATTGCTACCTTGGTTCGTGAAACATCGCATGAGAAAATAGCTCAAACAACAAAGAGCCAAACAAGCTTTTCAGCAAAAGAGAAGGATTGATGCGGAGCATCCCTCACTCATCCCCATGGGCGCACCTACATCTTCCTCAACATCACGTGGACCCATGACGCGAGCCCGAGCTAAGGCTATCGAAGATAAGGTGAACTCGCTCCTCTCCGAACTCCCTCCTCCTACTCATGAGACATGGATAGTACCTCATTCGGAAACCCTATGTATAATCAGGTACATGGAGATAAGCCAAGGAACAACTACTTCCAAGAGCCAAGACGACGAGGACCCCAAGCATGTTGAAGAAGAAGAAGAAAGGATGTTGCAGCTACAGGCATCGGACGTTCGACCACGTCCGGACGTCCGGCGAACTCCCAGGCCACGGACGACCGACGCCCTCCGGACGTCCGGCAGCTGGGCACCCGAATGGAATCTACGGACGTCCGAAAGCCTCTAGACGTCCGACCGACGCGCGCCCGAACCGAATCTACGGACGTCCGACCGATGTGCGCCGGAGCCGAATCTACGGACGTCCGAAGGCCTCCGGACGTCCGGACACTCTCGGGCCTCCGGACGACCGGTGACCTCCGGACGTCCGACGCCTGTGTGTTGACTTCGTTTGGGGCCGCAGCCCTTGTACCCCTTCGCCCCCTAGACTATATATACTCTTTCTTCCCCACCTTTCTAGGGTTAGCATTGGTTTAGCTCATGTTTGTGTGGGAGCCTTGCTCATCCACTTGGTTACTTCTCCTCGGAGCTCAGGACCTCTACGGAGAAGCTCCCCCAAGCGGATTCAAGACCCCCTTCTATGGTGGACCCCATCAAGACCTCCTCTCGGAGAAGAACGGCTACTCGTGTATCTTTCCTTTGTTGATTTTGAATCTTGTGCTACCTTATGTGTTCGGTGATCTAGCCCTTGTGTAATCGAAACTTGTTGGTTTAGTGTTCCTCTTGTGTGTGTTTCCCTGTGTTCTTCCGCTTGTTCGTCGTGTTCCCCTCGTAGGATCCCCTCCAAATGTGAAAGATCTCCGATTAGGGTTCCGCCCAACATCATCTTGGTATCAAGAGCCACGTTGATCACGTTTTTGGAGCCCCTACCCTTTGTTTTCTAGCTTGATTTTGTTGTTTTTGTCCTAAATCCGAAAATTCCCCACCAAAAATAGCCGTTCCACCTCAAAATCGCCCAGGCCCAACTCGCGTTGACCCCGACCTCGCCGGACGACCGACGATTTACGGACGTCCGGAGCCCCAGGAACGGCCGGACGACCGGAAAACACCGGACGTCCGTGAAACACTAACGAAACTGAAATTCTTCAGTTTAAATCCCTCCACCACCCCACCTTCCACCACATCTTCCAAAACTACATACACCACCATCCTCCCCAATACATCCTATGACGATTTTGCCACATTTTGGTCCTTGAGATTTTGAGTTGTGGTTCCCGTGTCCTATTGTGTTTCGGCTATCTAGGTACGGTTCGATTTCATCATCACCTCGACTCATCTTCGCAAAGGTCACATCATCGCCAAGGACGGTAACATCATCGACATCTTGGTCATACCTTGCAATTGCATTGATACCCACATGGCCTTATTTTTGCGTAGCTTACCCATCGAGACTAGCCATTGAGTATTGCCGGCAACGTGACTTGTGCACATTAGTGATCATACTCCATAGCATACATACCATACCACCGTGGTGCATATCTTGGGATCCATTTGTGTGTCACAAAGTTGTAATAGCATACACAATTACTATCTTGGTTCGTGATGTTTTGCATGAGAAAAGAGCTCAAAAGTCAAAGAGCCACCCAAGCTTTTAAGCAAAAAGGTGATAGAGGCAAAGGTGTCCCGATATTTCGATGAGATGGTGGCTTTCATTTCTGTGGGAGTCGACCTTGACGATCCAACTACGTACGTGCGAGACGTCGCGCCTTAGCAATCGCTAAACCAACTTCCGAGGGTAATTGACCATGCCGGAGCACGATCAACCTGACCACGAGGGCCTGTTTCCTGCGAGCAAACGAAGAACAAGCAAGAAACTAAGATTGCAATCTGGATATTGCGAATATAAGAGGAAAGCTTTATTAATGAAGGTGGGGTTCTGTGACGCCTTGGTGCAGTCGTTGAACACAAACGGCACGTGAAGTTGCTGCTATGGCGAACTTTTGATCTAAACAAAACCCAAGGTCTAAGCGGTGCCCTAAGGGCTGTATACATGGAGGAAGAGGGGGAATTTCGTGGCCCTTGGTGGAGGGGTCCAAATCAACCCTAACTCTTGTTTCCCCACACATACGGACTCTAAAACAGCCTATACTTAAGTATTTCGAAATTACATGGGCTGGCCCAATAATAAGGTGACGCAGCACCTAGAATAGCCTATGGACGAATATTATGAAGTGGCATCTTGTATATTTCGTCCAAGGCCTCATGCACTCATTAGGGTGGCTTCAAAGTCCTGGAATCATCACTTGTAACTCCATTCTTGTTCCCCTTGCGCATGCCAACATCTCCATGCTTGAACTTGCTCCAAGGTTCATCTTTCTTGTCCATGGTAGGCCCTTCATTTGTAAGCAAAACAAATGTATCCAATTTAGGCAGCATCATATTCTCATGAACATTGGAATTGTTACCAAGAAACAAAAGTACCTGATAATTCAATTGGCGTGCATGAGCTCTAGTAATTGTTCCAAGATGTATAGCAGCGAGGGCTGTGGGTGTAACAATGGTATTGATGTCCTCATCATCCTCCCTTCTTGAAATGAAGTCGTCCTCGACGGAAGCTCATCTTCCTCACCCAAATAAGGCTTCAAATCTGCAATGTTAAAAGTGGGACTAACCCCAAAATCTGCAGCAGCTCAAGTTTATATGCATTATCATTTATTTTCTCTAACACATTAAATGGACCATCAAGACGTGGCATTAGCTTTGATTTTGCAAATTAGGAAACCTATCCTTACGCAAATGTAACCAAACAAGATCTCCAGTGCAAAGACAACATGTTTTCTACCCTTATCTCCAGCAAGTTTATATTTAGCATTCATACGCTCAATGTTTTCCTTAGTTAACTCATGCATTTTAAAATCAATTCAGCACGTTCTTTAGCATCAAAATTAACCTTCTCCGAAGATGGAAGAGGCAACAAATCAATAGGTGCACGAGGTAGGAAGCCATACACAATTTCAAAAGGGCACATCTTAGTAGTAGAATGCAATGAACGATTATAAGCAAATTCAATATGAGGCAAGCATTCTTCCCACATTTTCTTATTATTCTTCAAAACAGCCCTAAGCATAGTAGACAATGTTCTATTGACTACTTCAGTTTGTCCGTCAGTTTGGGGGTGACAAGTAGTACTGAAAAGCAGTTTAGTCCCCAACTTAGCCCATAAACATCTCTAAAAGTGGCTAAGAAATTTAGTATCACGATCTGAAGCAATAGTATTTGGCACACCATGCAAGCGAATAATTTCACGAAAGAACAAATCAGCAACATTAACAGCATCATCGCTTTTATGACATGGTATAAAGTGTGCCATTTTAGAGAATCTATCCACGACAACAAATATGCTATCCTCCCTTCTTTGTTCGAGGTAAACCTAAAACAAAGTCCATAGATATATCCTCCCAAGGAACACTAGGCACGAGCAAAGGCATATATAAACCATGAGGATTGAGTCGTGACTTAGCTTTTTGACATGTAGTGCAGCGAGCAACAAAACGCTCAACATCCCGTCTCATCTTTGGCGAAAAGAAATGTGTAGCAAGTATATCCTCCGTCTTCTTGACGCCAAAGTGTCCCATTAATCCTCCTCCATGCGCCTCCTGCAACAACAAAAGACGAACAGAGCTAGCAGGAATGCATAGCTTGTTAGCCCGGAACACAAAACCATCATTAATAACGAACTTGTTCCATATTCTTTCTTCTTTACAATTCTGCATTACATCTTTAAAATCAGCATCATGCACATATTGATCTTTGATGGTCTCCAAACCAAATATTTTGAAGTCAAGTTGTGAAAGCATAGTATAGCGACGAGACAAAGCATCAGCAATAACATTTTCTTTACCCTTCTTGTGTTTAATGACATAAGGGAAAGTCTCAATGAATTCAACCCATTTAGCATGTCTACGGTTCAGTTTAGCTTGACTTTTAGTATGTTTCAAAGATTCATGATCAGAATGTATAACAAATTCTTTGGGCCATAAATAATGTTGCCATGTCTCTAAAGTCCGAACAAGACCATATAATTCTTTGTCATAAGTAGAATAGTTCAGACTAGGCCCACTCAATTTTTCAAAAAAGTATGCAACAGGTTTGCCATCTTGTAATAACACACCTCCTAATCCAATTCTACTAGCATCACATTCAAGCTCAAAAGTCTTATTAAAGTCGGGAAGTTGGAGTAAAGGAGCATGTGTCAACTTATCTTTCAATACCATGAAGGCTTCTTCCCGTGCGGTACCCCAAACAAAAGGCACATCCTTCTTTGTAAGCTCATTGAGAGGTGCAGCAATGGTGCTAAAGTCTCTCACAAAACGCCTATAGAAACCAGCGAGTCCAAGAAAACTCCTCACTTGTGTGACCGTTTTGGGCTCATGCCAACTCTCAATAGCTTCAATCTTGGCTTTATCAACTTCAATTCCTGTGGAGTAACAACATAGCCAAGAAAAGATACTCGGTCGGTGCAAAAGGTGCACTTCCCAAGGTTACCAAACAAACGTGCATCACGTAGAGCATTAAAAACAGCACGTAAATGTTCCAAATGTTCTTCCAAAGATTTGCTATAAATCAGTATATCATCAAAGTAAACTACCACAAATCGTCCAATGAAAGCACGTAAAACTTCGTTCATTAATCTCATGAAAGTACTAGGTGCATTAGTTAACCCAAAAGGCATGACTAACCACTCATATAATCCAAACTTAGTTTTAAATGATGTTTTCCATTCATCTCCCAATTTCAAACGAATTTGATGGTATCTACTACGCAAATCAACTTTGGAGAATATTGTAGAGCCACTCAATTCATCAAGCATATCATCTAGCCTAGGAATAGGATGACGATAACGAATAGTAATATTATTAATGCCTCTACAATCAACACACATACGCGACGTACCATTCTTTTTAGGCACTAGTATAATAGGAACAGCACAAGGACTAAGAGATTCGCGTATATAACCTTTGTCGAGCAGCTCTGTGACTTGACGCATAATCTCCTTCGTCTCCTCTGGATTGGTGCGGTATGGTGCGCGGTTGGGTAGCGATGCACTAGCAATTAAGTCAATTTGATGCTCAATCCCTCGAATAGGTGGTAATCCGGTGGCACGTCTTGTGGGAAGGCGTCGTGAACTCTGTAAAATGTTAGTGACAGCAGGGGCAAAGAGGAAGGCACGTCCTCGAATGAAAATAATGCCTCTTTGCACACAAAAGCATAGCAAACAGATTTGCTAGAATCTAGCTCATCAATATCAGATTTGGTGGCAAATAAACATGCACTTTTCAGTTTAATTTCAGAAGCAACATTAGATGGTTTATTATTAGGCTTCATTTGTTGCTCAAATTCTTTTGCCACAATCTGATTTTCACTCTTATTTTCTCCTGTTTTGCTTTATTAGCTCTATTAATATCATCTTTCAAAATGGAATCAGAGTCATAGGAAGCAAAGTAATATTTTATCCTTGTGAACAAGAGTATCTGATTGTTTCTACCATGGTGTACAGAATTTTATCAAATTGCCATGGTCTACCAAGTAATAAGGAACATGCTTGCATAGGTACCACATCACAATCAACATAATCAACATATGTAGAGATACTAAAATACACACGAACAGTATGTGTTACCTTAACCTTGCCGCTGTTGTTGAACCATTGGATGTAGTAAGGATGTGGATGTGGTCTTGTGGTGAGAGAAAGCTTCTCCACCATATCCATGCTAGCCAAGTTGTTGCAGCTCCCTCCATCTATGATGGCGCAAATAGAACGTTCCTTCACAACTCCTTTGTATGGAACAAGTTATGCCTCTGATTTTGCTCACTTGTGTAACCTGCACACTCAAAACACGTTGAGCAACTAAACATTCATACTGTCGGCATCTTCAGCAGCCATGTATTGCGTCTCATGATCGAATCATCTCCACCGTGTTCTTCATGTGTAATAAGAGCCAAAGTCTCTTCATCATAGTCACTAGCGGACTCATACCCACCATCCTCGGTAGCAATCATCACACGCTGAGATTGGCATTCTCTCATAAAATGTCCTCTTCCCTTACAACGACGACAAATAATATCACTTGTGTGCCCTGTTGGCGCCATGGAAGAAGAAGAGCTCTGTGTAGGCCCAGCAGGTGTGCTCTTGGCGATAGTGGTGGTTGTGCCTGCTTTCTTGTATCACGGTTGGAGGTGGCAGCCGGCGGAGGTGCGGTGTAGTAGAGCGTGTGGAAGTAGATGATGCACGTGGTGTCCATGATGAAGGTCGACCTGCAGAAAAGTTAGTTCGCGCCAACGCACTGTCGATCCTGCACTTCACGTTCAGCTTTAAAAGCAAGATGGAATAATCGAGTGATATTATTATAATCCTTGTAGTCTAGAATGGTCTGAATCTCTATTTAATCCACCCGAAAACGTTCAAGCATAGCTTCATTCTCCTCAACAATACCACATCTAATCAAGCCGGTTTGTAATTCCTGATAATATTCTTCACCGAATTTTTCCTTGTCTTAAGCGCTGCAATTTTGAAGTAATTCACGCTGATAATATGGTGGAACCCAACGAGCACGCATAGCAGTTTTCAAAGCAGCCCAAGTAGCTGGAACAGGATATAATCTACAATGTTGAGACCACCAAACACATGCAAAGCTAGTGAAAGCACAAACAGCAGCGAGAACACGTCTCTCCTCAGGATATTGTAAACATGTAAATCGTTGTTCAGTTTCTAACTCCTAAGTAAGATATATATCAGGAACATATCTACCCTCAAATGGTGGAATATTCAATTTCAGTTTAGGGAGATGGTCATGATCTCGTACTTGAAGGGGAGCCCGAACATTGCCATTATTTGCATGTGGACGACCTGGTGGTTGTGGTGCTGGTGGTTGCACGTAGTTCTGATGTTGATCAACCTCATCCTCGTAATCTCTCACATAATCATCCTCCTCCACATCGCAGCAGGAGCCACGTATATCAACAAGCAGCACCAGCAGCTTGGCCAGTGAAGAGGGACACGGCTCGCTTCGGCGAAGGGCTGCTTCGCGACGTGGAGGTAGTCGTTGTTGTTGTTATAGAGGTGCGTCAGGTGCAGCCGGTGGTGGTGGTGGTAGACAGCGAGCAATTCATTGAACCTGTTATCGAGCTTTGTTTCAACGCCTTCTCAATGCCATCTATCTTCTCCATGGCCTCTTCAAATCTATTTAGCACATCTTCCACCTGCCCACTCATCATTTGTTGAAACTTATCATGTAGCGCTTTGTTTGTCATGTTCTCCCGAGCAGTCTAAATCGGCTTGTGATCCTGCCATGGTTAGCAACAATAGAAACACACAAGAATATGATTGACAGACTACTAGGAAGTGGTGGTGGTGGTGTGGTGGACGATCACAAATCCGTCAAGCAAATCTCAAATTCTTACCAGTTCTTACCCAAAGAAGAAAGCGGTGATCGGCGACCGATGTAGTCAAAACTCTCAAAGCTTGGATAGAGCGATTACGGGGAGAGTCAAGCATACGATGTAGATGTATGTGGAGCTGGGAAGGCTTATAATATGGTAGCAAAAAGGGTCAGCAATAATCAATTCAGAGATGCAAAGTTGAATAAACGCTCAACGACGGTACTATGCTGGTCCTAGGCTAGACCGTGCTAGAGACGCGAGCCTAGAACACTAACAAAATCACGGCGCTGCACGTAAACAAGGGAAAAGCACACTCTGGATTTTTTTTCGCTCTTTTTTTTTGCGCTTTTTTTTTTTGCTGCTTTTTTTTTTTTTGAAAAATCACTATAATGGCGAGTGTCTCAAAACTCTTCCGAGGTCAAATCGACAGGATGGGCAAGAAATTTTTTGACCAAAAAATTTTTTTTCGATTGCCGGACCCAAAAACTGAAGCGGGTCAAAAAACTTTCTAAAACGGCGATTGTCTCAATACGCTTATAAACACCTAAAAATAGGATAGCGAAATTTTTTTGACAAGTGCGTTTTGGAAAATTTTGGGCCTAAGCGGAGGGTGGTTTCGGACTTTTTTTTTTCGAAACCTACTCCGCAAGGAAAACACAAATCGGAAACTAGATGGATCTCGAAAACAAACCTAATATGCAAGGAACTCGGATTGGTGGTGGATATATGGTGGTGGTATATGGCAGCGGTGGTGGTAGCGGTGGTAGTATATGGATATGGATCGGTGGTGGTATAGGGACACGGATTGGTGGTGGTCTATGGATACGGATTCGGAGCGGTGGTGGTAGGTGGCAGGGGCGATGATGATGGTGCGGTGGCGGCGTGACAACTTATGACCAGAACTCGAAACTCTAAAAGACTAGACGCTAAGACCATGATGTAGGGCGGAACCCTACGTGGGCGATCTTTCACGTTGGAGCGTATCCTACGGTGAATCACGAAGAACACGCGGAAGAACAAGAGGGAAAACACGGGGAAAACGAGAGAGAGATCACTCAACCGACAAGAAACCAATCACACAAGTGCTAGATTATCGAATGCATAGAGTGGTACAAGATTCGAGATCAACAAAGGTAAGGATACACGAGTAGCCGTTCTTCTCCGAGCGGAGGTCTTGATGGGGTCCACCCTAGGAGGGGTCTTGAATCCGCTTGGGGATCTTCTCCGTAGAGGTCCTGATCCCGAGGAGAAGTAGCCAAGTGGATGAGCAAAGGCTCTCTCACCTAAACATGAGCTAATCCAAAGCTAACCCTAGAAAGAGGAGGGATCAAGTATATATAGTCTCGGGCGAAGGGTACAAGGACATGGCCTCGAGACACTGCTGCAGCAGGGGGAGGCCGGACGCGGGCGTCGGGCGGATGTCCGAACCTCAGCGAGGCGCCGGATGTCCGGGCTCTCAGCCGGATGTCCGGCTAGAGCGACGTTCAATGAGAACATGAGGGGGCGCCGGATTTCGGGCTGAGAGCCGGATATCCGGGGCTTCGGACGGGTCGGATGTCCGGGCGGGAGAGGCCGGATGTCCGGGCTGGTCTGGGTATCTCAGTGCATTCGGTGATGGGAGGGTCGGATTTCAGGCGACGGGGCGGATATCCGGGCGTCGAGAAGAGCCGGATGTCCGGGGCATGGGGCGGATGTCCGGCTGGGCAGGCTCCTCGGTTCCTCTCATCGTGGTTCTTCCTCCTTGTACTTGGCGGCTTGTCCATCTTCACGTGCATCCTCGGGAGGTTCCCCTTGACACCTAATCATGCATAGCATATCGGACTTAGGTAGTAGCCATGTCTCGAGTGGATCATATGTGATATCAATACGGAAAGAGGTCACCTCGTTCTCGAGAGCTCTAGCTCTAGCTCGTGTCATGGGTCCTCTTGGCTCTTGATGAGACGGTTGTAGGTCCATGGGGATGATCGTGGGATGCTCCGCATCATCCCCCCCCCCCTTGGGAGAGATCCGACTTCGGATCAAAAGCTTCATCTCCATGGAAAGGTGCAAGGTCCTTGACGTTGAAGATGTCTCTCACGTTGTACTTGTCTCGGGGTAGGTCGATCTTGTAAGCGTTGTCGTTGTAGCGTGCTAGCACCTTGAAAGGTCCATCGGCTCGAGGGAGAAGCTTGGACTTGCGTTCTTTGGGGAAGCGGTCCTTGCGAAGGTGTAGCCACACTAGATCACCAATGTTGAAGACGATGGGTTGCTTGTTGGCGTTGAGCTTGTTTGCTTGGCGTTGTACTTGGCGCTCAATGGTGTGCCTTGTATCTTCGTGCATCTTCTTGATGTAGCTTGCTCGTTCGCTTGCGTCCATGTTGGTGCGCTCTTGGAGAGGAAGTGGTAGAATGTCCAATGGGGACAACGGGTTGAAACCGTAGACGACCTCGAAGGGGGACTTGCCGGTAGTTGAATGTCTTGCACGATTGTAGGCGTACTCGGCGATGGGTAGGCATGCTTCCCACTCCTTGATGTTCTTCTTGATCAAGACACGGAGTAGAGTGGATAGTGTGCGGTTCGTCACCTCCGTTTGGCCGTCGGTTTGAGGATGATATGCCGAGGAGAATAAGAGCTTGATTCCAAGCTTGGCACATAGGGTCTTCAAAAGTAACTCAAGAACTTGGCGTCACGATCGGAGCGATTGTCTTTGGTATGCCATGGAGTCGCAAGATTTCCCTACAAAAGAGATTTGCAACATGTGAAGCATCGTCTATCTTGTTGCAAGGAATGAAATGTGCCATCTTAGAAAATCTATCCACAACAACAAACACGGAATCCTTGCCATTTTGAGTCCTAGGCAAACCAAGTACAAAATCCATGCTAATGTCTTCCCATGGTTGATAGGGAATAGGAAGAGGCATGTAAAGACCATGAGATTGAGCTTTAGACTTAGCTTTGCGACATATATAGCATCGGTTGGTGAAGCGTGAGGCGTCATGAACATCTTGGGCCAAAAGTAGTTGTTGGAGGCGTGGCGAATGTCTTGTCGCGTCCAAAGTGTCCCATGAGTCCGCCTCCATGAGCCTCTTGCAAAAGGAGCAAGCGAAGAGAAGACTCGGGAATGCAAAGTTTGTTAGCTCTCATAAGATAACCATCCTTGATGTAATATTGTTCCCAAGGCGTGTCGTCAAACACTTAGCATAAGGAGAAGCAAAAGATGGATCATGCTCATACAAGTCTTTTATATGCTCGAAACCAATAACATTCAACTCAAGTTGAGTGACAAGCATGCATATGCGTGAAAGCGCGTCGGCAACTACATTTTCTTTACCCTTAATGTACTTGATCACATAAGGAAAAGATTCAATGAATTCACTCCATTTTGCATGACGCTTGTTCAATTTAGTTTGACCTTTGAGGTACTTAAGCGTTTCATGATCGGTATGGATGACACTCATGAGGCCTAAGGTAATGTTCCCAAACATGTAGCACACGCACTAAAGCATACAATTCTTTGTCAGATGGGATAATTAAGTTGAGCACCGGAGAGTTTTTCACTAAAATAGGCAATGGCTCATTTTTCTTGCATCAAAACTCCGCCAATTCCGGTACCACTTGCATCACAATGAACCTCAAAAGTTTTGTCAAAATTGGGCAAAGCAAGAATCGGAGCATGAGTAAGCAAAGACTTGAGCTCATCAAAAGCGGTTGATTGCAAAGTTCCCCAAACAAAGGGAGTATTTTTCTTGCTCAAAGCATGCAAAGGAGCGGCAATTGTGCTAAAATCTTTCACAAAGCGACGATAAAACCCGCAAGACCAAGAAAACTTCGCACTTGTTGCAAATTGGTTGGTTGGGGCCAAGTTTTGATTGCTTCAATTTTAGATTCATCAACATGGACACCCTTTGAGGAAACAACAAAACCCAAGAAAACCACTTTGTCAACTCCAAAAGTGCATTTTTTCAAGTTTGCATAAAGGCTTTCCTTGCGAAGAGTTTGCAACACAGATTTTACATGATTGATGTGCTCTTTCATTGTTTTGCTAAACACAAGAATATCGTCAAAGTAAACCACAACAAAGACTCCAATGAAAGGACGAAGCACATGATGCATAAGACGCACAAAAGTACCGGGAGCTTCCGAAAGACCCATAGGCATCACTAACCACTCATATAAACCAAATTTGGTTTTGAAAGTAGTTTTCCATTCATCACCCTCTTGTATGCGGATTTGATAATAGCCACTTTTAAGATCAATTTTTGAGAAAAAGTTGGCTCCACTAAGTTCATCAAGCATGTCATCTAAGCGAGGAATGGGATGCCTATATCGAACGGTAATAGCATTGATAGGTCTACAATCGGAACACAAGCGGAAACTTCCATCGGGCTTAGGCACAAGAATAACCGGAACGGCACAAGGGCTTAAGCTTTCACGTACATGACCGTTGTCGATTAGTTGATGTACTTGCCGTTGAATCTCCTTTGTTTCTTCCGGATTGACTCGGTATGGAGCTTTGTTTGGTAGAGGCGCTCCGGGGATGAGGCCGATTCGATGCTCAATGCCTCAAGAGGAGGTAGACCCGAGGTAGCTCATCGGGAAAACATCTTGGAATTCCTGCAAAAGAGATTGAAACACCAAAGGTAGCTCGTGAATGGTGTTAGTTTTTGGTTCTCCATCCTTGCACACAAGGACAAAGTGCATCACACTCGAAGGGTTCTCACACACTTCTCTCATCTCACTTTTGGTGGCAAATAGGATGAGGTTTTTCTCTCTAGGCGAAGAGTCGCTCAAATTTGGCTTGTGGCTCTCACTCACTTTTGGGTGGGTCACTTTCTCACTCTTGTCTCTATGATTGGTGGCTTGTTTGTCGGCTATCACATGACTAGGAGACATAGGTCGTAGCACATATTCCTTCCCTTTCATCTTGAAGCTATAGTGATTGGTGCGCCCATTGTGGATGACACCACGGTCGAATTGCCATGGTCGACCAAGAAGTAGGTGACAAACGGTCATTGGGACCACATCACATTCCAACGTGTCTTCATAAGCACCAATTTTGAAGGAGACATGGACCGTATGCTCGACTCGTATAGTGCCGGAGTCACTTAGCCATTGAACCTTGTAGGGGTGTGAGTGCTTCCTCTTGACCAATTGTAGCTTGGAGCATAGTTCTTCACTTGCCAAGTTGTGGCAACTACCTCCATCGATGATGACCTTGATGGACCGTCCATTGATGCCGGCTTTTGTGTGGAAGATGTGGCATCGTTGGTCTTCTTCTTGTTGATGTTGGAGAGTCAAGACCTTGGAGACAATGAGAGCGCGGCTCGAATCCTCATCACAAAAGACTTGATCATCTTCATCTTCATTCACTTGCCGGTGCATGGCCACTTGCTCCAGGGCTTCCATTTCTTCTTCACTCATGGAGTCATATGTGCCATCGTCGTTGAGGATCATGGTGCGCTTGTTGGTGCACTCATATGACTTGTGGCCTCGGCCGCCGCAAGTGAAACACTTGAAGGAGCTTGTTTTGATAGTCTCATCGGTCGGAGTAGAGGATGAAGCACGCGGCTTGAGGTTGCTTGTAGTAGGAGGAGGACGACTTGAATTTGTCGATGTCTTCTTGTAACTTGACACTTGTCGTCGTTTCTTGAAGAAAGCTTGGTCGAAGTAGATGTTGGGTAGTTGTTGAAGCTTGGTTGTTGGAGAAGCCGTAGGTCTTGGATGAGTACTTGGCGTACTTGAAGTCATCTTGCACTTGGCGTTCTGCCTTTGTAGCTTGATGCACGAGCTCAATGAGGGATGAGTATGGTTGGAAGTCGGCTATCTTCTTGATGGGATGATTGAGTCCATTCAAGAAACGTGCCATAGTTTGCTCATCATCTTCCTTGACATTGGCTCGAATCATGGCTATCTCCATTTCCTTGTAGTATTCTTCAACGCTCTTTGTTCCTTGCTTGAGTAGTTGGAGTTTCTTGAAGAGGTCGCGGTTGTAGTAGGTTGGCACAAAACGTGCTCGCATGACATCCTTCATTTGAGCCCAAGTGGTGATTGGAGGTTCACCTCTTGCTTGTCGTCGCTCAATGATTTGTTCCCACCATATGAGCACATAATCTTGGAACTCAAGTGATGCCATAGCTATTTTCTTCGCTTCATCGTAGTTGTGCAAACGGAAGATTTTGTCAACCTTCAATGCCCATGAGAGGTAGTCTTCGGGGTCATTGCTTCCATTGAACTTGGGCATGGTGAATTTTAGCTTGCCGTAGCGTTGCTCTTCATTGTGTTGTTGGCGATGTTGATGATGACGTCCTTGACGTGGGATGTACTCGTCTTCATGTTGCTCTTGGCGCGGAGGAAGACCATGTTCAACTTGCTCTTGTGGAACTTGAGGTTGAGGTGGAGCTTGACGAGCTTGTGGAGGAGCATGAGGAACTTGATGTTGTACATGAGGTTGGTAGTTCCTCTCTTGGATTTCTTCTCGAAGGGCTTCCTCTTGATTGCGCCGTTCGCGATTGCGGTTGGCGACGGCTCTACTTGATTCTTGAAGGGCACGTTGCGCCTCAAGAGCTTGCGCTTCACGTTGTTGTTGTTGAAGACGTTGAGCCTTGGCGTCTTGTTCGTCTTGGTGAAGACGTGCTCGTTCTTCCTCTTGTTGGCGACGAAGACGTTGCCGTTCTTGAGCTTGAGCAAAAGCCTCTTGGTTTGATTGAGGACGAGGAACTTGATCATCGACTTGCTCTTGTGAATGCTTGTCATGTAGCGGGTTGCGAGATGCATGACGGTCTTGACGAGCGGCACGACGAAGAGTGTTCGAAGTAGGTGTACTTGAGTCGTAGAAGGTGTCGTTGGAATGTCGACTCGAGCGGCTCCGTCTTGATGATGAAGAAGTGGGATGATGCCGGTTTCTCATCAACGCGCGGATCTCGTCCATTCTTGCATCATTCTCTTGCTTGTGAGCCTCGAACTTGTTGTCGAAGTAGTCTCTTGTACGTTGCTCGGAGAGTCGCAAGTCGGTGGCGAGGTTGTCGATGCGGTCGCTCATTGCTTGTTGTTCTTGGTGCAACGCTTCGTTGTGCACCAAAGAGGTGGCTCTTGGTGACGATGAAGACATGTCGTCGTCTTGCTCGATGAAGAGTGGGTTGGTAGAAGAACTTGGCCTATCCATCATTCCAAGCAAGATGTGAGTGGTAGAACGGAAAGAACGTATACCAATGTACCTTTGACCGATGTTGAAAATGAATCAAGTTCACTCAAATGCGGACAATGAAATAGCATTCTTGGTACCGATTCTTGTCGGTTCTCACACCTACACAAATAAAAGCTTATGGTGGAGCTCGGTTAGGATGGTGGCACAAAATTTGATGCAATTGTAAGTGAGACTCAATAAAGTTGAAAATGATTCACAAATTTGCAAATGCAACAAGTAGACCAATAGCAAGATATGGTACACGGAGACACACGCGCAAATAGATAATATGGGGTTATGCAACCAAGGATGAGCCAAAATGTGGAGTTCACCAAGATGCTCTTGTTGCACAACACTAGAGAGACGCTAGCACGATTGCACAATAGGCGGATCTGAACTTGTGCACAACCTACTAAGCAAAAATGCAACGACTTCATCCCAAGTATGCTATATGTATGGTGTGTCGATGTGTTGATCCAAGATGATCAAGTATGACAATCTTAATGTTTGATGATGCTATGGTTCTTGCTCATAAGCTCTTTGCTTATCTTTCTCTCTTTGCTTAAAAGCTTGATTGGCTCTTTCTCTTTTGAGCTCTTTTCTCATGCAAAACTTCACGAACCAAGATAGCAATTGTGTATGCGATGACAACTTTGTGACACACAAGTTGATGCTAAGATATGCACCACTTTGGATGGTATGTATGCTATGGAGTATGATCACTAAAATGCACAAGTCACGTTGCCGGCAATACTCAATGGCTAGTCTCGATGGGTAAGCGACGCAAAAGATGGGCTATGATGTTTATCGATGCAATTGCAAGTAATGACAAAGGTGTCGACGATGTTACCGTCCTTGACGAAGATGAGCGATGGTGATGTTGATGTTGAACCGTACCTAGATAGCCGAAACACAAAAGGATACGGAAAACCCCAACTCAAATTCTCAAGTCAAACTGTGGCAACATTGTCGGAATTGGTTTCGGGAAAGGCTATGGTGGAGTTAAGCGGAAATGGTGGAGGTAAGTGGAAGTGTATGTGGGCACGGGACAAAATTTGGCGAAGGTTAGGCGGTGATCGGGGTGGTGGAAGGGATGGATGCTGCCAGGGGCCGGAAATCCGGGCTAGGAGCCGGATGTCCGGGGCGCCGGATGTCCGGGCTGATCGGGCCGGATGTCCGGGCTGCTCGGGCCGGACGTCCGGGCACGAAGAACACCGCGGGGAAGAGGTCAAAACCGGTCGAATTTGGGCGATTTTGTGGATGAAAATTGGGGAAAAGATGGGGAAAAGCTAGATCTACCTGCAACACACGAAATCCATGGATCAAATCCAACAAAATTTCATCACACTAACAAATCACAAAAAAATTTGGGGCTATTTTTGTGGGGAAATTTTCGGAATTAGGACAAAAACAACAAAATCAAGCTAGAAAACACGGGGTAGGGGCTCCAAGACGTGATCAACGTGGCTCTGATACCATGATGATGTAGGGCGGAACCCTACGTGGGCGATCTTTCGCGTTGGAGCGGATCCTACGGTGAATCACGAAGAACACGCGGAAGAACAAGAGGGAAAACACGGGGAAAACGAGAGATAGATCACTCAACCGACAAGAAACCAATCACACAAGTGCTAGATTATCGAATGCATAGAGTGGTACAAGATTCGAGATCAACAAAGGTAAGGATACACGAGTAGCCGTTCTTCTTCGAGAGGAGGTCTTGATGGGGTCCACCCTAGGAGGGGGTCTTGAATCCGCTTGGGGATCTTCTCCGTAGAGGTCCTGATCTCCGAGGAGAAGTAGCCAAGTGGATGAGCAAAGGCTCTCTCACCTAAACATGAGCTAATCCAAAGCTAACCCTAGAAAGAGGAGGATCAAGTATATATAGTCTCGGGCGAAGGGGTACAAGGGACATGGCCACGAGACAACATCTTGAGCAGGGAGGCGGACGTCAGGCGTCGGGCGGATGTCAAGACCTTGGCGCCGGATGTCCGGGCTCTCAGCCCGGATGTCCGGGCTAGAGCGGCCGTTTCAGCAGAACCGGGAGGGGGGCGCCGGATTTCCGGGCTGGGGAGCCGGATATCCGGGGCTTCGGGACGGGCCGGATGTCCGGGCGGGAGAGGCCGGATGTCCGGGCTGGTCTGGGTATCTCAGGTGCATTCGGTGATGGGGAGGGCCGGATTTCCGGGCGACGGGGCCGGATATCCGGAGCGTCAGGAAGAGCCGGATGTCCGGGGCATGGGGCCGGATGTCCGGGCTGGGCAGGCTCCTCCGGTTCCTCTCGTCGTGGTTCTTCCTCCTTGTACTTGGCGGCTTGTCCATCTTCACGTGCATCCTCGGGAGGTTCCCCTTGACACCTAATCATGCATAGCATATCGGACTTAGGTAGTAGCCATGTCTCGAGTGGATCATATGTGATATCAATAAGGAAAGAGGTCACCTCGTTCTCGAGAGCTCTAGCTCTAGCTCGTGTCATGGGTCCTCTTGGCTCTTGATGAGACGGTTGTAGTGTTGGGGAACGTAGTAATTTCAAAAAATTTCCTACGATCACGCAAAATCATGGTGATGCATAGCAACGAGATGAGAGTGTTGTCTACGCCCTCGTGAGACCAGAAGCGGAAGCGTTGACGCAGCGTAGAGGAAGTAGTCGTACTTCTTCCCGATCCAACCGATCCAAGTACCGAGCGTCACGGCACCTCCGAGTTCGCACACGTTCAGCTCGATGGCGTCCCTCGAACTCCGATCCAGCCGAGTGTTGAGGAGAGTTTCACAAGACGACGGCGTGGTGGCGATGATGATGTTCCACCGCGCGAGGCTTCGCCTAAGCTCCGCATCGGTATATTCGAGGTGTAGTTTAGTGGAAGGGGCACCGCACACGGCTAAGGAGCGATCTCAATGATCAACTTGTGTGTCATGGGGTGCCCTCTGCCCTGTATATAAAGGAGGGAAGGGAGGGGCTGGCGGCCACCAAGGGCTGCGCTGGGAGTCCTACTCCCACGGGAGTAGGATTCTCCCCCAATCCTAGTCCAACTAGGATTGGCCAAGTGGGAAGGGAGAGAGGCGCCACCCCTTCTCCTAGTCCTAATAGGACTAGGGAAGGGGAAGGTCTGACCAGCACTTGGGCCCCTTTCCTCCTTTCCACTAAGGCCCATCAAGGCCCATTGACCCCGGGAGGTTCGGTAACCCGGTACTCAGTAAAATTCCCAATTTCACCGGAGTGATTCCGAGTCAAACATAGGCTTCCAATATATCAATCTTTATGTCTCGACCATTTCGAGACTCCTCGTCATGTCCGTGATCTCATCCGGGACTCGAACAACCTTGGTACATCAATATCATATAAACTCATAATAAGCATCATCGAAGCGTTAAGCGTGCGGACCCTACGGGTTCGAGAACTATGTAGACATGACCGAGACACCTCTCGGTCAATAACCAATAGCGGGACCTGGATGCCCATATTGGCTCCTACATATTCTACGAAGATCTTTATCGGTCGACCGCATAACAACATACGTTGTTCCCTTTGTCATCGGTATGTTACTTGCCCGAGATTCGATCGTCGGTATCCAATACCTAGTTCAATCTCGTTCTTGGCAAGTCTCTTTTCTCGTTCCGTAATACATCATCTCACAACTAACACATTTAGTTGCAATGCTTGCAAGGCTTATGTGATGTGCATTACCGAGAGGGCCCAGAGATACCTCTCCGACAATCGGAGTGACAAATCCTAATCTCGAAATATGCCAACCCAACATGTACCTTCGGAGACACCTGTAATGTACCTTTATAATCACCCGATTCGTTGTGGACGTTTGGTAGCACCCAAAGTGTTCCTCGGGCAAACGGAGTTGCATAATCTCATAGTCATAGGAACATGTATAAGTCATGAAGAAAAGCACTAGCAACAAACTATACGATCAGGTGCTATGCTAATGGAATGGGTCATGTCAATCAGATCATTCAACCAATGATGTGATCCCGTTAATCAAATAACAACTCCTTGTTCATGGTTAGGAAACATAACCATCTTTGATTAACGAGCTAGTCAAGTAGAGGCATACTAGTGACACTCTGTAGGTTTATGTATTCACACATGTATTATGTTTCCGGTTAATACAATTCTAGCATGAATAATAAACATTTATCATGATATAAGGAAATAAATAATAACATTATTATTGCCTCTAGGGCATATTTCCTTGAGTCTCCCACTTGCACTAGAGTCAATAATCTAGTTCACATCGCCATGTGATTTAACATCAATAGTTCACATCTATATGTGGTTAACACCCATAGTTCACATCGACATGTGACCAACACCCAAAGGGTTTACTAGAGTCATAATCTAGTTCACATCGCTATGTGATTAACACCCAAAGAGTACTAAGGTGTGATCATGTTTTGCTTGTGAGATAATTTTAGTCAGCGGATGCATCACATTCAGAGCCGTAAGTATTTTGCAAATTTCTATGTCTACAATGCTCTTGCGGAGCTACTCTAGCTAATTGCTCCCACTTTCAATATGTATCCAGATTGAGACTCGAGTTATCTAGATTAGTGTTAAAACTTGCATCGGCGTAACCTTTACGGCGAACCTATTTTTCACTTCCATAATCGAGAAACATATCCTTATTCTACTAAGGATAATTTTGACCGCTGTCCATTGATCTACTCCTAGATCTCTATTGCACTCCTTGCCAATCTTAGTGGTATGGTATGCAATAGATCTCGCACACAGCATGGCATACTTTATAGAACCTATGATTGAGGCATAGGGAATGACTTTCATTCTCTTTTCTATTTTCTGCCGTGGTCGGGATTTGAGTCTTACTCAATTTCACACCTTTGCAACACAGGCAAGAACTTTTCTTTCACTGTTCCATTTTGAACTACTTCAAAATCTTGACAAGGTATGTACTTATTGAAAACACTTATCAAGCATTTTTGATCTATCTCAATAGATCTTGATGCTCAATTTGTACGTTGCTTCACCGAGGCCCTTCTTTGAAAAACTCCTTTCAAATACTCCTTTATGCTTTCTGAATAATTCTACATTATTTCCGATCAACAATATGTCATTCACATATACTTATCGAAATCTGTAGTGCTTCCACTCACTTTCTTGTAAATACAGGCTTCTCCAAAAGTCTCATATAAAACCATATGCTTTGATCACACTATCAAAGCGTTTATTCCAACTCGAGATGCTTGCACCAGTCCATAGATGGATCATTGGAGCTTGCACATTTTGTTAGCTCCTTTAGGATTGACAAAACCTTCGGTTGCATCATATACAACTCTTCTTTAATAAATCCATTAAAGAATGTAGTTTTGACATCCATTTGCCGATTTCATAAAATGTGGCGATTGCTAACATGATTCGGACAGACATAAGCATCGTTACGAGTGAGAAAATCTCATCGTATTCAACACGATGATCTTGTCGAAAACCTTTTGCAACAAGTCAAGCTTTGTAGATAGTAACACTACTATCGGTGTCCGTCCTCCTCTTGAAGATCCATTTATTTAACATGGCTTGCTGATCATCGAGCAAGTCAATCGAGTCCATACTTTGTTCTCATACATGGATCCTATCTCAGATTTCATGGCCTCAAGCCATTTTATGAATCTGGGCTCATCATCGCTTCCTCATAGTTCGTAGGTTTATCATGGTCTAGTAACATGACTTCTAGAATAGGATTACCGTACCACTCAGTGCGGATCTTACTCTGGAAGACCCACGAGGTTTGGTAACAACTTGATCTGAAGTTTCATGATCATCATCATTAACTTCCTCACTAATTGGTGTAGGAATCCTTGAAACTGATTTCGTGATGAACTACTTTCCAATAAGGGAGAAGGTACAATTACCTTATCAAGTTCTACTTTCCTCCCACTCACTTCTTCGAGAGAAAACTCCTTCTCTAGAAAGGATCCATCTTAGCAACGAATAACTTGCCTTCGGATCTGTGATAGAAGGTGTACCCAATAGTTACCTTTGGGTATTCTATGAAGACGCACTTCTCCGATTTGGGTTCGAGCTTATCGGTTGAAAACTTTTCACATAAGCATCATAACTCCAAACTTTTAAGAAACGACAGCTTAGGTTTATTGTTAAACCATAGTTCATACGGTGTCATCTCAACGGATTTAGATGGTGCCCTATTAAGCGTGAATGCAGCTGTCTCTAATGCATAACCCCAAAGCGATAGTGGTAAATCGGTAAGATACATCATAGATCGCACCATATCAAAATAAAGTACTGATTCTGACGTTCGGACACACCATAACATTGTGGTGTTCGGTGGCGTGAGCTGTGAAACTATTCCACATTGTTTTCATTGAAGACCAAACTCGTAACTCAAATATTGATCTCCACGATCGGATCGCGAAACTTTATTTTCTTGTTGCGATGATTTTCCACTTCACTCTGAAATTCTTTGAACTTTTCAAATGTTTCAGACTTGTGTTTCATCAAGTAGATATACCCATATCTGCTCAAATCATCTTTGTGAAGGTTAGAAAATAACGATACTTGCCACGAGCATCAACACTCATTGGATCGCATACATCGGTATGTATTATTCCCAATAAGTCGGTAGCTTGTTCCATTGTTCCGAGAACGGAGTTTTAGTCATCTTGCCCAAAAGGCACGGTTCGCAAGTATCAAATGATTCATAACCAAGTGATTCCGAAAGTCCATCAGCATGGAGTTTCTTCATGCGCTTTACACCAATATGACCTAAACGGCGATTGCCACAAATAAGTTGCACTATCATTATTAACTTTGCATCTTTTGGCTTCAATATTATGAATATGTGTATCACTATGATCGAGATCCAATGAACCATTTTCATTGGGTGTGTAACCATATAAGGTTTTATTCATGTAAGCAGAACAACAATTTATTCTATTACTTAAATGAATAACAGTATTGCAATAAACATGATCAAATCATATTTATGCTCAACACCAAATAACACTTATTTAGGTTCCACACTAATCCCGAAAGTATAGGGAGTGTGCGATGATGATCATATCAATCTTGGAACTACTTCCAACTCTCATCGTCACTTCACCCTTAACTAGTCTCTGTTCATTCGCAACTCCGTTTGAGTTGCTAATCTTAGCAACCGATCAAGTATCAAATACTGGGGCTACTATAAACACTAGTAAAGCACACATCAATAACCTGTATATCAAATATACTCTTGTTCACTTTTCCATCCTTCTTATCCACCAAATATTTGGGGTATTACCGTTTCCAGTGACCATTTCCTATGCAGTGTAAGTACTCAGTCTCAGGCTTAGGTCTAGACTTGGGCTTCTTCACTCGAGCAGACAACTTGCTTGCCGTTCCTTTTGAAGTTCCCCTTCTTCCCTTTGCCATTTTCCTTGAGACTAGTGGTCTTGTCAACCATCAACACTTGATGTTTTTCTTGATTTCTACCTTCGCCGATTTTAGCATCGCGAAGAGCTGGAGAATCTTTTTCGTCATCCCTTGCATACTATAGTTCATCACGAAGTTCTACTAACTTAGTGATGGTGACTAGAGAATTCTGTCAATCACTATCTTATCGGAAGATTAACTCCCACTTGATTCAAGCGATTGAAGTACTCGGACAATCTGAGCACATGCTCACTAGTTGAGCGATTCTCCTCCATCTTTTAGCTATAGAACTTGTTGGAGACTTCATATCTCTCAACTCGGTATTTGCTTGAAATATTAACTTCAATTCTGGAACATCTCATATGGTCCATGACGTTCAAAACGTCTTTGAAGTCCCGATTCTAAGCCGTTAAGCATGGTGCACTAAACTATCAAGTAGTCATCATATTGAGCTAGCCAAACGTTCATAACGCCTCAGATTCGCTCATATTGAACTAGCCAAACGTTCATAACGTCGCATCCGCTCCTGCAATAGGTCCATCACCTAGCGGTGCATCAAGGACATAATTCTTCTGCGCAGCAATGAGGATAAACCTCAGATCACGGATCCAATCCGTAATATTGCTACTAACATTTTTCAATACAATTTTCTCTAGGAACACATATAAAAACACGGGGAAGCAACAACGCGAGCTATTGATCTACAACATAATCTGCAAAATACTACCGGGACTAAGTTCATGATAAATTAAAGTTCAATTAATCATATTACTTAAGAACTCCCACTTAGATAGACATCTCTCTAGTCATCTAAGTGATTACGTGATCCAAATCAACTAAACCATGTCCGATCATCACGTGAGATGGAGTAGTTTCAATGGTGAACATCACTATGTTGATCATATCTACTATATGATTCACGCTCGACCTTTCGGTCTCGTGTTCCGAGGCCATATCTGTTATATGCTAGGCTCGTCAAGTTTAACTTGAGTATTCGGCGTGCGCAACTGTTTTGCACCGTTGTATTTGAGCGTAGAGCCTATCACACCCGATCATCACGTGGTGTCTCAAAGACGAAGAACTTTCATAGCGGTGCATACTCGGGAGAACACTTCTTGATAATTTTAGTGAGAGATCATCTTATAATGCTACCGTCAATCAAAGCAAGATAAGATGCATAAAGGATAAACATCACATGCAATCAATATAAGTGATATGATATGGTCATCATCATCTTGTGCTTGTGATCTCCATCTCCAAGCACCGTCATGATCACCATCGTCACCGGCGCGACACCTTGATCTCCATCGTAGCATCGTTGTCGTCTCGCCAACTATTGCTTCTCGACTATCGCTACTCCTTAGTGATAAAGTAAAGCAATTACATGGCGTTGCATTTCATACAATAAGCGACAACCATATGGCTCCTGCCGATTGCCGATAACTCGGTTACAAAACATGATCATCTCATACAATAAAATATAGCATCACGTCTTGACCATATCACATCACAACATGCCTGCAAAAACAAGTTAGGCGTCCTCTACTTTGTTGTTGCAAGTTTTACGTGGCTGCTACGGGCTGAGCAAGAACCGTTCTTACCTACGCATCAAAACCACAGCGATATTTCGTCAAATAGACTCCGTTTAACCTTCTCAAGGACCGGCGTAGCCTTTTCAGTTCAACTAAAGTGAGAGAGACAGACACCCGCCATCACCTTTAAGCAACGAGTGCTCACAGCGGTGAAACCAGTCTCGCGTAAGCGTCGCGTAATGTCGGTCCGGGCGCTTCATCTCACAATACCGCTGAACCAAAGTATGACATGCTGGTAGGTAGTATGACTTGTATCGCCCACAACTCACTTGTGTTCTACTCGTGCATATGACATCAACGCATAAAACCAGGCTCGGATGCCTTTGTTGGGGAGCGTAGTAATTTCAAAAATTTTCCTACGATCACGCAAAATCATGGTGATGCATAGCAACGAGATGAGAGTGTTGTCACGTACCCTCGTGAGACCACAACGAAGCGTTGACGCAGCGTAGAGGAAGTAGTCGTACTTCTTCCCGATCCAACCGATCCAAGTACCGAGCGACGGCACCTCCGAGTTCTGCACACGTTCAGCTCGATGGCGTCCCTCGAACTCGATCCAGCCGAGTGTTGAGGAGAGTTTCAATCGACGACGGCGTGGTGGCGATGATGATGTTCCACCGGCGCAGGCTTCGCCTAAGCTCCGCATCGGTATATTCGAGGTGTAGTTTAGTGGAAGGGGCACCGCTGACACGGCTAAGGAACGATCTCAATGATCAACTTGTGTGTCATGGGGTGCCCTCGCCCCTGTATATAAAGGAGGGAAGGGGGGGCTGGCCGCCACCAAGGGCTGCGCTGGGAGTCCTACTCCCACCGGAGTAGGATTCCCCCCAATCCTAGTCCAACTAGGATTGGCCAAGTGGGAAGGAGAGAGAGGCCACCCCTTCTCCTAGTCCTAATAGGACTAGGGAAGGGGGAAGGTCTGCCAGCACTTGGGCCCCTTTCCTCCTTTCCACTAAGGCCCATCAAGGCCCATTGACCCCGGGAGGTTCAGTAACCCGGTACTGCATAAAATTCCCAATTTCACCCGGAGTGATTCCGAGTCCAAACATAGGCTTCCAATATATCAATCTTTATGTCTCGACCATTTCGAGACTCCTCGTCATGTCCGTGATCTCATCGGGACTCAACAACCTTGGTACATCAATATCATATAAACTCATAATAACATCATCGAAGCGTTAAGCGTGCGGACCCTACGGGTTCGAGAACTATGTAGACATGACCGAGACACCTCTCGGTCAATAACCAATAGCGGGACCTGGATGCCCATATTGGCTCCTACATATTCTACGAAGATCTTTATCGGTCGGACCGCATAACAACATACGTTGTTCCTTTGTCATCGGTATGTTACTTGCCCGAGATTCGATCGTCGGTATCCAATACCTAGTTCAATCTCAATTCTTGGCAAGTCTCTTTTCTCGTTCCGTAATACATCATCTCACAACTAACACATTTAGTTGCAATGCTTGCAAGGCTTATGTGATGTGCATTACCGAGAGGGCCCAGAGATACCTCTCCGACAATCGGAGTGACAAATCCTAATCTCGAAATATGCCAACCCAACATGTACCTTCGGAGACACCTGTAATGTACCTTTATAATCACCCGATTCACGTTGTGACGTTTGGTAGCACCAAAGTGTTCCTCGGGCAAACGGAGTTGCATAATCTCATAGTCATAGGAACATGTATAAGTCATGAAGAAAAGCACTAGCAACAAACTATACGATCAGGTGCTATGCTAATGGAATGGGTCATGTCAATCAGATCATTCAACCAATGATGTGATCCCGTTAATCAAATAACAACTCCTTGTTCATGGTTAGGAAACATAACCATCTTTGATTAACGAGCTAGTCAAGTAGAGGCATACTAGTGACACTCTGTAGGTTTATGTATTCACACATGTATTATGTTTCCGGTTAATACAATTCTAGCATGAATAATAAACATTTATCATGATATAAGGAAATAAATAATAACATTATTATTGCCTCTAGGGCATATTTCCTTCATGTAGGTCCATGGGGATGATCGTGGGATGCTCCGCATCAGACCAGCAACTAGACACGACGATGCAACCGCAAATTCAACAAAGCAAAACCCTAAAAAGATTATGCAAAGGCTCAGATTGGTTCGGATATGATGAACTAACCCTAATTTTTTTTGTGGCTTTTTCGTGGACTTTAGGTATGAAGAACAGACTCGATCTAATATACGAAAAACTGTAAAATCTCACTGAGCAACCTGAAAATCTGATACCACTTGATAGAGGCAAAGGTGTCCCGATGTTTCGATGAGATGGTAGCTTTCGTTTCTGTGGGAGTCGACCTTGACGATCCGACTACGTACGTGCGAGACGTCGCGCCTTAGCAATCACTAAACCAACTTCCGAGGGTTATTGACCACGCCGGAGAACGATCAACCTGACCACGAGGGCCTGTTTCCTGCGAGCAAACGAAGAACAAGCAAGAAACTAAGATTGCAATCTGGATATTGCGAATATAAGAGGAAAGCTTTATTAATGAAGGTGGGGTTCGTGACGCCTTGGTGCGGTCATTGAACACAAACGGCACGTGAAGTTGCTGCTATGGCGAACTTTTGATCTAAACAAAACCCAAGGTCTAAACGGTGCCCTAAGGGCTGTATATATGGAGGAAGAGGGGGAATTTCGTGTCCCTTGGTGGAGGGTCCGAAATCAACCCTAACTCTTGTTTCCCCCACATACGGACTCTAAAACAGCCTATACTTAAGTATTTCGAAATTACATGGGCCTGGCCCAATAATAAGGTGACGCAGCACCTAGAATAGCCTATGGACGAATATTATGAAGTGGCATCTTGTATATTTCGTCCAAGGCCTCATGCACTCATTAGGGTGGCTTCAAAGTCCTGGAATCATCACTTGTAACTCCGTTCTTGTTCCCCTTGCGCATGCCAACATCTCCATGCTTGAACTTGCTCCAAGGTTCATCTTTCTTGTCCATGGTAGGCCCTTCATTTGTAAGCAAAACAAATGTATCCAATTTAGGCAGCATCATATTCTCATGAACATTGGAATCGTTACCAAGAAACGAAAGTACCTGATAATTCAATTGGCGTGCGCGAGCTCTAGTAATTGGTCCAGTATGTATAGCAGCAGGGGCTGTGGGTGTAACAATGGTATTGATGTCCTCATCAAAAGGAAAGATAAGCAAAGAGCTTATGAGCAAGAACCATAGCATCATACTACATTAAGATTGTCATATTGGATCATCTTGGATCATAGCACCGAAATACCATAAATATAGCATACGTGGGATAGAGATAGTTGCATTTTTGCCTAGTAGGTTGTGCACAAGTTTCGTATCCGCCTATTGTGCAATCGTGCTAGCGTCTCTCTAGTATTGTGCAACAAGAGCATTTTCGTGGATTCCACATTTTGGCTCACTTTTGGTCTGCACAATCCCACTTATCTATTTGCGTGTGTGTTTCCGTGTACCATTATTTGCTTGGTATACTTGTTGCATTTACAAATTTGTGTACCTTTTCCAACATTATTGAATCTCACTTACAATTGCATCAAATTTTGTGCCACCATCCTCACCAAGCTCCACCATAAGCTTTTATTTGTGTAGGTGTGAGAACCGACAAGGATTGGTACCAATAGTGCTATTTCATTGTCCGCATTTGAGTGAACTTGATTCATCATCAACATCGATCAAAGGTACATTGGTATAAGTTCTTCTCCTACCACTCACATATTTTGCTTGGAATGATGGATAGGCCAAGTACTTCTACCAACCCACTCTTCTTCGAGCAAGACGACGACATGTCCTCATACGTCACCAAGAGCCACCTCTTTGGTGCACAATGAGCGTTGCACCAAGAGCAACAAGCAATGAGCGACCGCATCGATAACCTCGCCACCGACTTGCGACTCTCCGAGCAACGTACAAGAGACTACTTCAACAACAAGTTCGACGCTCACAAGCAAGAGAATGATGCAAGAATGGACGAGATCCGCGCCTTGATGAGAAACCGGCATCATTCCACTTCTTCATCCTCAAGACGGAGCCGCTCGAGTCGACACTCCGACGACACCTTCTACGACTCAAGTACACCTACTTCGAACACTCTTCGATGAGCCGCGCGTCAAGACCGTCATGCATCTCGCAACCCGCTACATGAGAAGCATTCACGAGAGCAAGTCGATGAGCAAGTCCCTCGTCCTCAATCAAACCAAGCCGCTTTTGCCCAAGCTCAAGAACGACAACGACTACGGCGCCAAGAGGAAGAACGAGCGTGTCTACACCAAGACGAACAAGACGCCAAGGCTCAACGTCTTCAACAACAACGAGAAGCGCAAGCTCTTGAGTCACAACGTGCCCTTCAAGAATCAAGTCGAGCCTTCGCCAACTGCAATCGCGAACGGTGCAATCAAGAGGAAGCCCCTCGAGAAGAAATCCAAGAAAGGAACTACCAACCCCATGTACAACGTCAAGTCCCTCAAGCTCCTCCACAAGCTCGTCAAGTTCCACCTCAACCTCAAGTTCAACAAGAGCAAGTTGATCATGGTCTTCCTCCATGCCAAGAGCAACATGAAGACGATTGCAATCCACGTCAAGGATGTCATCACCACCATCGCCAACAACACAATGAAGAGCAACGATATGGAAAGCTCAAATTCACCATGCCCAAGTTCAATGGAAGCAATGACCCCGAAGAGTACCTCTCATGGGTATTGAAGGTCGACAAAATCTTTCGTTTGCACAACTACGATGAAGAAAAGAAAATAGCTATGGCATCTCTTGAGTTCCAAGACTATGTGCTCATATAGTGGGAACAAATCCTTGAGAGGCGACAAGCAAGAGGTGAACCTCCAATCACCACTTGGGCTCAAATGAAGGATGTCATGCGAGCACGTTTTGTGCCAACCTACTACAACCGCGACCTCTTCAAGAAACTCCAACTCCTCAAGCAAGGAACAAAGAGTGTTGAAGAATACTACAAGGAAATGGAGATAGCCATGATTCGAGCCAATGTGAAGGAAGATGATGACAAAACTATGGCACGTTTCTTGAATGGACTCAATCATCCCATCAAGAAGATTGCCGACTTCCAACCATACACCACCCTCATTGAGCTCGTGCATCAAGCTACAAAGGCGGAACGTCAAGTGCCAGATGACTTCAAGTACGGCAAGTACTCATCCAAGACCTATGGCTTCTCCAACAACCAAGCTTCAACACCTCCTCCAACATCTACATCAACCAAACCTTCTACAAACAACGACGACAAGTCGAGTTACAAGAGAAATTCGACAAGTTCAAGTCGTCCTCCTCCTACTACAAGCAACTTCAAGCCGCGTGCTTCATCATCTTGTCCGACCGATGAGACCATCAAAACAAGCTCCTTCAAGTGTTTCACTTGCGGCGGCCGAGGCCACAAGTCCTACGAATGCACCAACAAGCGCACCATGATCCTCAACGACGACGGCACATATGACTCAATGAGTGATGAGGAGATGGAAGCCCTTGAGCAAGTGGCCATGCACCGGCGAGTGAACGAAGACGAAGATGATCAAGTCTTTTGCGATGAGGATTCGAGCCCGCCTCGTTGTCTCCAAGGTCTTGACTCTTCAACATCAACAAGAAGACGACCAAAGATGCCACATCTTCCACACAAAGGCCGGCATCAACGGAAGGTCCGTCAAGGTCATCATCGATGGAGGAAGTTGTCACAACTTGGAAAGTGAAGAACTATGCTCCAAGCTTCAATTGGTCAAGAGGAAGCACCCGACTCCATACAAGGTTCAATGGCTAAGTGACTCCGGCACTATACGAGTTGAGCATACGGTCCAAGTCTCCTTCCAAATTGGTGCATACGAGGACACTTTGGAATGTGATGTGGTCCCAATGACGGTTTGCCACCTACTTCTTGGTCGACCATGGCAATTCGACCGTGGTGTCTTCCACAATGGGCGCACCAATCACTATAGCTTCAAGATGAAAGGGAAGGAATATGTGCTATGACCTATGTCTCCTAGTCAAGTGATAGCCGACAAGGAAGCCACCCATCATAGAGACAAGAGTGAGAAAGTGATCCACCAAAAAGTGAGTGAGAGCCACAAGCCAAACTTGAGCGCCTCTTCGCCTAGAGAGAAAAACATCATCCTATTTGCCACCAAAAGTGAGATGAGAGAAGTGTGTGAGAACCCATCTAGTGTGATGCACTTGGTTCTTGTGTTCAAGGATGGAGAGCCAACAACTAACACCTCTCATGAGCTACCTTTAGTGTTTCAATCTCTTTTGCAAGAATTCCAAGATGTTTTCCCCGCTGAGCTACCTCCGGGTCTACCTCCTCTTCGAGGCATTGAGCATCGAATCGACCTCATCCCCGGATCACCTCTCCCAAACAAAGCTCCATACCGAGTCAATCCCGAAGAAACCAAGGAGATTCAACGGCAAGTACAACAACTCATCGACAACGGTCATGTACGTGAAAGCCTAAGCCCGTGTGCCGTTCCCGTTATACTTGTGCCTAAACCCGATGGAAGTTTCCGCTTGTGTTCCGATGGTAGACCTATAAATGCTATTACCGTTTGCTATAGGCATCCCATTCCTCGCTTAGATGATATGCTTGATGAACTTAGTGGAGCTTATAGTTTACGGGAGGTGGGAGAGTACTTATAGTTTACGGGACGAAAGGGTACACGGGCCTCGGCCCAAGTGGCTCTTGCATGGCAGCAGGCCGGAAGTTCGGCGCGGAAGTTCCGGTGGTCCGCCTAAGCCGAGAGTTGACGCGGGTGGAGCTGGGCTGGCTTCCGGGGGCCGGAAAGTCCGTGCGGGCCGGAAGTTCCGGGCAGGTTCCGGGCTAACCAGAAAGTGGGAAGGCCCGGACTGGTCGATGTCGTCGGGGGCCGAAAGTTCCGGGCTGAGGCCGGAAGTTCCGGGCTGTCCAGAGTGTTGACGCTTGTCGTTTCTTCCTCAGCTCCTGGTTCCTTGGCTTGAACGTTGTACCTGATCACGCATAGTGTCTCGGACTTAGGTAGTAGCCATGTCTCACTGGAAGGAAAAGGGAAATCGAATAGGAGTGATGTCACCTCGGATTGAATAGCACGAGCTCTTGCTCTTGTCATGGGTCCACTTCGAGCTTGGATAGTTGATGGAAGGTCCATGGGGATGACCGAAGGATGCTCCGTATCATATCCCCCCCCCCCTTGTGAAAGATCCGGCCTCGGATCAAGATCTTCATCACCATGGTACGGCGCGAGGTCCTTGACGTTGAAGATGTCGCTCACAATGTACTTGTCTCGTGGTAGGTCGATCTTGTAGGCGTTGTCGTTGTAGCGTGCGAGCACCTTGAAAGGTCCATCGGCTCGAGGTAGAAGCTTGGACTTGCGTTCGTTGGGGAAGCGGTCCTTGCGAAGGTGTAGCCACACTAGATCACCAATGTTGAAGACCATGGGTTGTTTGTTGACGTTGAGCTTCGTCGCTAGTCGTTGTACTTGGCGCTCGATGGTTTGTCTTGTATCCTCATGCATCTTCTTGATGTAGCTTGCCCGTGCACTTGCATCCATGTTGGTGCGCTCTTGGAAAGGAAGTGGTAGAATGTCCAATGGTGACAACGGGTTGAAGCCGTATACGATCTCGAACGGGGACTTGCCGGTAGTCGAGTGTGTTGCGCGATTGTAGGCGTACTCGGCTATGGGTAGACATGCCTCCCACTCCTTGATGTTCTTCTTGATCAAGACGCGAAGTAGAGTGGAGAGGGTGCGGTTCGTCACCTCCGTTTGGCCGTCGGTTTGAGGATGGTATGCGGATGAGAACAAGAGCTTGATTCCGAGCTTGGCGCATAGGGTCTTCCAAAAGTAACTCAAGAACTTGACGTCACGATCGGAGACGATTGTCTTTGGTACTCCATGGAGTCGCAAGATTTCCCTACAAAAAAGATTTGCAATATGTGAAGCGTCGTCTATCTTGTTGCAAGGAATGAAATGTGCCATCTTGGAAAATCTATCCACAACAACAAACACGGAATCCTTTCCATTTTGAGTTCTAGGCAAACCAAGTACAAAATCCATGCTAATGTCTTCCCAAGGTTGATAGGGAATAGGAAGAGGCATGTAAAGACCATGAGATTGAGCTTTAGACTTAGCTTTGCGACATGTAGAGCAATGGTTGGTGAAGCGTGAGACGTCGCGGGACATCTTGGGCCAAAAGTAGTTCTTGGAGAGCGTGGCGAATGTCTTCTCGCGTCCAAAGTGTCCCATGAGTCCGCCTCCATGAGCCTCTTGCAAAAGGAGCAAACGAAGAGAAGACTCGGGAATGCATAGTTTGTTAGCTCTCATAAGATAACCATTCTTGATATAATATTGTTCCCAAGACGTATGCGTCAAACAGTTAGCATAAGGAATAGCAAAAGATGGATCATTAGCATACAAGTCTTTTATGTGCTCAAAGCCAATAACATTCAACTCAAGTTTAGTGACAAGCGTGCATATGCGTGAAAGTGCATCGGCAACTACATTTTCCTTACCCTTAATGTATTTGATGATATAAGGAAAAGATTCAATAAATTTACTCCATTTGGCATGACGCTTGTTCAACTTAGTTTGACCTTTTAAGTACTTAAGCGTTTCATGATCGGTATGGATGACAAACTCATGAGGTCTAAGGTAATGTTCCCAAACATGTAGCACACGCACTAGAGCATATAATTCCTTCTCATAGATGGGATAGTTAAGTTGAGCACCGGAGAGTGTTTCACTAAAATATGCAATTGCTCGTTTTCTTGCATCAAAACTCCGCCAATTCCGGTACCACTTGCATCACAATGAACCTCAAAAGTTTTGTCAAAATTGGGCAAAGCAAGAATCGGAGCATGTGTAAGCAAAGACTTGAGTTCATCAAAAGCGGTGGATTGCAAAAATCCCCAAACAAAAGGAGTATTCTTCTTACTCAAGGCATGCAAAGGGTCTGCAATTGTGCTAACGTTTTTCACAAAGCGACGATAAAAACACGCAAGACCAAGAAAGCTACGCACTTGTTGAAAATTGGTGGGTTGGGGCCAAGTTTTAATTGCTTCAATTTTAGATTCATCAACATGGACACCCTTTGAGGATACAACAAAACCCAAGAAAACCACTTTGTCAACACCAAATGTGCATTTTTTCATGTTTGCATAAAGAATTTCCGTGCGAAGAGTTTGCAAAACAGCCCTAACATGATCAAGATGTTCTTTCATTGTTTTGCTAAACACAAGAATATCGTCGAAGTAAACCACAACAAAGACTCCAATATAAGGACGAAGCACATGATGCATAAGACGCACGGAAGTACCGGGAGCCTCCGATAGACCCATAGGCATCACTAACCACTCATACAAGCCAAATTTGGTTTTTAAAGCAGTTTTCCATTCATCACCCTCTTGTATGCGAATTTGATAATAGCCACTTTTAAGATCAATTTTTGAGAAAAAGTTGGCTGCACTAAGTTCATCAAGCATATCATCTAAGCGAGGAATGGGATGCCTATAGCAAATGGTAATAGCATTTATTGGTCTACAATCGGAACACAAGCGGAAACTTCCATCGGGTTTAGGCACAAGTATAACGGGAACGGCACAAGGGCTTAAGCTTTCACGTACATGACCGTTGTCGATGAGTTGTTGTACTTGCCTTTGAATTTCCTTGGTTTCTTCGGGATTGACTCGGTATGGAGCTTTGTTTGGTAGAGGCGCTCCGGGGATGAGGTCGATTCGATGCTCAATGCCTCAAGAGGAGGTAGACCGGAGGTAGCTCATCGGGAAAACATCTTGGAATTCCTGCAAAAGAGATTGAAACACTAAAGGTAGCTCATGAGAGGTGTTAGTTGTTGGCTCTCCATCCTTGCACACAAGAACAAAGTGCATCACACTAGATGGGTTCTCACACACTTCTCTCATCTCACTTTTGGTGGCAAATAGGATGAGGTTTTTCTCTCTAGGCGAAGAGGCACTCAAGTTTGGCTTGTGGCTCTCACTCACTTTTTGGTGGATCACTTTCTCACTCTTTTCTCTGTGACGGGTGGTTTGCTTGTCGGCTAACACTTGACTAGGAGACATAGGTCGTAGCAAATATTCCTTCCCTTTCATCTTGAAGCTATAGTGATTGGTGCGCCCATTGTGGAAGACACCACGGTCGAATTTCCATGGTCGACCAAGAAGGAGGTGGCAAACGGTCATTGGGACCACATCACACTCCAAAGTGTCCTCATATGCACCGATTTTGAAGGAGACTTGGACCGTATGCTCGACTCGTATAGTGCCGGAGTCACTTAGCCATTGAACCTTGTATGGATGCGGGTGCTTCCTCTTGACCAATTGAAGCTTGGAGCATAGTTCTTCACTTGCCAAGTTGTGGAAACTACCTCCGTCGATGATGACCTTGACGGATCTCCCCTTGATGCCGGCCTTTGTGTGGAAGATGTGGCATCTTTGGTCGTCTTCTTGTTGATGTTGAGGAGTTAAGACCTTGGAGACCACGAGAGCGGGGCTCGAATCCTCATCACAAAAGACTTGATCATGTTCATCTTCGTTCACTCGCCGGTGCATGGCCACTTCCTCAAGGGCTTCCATCTCCTCTTCACTCATTGAGTCATAGGTGCCATCGTCGTTGAGGATCATGGTGCGCTTGTTGGTGCATTCATAGGACTTGTGGCCTCGGCCGCCGCAAGTGAAACACTTGATGGAGCTTGTCTTGACGGTCTCATCGTTTGGAGTAGATGATGAAGCACGCGGCTTGAAGTTGCTTGTAGTAGGAGGAAGACGACTTGAACTTGTCGGAGTTTTCTTGTAACTTGACTTGTCGTCGTTGCTTGTAGAAAGTTTGGTTGATGTAGATGTTGGAGGAGTTGTTGAAGATTGGTTGTTGGAGAAGCCGTAGGGCTTGGACGAGTACTTGGCGTACTTGAAGTCATCTTGCACTTGACGTTCCGCCTTTGTAGCTTGAAGCACGAGCTCAATGAGGGTGGAGTACGGTTGGAAGTCGGCGATCTTCTTGATGTGAAGATTGAGTCCATTTAATAAACGTGCCATTGTTTGCTCATCATCTTCCTTCACATTGGCTCGAATCATGGCTATCTCCATTTCCTTGTAGTATTCTTCAACACTCTTTGTTCCTTGCTTGAGAAATTGGAGTTTCTTGAAGAGGTCGCGGTTGTAGTAGGTTGGCACAAAACGTGTTCTCACGACATCCTTCATTTGAGGCCAAGTGGTGATTGGAGGTTCACCTCTTGCTTGTCGTCGCTCAATTATTTGTTCCCACCATATGAGCACATAGTCTTGGAACTCAAGTGAGGCCACAGCGATATTCTTCTCTTCCTCATAGTTGTGCAAACGAAAGATTTTGTCGACCTTCAATGCCCATGAGAGGTACTCTTCGGGGTCATTTCTTCCATTGAACTTGGGCATTGTGAATTTGAGCTTTCCATATCGGTGCTCTTCATTTTGTTGTGGTCGAGGATGATGACACCCTTGACGTGGATGACAATCATCTTCTTGGTGCTCTTGGTGTGGAGGAAGTCCATGATCAACTTGCTCTTGTTGAACTTGAGGTTGAGGTGGAGCTTGACGAGCTTGTTGAGGAGCTTGAGCAACTTGACGTTGCACACGTGGTTGGTAGTTCCTCTCTTGGATTTCTTCTCGAAGGGCTTCCTCTTGATTGCGCCGTTCGCGATTGCGGTTGGCGATGGCTCGACTTGAATCTTGAAGGGCACGTTGCGCCTCAAGAGCTTGCGCTTCTCATCGTTGTTGTTGAAGGCATTGAGCCTCGGCATCTTGTTCGTCTTGATGTAGACGCGCTCGTTTTTCCTCTTGGCGCCTTAGTCGTTGTCGTTCTTGAGCTTGGGCAAAAGCGGCTTGGTTTGATTGAGGACAAGGGACTTGCTCATCGACTTGCTCTTGTGAATGCTTGTCATGTAGCAGGTTGCGAGATGCATGACGGTCTTGACGCGCGGCTCGTCGAAGTGTGTTCGTTGACGGTGTACTTGAGTCGTAGAAGGTGTCGTAGGAGTGTCGACTTGAGCGGCGCCGTCTTGATGATGACGAAGTGGAATGATGTCGGTTCCTCATCAAGGCGCGGATCTTGTCCATTCTTGCATCATTCTCTTGTTTGTGCGCGTCGAACTTGTTGTCGAAGTAGTCCCTTGTACGTTGCTCGGAGAGTTGCAAGTTGGTGGCGAGGTTGTCGATGCGGTTGCTCATTGCTTGTTGCTCTTGATGTAACGCTCGTTGTGCACCAAAAGGTGGCTCTTGGTGATGAATGAAGACATGTCGTCCTCTTGCTCGATGAAGAGTGGGTTGGTAGAGATACTTGGCCTATCCATCATTCCAAGCAAAGAGATGTGAGTGGTAGAAGGAGAAGAACTTATACCAATGTACCTTTGACCGATGTTGATGATGAATCAAGTTCACCCAAATGCGAACAATGAAATAGCATTCTATTGGTACCAATCCTTGTCGGTTCTCACACCTACACAAATAAAAGCTTATGGTGGAGCTTGGTGAGGATGGTGGCACAAAATTTGATGCAATTGTAAGTGAGATTAAATAATGTTGGAAAAGATTCACAAATTTGCAAATGCAACAAGTTGACCAAGCAACTAGGTGTACACGGAAACACACACGCAAATAGATAAGTGGGATTGTGCAAACCAAAAGTGAGCCAAAATGTGGAATCCACGAAAATGCTCTTGTTGCACAATACTAGAGAGACGCTAGCACGATTGCATAATAGGCGGTTACGGAACTTGTGCACAACCTACTAGGCAAAAATGCAACTATGTATTTCGGTGCTATGATCCAAGATGATCCAATATGACAATCTTAATGTAAGATGATGCTATGGTTCTTGCTCATAAGCTCTTTGCTTATCTTTCCTCTTTGCTTAAAAGCTTGGGTGGCTCTTTCACTTTTGAGCTCTTTTCTCATGCAAAACTTCACGAACCAAGATAGCACTTGTGTATGCTATGACAACTTTGTGAAAAACAAATGGATCCCAAGATATGCACCACGGTGGTATGGTATGTATGCTATGGAGTATGATCACTAATGTGCACAAGTCACGTTGCCTGCAATACTCAAAGGCTAGTCTCGATGGGTAAGCAACGCAAAAGATGGCTATGATGTTTATCAATGCTATGGCAAGGTTTGGACAAAGATGTCGTCGAGATTACCGTCCTTGCTTACGATCGAGGTTCCAAACGGATGCGAAATGTGGACGATGATGTGATGCACGGTCTTCAGTACGTTGGCGAAGATGCCGCTGCACCGTGGTCGAAGCTGTCGAAGAAGCGGGGGTCACCGAAGATGCGCGACCTTTCTGTCTAGGCCGGAAGTTCCGGGCAAGACGGAAGGTCCGGGGGCCGGAAGTTCCGGGCTGGGCCGGAAGTTCCGGGGGTCGGGAATCTGCCAAGAACAGGAACTTCGGGATCGAGGGTTTGGGCGGAAAAAAATTGGCGAAAAACCCAAATCCCGAGGGGAAAAGAAGGAATTAGAAGGAAAGAAAGGCAGGGATGCTAGATCCACTCGAAGCAAAGCAAATCCACGGATCAAATCCAACAAAACTTCATCATACCAACAAATCACAAAAAAAAAATTGGGGCTATTTTTGGTGGGGAATTTTCGGATTTAGGACGAAAACAACAAAATCAAGCTAGAAAACACGGGGTAGGGGCTCCAAAAACGTGATCAACGTGGCTCATGATACCATATGATGTAGGGTGGAACCCTAGGGTGACGATCTTTCACGTTTGGAGGGGATCCTACGGGGAAACACGATGAACGGGCGGAAGAACACAAGGAAACACACACAAGAGGAACACTAAACCGACAAGTTTCGATTACACAAGGGCTAGATCACCAAACACATAAGGTAGCACAAGATTCAAAATCAACAAAGGAAAGATACACGAGTAGCCGATCTTCTCCGAGAGGAGGTCTTGATGGTCTTCCCTTGAAGGGGTCTTGAATCCGCTTGGGGAATCTTCTCCGAAGAGGTCGTGAACTCCGAGGAGAAGTACCAAGTGGATGAGCAAGGGCTCTCACACCAAAAATGGGCTAAACCAATGCTAACCCTAACTAGGAGGAGGTTGGAGAGTACTTATAGTTTACGGGGCGAAAGGGTACACGGGCCTCGGCCCAAATGGTTGCACACATGCAGGGCCGGAAGTTCCGGGCTAGGCCAGAAGTTCCGGGCTAGGCCGGAAGTTCCGGGCGCCGGAAGTTCCGGGCAGGGTCCGGCCTAAGCTGAGAGTTGACACGGGTGGAGCTGGGCGGGCTTCCGGGGGCCGGAAGGTCCGGGCGGGCCGGATGTTTCGGGGGCCGGAAGTTCCGGGCCGGGTTCCGAGCAGGTTCCGGGCTAACCAGAAAGTGGGCAGGCCCGGACTGGTCGATGTCGTCGGGGGCTGGAAGTTCCGGGCTGTCCAGAGCGTTGACGCTTGTCGTTTCTTCCTCAGCTCCTGGTTCCTTGGCTTGAACGTTGTACCTGATCACGCATAGTGTCTCGGACTTAGGTAGTAGCCATGTCTCACTGGAAGGAAAAGGGAAATCGAATAGGAGTGATGTCATCTCGGATTGAATAGCACGAGCTCAAGCTCTTGTCATGGGTCCACTTGGAGCTTGGATAGTTGATGGAAGGTCCATGGGGATGACCGAAGGATGCTCCGCATCAAGTTTCCGCTTGTGTTCCGATTGTAGACCTATAAATGCTATTACCGTTCGCTATAGGCATCCCATTCCTCACTTAGATGATATGCTTGATGAACTTAGTGGAGCCAACTTTTTCTCAAAAATTGATCTTTAAAGTGGCTATTATAAAATCCGCATACAAGAGGGTGATGAATGGAAAACTGCTTTCAAAACCAAATTTGGTTTATATGAATGGTTATTGATACCTATGGGTCTTTCGGAGGCTCCCTGTACTTTCGTGTGTCTTATGCATCATGTGCTTCGTCCTTACATTGGAGTCTTTGTTGTGGTTTACTTCGACGATATTCTTATGTTTAGCAAAACCATGAAAGAACATCTTGATCATGTTAGGGCTGTTTTGCAAACCCTTCGCAAGGAAAGTCTTTATGCCAACATGAAAAAAATGCACATTTGGTGTTGACAAAGTGGTTTTCTTGGGTTTTGTAGTATCCTCAAAGTATGTGCATGTTGATGAATCCAAAATTGAAGCAATTAAAACTTGGCCCCAACCCACCAATTTGCAACAAGTGCGTAGCTTTCTTGGTCTTGCGGGTTTTTATCGTCGCTTTGTGAAAGATTTTAGCACAATTGCCGCTCCTTTGCATGCTTTGAGTAAGAAGAATACTTCCTTTGTTTGGGGAACTTTGCAATCAACCGCTTTTGATGAGCTCAAGTCTTTGCTTACTCATGCTCCGATTCTTGCTTTGCCCAATTTTGACAAAACTTTTGAGGTCCATTGTGATGCAAGTGGTACCGGAATTGGCAGAGTTTTGATGCAAGAAAAACGAGCCATTGCTTATTTTAGTGGAAAGCTCTCCGGTGCTCAACTTAACTATCCCATCTATGACAAAGAATTGTATGCTTTAGTGCGTGTGCTACATGTTTGGGTACATTACCTTAGACCGCATGAGTTTGTCATCCATACCGATCATGAAACGCTTAAGTACCTAAAAGGTCAAACTAAGTTGAACAAGCGTCATGCCAAATGGAGTGAGTTCATTGAATCTTTTCCTTATGTGATCAAGTACATTAAGGGTAAAGAAAATGTAGTTGCGGATGCACTTTCACGCATATGCACGCTTGTCACTAAACTTCATTTGAATGTTATTGGCTTTGAGCACATAAATGAATTGTATGCTAACGACCCATCTTTTGCTATTCCTTATGCTAAGTGTTTGACGCATACTTCTTGGGAGAAATATTACATCAAGGATGCTTATCTTATGAGAGCTAACAAACTATGCATTCCCGAGCCTTCTCTTCGTTTGCTCCTTTTGCAAGAGGCTCATGGAGGCTGGCTCATGGGACACTTTGGACGCGACAAGACATTCGCCACGCTCTCCAAGAACTACTTTTGGCCCAAGATGTTCCGCGAAGTCTCACCAACCGATGCTCTACATGCCGCAAAGCTAAGTCTAAAGATGAATCTCATGGTCTTTACATGCCTCTTCCTATCCCTAATCAACCTTGGGAAGACATTAGCATGGATTTTGTACTTGGTTTTCCTAGAACTCAAAATGGAAAGGATTCCGTACTTGTTGTTGTGGATAGATTTTCTAAGATGGCACATTTCATTCCTTGCAACAAGATAGACGATGCTTCACATATTGCAAATCTCTTCTGTAGGGAAATCTTGCGACTCCATGGAGTACCAATGACAATCGTCTCCGATCGTGACGTCAATTTCTTGAGTTACTTTTGGAAGACCCTATGCACCAAGCTCGGAATCAAGCTCTTGTTCTCATCCGCATACCACCCTCAAACCGACGGCCAAACGGAGGTGACGAACCACACACTATCCACTCTACTTCGTGTCTTGATCAAGAAGAACATCAAGGTGTGGGAAGCATGTCTACCCATCGCCGAGTACGCCTACAACCGTGCAAGACATTCGACTACCGGAAAGTCCCCCTTCGAGGTCGTGTACGGCTTCAACCCGTTGTCCCCATTGGACATTCTACCTCTTCCTTTACAAGAGCGCACCAACATGGATGCGAGTGCACGGGCAAGCTACATCAAGAAGATCCATGAGGATATAAGACAAACCACCGAGCGCCAAGTACAACGACTAGCGACCAAGCTAAACGTCAACAAGCAACCCATGGTCTTAAACATTGGTGATCTAGTGTGGCTACACCTTCGCAAGGACCGCTTCCCCAAAGAATGCAAGTCCAAGCTTCTTCCTAGAGCTGATGGACCTTTCAAGGTGCTAGCACGCTACAACGACAATGCCTACAAGATCGACCTACCTGGAGACAAGTACAATGTGAGCGACATCTTCAACGTCAAGGACCTCGCACCATACCATGGAGATGAAGCTTTTGATCCGAGGTCGGATCCCTCTCAAGGGGGGGGGGGGAGATGATGCGGAGCATCCCTCACTCATCCCCATGGGCGCACCTACATCTTCCTCAACATCACGTGGACCCATGACGCGAGCCCGAGCTAAGGCTATCGAAGATAAGGTGAACTCGCTCCTCTCCGAACTCCCTCCTCCTACTCACGAGACATGGCTACTACCTCATTCGGAAACCCTATGTATAATCAGGTACATGGAGATAAGCCAAGGAACAACTACTTCCAAGAGCCAAGACGACGAGGACCCCAAGCATGTTGAAGAAGAAGAAGAAAGGATCTGCAGTTAGCATCGGACGTCCGACCACGTCCGGACGTCCGACGAACTCCCAGCCACGGACGGACGACCCTCCGGACGTCCGGTAGCTTGGCACCCGAATGGAATCTACGGACGTCTGAAAGCCTCCGGACGTCCGACCGACGCGCTACCGAACCGAATCTACGGACGTCAAAGCCTCCGGACGTCTGACCGATCAAAGCGCCGAAGCGAATCTACGGACGTCCAAGGCCTCCGAACGTCCGGACACTCTCGGGCCTCCGGACGACCGGTGACCTCCGGACGTCCGACGCATGTGCATTGACTTCGTTTGGGGCCGCAGCCCTTGTACCCCTTCGCCCCCTAGACTATATATACTCTTTCTTCCCCACCTTTCTAGGGTTAGCATTGGTTTAGCTTATGTTTGTGTGAGAGCCTTGCTCATTCACTTGGTTACTTCTCCTCGGAGCTCAGGACCTCTACGGAGAAGATTCCCCAAGCGGATTCAAGACCCCCTTCTAGGGTGGACCCCATCAAGACCTCCTCTCGGAGAAGAACGGCTACCCGTGTATCTTTACTTTGTTGATTTTGAATCTTGTGCTACCTTATGTGTTCGGTGATCTAGCCCTTGTGTAATCGAAACTTGTCGGTTTAGTGTTCCTCTTGTGTGTGTTTCCCCGTGTTCTTCCGCTTGTTCGTCGTGTTCCCCTCGTAGGATCCCCTCCAAATGTGAAAGATCTCCGATTAGGGTTCCGCCCTACATCAAGGATAAGCAAAGAGCTTATAAGCAAGAACCATAGCATCATACAACATTAAGATTGTCATACTCGATCATCTTGGATCATATCTCCGAAACATCATACATAAAGCATACTTGGGATAGAAGTCGTTGCATTTTTGCTTCGTAGGTAGTGCACAAGTTTGTATCCGCCTATTGTGCAATCGTGCTAGCATCTCTCTAGTGTTGTGCAACAAGAGCATTTTAATGGATTCCACATTTTGGCTCACCCTTGGTTGCACGGCCCCATTTATCTTTCTGTGTGTTGTGTTTACGTGTACCATATCTTGCTATTGGTCTACTTGTTACATTTAGAAGTCGCGAATCTTCCCCAACATTATTGAATCTTGCTTACATTCACATCAAAAATTGTGCCACTCTCCTAACCAAGCTCCACCATAAGCTTTTACTTGTGTAGGTGTGAGGACCGACAAGAATTGGTAACAATTGTGCTATTTCCTTGCTACACATTAGAGTGATCTTTGATCCATTTTCAACTTCGGTCAAGGTACATTTGGTATTGGTCCTTATTTGTCTCCCACTCACATATCATTGTTTGAAATGATGGATAGGCCAAGTACTTCTAGCAACCCACTCTTATTGGAGCAAGACGAAGACATGTCATCCTACGTTACCAAGACTCAACTATTTGGTGCACATCGAGCTTTGCATCAAGAACAACTTGCTTTGGGCGACCGCATCGACAACCTCGCCACTGACTTGCATCTCTTCACAACAAACTCGACGAGCACAAGCACGAGAATGACGCAAGAATGGATGAGCTTCGTGCCTTTTTGATCAACCGCTCTTCTACCACTTCGTCCTACTCAAGAAGGAGCCGCTCAAGTCGACACTCCGACGACACCATCTCCGGTTCAAGTACACTGACATCGAATACTCTTCGTCGTTCCGCGCGCCAAGATCGTCAAGCTAACCGCAATCCTCTACACGACACCGACTCTCAAGAGCATCAACATCGTCAAAACCAAGCTACATTCGCGCAAGCACAAGAACGGCAACGCCAACGACAACAAGAACAAGAAGAACGAGCGCGACAACATCAAGATGCACAAGACGCCGAAGCGGGACGCCAAAAACAACAACTCCGCGAAACTCAAGCACTTGAGGTGCAACGTGCCCTTCATGACTCAAGTCGTGCCGTAGCCAATCGAGGCCGACAAGCTCGACAACATCAAGAAGCACTTCGCGATGAAGCTCAAGAAAGAATTTACCAAGCACATGTGCATCGACAAGCTCCTCGCCAAGATCGACAAGCTCCTCCTCAAGCGAGACAAGAACGTCAAGTCCATTGAGAGCAACATGAGGATGACAACCGTCCTCGCCACGAGCAACATGAGGATGACAACCCTCCTCACCAAGAGCAACATGAGATCATCAATCCTCAACGACATGGGCGTCATCATCCAAGACCCCAACACAATGAAGAGCAACGATACGGCAAGCTAAAGTTCACCATGCCCAAGTTCACCGGTACGAACGACTCCGAAGAGTACATCTCATGGGCATTGAAGGTTGACAAAATCTTCCGCTAGCACAATTACGAAGAAGAGAAGAAGATTGCAATGGCCTCACTCGAATTCCAAGACTACGTCCTCATTTGGTAGGAACAAATCATTGAGCGCCAAGCGACAAGAGGTGAAGCACCCATCACCACTTGGACACAAATGAAGGATGTCATGAGAGCACGTTTCATACCAAACTACTACAACCGCGACCTCTTCAAGAAACTTCAACAACTCAAGCAAGGAACAAAGAGTGTTGAAGAATACTACAAGGAAATGGAGATAGCCATGATTCAAGCCAATGTGAAGGAAGACGATGAGCAAACAATGGCATGTTTCTTGAATGGACTCAATCATCCCATCAAGAAGATCGCCGACTTCCAACCATACTGCACCCTCATTGAGCTCGTGCATCAAGCTACAAAGGCGGAACGTCAAGTTCAAGAAGATGAGCAAACAATGGCACGTTTCTTGAATGGACTCAATCATCCCATCAAGAAGATCGCCGACTTCCAACCCAACTCCAACCTCATTGAGCTCGTGCATCAAGCTACAAAGGCGGAACGTCAAGTGCAAGATGACCTCAAGTACACCAAGTACTCGTCCAAGACCTACGGCTTCTCCAACACCCAAGCTTCAATGACTCCAACACCTTCTACCTCAACCAAGCCATCTACAAGCAACGGCGACAAGCCAAGCTCCAAGAAAGCTTCGACAAGCTCAAGTCGTCCTCCTACTAAAAGCAACTTCAAGTCGTATGCTTCGTCCTCTACTCCGACCGATGAGACCGTGAAGACAAGCTCCTTCAAGTGTGTCACTTGCGGTGGCCGAGGCCACAAGTCCTTTGAATGCACAAACAAGCGCACCATGATCCTCAACGACGACGGCACCTACGACTCCATGAGTGAAGGAGAAATGGAAGCCATTGAGCAAGTGGCCATGCACCGACAAGTGAACAACGAAGACGAAGATGATCAAGTCTTTTGTGATGAAGATTCAAGTCCCACTCTTGTTGTCTCCAAGGTCTTGACTCTTCAACATCAACAAGATGAAGACCAACGATGCCATATCTTCCACACAAAGGCCGGCATCAATGGAAGGTCCGTCAAGGTCATCATCGATGGATGTAGTAGCCACAACCTGGCAAGTGAAGAACTATGCTCCAAGCTTCCATTGGTCAAGAGGAAGCACCCGCACCCCTACAAGGTTCAATGGCTAAGTGACTCCGGCACTATACGAGTTGAGCATACGGTCCAAGTCTCCTTCAAAATTGGTGCATACGAGGACACTTTGGAGTGTGATGTGGTCCCAATGACCGTTTGCCACCTCCTTCTTGGTCGACCATGGCAATTCGACCGTGGTGTCTTCCACAACGGGTGTACCAATCACTATAGCTTCAAGATGAAAGGGAAGGAATATGTGCTACGACCTATGTTTCCTAGTCAAGTGATAGCCGACAAGCAAGCCACCCATCATGGAGAGAAGAGTGAGAAAGTGATCCACCAAAAAGTGAGTGAGAGCCACAAGCCCGACTGGAGCTCCTCTTCGCCTAGAGAGAAAAACCTTATACTATTTGCCACAAAAAAGTGAGATGAGAGAAGTGTGTGAGAACCCATCGAGCGTGATGCACTTTGTCCTTGTGTGCAAGGATGGAGAGCCAACAACTAACACCTCTCATGAGCTACCTTTAGTGTTTCAATCTCTTTTGCAGGAATTCCAAGATGTTTTCCCCGGTGAGCTACCTCCGGGTCTACCTCCTCTTCGTGGCATTGAACATCGAACCGACCTCATCCCCGGAGCGCCTCTCCCAAACAAAGCTCCATACCGAGTCAATCCCGAAGAAACCAAGGAGATTCAACGGCAAGTACAACAACTCATCGACAACGGTCATGTACGTGAAAGCCTAAGCCCTTGTGCCGTTCCCGTTATACTTGTGCCTAAGCCCGATGGAAGTTTCCGCTTGTGTTCTGATTGTAGACCTATAAATTCTATTACCATTCGCTATAGGCATCCCATTCCTCGCTTAGATGATATGCTTGATGAACTTAGTGGAGCCAACTTTTTCTCAAAAATTGATCTTAAAAGTGGCTATTACCAAATCCGCATTCAAGAGGGTGATGAAAGGAAAACTGCTTTCAAAACCAAATTTGGCTTATACGAGTGGTTATTCATGCCTATGGGTTTATCGGAAGCTCCCGGTACTTTCGTGCGTCTTATGCATTATGTGCTTCGCCCTTATATTGGAGTCTTTGTTGTGGTTTACTTTGATGATATCCTTGTGTTTAGCAAAACCATGAAAGAGCATCTTCATCATGTTAGCGCTGTTTTGCAAACCCTTCGCAAGGAACGTCTTTATGCAAACATGAAAATATGCACATTTGGTGTTGACAAAGTGGTTTTCTTGGGTTTTGTTGTATCCTCAAAGGGTGTCCACGTTGATGAATCTAAGATTGAAGCAATTAAAACTTGGCCCCAACCCACCAATTTGCAACAAGTGCGTAGCTTTCTTGGTCTTGTGGGTTTTTATCGTCGCTTTGTGAAAGATTTTAGCACTATTGCCGCTCCTTTGCATGCCTTGAGTAAGAAGAATACTCCTTTTGTTTGGGGATCTTTGCAATCTACAGCTTTTGATGAGCTCAAGTCTTTGCTTACTCATGCTCCGATTCTTGCTTTGCCCAATTTTGACAAAACTTTTGACGTTCATTTTGATGCAAGTGGAACCGGAATTGGCGGAGTTTTGATGCAAGAAAAATGAGCCATTGCATATTTTAGTGAAAAACTATCCGGTGCTCAACTTAACTATCCCATATATGACAAAGAATTGTATGCTTTAGTACGTGTGCTACATGTTTGGGAACATTATCTTAGACCTCATGAGTTTGTCATACATACCGATCATGAAACACTTAAGTACTTAAAAGGTCAAACTAAGTTGAACAAGCGTCATGCCAAATGGAGTGAATTTATTGAATCTTTCCCCTATGTGATCAAGTACATTAAGGGTTAGGAAAATGTAGTTGCGGATGCACTTTCACGCATATGCACGCTTGTCACTACACTTGAGTTAAATGTTTTTGGTTTTGAGCACATAAAAGACTTGTATGAACATGATCCTACTTTTGCTATTCCTTATGCCAAGTGTTTGACGCATACTTCTTGGGATCGATACTACATCAAAGATGGATATCTCATGAGAGCTAACAAACTTTGCATACCCGAGTCCTCTCTTCGCTTATTGAATTTGCAGGAATCTCATGGAGGTGGACTCATGGGACACTTTGGACGCGACAAGACATTTGCTACGCTCTCAAAGAACTACTTTTGGCCCAAGATGCATCGCGACGTCAATCGCTTCACCAACCGATGTTCTACATGTCGCAAAGCTAAGTCTAAAGCCCAATCTCATGGCCTCTATATGCCACTTCCAATTCCATATTAACCATGGGAAGATATTAGCATCGACATTGTGCTTGGTTTGCCTAGAACTCGAAATGGCAAGGATTCCGTTTTTGTTGTTGTGGACCGTTTCTCAAAATGGCTCATTTCATTCCTTGCAACAGGATAGACGATGCTTCACATGTTGCCAATCTTTTTTCTAGGGAAATCTTGCGACTTTATGGAGTGCCAAAGACGATTGTCTCGGACCGCGACGTCAAGTTCTTGAATTACTTTTGGAAAACCTTATGCGCCAAGCTCAGAATCAAGCTACTATTCTCCATGGCATATCATCCACAAACCGACGGCTAAACGGAGGTGACAAACCGTACGCTCTCCACCCTTCTTCGCGTGCTAATCAAGAGGAACATCAAGGAGTGGGAGGAGTGCCTACCTATCGCCGAGTACGCCTACAACCGAGCAAGACACAAGACTACCGGCACGTCCCCCTTCGAGGTCGTCTATGGTTTCAACCCATTGTCCCCATTAGACATCCTACCTCGACCACTCCAAGAGTGCACAAACATGGATGCGAGTGCCCGAGTCAACCACCTCAAGAAAACACATGAAGATACAAGGCACACTATTGAGCGCCAAGTACAACGTCTCACGACCAAGCTCAACGTCAACAAGCAACCCATGATATCAACATTGGAGATCTTGTATGGCTACACCTTCGCAAGGAATGCTTCCCCAACGAACGCAAGTCCAAGCTTCTACCACGAGCCGATGGACCATTCAAGGTGCTTGCACGCTACAACAACAATGCATACAAGATCGACATCCCACGTGACAAGAACTCCGTGAGCGACATCTTCTACGTCAAAGATCTCTCCCCGTACCATGGTGATGAGGATTTCGATCCGAGGTCGGATCTTTCCCAAGGGAGGGAAGATGATGCGGAGCATCCCAAGGTCATCCCCAGGGACCTACCATCGTCTCATCAAGTGCCTAATGGACCCATGATTCGATCACGTGCAAGAGCTCTCGAGACCGATGTGACATCTCTCCTCTCACAATTCCACTTCGATGACCATGAGACATGACTACTACCTCAAACGGAGACATTGTGTATACTCAGGTATCAAGGAGTTAGCCATGGAGACGCCAAGGAGCAAGGAGAATCCGAAGAGGAAGATGGACGTGAAGACGGAGAAGGAAAAGGGCTAAGTCGCGAAGTCGGACGTTTCGGACCGCCGTCCGGACGATCCGCCTCAGCCAGATGATCCGGACTCGCCCGGACGATCCGGCTAATTGCACCCGAAGCCAACAGAATCAACAGAATCGGCCCCCTCGAAGCCGGATCATCCGGACCCAGACCCGGATCATCCGGCCACATCCGGACGTCCGGACCAGGACCCGGACATCCGGCCCTCCCGCAGCTGCTCCAACACTTCCGGATCATCCGGACGCCGTCCCGGTTCATCCGGACCCCCCGAATCCCGGATCATCCGGACCAACTCCCGGATCATCCGGCCACCGCCTGCATGCGTGACTTTGGGCCGAGGCCCGTGTACCCGTTTCGTCTCCTCACTTACCCCTTCGCCCCTTGGGCTATAAATAGACCTCCTCCTCCCCATTTTTAGGGTTAGCAAAGTAGTAGCTCATTTGTGAGGATAGCTTTAGCTCATCCATACCGGATCGTCTCTTCGAGAGTGACCGCGGCCCCTCTACGGAGAAGATCCTCGTGGAATCAAGACCCCGTCTTGGGTGGCCCCATCAAGACCTCCTATACGGAGAAGAACCGGTTACCGTTTGTATCGTCCGTTGTTGACTTTGTATCGTGTATCTTACCTTTGTGTTCATCGATCTAGCGCATGTGTGATCTATTCTTTTTGGTTGAGTGATTTCTCCCGTGTTCCCCTCGCGTTTTCCTCGTGTCCCCCCTCGTGTTCATCGCGTTCCTCTTAGGGATCTGTTCCTTTCGTGAAAGATCAGGCCACTAGGGTTCTACCATACATCAAGTTCACCTTTAGGAGGATGTCGAAAATGTTGGTGTCGGACATCATGTACGCCTTCACATAACCAAAATGTCTCTTTATGGTGCCGCCTTGCGAATCCTTCAAAATGAAAGAACATGACAAACACTTGGAAAAACAAATGAGGTTAGTGCAAATGCAAGACCTATCATTCGAGGGGCGAGATACCCAACAAGTGTTTTCATCATTCTTATCATAAGAAAGGACAAGGTGTGGTATGGTATGAAAGCATATGATGCAACTACAACCAAAGACAATAGGCTCAAGTAAGAAAGCATGCATCACAAGTAATATGTCCAAGGCTCCACGCTCAATAAGCATAGAGGCAATTATTGGAGGCAAGCGACAATGAACAAGATATATCATGTGAGAGGCATGAACATATATGTCATCAACCCAAGAAAGCGAGTAATGGAACATGGGTGATGCGACAAAGCAAGCAATCATAGAGATCAAGTCAAGAAAGCTAGTAGTGTGAAGATGCAACATACTAGGAGGAATCATGGAAAGCATGTGATGTGTGCAAATAGTGGGCATACAAAATGCACATGACATTTCACAAGCATAAAGGCAAGATATGAGAAAAATAGGTTCATGGTGTTGGCAAGAAGTCCTATGTAAATAGCAATGTAACATCATGACTCTCCCAACACAAGAATCAACAATAGCATGAGGCACATGATAAACATGGCAAAAGCAGCAAGGATCTCCACCAAGCATGCAAATACACATAGGAGTATCATAATGGTGAATCATGGGTAGATGCAAACAAGGATCACAATTGCATGGCAAAGGTATAGAAGCAAGCATAGCATGCAAAGTGAACACGGTGAAATGAGCATGAAGCGACAAGTGATATATAGCCCATAGCCGTGTGAGAGACAAGTAAAAGAGATGCGCGTAGTCCTTGCGCAAAAGGAATGGTGGGAATGAAAGTCCATGGGATCCCAAGTCATCGTTGCTCTCAAGAGCTCGTTTTGTCAACTCTTGGGATTGAGAGGTTGACGAGTATACGTGAGTACCTACACAAAACAAAGACAAAGGGAAAATTGTGTGTGCGTGGTAGATGTACGCATCATCCATCATGATGCGCACGTGCTTGTGTTGGTTAGCACCAAATATCCAATGCTCAAATAAATGGGATGCGTGATATAGAAACATGTCATCCATCTTGATAGGTTTGTTGTTATGCATGGCATAATGGAGACTCAAATTGTGTAATGCATCATGGGAAATATCTAGAGCATTGTTATTCATGGAATGCATATGGTGTACACTATGATGGGAATCATTCAAAGTATGAAATGCATCAAGATCTCCTAATATGCATGAGGAAACTATGGGGGTCTCCTCATGAGCATTCATGGAAACATCACATGGAGAACATTGACAACATCCAAAGCAAAGCATATTTGGTTCAATGTGATCATGGAATAGCATAGTAGATGAATTGCGCAAATCATGTAAAGGAAGCATGGCAATATCATCACATGAAAAACAAAAGCCAATGACCCTCATCTCGTCATCTATGCCATAAGTGCAAATGGGATAGATTTTAATGGGGCATGCATAGTTACTATGTTGAGATTGTAATGATGCAATATGGGATATCTCACTCATAGCATATGACAAGTTCAAAGGATTGTCAAACATGAAGTGACCAATAGAATTTCCACAAGATATCCTCTAAAGCATAGCATCACAACTAGGCAACTCAACATGCTCATCATCATATTCATCATAAATAGGTAAGTCAAGACATGAATAAGTCGCACTAGCATGAAGCATGGGAATAGGAGGATCAACATCATGCAAGCAATCATTGTCAAGAGAGTCCACTAGTGGGACAAGAGAAGCACCATCACCTATGTTACCATTGGAGCGTCGATCATGTGTTGTAGGTGAGGTGTTGAAGATTGTCTCATTGTCATCTTCATCTTGATGGAACCATGTGGGGGTGCATCATTGTCCACCATGGCCATCAGTTTTCCCTTTGGAGGGATGGGCTCGTCGAGGATAGGCATGTCGTCATGTAGGAGACCTAGGACCAAAGAAGAAAACACACTCGGAGTAGAGGTGAAGTCGTTAGAAATCATGGTGGCCTCACATGTCGTGTCAACTACCTCACTCACTGAGTGTTGTGGCTCACTCACTCCCAATATGATGCTCTCACTCGTATGGTTGGTGGAGTCACTCCAATGGCTCTCAAACTCACATAGGATGTGTGTCATGCTCTCAAGTGTGGGACTAGTGGTGGTCACACTCATCCTCTCATAGGAAATGCACTCAATGTCACGTATGGTGGAGTCACTCATCTCACTCATGGGTTGGTGGCTCTCCTCACATGACAAATGGGGCATCTCAACATATGTGGGTGTCGGAGAAGTGTAGGTGCAAATGTCTCCATGCACGATCGCGTAGCTTGACTCGGAGTATGAGTCCAATGTGGGCGTCGTCTTCATGTTGTAGAAGAGATTCGCGCTCGTCACCGTGGACGAAGGGGATGGCCCTTGATCGACCGTCTTGTCACCATCTTGTTGTTGGAGGCCCATATGATGTGGCACCTCGTAGCTCGTTTCCATGACCGAAGGGAATGTCCCATGCTCGGCCATCTTCCTTGAGGGGCTTCCGAAGATGGAAGTGTCGCCCTCGCTCGTAGGTGGTCGCCTTGTTGTTGAGGATGTCGTTGTAGGCGAACTCATGGGAACTAGGCAAAGATGCCTTATGTCCAAAGGCGAAGATGCCTTGAGAACACTTGGCAAAGATGCCGAAGTGGTTGATGTAGCCGTAGCGCCGTCTTGGTGGTGGTCGTCTCGCGGTCTTGTCTTTTGTTAATGAAGCTTGGACTTGGCGTGAAGTAGGGCTTGTTGGGACTTGTGCATTTGTGCTTGGCAAGCATCTTCATGATGATGGTGTCGTTGTCGCACTTGAGCGCGTAGTAGATGTCGTTCGTCGTCGTCGTGCACATGATGCTTGGAGGTGACTTGCCCTTCATGACGATGTGGATCACGAACGTGATGGTGGTCATGGAGATGTGTACGTGGACGACTTGCGCTTGCATCGCTTGGTCGCTCCGAAGACTTGTGGCTTGAACGTCGCCGCCTTGAAGATGACGAAGGGGAAGAAGACTTGATCAAGGCTCTAATCTCCTCCATCCTTGCATCTTGCTCCTCTTTATGTGCGGAAAGCTTCTTGTCGATGTAGTCCCTTTTCCTTGCTTCGGAGTGACGAATGTCGATGGAGATGTTCTCGATGCGCTCTCGCAATCTTGATTGTGCGCCTTGCATTTGTCGTTGTAGATCGAAGATTGACGCTTTGGTGATGTTGTTGTTCATGCCGTCGTCGTTGTCGAAGACCGGAGAGGAAATGCCTTGCCTATCCATCACAAGACTCGAGCAAATATGAGTGGGAGGAAGAGAAGAACTTATACCAAATGTACCTTGACCGATGTTGAAAATGGATCAATGATCACTCAATGTGTAACAAGGAAATAGCACAATTGGTACCAATTCTTGTCGGTTTCTCACACCTACACAAGTAAAGCTTATGTTGGAGCTCGGTGAGGATAGTGGCACAAAAATTTGATGCAAAATGTTAGCAAGAGTCAATAATGTTGAAAGAGATTCACAAATTCCTAAGAGAAACAAGTAGACCAATAGCAATGAATGGCACACGGAAACACACACACACGGATAGATAAATGGGGTCATGCAAGCAAGGAATGAGCTCAAAATGTGGAATCCACCAAAACGCTCGTGTTGCACAACTCAAGAGAGACGCTAGCACGATTGCTCAATAGGCGGATACGACACTTGTGAACAACCTATAAGATGCAAAATGGATAAACTTTCTATCCCAAGTATGCTATGTATGTATGGTTCCCGGTGTTTATCAAGATGATCCAAGATGATCGGATATGACAATCTTTTATGTAATGTGGTATGATGCTATGGCACTTGCTTACAAGCTTCTTTGCTTATCTTTCTTTTTGCTTAAAAGCTTTTTTTTTCTTTTTTTATGGCCACTTTTGCACAATGCATAAACCAAGATAGCTATTGTGTATATACGGGAACGATATTGTGACACAATATATGATATGATACCAATATGATATGGTATGTATGCAATGGATGGTGTAGATCACTAATGTGCACAAGTTGCGTGGCCCGACAATACTCAAATGGCTAGTCTCGATAGGGAAGTGACGCAAAATGGGCTAGGGGTTAACAATGCAATTGCAAGGGGAATATACAATGGTGCCGTCGAGGTTACCGTCCTTGGCGATGATGAGTGGCGGTGTTCTTGATGTAGATACTAAGATGATGAAGACTCGTCCCTAAGTAGCCGAAACACCTTAGGAAACGGAAAAACCGTGAACTCAAAATCTCAAATGAAAAATGTCAAATGGTGGTAGCGAAAAGCGGTGGTGGTGTTGCACTAGGCAATGCGGAAGTGGAATGATGGGCTATACACGTGTCGGAGTTGAAGTTGCCGTCCCTAAGTAGCCGAAACACCTTAGGAGACACAACTCACAACACAAACAAAATTGGATTAAGTTGAGGTGGAAGTGTATGGTGGTGCGGTGGTGGTTGATGAAGAAGCAACCGTCCCTAAGTAGCCGAAACACCTTAGGAGACTCAAATCACTACTCAAGCAACCACTAATGTTATGGGGAACAAAATGGGTTAGGTTGCGGAAGTCGGTGGTGGCTATGCGGATGATATGGTGGAAGCCCTAGGCAAAGATGCCAAAATTCACAAATTTGATGGATTCAAAACATGTTGGTGGTATTTTTTTGGAAGGGGGATGTCAAGAGCTTTTCAACGAGCTAAAGAACATGAAAATCGGAGTTCGGATGAATTAGTTATGGACAAAACAAAAATCAGCCAAAGTCTGAAACTACAGGTTACGGACGTCCGGGAAAGGTCGGATGTCCGGTCGTCGGACGTCCGGGAAGGTCGGAAATCCGTGATTTCGGTTCGGGTTAGGGGTTCCGGTCGTCCGGGAAAGGTCGGACGTCCGGGGTCGGGGTCAACGCGAGATTTGAGCTCCGGGACGCGATTTTGGGCGGAATTTTGGGATTTTGGGGTCAAAATTGAGGAGATTTCGAGGATGAAAAGTGGAGAAACTTGGGGAAATGCTAGATCCACTCGAAACCAAGCAAATCCATGGATCAAAATCAACAAAACTTCATCACACTAACAAATCACAAAAAAATTGGGGGCTATTTTTGGTGGGGATTTTCGAATTTGGGGAAGAACACAACAAAATCAAGCTAGAAAAAGAGGGGTAGGGGCTTCAAAAACGTTATCAACGTGGCTCATGATACCAAGATTATGATGTAGGGTAGAACCCTAGGAGGGATCTTTTCACACTTGGAGGGGGAAAAGGAGAGAAACAACAAGAACACAACAAGAACACAAAGAGGAAACCAATCCAACAATTCCCGATTACACATCCACTAGAGTAACAACATGATAGAGGCAAAGGTGTCCCGATATTTCGATGAGATGGTGGCGATCGTTTCTGTGGGAGTCGACCTTGACGATCCGACTACGTACGTGCGGGACGTCGCGCCTTAGCAATCGCTAAACCAACTTCCGAGGGTTATTGACCACGCCGGAGCACGATCAACCTGACCACGAGGGCCTATTTCCTGCGAGCAAACGAAGAACAAGCAAGAAACTAAGATTGCAATCTGGATATTGCGAATATAAGAGGAAAGCTTTATTAATGAAGGTGGGGTTCTGTGGACGCCTTGGTCCGGTCGTTGAACACAAACGGCACGCGAAGTTGCTGCTATGGCGAACTTTTGATCTAAACAAAACCCAAGGTCTAAACGGTGCCCTAAGGGCTGTATATATGGAGGAAGAGGGGTGGAATTTCGTGGCCCTTGGTGGAGGGGTCCGAAATCAACCATAACTCTTGTTTTCCCCACACATACGGACTCTAAAAACAGCCTATACTTAAGTATTTCGAAATTACATGGGCCTGGCCCAATAATAAGGTGACACAGCACCTAGAATAGCCTATGGACGAATATTATGAAGTGGCATCTTGTATATTTCGTCCAAGGCCTCATGCACTCATTAGGGTGGCTTCAAAGTCCTGGAATCATCACTTGTAACTCCGTTTTGTTCCCCTTATGCATGCCAACATCTCCATGCTTGAACTTGCTCCAAGGTTCATCTTTCTTGTCCATGGTAGGCCCTTCATTTGTAAGCAAAACAAATGTATCCAATTTAGGCAACATCATATTCTCATGAACATTGGAATCGTTACCAAGAAACGAAAGTACGATAATTCAATTGGCGTGCATGCGAGCTCTAGTAATTGGTCCAAGATGTATAGCAGCAGGGCTGTGGGTGTAACAATGGTATTGATGTCCTCATCATCCTCCCTTCTTGAAATGAAGTCGTCCTCGACGGAAGCTCATCTTCCTCACCCAAATAAGGCTTCAAATCTGCAATGTTAAAAGTGGGACTAACCCCAAAATCTGCAGGCAGCTCAAGTTTATATGCATTATCATTTATTTTCTCTAACACCTTAAATGGACCATCAAGACGTGGCATTAGCTTTGATTTATGCAAATTAGGAAACCTATCCTCACGCATAAATGTAACCAAACAAGATCTCCGGTGCAAAGACAACATGTTATCTACCCTTATCTCCAAAGACGTTTATATTTAGCATTCATACGCTCAATGTTTTCCTTAGTTATCTCATGCATTTTAAAATCAATTTAGCACGTTCTTTAGCATCAAAATTAACCTTCTCCAAGATGGAAGAGGCAACAAATCAATAGGTGCACGAGGTAGGAAGCCATACACAATTTCAAAAGGGCACATCTTAGTAGTAGAATGCAATGAACGATTATAAGCAAATTCAATATGAGGCAAGCATTCTTCCCACATTTTCTTATTATTCTTCTAAACAGCCCTAAGCATAGTAGACAATGTTCTATTGACTACTTCAGTTTGTCCATCGGTTTGGGGTGACAAGTAGTACTAAAAGCAGTTTAGTCCCCAACTTAGCCCATAAACATCTCCAAAAGTGGCTAAGAAATTTAGTATCACGATCTGAAACAATAGTATTTGGCACACCATGCAAGCTTAATAATTTCATGAAAGAACAAATCAGCAACATTAACAAAGATCATCGCTTTTATGACATGGTATAAAGTGTGCCATTTTCGAGAATCTATCCACGACAACAAATATGCTATCCTCCCTTCTTTGTTCGAGGTAAACCTAAAACAAAGTCCATAGATATATCCTCCCAAGGAACACTAGGCACGAGCAAAGGCATATATAAACCATGAGGATTGAGTCGTGACTTAGCTTTTTGACATGTAGTGCAGCGAGCAACAAAACGCTCAACATCCCGCCTCATCTTTGGCCAAAAGAAATGTGTAGCAAGTATATCCTCCGTCTTCTTGACGCCAAAGTGTCCCATTAATCCTCCTCCATGCGCCTCCTGCAACAACAAAAGACTAACAGAGCTAGCAGGAATGCATAGCTTGTTAGCACGGAACACAAAACCATCATTAATAACGAACTTGTTCCATGTTCTTCCTTCTTTACAATTCTGCATTACATCTTTAAAATCAGCATCATGCACATATTGATCTTTGATGGTCTCCAAACCAAATATTTTGAAGTCAAGTTGTGAAAGCATAGTATATCGACGAGACAAAGCATCAGCAATAACATTTTCTTTACCCTTCTTGTGTTTAATGACATAAGGAAAGTCTCAATGAATTCAACCCATTTAGCATGTCTACGATTCAGTTTAGCTTGACTTTTAATATGTTTCAAAGATTCATGATCAGAATGTATAACAAATTCTTTGGGCCATAAATAATGTTGCCATGTCTCTAAAGTCCGAACAAGAGCATATAATTCTTTGTCATAAGTAGAATAGTTCAGACTAGGCCCACTCAATTTTTCGTAAAAGTATGCAATAGGTTTGCCATCTTGTAATAACACACCTCCTAATCCAATTCCACTAGCATCACATTCAAGCTCAAAAGTCTTATTAAAGTCGAAGTTGGAGTAAAGGAGCATGTGTCAACTTATCTTTCAATACCATGAAGGCTTCTTCCTGTGCGGTACCCCAAACAAAAGGCACATCCTTCTTTGTAAGCTCATTGAGAGGTGCAGCAATGGTGCTAAAGTTGATAGAGGCAAAGGTGTCCCGATGTTTCGATGAGATGGTGGCTTTCGTTTCTGTGGGAGTCGACCTTGACGATCCGACTACGAACGTGCGAGACGTCGCGCCTTAGCAATCGCTAAACCAACTTCCGAGGGTTATTGACCACGCCGAGCACGATCAACGACCACGAGGGCCTGTTTCCTGCGAGCAAACGAAGAACAAGCAAGAAACTGAGATTGCAATCTGGATATTGCGAATATAAGATGAAAGCTTTATTGATCAAGGTGGGGTTCTGTGGACGCTTTGTCCGGTCGTTGAACACAAACGGCACGAAGTTGCAGCTATGGCGAACTTTTAATCTAAACAAAACCCAAGGTCTAAACGGTGCCCTAAGGGCTGTATATATGGAGGAAGAGGGGGAATTTCGTGGCCCTTGGTGGAGGGGTCCGAAATCAACCCTAACTCTTGTTTCCCCACACATACGGACTCTAAAAACAGCCTATACTTAAGTATTTCGAAATTACATGGGCCTGGCCCAATAATAAGGTGACGCAGCACCTAGAATAGCCTATGGACGAATATTATGAAGTGGCATCTTGTATATTTCGTCCAAGGCCTCATGCACTCATTAGGGTGGCTTCAAAGTCCTGGAATCATCACTTGTAACTCCATTCTTGTTCCCCTTGCGCATGCCAACATCTCCATGCTTGAACTTGCTCCAAGGTTCATCTTTCTTGTCCATGGTAGGCCCTTCATTTGTAAGCAAAACAAATGTATCCAATTTAGGCAGCATCATATTCTCATGAACATTGGAATCGTTACCAAGAAACGGAAGTACCTGATAATTCAATTGGCGTGCGCGAGCTCTAGTAATTGGTCCAGTATGTATAGCAGCAGGGGTTGTGGGTGTAACAATGGTATTGATGTCCTCATCATCCTCCCCTTCTTGAAATGAAGTCGTCCTCGACGGAAGCTCATCTTCCTCACCCAAATAAGGCTTCAAATCTGCAATGTTAAAAGTGGGACTAACCCCAAAATCTGCAGGCAGCTCAAGTTTATATGCATTATCATTTATTTTCTCTAACACCTTAAATGGACCATCAGCACGTGGCATTAGCTTTGATTTGCGCAAATGAGGAAACCTATCCTTACGCAAATGTAACCAAACAAGATCTCCAGGTGCAAAGACAACATGTTTTCTACCCTTATCTCCAACAAGTTTATATTTAGCATTCATACGCTCAATGTTTTCCTTAGTTAACTCATGCATTTTTAAAATCAATTCAGCACGTTCCTTAGCATCAAAATTAACCTTCTCCGAAGATGGAAGAGGCAACAAATCAATAGGTGCACGAGGTAGGAAGCCATACACAATTTCAAAAGGGCACATCTTAGTAGTAGAATGCAATGAACGATTATAAGCAAATTCAATATGAGGCAAGCATTCTTCCCACATTTTCTTATTATTCTTCAAAACAGCCCTAAGCATAGTAGACAATGTTCTATTGACTACTTCAGTTTGTCCATCAGTTTGGGGGTGACGGTAGTACTAAAAAGCAGTTTAGTCCCCAACTTAGCCCATAAACATCTCCAAAAGTGGCTAAGAAATTTAGTATCACGATCTGAAACAATAGTATTTGGCACACCATGCAAGTTTAATAATTTCACGAAAGAACAAATCAGCAACATTGACAGCATCATCGCTTTTATGACATGGTATAAAGTGTGCCATTTTCGAGAATCTATCCACGACAACAAATATGCTATCCCTCCCCTTCTTTGTTCGAGGTAAACCTAAAACAAAGTCCATAGATATATCCTCCCAAGGAACACTAGGTACGGGCAAAGGCATATATAAACCATGAGGATTGAGTCGTGACTTAGCTTTTGATGAGGACATGACTACCTTGGATGAGACCAAAAATATTGCATACATGCATATTTCTCAGGTGATTTCTAGTGCAAACTATTCAATAATATATTTATGTTATCCAGGACAAAAATACTTCACAAACTTTTGTGCCATGTCTAATTGCAGGTGTATGGGACATTTGTACAATCCACATATGAAGATAAGGGAGAAAGAGATGTTTACCTGCTGTTCAAAAGTTCTCTCACGTCACTTTTGGCCCAAGAGAAGATAGAGTCCAAGTCTCTCACGTTCGGACTCAGATTCGGACTGCACAGACATACCTGACTCAAAACGTCTATAACTTTTTCATACGGACTCCAAATTGGTTGATTCTTTTTTTGTTGGAAAATAGATTTCGTGCATTTTCCAACCCAATTGGAATCACCTTAAAATCCGTCCGGAGCGTTGAGTTATAGACGAAACAATCTGATGCTGCAGCAGAATCCGAGTCAAACTACAAGTCCAAAGGTGTTACGTCACCTCCGCTTGGGCCCATTGGCCTTGTACGACCTAGGGTTAGTTTTAGGCTGCCTTGGGACGTCCTCCCACCTCCTTGGCCGCCACCCTTGCTCCTATATAAGTAGATCCATCTAGTAGCTTTTTCCTTGGGATTTGTTTAGTTAAAGTTAGCCATTGCAACTTCGTACTTCGCTTGTGTCCAACGACCAGACCAAGACCGCTTACGGATCCCCACCATTATCAATACTTCATATATATTCACAATATTCAGATTGCTTTATCATATTCTTGCTCGTTCTTCGATTGCTTGCAGGAATAGACCTTCGTGGTCAGGTTGATCGTGCTCCAGCGTGGTCAATAACCTCTCGGAGTGGGTTTAGCGATTGCTAAGGCGCAACGTCAGCACGCTTGTAGTCGGATCGTCAAAGTCGACTCCACCAAATCGATAGTTATCATCTCATCGAAGATCGGGACACCTCGCCTCTATCAAGTGGTATCAGTTTTCAGGTTGCTCGGTGAGAATTTCCAATTATCCTAGATTAGATTTATTTTCTTACCTATTGTCCAAGAAAAAGCCACACAAAAAGTTAGATCTATTCATCCTTTGTCCAAGCCAGTCTGAGCCTTTGCAGTTTTCTTTTCATTGTTTGCATTATTGAATTATCGGTTGCATCATCGTGTCGAGTTGCTGGTCTTAGTGTCTAGTTCGTTTAGAGTTTCGAGTTCTGTTCACATTAGTCACGCCGCCGCTGCATCGTTATCCCTTCCGTTGATCACCATCCATCCATCAATTTCCACCACGTGCTACCCACCGCTCATTGTCATAACCATAGTTGAGATCGTTCACATCTTCGCTTTGATCCAATCTGCATCTTATCCAGTTTGTCTTGGAAAGAGGGAGAAAAAAGATAGAGAAAAAAAGAGAAAAAGGAAAAAAAAAAAAGAGAGAGAAGAAAAAAAAAAAAGCGTGAGAAAAAAGAGAGGAAAAAACCGGATCTATCTAGAATCAATCTCGTACCTGAATTCGGATTGGAATCTGTTTTATGACTGTTCAGTAAAACAGGTGTATCTTCCTCATACGAAGTCCGTTTTGACTCCGTGAGTATTCAAATTAAAGCTAGAGACGAGGCGCATCTAAATAGTTGCAGAAGCTAGTTCAATATTTGACACCTCAAAATCGGCTTCTAAATAGGTGTTTTGCCCTCTGAAGTTCGTGAACACAGCTTGTTCCAATTTTTCAGGCCAGTTTTAGAATTCTTTGACTCCTCATATCAACTCGAATTGAGTGATTCTTTTTGCATTGGAAAGCTTGAGTTAGTAGCATTCTTTGAAAGAATTTATCAGAAAATTGGCTCAAACTTTTCAAGAGGAAAGTTGAGAGAGAGTTGTTGTATGTCCTGCTTGGCAGTTGTTTTCATCATTATCTTCACCGCTGCCGTTGTGATCTTCACTTATATCTTGCTGTCAAGAGCTACTTAGTATCCTTCATTGATGCTAGTTGTGCTATGCCGTGACCTCATTAGTGTTCTAGGCTCGCGTCTCTAGTCCGGTCTAGCCTAGGACCAGCACAGTACCGTCGTTGAGCGCTTATTCAACATTGCATCTTTGAATTGATTATTGCTAATCTTTTGCTACCATATATAGCCAACCCAGCTCCACATATTTCTACACCGTGTATCGTGACGCCCCCGGCAATCGCTTTACTCAATATTCGAGTTACTTGACACCGCTGGTTGCCGATCACCGCTTTGCTGCATGGTAAGAACTTGTAAGACATTGATATTTGCTTTATTGTGAGCGCTTTTACCACCACATCCTAGTAGTTATAGGAACATTATTTTTGGATTTTGTTTCTTGTTCTACTAATCATGACAGGATCCAGAGTCAATTCATGGGCTTTGTCGATCGCGGGAGACATGCCACCACCTATGCAAATACCACAACCGTCACGAGAGGTGCACAAACATCCAAATGCACATGATCAGGTTCATGTTTCTATACCACCATTTAATGGCCGTTTTAGACCTCCTTTATATATTGAATGGGAGTTAGACATAAATAATATATTTGCTTCCCATAATTTTGATGAACGTAAAAAAGTTATGGTTGCGGTTGGTTCTTTCACTGGTTATGCTCTAGTTTGGTGGAGTGAATATTGTCGGTTACACCCTGATTATGTACCTAATACTTGGGATGATTTAAAACATGTCATGAGAGATAGATTAAATCGATGTTTATTATACTCGTGGCATGATTAAAAAACTGGAACATTTAAAACAAGGTAGTGACACCGTAACAAAATATTATGATGATTTACAAACTACCTTGTTGCACTCATTTTAGAAGAAAGTGAAGAAGATTTTATGGATAGATTTTGGGAGGATTAAACCATAATATTCAGGAGATACTAATTCATGAAGAGTGTTATCCAATGGACCATTTGTTTCGTCTTGCTTGCAAAGCTGAACAGGAAATAAAACGACGTGTTGCCCACAAGGAGAACAAGCGCACGGTGCACATTCCAACTGTTGATACAGATGTTTATTCAACTACTAGGCGTATTTATGACAACCACATCCGTTGTTGCGAGGACTACATCATCTCCACCATGTGACACATCACCATCGAGAGTGCCAGATCATCTGAGTTGACTATAAGAGGTAATGACAAAGGTACAGATTTTCCACTTTTACATGAGAATGATGCATGCCTAGTTAACTTGAATACATCATGTGTTGAGCTACCCACTACTTTGATCACACCACCTATTTTAGAGGATTATATTGATAATTTGACTTTGCCATGTGATCAAACAACTGAAATACCAACAATTTTGAGAGCACCCATTGAATTAACTATTGATGCAAAAGAATCAATGTTTAATCATTTTGATACGACCTCTAATCTTGGTGATGATTCTGTGTCGAATGACTCATTGCATGTTTGCTTATCTAAGCATGTTGTAGCATGTAAATTTGATTCAAATAAGGTTTATTCACCAATGTTGGGATGGTTTAATGATGAACATTGTCAATCTCTTGAAATAAATAAGAGCTTCACTTATATGTGCAAACTGAGTTGCAGTATTTTCAAGCCTTCTAGTTCTTGTGCTAATTTGTTGGCTTTAGATTTCATGAACTATGCAAGTTACTCATCTATTCATGTGTCATATATGCAAAAATCAAGGGAAGTAAAATGGATGACGATACATATACAACATGTACACCTTGTCTCTTTTGTTAGCCACATTTCAGATTAAGCAACGCCGAGGACGGCTTTGTTTTCAAAAAGGGAGGATGATGAGGACATGACTACCTTGGATGAGACCAAAATATTGCATACATGCATATTTCTCAGGTGATTTCTAGTGCAAACTATTCAATAATATATTTATGTTATCCAGACAAAAATACTTCACAAACTTTTGTGCCATGTCTAATTGCAGGTGTATGGGACATTTGTACAATCCACATATGAAGATAAGGGAGAAAGAGATGTTTACCTGCTGTTCAAAAAGTTCTCTCACGTCACTTTTGGCCCAAGAGAAGATAGAGTCCAAGTCTCTCACGTTCGGACTCAGATTCGGACTGCACAGACATACCTGACTCAAAACGTCTATAACTTTTTCATACGGACTCCAAATTGGTTGATTCTTTTTGTTGGAAAATAGATTTCGTGCATTTTCCAACCCAATTGAATCACCTTAAAATCCGTCCGGAGCGTTGAGTTATAGACGAAACAATCTGATGCTGCAGCAGAATCCGAGTCAAACTACAAGTCCAAAGGTGTTACGTCACCTCCGCTTGGGCCCATTGGCCTTGTACGACCTAGGGTTAGTTTTAGGCTGCCTTGGGACGTCCTCCCACCTCCTTGGCCGCCACCCCTTGCTCCTATATAAGTAGATCCATCTAGTAGCTTTTTCCTTGGGATTTGTTTAGTTAAAGTTAGCCATTGCAACCGTACTGCCGTTTGTGTCCAACGACCAGACCAAGACCGCTTACGGATCCCCACCATTATCAATACTTCATATATATTCGCAATATTCAGATTGCTTTATCATATTCTTGCTCGTTCTTCGATTGCTTGCAGGAATAGACCTTCGTGGTCAGGTTGATCGTGCTCCAGCGTGGTCAATAACCTCTCGGAGTGGGTTTAGCGATTGCTAAGGCGCAACGTCGTGCACGTTTGTAGTCGGATCGTCAAAGTCGACTCCACCAAATCGATAGTTATCATCTCATCGAAAGATCGGGACACCCTCGCCTCTATCAGCTTTTTGACATGTAGTGCAGCGAGCAACAAAACGCTCAACATCCCGTCTCATCTTTGGCCAAAAGAAATGTGTAGCAAGTATATCCTCCGTCTTCTTGACGCCAAAGTGTCCCATTAATCCTCCTCCATGCGCCTCCTGCAACAACAAAAGACGAACAGAGCTAGCAGGAATGCATAGCTTGTTAGCACGGAACACAAAACCATCATTAATAACGAACTTGTTCCATGTTCTTCCTTCTTTACAATTCTGCATTACATCTTTAAAATCAGCATCATGCACATATTGATCTTTGATGGTCTCCAAACCAAATATTTTGAAGTCAAGTTGTGAAAGCATAGTATAGCGACGAGACAAAGCATCAGCAATAACATTTTCTTTACCCTTCTTGTGTTTAATGACATAAGGGAAAGTCTCAATGAATTCAACCCATTTAGCATGTCTACGATTCAGTTTAGCTTGACTTTTAATATGTTTCAAAGATTCATGATCAGAATGTATAACAAATTCTTTGGGCCATAAATAATGTTGCCATGTCTCTAAAGTCCGAACAAGAGCATATAATTCTTTGTCATAAGTAGAATAGTTCAGACTAGGCCCACTCAATTTTTCAGAAAAGTATGCAACAGGTTTTCCATCTTGTAATAACACACCTCCTAATCCAATTCCACTAGCATCACATTCAAGCTCAAAAGTTTTATTAAAGTCAGGAAGTTGGAGTAAAGGAGCATGTGTCAACTTATCTTTCAATACCGTGAAAGCTTCTTCCTGTGCGGTACCCCAAACAAAAGGCACATCCTTCTTTGTAAGCTCATTGAGAGGTGCAGCAATGGTGCTAAAGTCTCTCACAAAACGCCTATAGAAACCAGCGAGTCCAAGAAAACTCCTCACTTGTGTGACCGTTTTGGGCTGCGGCCAACTCTCAATAGCTTCAATCTTGGCTTTATCAACTTCAATTCCCTGTGGAGTAACAACATATCCAAGAAAAGATGCTCGGTCGGTGCAAAAGGTGCACTTCCCAAGGTTACCAAACAAACGTGCATCACGTAGAGCATTAAAAACAGCACGTAAATGTTCCAAATGTTCTTCCAAAGATTTGCTATAAATCAGTATATCATCAAAGTAAACTACCACAAATCGTCCAATGAAAGCACGTAAAACTTCGTTCATTAATCTCATGAAAGTACTAGGTGCATTAGTTAACCCAAAAGGCATGACTAACCACTCATATAATCCAAACTTAGTTTTAAATGCTGTTTTCCATTCATCTCCCAATTTCATACGAATTTGATGGTATCCACTACGCAAATCAACTTTGGAGAATATTGTAGAGCCACTCAATTCATCAAGCATATCATCTAGCCTAGGAATAGGATGACGATAACGAATAGTAATATTATTAATGCCTCTACAATCAACACACATACATGACGTACCATCCTTTTTAGGCACTAGTATAATAGGAACAGCACAAGGACTAAGAGATTCGCGATATAACCTTTGTCGAGCAGCTCCTGTACTTGACGCATAATCTCCTTCATCTCCTCTGGATTGGTACGATATGGTGCGCGGTTGGGTAGCGATGCACCGGGAATTAAGTCAATTTGATGCTCAATTCCTCGAATAGGTGGTAATCCGGTGGCACGCCTTGTGGGAAGACGTCGGCGAACTCTGCAAAATGTTAGTGACAGCAGGGGCAAAGAGGAAGGCACGTCCTCGAATGAAAATAATGCCTCTTTGCACACAAAAGCATAGCAAACAGATTTGCTAGAATCTAGCTCATCAATATCAGATTTGGTGGCAAATAAACATGCACTTTTCAGTTTAATTTCAGAAGCAACATTAGATGGTTTATTATTAGGCTTCATTTGTTGCTCAAATTCTTTTGCCACAATCTGATTTTCACTCTTATTTTTCTCCTGTTTTGCTTTATTAGATCGATTAATATCATCTTTCAAAATGGAATCAGGAGTCATAGGAAGCAAAATGTCCTCTTCCCTTACAACGACGACAAATAATATCACTTGTGTGCCCTGTTGAAGCCATGGAAGAAGAAGAGCTCTGTGTAGGCCCAGCAGGTGTGCTCTTGGCAGATAGTGGTGGTTGTGCCTGCTTTCTTGTATCACGGTTGGAGGTGGCAGCCGACGGAGGTGCCGGTGTAGTAGAACGTGTGGAAGTAGATGATGCACGTGGTGTCCATGATGAAGGTCGACCTGCAAAAAAGTTAGTCCGCCAACGCTGTCGATCCTGCACTTCAAGTTCAGCTTTACAAGCAAGATGGAATAATCGAGTGATATTATTATAATCCTTGTAGTCTAGAATGGTCTGAATCTCTATTTAATCCACCCGTAAAACGTGCAAGCATAGCTTCATTCTCCTCAACAATACCAAATCTAATCAAGCCAGTTTGTAATTCCTGATAATATTCTTCACCGAATTTTTCCTTGTCTTAAGCGCTGCAATTTTTGAAGTAATTCACGCTTATAATATGGTGGAACCCAACGATACGCATAGCAGTTTTCAAAGCAGCCCAAGTAGCTGGAACAGGATATAATCTACAATGTTCAGACCACCAAACACATGCAAAGCTAGTGAAAGCACAAACAACAAAGCAGAACACGCCTCTCCTCGGGATATTGTAAACATGTAAATCGTTGTTCAGTTTCTAACTCCCAAGTAAGATATATATCAGGAACATATCTACCCTCAAATGGTGGAATATTCAATTTCAGTTTAGGGAGATGGTCATGATCTCGTACCTGAAGGGGAGCCCGAACATTGCCATTATTTGCATGTGGACGACCTGGTGGTTGTGGTCTTTGGTGGTTGCACGTAGTTCGATGTTGATCAACCTCATCCTCGTAAGCTCTCACATAATCATCCTCCCCCGCCGCAGCAGCAGGAGCCACAGAAGTATCATTCTTACCAGTTCTTACCCAGCAGCAGGCGGTGATCGGCAACCGATGTAGTCAAAACTCTCAAAGCTTGGATAGAGCGATTACCAGGGAGAGTCAAACGGATGATGTAGATGTATGTGGAGCTGGGAAGGCTTATAATATGGTAGCAAAAAGGGTCAGCAATAATCAATTCAGAGATGCAAAGTTGAATAAACGCTCAACGACGGTACTGTGCTGGTCCTAGGCTAGACCGTGCTAGAGACGCGAGCCTAGAACACTTACAAAATCACGGCGCTGCACGTAAACAAGGGAAAAGCACACTTTTTTTTGCGCTGCTCTTTTTTTTTGTGCTGCTCTTTTTTTTTGCGAAAAATCACTATAATGGCGAGTGTCTCAAAACTCTTCCCAGGTCAAACTGACAGGATGGGCACGAAATTTTTTGACCAATTTTTTTTTCGATTGCCGGACACAAAAAGCTGAAACGGGTCAAAAACTTTCTATAACGGCGATCGTCTCAATACGCTTATAAACACCTAAAAATAGGATAGCCAAAAAAAATTTTGACAAGTACGTTTTCGGAAAATTTTGGGCCTAAACGGAGGGTGGTTTCCAGACTTTTTTTTTCCGAAACCTACTCCGGCAAGGAAACACGAATCGGAAACTAGATGGATCTCGAAAACAAACCTAATATGCAAGGAACTCGGATTGGTGGTGGATATATGGTGGTGGATATATGGTGGTGGTATATGGCAGCGGTGGTGGTAGCGGTGGTAGTATATGGATATGGATCAGTGGTGGTATATGGACACGGATTGGTGGTGGTCTATGGATACGGATTCGAGCGGTGGTCGAGGTGGGTGGGCGAAGATGATGGTCTTGTTGGCGACGTGACAACTTATGACCGAACTCAAACTCTAAAAGACTAGACGCTAAGACCAGCAACTAGACACGACGATGCACCCGCAAATTCAACAAAGCTAAACCCTAAAAAGATTATGCAAAGGCTCAGATTGGTTCGGATATGATGAGGACATCAATACCATTGTTACACCCACAGCCCCTGCTGCTATACATACTGGACCAATTACTCGAGCTCGCGCACGCCAATTGAATTATCGGTACTTTCGTTTCTTGGTAACGATTCTAATGTTCATGAGAATATGATGCTGCCTAAATTGGATACGTTTGTTTTGCTTACAAATGAAGGGCCTACCATGGACAAGAAAGATGAACCTTGGAGCAAGTTCAAGCATGGAGATGTTGGCATGCTAAGGGGAACAAGATCGGAGTTACAAGTGATGATTCCGGACTTTGAAGCCACCTTAATGAGTGCATGAGGCCTTGGACGAAATATACAAGATGCCACTTCATAATATTCGTCCATAGGCTATTCTAGGTGCTGCGTCACCTTATTATTGGGCCAGGCCCATGTAATTTCGAAATACTTAAGTATAGGCTGTTTTAGAGTCCGTATGTGGGGAAACAAGAGTTAGGGTTGATTTGGACCCTCCACCAAGGGCCACGAAATTCCCCTCTTCCTCCATATATACAGCCCTTAGGGCACCGTTTAGACGGTGGGTTTTGTTTAGATTAAAAGTTCGCCATAGCTGCAACTTCGCGCATTTCGCTTGTGTTCCACGACCGCACAAAGGCGCCACAGAACCCCACCTTGATCAATAAAGCTTTCATCTTATATTCGCAATATCCAGATTGCAATCTCAGTTTCTTGCTTGTTCTTCGTTTGCTCGCAGGAAAGACACTCGTGGTCGTTGATCGTGTTCGCGTGGTCAATAACCTCTCGGAGTTGGTTTAGCGATTGCTAAGGCGCGACGTCCTCAAGACGTTCAGTAGTCGGATCGTCAAAGTCGACTTCCTCCAAAGCGAAAACCAACATCTCATCGAAAGACGGGACACCTTTGCCCCTATCAAGTGGTATCAGATTTCCGGGTTGCTCGGTGAGATTTTACAGTTTTCGTAGTTTAGATCGAGTCTGTTCTTCATACCTATTGTCCACGAAAAAGCCACAAAAAATTAGGGTTAGTTCATCATATCCGAACCAATCGAGCCTTTGCATAATCTTTTTAGGGTTTTTGCTTTGTTGAATTTGCGGTTGCATCGTCGTGTCAAGTTCTGGTCTTAGAGTCTAGTCTTTTAGAGTTTCGAGTTCTGGTCATAAGTTGTCGCCGCCAAGACCATCATCATCGCCTTGCCATCTACCACCATTGCTTATCCGCCACACTCGAATCCGTATCCATATACCACCACCAATCCGTCTCCATATACCACCACCGCTACCATATACCACCACCATTGTCATATACCACCACCATATATCCACCACCAATCCGAAGTTCCTTGCATATTAGGGTTGTTTTGAGATCCATCTAGTTTCCGATTCGTGTTTCCTTGCCGAGTAGGTTTCAAAAAAAAAAAAAAAAAGAGTCTGAAACCACCCTCCGCTTAGGCCCAAAATTTTCCAAAACGCATTTGTCAAAAAAATTTTTCGCTATCCTATTTTTAGGTGTTTCTAAGTGGATTGAGACGATCGCCGTTATAGAAAGTTTTTTGACCCGCTTCAGCTTTTGGGTCCGGCAAAAAAAAAAATTTTTTTTTTGGTCGAAAAATTTCGTGCCCATCCTGTCGGTTTGACAGGAAGAGTTTTGAGACACTCGCCATTATAGTGATTTTTCGCAAAAAAAAAAAAAAAAAAGCAGCAAAAAAAAAGCAAAAAAAAAAAAAAAAGAGCGAAAAAAAAAATTCCAGTGTGCTTTTCCGTTGTTTCCGCAGCGCCGTGATTTTGTTAGTGTTCTAGGCTCGCGCCTCTAGCACGGTCTAGCCTAGGACCAAAGACAAGATCGTCGTTGAGCGCTTATTCAACTTTGCATCTCGAATTGATTATTGTGACCCTTTTGCTACCATATTATAAGCCTTCCCAGCTCCACATACATCTACATCGTGCGCTTGACTCTCCCCGTAATCGCTCTATCCAAGCTTTGAGAGTTTTGACTACATCGGTTGCCGATCACCGCTTTCTTCTTTGGGTAAGAACTGGTAAGAATTTGAGATTTGCTTGACGGATTTGTGATCGTCCACCACACCACCACCACCACTTCCTAGTAGTCCGTCAATCATATTCTTGTGTGTTTCTATTGCTGCTAACCATGGCAGGATCACAAGCCGATTTAGACCGACCGGGAGAACATGACAAACAAAGCGCTACATGATAAGTTTCAACAAATGATGAGTGGGCAGGTGGACGATGTGCTAAATAGATTTGAAGAGGCCATGGAGAAGATAGATGGCATTGAGAAGGCGTTCGAAACAAAGCTCGATAACAGGTTTAATGAATTGCTCGCGCGTCTACCACCACCACCACCGGCTGCACCTAACGCACCTCTACTACAACAACATGGACTACCTCCACATCGTGAAACAGCCCTCCGCCGAGCTTCCCGTGTCCCTCTTCAGCCTGGCCAAGCTGCTGGTGCTGCTGTTGATACTTCTGTGGCTCCTGCTGCTGCGGCGGGGGAGGATGATTATGTGAGAGCTTACGAGGATGAGGTTGATCAACATCGAACTACGTGCAACCACCAGCACCACAACCAC